>JAPVLO010000522.1:1466654-2199981 GCA_027257055.1 Cephalopachus bancanus | reverse complement strand
ACTTCTAATCTGACCCAGAACTCTGAAGAAAGTCAGAACAGAAGGAAACCCTCTCTCTGGTATGTGTGCATCTGTGTGTGAGTGTCTCCCTTTGCTATACCAGCCATTTCTGACTCCCTGAATTGCCCCGTATCTGTCCTTCATGTTACGACAAGTGGTCTGTACTTGTGTCTGCTCACACTCTGCCTCACCAAGTCTCTCTCTCATTAAGAATCTCAGGCTAATCCTCCTCACAAATCCTAGTGCTTTCCAAGTCCTGAAACATCCAGTCTGTATCCCAAAATGTTGAGAGGCAATTTGGATGCCCTCACCTGTGATCACGATGTCCAGGAGGTCACTGGGAGCCGACCAATGATAGGAGGAGTGCCTGTCAAAACCATAGCATCTGACAGTTCCTGCATGGGCAGGCATCATAGGACCCAGAGAGAAGTTGGCCTGGGACCCCCCATCATGAAGCTCCCCAAAAAGTTCCAAGGACTTCTCTGTTACCCCCTCTTTGTGCAGAATGAATGTGTGAAACACGATCTTTGAGAAGCATTGCAGGGTGAGCATCCCTCCTGGTTTAACCAGGGGGCTGGGTGGGCCAGGAGGTAAGGTTTACTGTAGACACCTAAGAACAGAGGTTGTTAGTTTAGAAAAATCACCCCTCCTCCCCCCATTCCATAGGACCTGGAATTAAACGTTCCATTCACTTGTGCCTGTCTCTATCCTTCCTCTCTGTCTCTATATTCTCTCCTGTGTCTACTATCCCTTCTGTGTAGGTCCCCTCTGTATCTCCCCCTGTCTTTTTTTTCTGTTTCACTGACTCTTGTAGCAGGATTCCATTTCCAGTGAGATCATAGTCATAACTTTGACTGTTGTATCCTTTTCTCACCAATCTCTCTCCTGCTCTTTATGGTGGGGTGAAAGAGGGACCACCAACGGCTGCATTTCTTGGCTCTTATCAGCCTGGTTCATGTGAATTTTGACAAACTGGAATCACTGGCAGAAGGTAAGAATCAAGCAGTAAGATATGTACCGTGGTCCTCCCCAATGTCCACACAACCTGTCTCTGATGGGGACTCAGGGGCATCTCCTACCATGTTAGAGACTTCTCCATGGTTCCATCTTCCATAGGATAACCCCTGGTCTGGCTGCTGGAATTTTGGTCCCTCCCTCCACACTTGTGGTGGCATCACCATCCTGTCACTACTGATCTCTAGATAGAGCCAGTTTTTCTTATTTGGATTGTTTGTTCTTGATATGGGTATCTGTATTGTTTTCCAGGTGCTGCTATAACAAATTATCACAAACATGGTGAAAGAACACACTATCTTACAGTTTCAGAGGGCAGAAATATGAAATACTCTCACTGGTATAAATAAAAGTATCTGCAAGGCTGTTCTTGTTATGGCCACTCTTGGGATGGAATCTATTTCCTTGACTGTTCCATCCTCTAGAAGTCACCTGCATTCCTTGATAGTGGCCCTTCCTCCATCATCATTGCATACAGTTTCTTGTGGGGTCTCTGTCCTGCTGCATTGCTCTGACCCACACTCTCCTGCTCCCTCCTTCTTTTATGTTGACCCTTGCAATTGCACTGAGCCCATCTGTATACTCTAGAACACTTGTTCCTTTTCAAGATCATCAGATATTTATTTCTTCTTTAACTTTCATTGCCCTTATAATGTAGCATAACATATTCACACAATATGGGTATATTGGTGTGCTGAAGTTATGGACAATAATTCTTCCCCCCTTTGGTACTCAACTGAATCTCCCGTGATCAAAAATACTTAGGTTTTGGTTGCTGTGATTTGATTCTGACAGACGTTACCACAAGAGACTCTGGGATTCATGAGTTGGGACAATGAAAAACCACCCTGCTCCTTCTAACCTGTGACAAAAATCACCAGGATGTTGCTCGGTGCTGACCACAGAGAAGTGGAGTAAGGGTAATAACCACAACACCTGTAGGTTCCTCCATGTGCTGTAGTCACAGGGCCCAAGTGGAACATGTTCTGGAAAGTTCTGCCCTCGATCTCAGGGATGGGGGCCCCACCTTCCTTGTCCAGCCTGAACCTGTTAAACCTGAGATGAGAGTGACATCGAAGTGTCACATGTCCTCCTAGAGGAACTACATGGCTGGGCCAGGCAGACAGGAAGAGCTTGTCCTGACCACCTGGAGGAGAAGGAGACACAGACTTAGATGGAAGATGTGAACCCACCCCTCCCTCCCTGTGCTGAGACTCCTCTTTTCCATGTTTCTAAGGCTCCTGGCCACTCTGCAATGCCCAGGGCTATATAGGAGAGACCCACCACTACACAGGCACAACACATCTTCCTACAATAAAAGGGTCAGCTGAGAACTTTGAACAAGTGCTGTCAACTGGGCTCTTCCTAGTTTTTAATAATGCAATATTAGTTAAGGAGAACAGCAAAAGTTAGACAAAGAATAAAGGTCCATGTGAATAAAATAACATCAACAAATGCATGAAAAACAATAAACAGTTGTGCCTGTGACAGAATATACTGGAATTTCAGCAGCTTGTGGCATATGGTTCCCCTGCCTCTTCTGGCAGAATGACAGCAGTCAGCAGTCACACTGCAGTTCACACCATCATGGAAATGCTAAAGAACGTGAGGTGCCATCCTGTTCCCAGCACTGTTTCCTTCCTCATCTCTATAGGCAATGCTGCTTCCTCCCAAGACAACCCAGTTCTGAGCACCAGAATCTTTCTCATTTTCCATTGAACATGGCTCAGCCATGGAAGAGAAGACTGAGAAAGTCTCTAGGACAGAATTTGGTACCAGGTTTCCCTGTTTCTCCAATCGCAGTTCACAAGATGTTCACATACAGGGCTCCCCATGGTCAACACACTAGCCTTCCTCCTGTGCTGCCTGCTGTTATGTTTTCCGAGCGTCTACTAGTTTTGGGGTGGATGGCAGCCCAAGATTTGGAGAAGGACTTACCTACTGTTGTCCCAATCCTCTGGACCAGGAAGTACGCTGGAAAGAAAGATCCTGATGGATGATCCATCTCCTCACAAACCTGGCCTCCCCTACCTGCCCAGTCAGACCCTTGCTGAGCTGGAGATAAACTCTGCTCTCAACTCCCTCCACTCATCCCAGGGCAGCAGAGATGCATGCTGTGGAGACAACGAGTGCCCAGGATATCTCCACCCAAGCATTCTCTCCCTCCATTCTCTTCCAGGACTCACCAAGACACACCAGGCTGATGAACGAGAGTGACATGGTGTTGCTTCTGCTGAAAAGAGGCAGCGATCCAGCAAAATTAACCAGCGCACAGGATGTTGTGAGGGGGCCTCGCTCATGCAGTTTATTTTTGACCACAATTCAAGTACGTGACACACAAAGATTATTGGTGCTTTCATGAGGCCAAGATGGGTGTCTAACCAGTGGAGAAATATAGCCTTCTGGAAGCTGTTGCAATTAAAACTGTTGCTTCACATCATTCACAGTGACTCAACTCAAAGCACAACTCAGACCCAATCCCTCACACACAAAATGATTGAATACTATACTTAGATTAAAGACTTGTCACATATTTGTGTTGTTTTTACTTGAGATTCATACTTTTTTATGGTTACTATACAAAATATCTAAGAAGTATTATTAACATATAAGACATGATTAAAAATAAATCATAATAGGTTTTTGTGTGACATTTCTGGTATTGAGCCAGAACGAGGTAAAAGAATTTGAATTTCCAGTAGGATTATGCAGTTATTTAGAATCACAGAATTCTACTTTACTAGCAAAAAAACCAATTGTAAACCTCGGATTTTGTCGTGTTATTTAAAATTTGTCTTGTGGCAATTGAGTTCAAACTCATGGGTCTCACTCTGTCTCTCTCTCTTTCTTTTTCTCTCTCTCTGTGTATCACTCTCTTTCCTTTTAACATGACATAAATATCCAGTAACACAATGCCATAGAATATCAGCTCTTAATAGCCAATTGTGAATGACAGAAAGAAAACTCTGGAATATTTTAAGAAAGGAACACACTGGTAATATCCTCCAACTTGAATGCCAGAACATTGCAATAACCAAATCTCCATATGTGTGCTCTGCCATCAGTTTTCCTAACTTGAGTTCTACTTTTTTGAAATTTGGAAAGACATTTTTATAGTGTATTATAAATTTGTAAACCTCATTTTAAGAAGAAATGACATCTTGCTATGTTGGCAAGCTTGGCCTGGAATTCCTAAGAACTCACATATATAGCTGCTTCAAAATAAAAAGGTAAACTTTGCTTCTTACTAGTTTTTTCCTACATTTATGTTTTCATAACACATACATATTGAATATTATAGCTCTATTTCATTCTTGCAGATTGCAATATTATTATCCTTGCATAATCATATGCGCTTTACATTCTTATTATGGGTTTTCTGTTTCTGGGTTTTCTCTTTTATGACTCAGGCTTTTATAATTATTTTTGTATGTAATATCTAGCATAAAATATGCAGAATTAATTATTTATATACCTAGACATGAAATTATTAATTTGGGTTGTATATTGATGTTGAGCTTACCCAGAGAATGCCAAAATATCCCCGCCTTGGTTGAATGTGGTCAGTACAACATTTATCAATTTTCTAGTTTCTTGTAAGAAACAATATTTTAGTATCACTGATTTTTCTCTACTGTTTATGTATTTATCTATATTTGTATTTTTTGCTTATCGTATTTCTTTTCTTGAACTTAATTTTGATCGGCTTTGCTGACTTTTATGAAATGTTAATAAAGGAAATAATTCTAAGAGCAGCGAGACAAAAGCATCAAGTAACTTGTAAAGTTAAACCTATCAGACTAACAGACTTCTCAGCAGAAACCTCACAAATCTGAAGGAATTTGGGCCCTATCTTCAATCTCCTAAAAGAGAATAGCTGTCAGACAAGTATATTGTATGCAAAGTTAAGTTTCCTTTTTTATTTTTAAAAATATATTTTATTTTAAAGATGTGGGGTGCAATTCAGTATTAGGTATACAAGTGGCCATCATACAGCTAAAGTTTGGGCCTCCCTTTGGTCCCCACTTTGTCCTGCTTGAGATTGGGTGCCCTTGTGGATGTTGTGTCCCCAGCCCCACCCAGGCAGTATCCTGCTACTGCCAATCCCTTTCCTATAATGTTATGGAAAATGTTCAGGGTCTGCTAATGAATGAGAACATAGGGAACACATTTCTTTGTTTCTGTGATAGATCGCTGAGTATTATATGCCCTTGAAGGAGATATAACATCTTAGACAAGCAAATGCTGAGGAAATTCATCAACACTAGACTGGGTTTACAAGATACCCAAAGAAGTTCTAAATATTGAAACAAAAGGTCAGAATGCACAAGTAGAAAAATAATTTAAGTATTTCTTATAGTGAAAGTTAGATTTTTATTTTAGATGATTCTTCTTTTCTAGCACAGACAATTGGATTACTGTCACTTAAGACACTGATCTGCATCACAAGCCTTTTGAAGAGGTGTATTTTCATTTTTAATTGATAAAAAATATTGTCTATTTGATTTTGAAATGTTTTTCCTTAATCCACTGTTTATTTCAATGCATGTTTATTTTTCTGCAAGTATTTTATGATTTTTCCAGGTTTTTATCTGTCATATACTTCCAATTTAATTCAACTGTTGTGATAAATTATGCTGTCTACGATTCATATTTTAAAAATGTATTTTGATGAATGTTTTATTGGTACTACAAAAAATTGTGCACTAGGAATTTTGGGGTGTCATTTAGGTAAATATGTCATTTAGGTAAAAGCATGATTAAAACATGTTTAAGCTCTTTATCTCTTCAGTGACTTTCTGTATTCTAGTACTAGAAGTAAGGTGAGTGTTGCTGTGCTTAGCTATAATTTTGATGTGACTAATCATTCTTTAATTCTGCCTTTATTTTAATGTTTTCTGATTTTGCCTTTAGCATGATTATGCTTTATTTACATATTCACTTCTTTGTCATTTGAGGTACTTCTTTTTATATCTCCAGTATTTTCTGTTTTTAGTATATGCTTGGTGGAAACTTCCTTTCTTTTAGCTTGAACATTTTTACTGAGATCTGCTTTTTATACTATAAATTTAACTGTTTTATGTGTACAATTGACTGTCAGTATATTTAAAGTTGCGCATCATCACCACAATCTAATGCCATTGTTTTACATTTTACTTATCTGTGGTTCATATTTGAAGGATGGTTCATGAAGACAGCATATAGTTGGGTGCTGATAGTAAACATTACACAATTTCACAGATATTTACCACTGCTGCAACTCCTAATTTACTGCAATTCACGTGTCTAACCAGTATTAATATTTTGCCTCATTAACTAAGTTTTATTGGAGAACAAAGCATCTAGTGACAAATTGTGAGACATTTTTAAATACCATATTTATTGCGGAAACTTCTTTTTCTTATTATAGGATTCTAGTATGAAATATTTTCCTTTAGCACTTTAAAAATTTAGATCCATCAATTTCCCACTTCCATAATTTCGAATGCAAAGTGTGTTGTCATCCTCATGCTTTTTCCTTTTTACATAATGTGAGCTCACATTCATAGATATTATGTGTTAGGGCTTTAGCACACATTTCTGGGGAAAATGACTCAACCCACACTCCCCATCCTTGGATATCTCCAGCAATGGAGTCCATATCGATATTCTGGGGGATTATCCAACCTTCCTGACTATCTTCCCTAAATCCTCATGATTATTAAAGGCTAGTACAGTGTAATAATTGTTTCCTGCCTTGCTAATTTTCAGGGAAAAACAAGCCCATAGAAAAAGGGAGAATTTATCTTCAAATATAGGGTATTCCTTTTGTTTCTTGTTTTTCACCTTTAAATTTTTTACTCTAAAATTGTGAGGTACAATTCAGGGTTAGGTATACAAATATTCATTGTACAAGTTCCCTTTTGATGAGGTGTGCTCCCCTTCTCCAGGCAGTTTCCCACTACTGCCAATTCCACCTCCCCACCACCCCATGCCCTCACAGTTTCCCTCTACTGTCAATCTTTTTCTTATAGTGTTACGATAGTTACTCAAGGTCCATTTATGAGTGAGAACACGTGATACTCAGTTCTTTGTTTCTGTGAAAGATCACTCAGTATTATAGACTCTAAGTCCATTCAGATTGCGGCGAAGTTCGTGATTTTGTTCTTTATGACTGTATAATATTACATTGTGTATATGTACCACATTTTTTTACCCAGTCCTCTTTTGTTGGTTAGCATGGTTGGTTCCATGTTCTTGCTGTTGTGAACAATACTGCAATAAATATACGTGTGCAGGTTTCTTTTTTTATAGAGTGATTTGAGTTCTTCTGGGTATTTTCCCAGAAGGGGGATTGTGGGGGAATATGGAAGGTCGATTTTTAGAACTTTTAGGAATGGTCACATGTTTTCCAAAGAGGCTGTACTCGTTTACATTCCCACCAAGAGTGTAGAAGTGTTCCCTTCCACCACACCCTCTCCTTCTGCTATTTTGTGAGTTATATTCAGACTGGAATTAGGTGGTATCTCAATGCAGTTTTAATTTTCATTCCTTTGAGCACTAGTGAGGCTAAGCTTTTTTTCATGTATCTATTGCTTGCTCGTATGTTTTCTTTTGAAAACTGTCTATTCATATCTATTGCTCACTTTGTAATGGGACTGTTTGCTTTTTTTCTTTTCTGCACGTTTGAGTTCCTTGTAGACCCTAAATGTTAGACCTTTGTCAGACATAGATTTGGCAAATATTTTTTCCCAGTCTTATGTGCTGTCTCCCTGCTCTCTTGATGGTTTCTTTGGCTTTGCAGAAGCTTGTCAGTTTGATGAGATACCACTTGTCTATCTTATCTCTTATGGCATGGGCCCTTGGGGTTTTGATTAGGAATTGGTTGCCAGTTCTAATTTACATAAGAGTGTCTCCTGCATTTTCTAAGGTCCCTATAGTTTGAAGCTTTGCTTTTAGATCTCTATTCCATTTAGAGTTGATTTTTGTGTATGGAGATAGGTAGGTGTCCTGTTTCAATCTTCTCCATGTGGTCAGCCAGTTTTCCCAGCATCATTTACTGCATATGTTCTCCTTTCCCCACCAACTTCTCACTCCCATAGTTTCTTTTTTTTGTTTTTTTTTTGAGTTGGAGTCTCACTCTGTCGCCCAGACTGGAGTGCAGTGGCTGGTCCCGGCCACCACAGCCTTGACCTGCTAGGCTCCAGCGATCCTTCTGCCTCAGCCTTCCAAGTAGCTGGAACTACAGGCACGCGCTATCAGGTGTGGCTAAGTTTTTGATTTATTGTAGAGATGAGGTCTCGCCAAGTTGCCCAGGCAGGTCTTGAACCCATGGGCTCAGGCAATCCACTCACCTCAGACTCCCAAAGGTGTGGGATTACAGGCTCAGCCACTGAGCCCGGCTACTCCCATAGCTTGTAATGCAAAGTGTGTTGTCATCCTTATGCCTTTTCCTTTTTACAAAATGTGAGTTCACATTCATAGATATTATGTGTTAGTGCTTTAGTATACCTTTCTGGGGAAAATGACTCAACCCACTGTCCCCATCCTTGGATATCTCCAGCAAAGGAGATGATATCAATACTCTGGGGGATTATCCAAGCTTCCTATCTAATTTCCCCAAATCCTCATGATCATTTAAGGCTAGTACAGTCTAATAATTTTTTCCTGCCCTGCTGATTTTCAGTGATGAAGAAGCCAATAGGAACATGGAAAACTTTCTTCAAGTGTAGGGTATTTCTTTTTTGTTTCTGCCTAAGTTTCCTAACTGAACATTTTCTCACCCAGTGTTACCTAAAAATGCAGGCACAAGATGTTCACATTTTTCCAGTATGTCATTTAAAGACTTTTTTCTAGAGATCACTAGTTATACTCACCTTTTCCCCTCAGAATCTATGAATTTTACCAACCAAAGCACAGCATAATTTGTTGTCTACTTACATGTACATCTATATCAGTTTTATCAATATCATCTATTTATATCAGCTATATCTACATGTATTACATTTAAAAAAGCATCCAAATTGCACAAGTGTCATCTCAAAGCTATTCATTACATCCTTTTTTAAGTGGTCACTCTAGTGCTTTATCAGTCCCAGCAGTACCCAACCACTGTGATATATATATCCCCATCTCAGATCACCCCCAGGATATTATCTGGTCTTGTTATCACCATCCCATTTATTTCAGGGATAACTGGATCTTTCTACTTGAAGATAAGACATGGATTATGCCATTTAAATACATTAGATATTCTGAGTTTACAGGGAGTGGTGCTTTGATTTCAGTCAAACCCATATTGAGTACATACATCTATCTCGATAAAGATTTGCCACCAACTCCTGGTTAGAATGTATTCCATGCAATGTGGTAGCTACCAGGTACCTTGTTGGACTGCTCAAACTATGGCATCACATGCAAATCTCTTTGAAGCTGACATGTTAGATGTTCAGCTAGAGTGGTGGCAAAATGATCTTTGGTGAGAGAGAGTCACTTGTCAGGAAGTTGTGTTCATGCATGTCCCCTCTCCTAGCTCCATGGTCATTCCATTCATGTGTCCATTCTGCATGCCTTGGAGCCACTGAAATTGAGGCCCGTAACTTGACTGCATTAATTATATGATTAATCTGTTCCTTTCATCCACTTCATGCTGTGGACTGGTCTTCCTTCTCAGAGAGAGGTCATAAGGGAAATTTTTGCTTGTTCTCATCCATCCTCAGTCTTGAGCATTATCTATGTGCTTGGGCCTTGAGGGTGGGATCTCCCAGGTTTTTGTTCCTCCTCCCAATGACAGCAAAACTCTATGTTGAAGGTGCTCTTAGTTTGGAATTGAGGTTTTCAACCCCTTCTCTAAAATGTGTGAATATCTAAAGATATTTATCCTGTATTATGATTTCATCATTGTTTTCTTCTCTCCATTAGGAGATCTTCTTTTATTCAGCCACAATGAGTCATTACCTGGGACCAGAGATTGACAGTTTCTCTTACACTTCCTCTAAGAATTATGGCATTTGTTTAGTGTAAGAGATGAATCTTGGAAGGGAGTGAGATTTCAGACCGTACACAGTGAAAGCCAATCATATCAGCACCATAGATATGGCATCCTCACCTGTTCCAACCTTTATTGTCAATACCCATTAAAGATTCATGGAGTAGCGTATATGAGTGTGTACAAACTTCTCCTCCATCTGGGATCCCCAGATGATACTGTGTCTTGAGATGTCAGCAAACACTGATTTCCAAGGAATCATTGCAATGTTAGCTGATTTCTTCTTTCCAGTATGTATGGCAGGCAATCAATCTCATGTGCTTTGCATTGGGGAGTCATTCAGTGCATTCCTCTCTCTCTCTTTTTAATTATAAGATGTGGGTTACAATTCAGGATTAGGTAAGCAAACGGTGATTATGCAGGTACCCTTGTTAATGAGGTATGCCCCTACTTCCCCTAGCAGTTTCTCTCAACTGCAAATGCCACCCCCTTCCCCTAACAGATTCCCACTACTGTCAATCACTTACATATGGACTTTGCACTTCTTTCTTTCTTGGCATTCACATTACACAGCTGCACTGAGAGCTTCACTGTTTGATAGTCTCAGGATAAGTTATAATTTTAAAGTTATATTTTATTATTTATTGTTAGGGTTGAATTAATTGTCAAGAGTTTTATACCTGGGATAGAAACCTGGATATGAATTCAAATTGACAGACTGATTGATGGGTTTTAGTTTTCATAACATAAAGTGCACCATTTTAAAGTGTAAAACGAATGCTTTTTAATGTATTTGTGATGTTATGTAGTCATTACCACTATCTAATTTCATAGTATTTTATAATCACCTCCCAAAACACTTCACATCTATAAGCAATCTCTATCAGTTTCCCCCTTTTCTTCCATTTTAAGCAGTCACTAATTGAATCTGCTTATATGTTTTTGTGGAAATTTTATATGAATGGAATAATATATTTTTTCCTTTTCTGTCATTATTCATAATAGCCAGAGAGCAGAGGCATCTCAAGTGTCTATCAATTGAGGAATGCAGAGACAAAACGTGGTTTAGCCATACAATGAAATAACATTCAATCATAAGTAGGAATAAAGTCCAATTACATAGTATAATATAGGTGGACTGTGAAAAATTATGATTTTTGAGTATATACTTAAAAGAGAGAATTTGTGGTTATTTTTTGAATTATCCAAATGACTGTGTGTAGTGCCATGGGCTTCACTTTCTTAAGTCTCAGGTGTTGAGTCAGTGCTCATTTAATGCAACAAGTGAAACCAGGAGAGGGGATGGCCTATAACAGGGAGATACTCCAAGCTTGGACTTTTTATTTTTTGCAAAATAGATTAACTGCAATATGAGTCCTCAAATTTATCTCAATTAGATGTTGACCTTGACACCATAAGTTCGATTCACTAATGTACAAAGGTCAAGGTGTATTTCCTATGGTTGTGTCGGCAACAGATACAATCCCATCTTCCAGTGTACAAAAGTATGCACCCCCTACTTTCCCCAGGTCTATGTTTATTCCCATGTTTTACTTGAGGGGACCTTGATTACCTTGCTATGACATAGAATACCTGATGCGTCCACTGTACTGATAATATTAATTTAGTTGAAATTTGTCAGTAGGAAGGAGCAAGTTATCTGTATATCTCAAATGATATGTGCTTCAGAGAGTACATTTGAAAAATAACCATAAATATCTCTGAACTTCTCAGTTTATTAAAACTCATAGAGAATGTGTTGTTTGAAACATGAATGTATACCCCCTACTAAGAAAAGGAAACCTTTTAATTTTATGTTTATTTTTATTATTTTATAATTTTTTGCTTTTAAAATTTTATTTTATTTTATTTTTTTGAGTTAGAGTCTCATCCATCGCCTACACTGGAATGCAGTGGCATGCTCCTGGCCACTGCAACCTCGACCTGCTGGGCTCCTGCGATCCCTCTGCCTCAGCCTTCCAAGTAGCCAGAACTACAGGCACGTGCTACCATGCCTGGCTAATTTTTGATTTATTGTAGAGATGAGATCTTGCCAATTTGCCTGGGTAGGTCTCGAACCTGCAGGCTCAGGCAATCTACTCATTTGAGTTGAGTTGAACCTTCCAAAGTGCTGGGATTACAGGCTGAGTCACCGAGCCTGGCAAAATTTTTATTTGAAAAGATTTTGAGGATACAGGTGTATTTGTCACATGGATAAAATACATGTTATTAAAGTCTGAGATTTGAGTATAACCATTACCCAAATATTCACACTCCTCACACCTCACATTCCTTGGAGTCTCCAATTTCTGTTATTCCCCTCTGCATTTCCATGTGTACACATGGCTCGGCTCCCACATATAAGTGAGAACATTTGGTATTGATTTTCTGTTGTCTAAATTACTTCACTTAAGATAAAAGCCATGAGTCCAACCCAGTTAACTGCAAAAGGTGTGATTTTATTCTACTGAGTAGTTTTCCTTGGTATATAAATATATGCCACATTAAAAAAAAATTAGCTTATCAGTTTTTGGCAGTTTGATTCCATTACTTTATATTGTGAATAGTGCTGTAATAAATGTATGAATGCAGATTTTTTGATATAATACTATTTGATATAGATTCAAGAGTGGGATTGATGAACTGAGTGAGAGTTCTATTTTTAGTTCTTTAAGGTAACTCTATATTTTTTCCATAGAGGTTGTACTAATTTTCATTCCCACCAACAATATATAATCATTCCCTTTTCTCTGCACTCTCACCAACATCTGTTGTTTTTTAACCTTTTAATAAAAGCCATTTTGGTGTAAGATGGTATCTCATTGTGGTTTTAATTTGCATCACCCTGATAATTAAAAAGGCTTGGTGATATTCCAATGGATATACATACCAAAATTTATCCATTCATCAATCAATGCACACTTAAACTGCTTTCTGTATCTTGCTACTGTGAATAGCACTGCAATAAACATGGGGCTTCTCTTTGGCTATATATCCAGAAATGGTATTAAAGGATTGTGCCATAGTCCTATTTTAGTTTTTAAAAATGGGACAATAAGCCCAAGAGATCTGTTGTACCACATGGTAATTTAACAGTAAATTATATTCTTGGAAAATACAAAAAGAGTTGTTTTGTAGTATTCTAATCACAAAATTAACAGCTATGTGATGTAATGTATATGTTAATTAGCTCAATTTGGCTATTCCCTGTGTTCAACCATTCTTGGGCATTTATGAGATATTGAATCCAGGACCCCCAAAGAATACCAAGATCCTCAGATGGAATGCTCAAGAAGCATTTATTTATATAAGATGACAGAGTGTTTGCCTTTAACTTGGGCACATCTTTCCATATACTTCAAATCATCTGTAGATTACTTGTAATGCCTAATGCAGCATAAATGCTATGCAAATAATTGTTACACAATATTTAAAAATTAATATTACCTTTATTTTTAATTTACATTCTCAAAAATATTTTTGAAAACCAAAAGTGTGTCTAAGCATTGCAAAATATCTCCTGGGGGTAAACATCGCCCCTTGTTGAGAATCTCAGCCATGTAGTGCCTGCTGACATGTACAGGTGGCAAACTGGACCTCAGTTAAAGATGTTACAGAGCTGTGTGAATACCACAGCATCCCTCAGCATCCTATCACATACACGTCCCACATCTCCTCCTCCAGGTCTTAGATTCTACTGAACAAAGACTCCATTGGGTAATAGAGCATAGTTTGGCTTAGTAGGCAGGTCTCTTGAACATATTTCCAGGCACACATTGCAAAACCTTTTCTTTAACTTGCTGTTCTCTGGAGTCTCAACAGCTTGGTCCCTCCCAGAGTCAAATCCATTCCTCAAACACTCCCAGGTGTCATTAAGAAAACTCCTGCTGCTCTACCAAGAAGGATCTCATGGTTTGGGAACAGGACTCAGTTTCTCATGCCTATTTATAGCACTGTAAGAGAAGTCCCATGAGATTTAATCTCCCTTTGAAATCCTCACCTTAACTAACATCTGAGCTGAAATCCTGTGCCTAAAAGCCACATCTAGACTGGAGTGTGGCAAAACTCAGTCTTCTGTGATGATTCTTCAGGATGCATGACTTGATCTCTGAAAGATTCTGATCTACAACTACAGGTAATGCCATCATATCTTCTCTTCCTTTTATTTCCCTTCCACATCTCATAAATACTGTATATTCTTTTTTTCTATCTTAGCTACTGCAAACTGCAATGGTTTGAATGTTTTTCTCCTCTGAAACTCATACTGAAACTTAATTCCCAGTGTGGCAGTGTGTAGAAGTAAGGCCTTTAAGAGATGATTGAGTCACGAGGACTCTGCCCTTGTAAATAGATTGACTGATTATCATGGGATGGGACTGTTGGTTTTATAGGAGTAGGGATAGAGACTTGAATAGCCTGCTCAAGCCTCTCACCTTGTGAAGCCCTGCATGATATCTGGACTCAGCATAGTCCAGCAAGAAGGCCCTCATCAGATGCAGTTCCTAAACCTTCCTAAATCTCAGTCTCCGTAAGTGTAAGAAATAAATTTATTTTATTTATTCGTAACCTAGTTTCAGATACCCTGTTATAAGTAATAGAAAATGTACTAAGATACACACTTGTGTTAGAAGAATCAGGGGCCCTAGTAGAAATGAGTCATGCACCGGATGTGGTGTGTCTGGCCCCTGCATTGGTGTTCAGGGCCCTCTTCAAACTAATAATTGCAGAGGAAGCTGAACCACTTCTTCTAGTGCAGAGAATATCCCCAGTTTTCTCATGACCTGTGCTGGACAAAAACATCTCACTTGCTAAAAATATTTTGAACGAAACTCAAAGTCTCACCTGGTCCTCAACCCAAGTCTCTTTCAAATTGCATATATGAACTGACCTCCTGAATACATAGTGTGATTCTGACTATAAGGATTCATGCCGCAGTGAATCAGTTCAGAAATCTTCTTCCTGGGGTCCCTTAGTGGTCAAGTACACCATACTGTGTGGTCTTGGTCAAGATACTTAACACCTACAAATTTTTCCACATCACAGAATGGGTGCACAGTGGGTGCAGCAATTCTAGCTGCACAGGAAACTATCAGTTTCATTGTTGTTCACTCTCAAGGCTAGCTTTGATGCTACCTCGCTTCCAAAATATCACTGAACCTGTTGTTCTATTGAGTCCCCCAATGTCTGATGTCTTAAATTCTTGCCTTCTTTTGTCCTTTCATAATCACCGAGATAGATCTATGCATTCCTACTGCATTTTATTTTCCTGAGTCTTAGGGGCAGTTTTCTGTGCCAATTTGAAATGTAGGGATGCGGACGCAGTGGCTCATACCTGTAATCCCAGCACTTTGGGAGGCAGAGGCTAGAGGATTGCCTGAATCTAGGGGTTCTAGACCAGCCTGGGCAACTTGGCAAGACCTCATTTCTACAATAAATAAAAAAATTAGCTTGGTGTGGTAGCACACACCTGTGGTTCCAGCTACCTGGAAAACTGAGGTGGAAGGATCGCCTGAACCCAGCAGGTCAAAGATATGGTGGCTGTGAGTATGCTATTGCACTTCAGCCTGGGACACAGAGTGAGACTCCTATGAAAATTTAAAAAAGAGAAATGTAGATATTATGAGTAAAAAATATTTGCCTACCAAGACATGGATCTGACCTTTTCTAAGACTGTACCTGATTGTATGCTAAGATAATAATATTTTGAATCTATTGAGTTAAATAAAATGGATTACTCAAATTACTTTTATCTTTTTCTTTTTAACTTTTCAATTTAAATGCTAACACATTTAAAATGATGTGATTTGCATCATATTTCTTTATTTTGATTTTTAGATTTGAAAATATAGTTCATTTATAAAGTAAATTAGAGAGAGAGAAGAGAGAGAGAGAGAGAGAGAGAGAGAGAGAGAGAGAGAGAGAGGAGAATTAACTCCCCAAGGTAGGTCCCCAAGGTAGGGGAGTGAGCAACAGCTAGGAAACATGGTGTCCATAACTCAAAGAGCCACGTGGACACACAAGAGTTTAACAAACCAGTGGCCTACATTATACTTCTAACAGACTAATCTATAGATTTAATACAGTTATATCACAAGTACATGATTTTTTCAGAGGAAATGGTAAAACTGATTTTAAAATTTACATAGATATAAAATGGCTTATAATAAGAAAATCTTAAAATGAAAGAACAATTTAGTGACCAAATTTAAGAGGCACTATTAATTTACATAAAGTTTGCAGTTATCATGAGACTAGACATAGAGAGACATTCAGCAAAAAACAGAGACTAACGTTCATGTATATAGAATCTCTTTATATTTGACAGAAAATGAAATGTGGTTTAAAGTGGAATAGACTGTCTTCTCAATAAACAATGTGGACCTAAGGGTAATGTATTAAAAAAAAAAAAAACCTGAACTCATTCTAACTCTATAGAAAAGCATTTTGCTTTTTATCTTTTTAAAAGTTACATGTTTTAAGTCAACAAATAAAAATTGTATACAGTTGTCTTTCAGCATTTATGAGAAATGCAGGACCTTTCACAGATGCCAAGTCTCTTATATAAATGTTCTAGTTCCTGCATAAAATCTACACGTCTACTCATATGCTTTACGTTATCCTTTGATTATTTATAATACTTGATGCAATGTCTTATAATACTTGATGCAATCTTTTCATTGATGTAGACTCAAGATAGTACTGGGCACATTGCAAATTCAGGTTTTGATTTTGAAAATTTGTGGATTTTTTTCCTGAGTATTTTTGATCATAGTTGCTTGGGTCCAGGGGTACAAAACCAATGAATTTTGGGAATGTATTGTACGTTTATAGTATATGAGATGATATTTTGATGTATGACATCATGGAGATGAGAAAAACATAGACAGTGACTCTACAAGTGTCTCCTCTTGAACTTACACACTTTTCAGTTCTGCAGATAGTAAGAACACTCACTGGTTCACTTGACATGTGATCTTTGGCATCGCCCATGTGCTGTGTTGTTGGATAGAAATGTGCACCTAGAGCCAAATCAGGCCCCATTCTGCTTTACAAATCCACAGTGGATGAATAACCAATGGAGAACATATAGGGTGATATGTACATAGCAGTAGTAACAAAGAGGCATCTTACCTAAACCCTGAGGTCATAAAATGTTTTCTTTTTGTTTGTTTGTTTTTTAATCAATATTTTTTATTATGATATTCTGAGGTAGAGTTAAGGGTTAGGTACACAAAAAAGCTTCATTCAGGCACCCTTGTTGATAAGAGGTGTCTCCCCATCCCTAGACAAATATTTACTACTGGTAATCCCATCTCCTTTCCCCTCCCCCGCATAGTTTCCCACCACTGTCAGTCATTTTCTTATAGTATTATGTTGGATGTGCAAGGTCCACTATATGAGTGAGAATATGTGATACTCAGATCTTTGTTTCTGTGAGAGATCACTCAGTATTATAGACTCTAGTTCCATCCCAGTTGCTGCGAAAGTCATGATTTTGTTCTTTTTTATGGCTGTGTAGTATTCCATCATGTATATGCACCACATTTTAAAAAATTCAGTCCTCTTTTATTGGACAGCATGGTTGCTTCCAGGTTCTTGCTATTGTGAACAATGCTGCGATAAACATACGTGTGAAGGTATCTTTTTTATAGAGTGATTTGAGTTCTTCAGGGTATATTACCAGTAGGGGGATTGCGGCATCATATGGGAGGTCAATATTTAGAGCTTTTAGGATTTGTCATACTGTTTTCCACAGAGGTTGCACTTGTTTGCACTCCCACCAACAGTGTAGAAGTGTTCCCTTTTCGCCACACCCTCTCCAGCAGCTGTTATTTTTTGAGTTGTTGATAATTGCCATTCTGACTGGAGTTAGGTGGTATCTCAGTGTGATTTTGATTTGCATCTCCCTGATGATTAATGAGGTTGAACATTTTTTCATGTGTCTGTTGGCTGCTCGGATGTCTTCCTTTGTGAAGTGTCCGTTCATATCTTTTGCCCATTTTATAATGGGGTTGTTTGTTTTTTTCTTTTCAGCACATTTGAGTTCCTTGTAGATCCAAGATGTAAAGCCTTTGTCAGACCTGGAGTTGGCAAATACTTTTTCCCAGTCTGTAGGCTGTCTCCCTGCTCTCTTGATGGTTTCTTTGGCTTTGCAGAAGCTTGTCAGTTTAATGAGGTCCTACTTGTCTATTTTATCTCTTATGGTCTATGGGTTTTGGCTTTTGTTCAGTAACTGGATGCCAGTTACAATTTCCATGAGGGTATGTTCTTCATTTTCTAAGGTTCTTATGGTTTGAGGTTTTACATTTAGGTCTCTGATCCACTTGGAGTTAATTTTTGTGTATGGGGATAGATAGGGGTCCTGTTTCAATCTTCTGCATGTGGTCAGCCAGTTTTCCCAGCATCATTTACTGAATACGTTCTCCTCTCCCCAGTGGTAGGTGGTGGAGGCTTTGTCAAAGATGAGTTGGTTGAGAAATTGAGATTTTTGCTTCTGGAATCTCAATTCTATTCCATTGGTCTACATGCCTGTTCCTATACCAATACCAAGCTGTTTTGATTATTGTAGCTTTATAGTAAAGTTTGAAGTCTGGTAATGGGATACCACCTGCTTTGTTTTTTTTGCTGAGGATTGTTCTGGCTATTCTCGGTAGTTTGTATTTCTATATGAATTCCTGTGTTGCTTTTTCTAAGTCCGAGAAGAAATGTTGCTGGAAATTTGATGGGTATTGCATTAAATCTGTAGACTGCCTCAGGTAAGATGGACATCTTCACAATGTTGATTCTTCCAATCCATGAGCATGGGATATTTTTCCACTTGTTTGTGTCATCTTTGATTTCTTTGAGCAGTGTTTTGTAGTTTTCATTGTAAAGGTCTTTCACACTTCTGGTAATGAAGATGCCAAGGTATTTAATTTTTTTGTGGCTATTGTGAATGGAATTGTGCTTTTTGTTTGGGTTTCTGTTTGTTTATTATTGGTATAAAGAAATGCGATTGTCTTTTGCACATTTATTTTATACCCTGAGATTTTGCCAAAGGCCTTTATCAGTGAAAGGAGGTTTTTGACAGATTCTCTTGGGTTTTCAAGGTACACGATCATGTCATCTGCAAAGAGAGATAACTTGACTTCCTCTTTTCCTATTTGAATAACCCTGATTGCCTTCTCTTCTCTGATTGCTCTAGCCAGGACTTCCAATACGATAGTGAATAGGAGGAGTGAGAGTGGACATCCTTGTCTTGTTCCGGTTTTCAGGCGAAATGGTTCCAGTTTTTGTCCATTTGGGAGTATGCTGGCTGTGGGTTTCTCGTAGAAGGCTTTTACTATTTGAGGTATGTTCCCCGTACGCCTAGCTATTTGAGGGTTTTTATCAAGAAGCAGTGCTGGATTTTATCAAAAGCTTTTTCGCATCTAATGATATAATCATGTGGTTTTTGTTTTTTCATCTGTTGATGTATTTAATTACATTTATGGTTTTACGAATGTTGAACTAGTCTTGCATCCCAGGGACGAAGCCCACTTGGTCATGATGGATGATTTTTGAGATGTGTTGCTGAATCCGGTTTGCTAGGATCTTGTTGAGAATTTTAGCATCTATGTTTATCAAAGATATTGGCCTGTAGTTCTCTTTCCTTGTTTGGTCTTTACCTCGCTTGGGTATCAATGTGATGTTAGCCTCTTAAAATGATTTGGGGAGCGTTCCATCTTTCTCAATCACCTGGAATACCTTCAGTAGGATTGGTATAAGCTCCTCCTTAAATGTCTTATAGAATTCTGCTGGAAATCCATCTGGTCCAGGGCTTTGTTTGGTAGATAGTTTTCTTATTACATAGTCAATTTCCTTGATTGTTATTGTTCTATTTAGGGTCTCAATTTCTTCTTGTTTCAACCTAGGCAGGTTGTGTGATGACAGGAAGTTCTCCATTACCTTAAGGTTTTCAAGTTTGTTTCCATACAAGTGTACATAGTAGTCTCTAATGGTCTTTTGTATTTCTTCAGGATCAGATGTGACTTCGTCTTTTGTGTTTCTAATTGTGTTTATTTGGGCTTTTTCTCTCTTTCTCTTGGTCAGTCTAGCTAGGGGAACATCGATCTTGTTTATCCTTTTGAAGAACCAGATTTTTGTTTCACTGATTTTTTTGTATTATCTTTTTGTCTACTATGTTCTGGATTTGGGCTTTTATTTTGGTGATCTGGATTCTTCTGCTGAAATTAGGGTTTTTGTGGTCTTGCTCCTCCTGCTTTTTTTTATTAATCAATATTTTTTATTATGGTTTTGTGGGGTACAGTTATGGGTTAGGTGTACAATTACGTTTCATTCAGGCATCCTGTTGATAAGAGGTGTTTTCCCATCCCCAGACAGATATTTGCTACTGTTAATCCTATCCATCTCCCCCCATAGTTTCCCAGTACCATCAGTCATTTTCTTATAGTATTACATTGGATGTTCAAGGTCCATTATATGAGTGAGAACATGTGATATTCGGATCTTTGTTTCTGTGAGAGGTCACTCAGGATTATAGACTCTAGTTCCATCCAGATTGCTGCAAAATTCATGATTTTGTTCTTTTTTATGGCTGCATAGTATTCCATCGTGAATATGTACCACATCTTTTAAATCCAGTCCTCTTTTGATGGGCAGCATGGTTGTTTCCAGGTTCTTGCTATTGTGAACAATGCTGCGATAAACATACGTGTGCAGGTATGTTTTTTATAGAGTGATTTGTGTTCTTCAGGGTATATTCCCAGTAGGGGGATTGCAGGGTCATATGGAAGGTCAGTTTTTAGAGCTTTTAGGAATCGCCACACTGTTTTCAACAGAGAATGCACTAGTTTACACTCCCACCAACAGTGCAGAAGTGTTCTCTTTTCACCACACCCTCTCCAGCAGCTCTTATTTTTTTAGTTGTTGATAATTGCCATTCTGACTGGAGTTAGGTGGTATCTCAGTGTGGTTTTGATTTGCATCTCCCTGATGATTAGTGAGGTTGAGCATTTCTTCATGTGTTTGTTGGCTGCTCGGATGTCTTCTTTTGTGAAGTGTCTGTTCATATCTTTTGCCCATTTTATAAAGGGGTTGTTTGTTTTGTTCTTTTCAGTACGTTTCAGTTCCTTGTAGATCCAGGATGTTAAGCCTTTGTCAGACCTAGAGTTGGCAAATACTTTTTCCCAGTCTGTAGGCTGTCTCCCAGCTCTGTTGATGGTTTCTTTGGCTTTGCAGAAGCTTGTCAGTTTAATAAGGTCCCATTTGTCTATCTTCTCTCATGTCCTGTGGGTTTCGGGTTTTGTACAGAATTGGATGCCAGTTCCAATTTCCATGAGAGTATTTTCTTCCTTTTCTAAGGTTCTTATGGTTTGAGGTTT
Source organism: Cephalopachus bancanus (assembly GCA_027257055.1). Classification (NCBI taxonomy): domain Eukaryota; kingdom Metazoa; phylum Chordata; class Mammalia; order Primates; family Tarsiidae; genus Cephalopachus; species Cephalopachus bancanus. The sequence continues at coordinate 2,178,636 of JAPVLO010000522.1, read as the reverse complement.
TACATTTAGGTCTCTGATCCATTTGGAGTTAACCTTTGTGCATGGGGATAGATAGGGGTCCTGTTTCAATCTACTGCATGTGTTCAACCAGTTTTCCCAGCACCATTTATTGAATAGGATCTCCTCTCACCATTGGTAGGTTGTGGGGGCTTTGTCGAAGATGAGTTGGTTGAGGAATTGAGGTTTTGCTTCTGGAATCTCAATTCTGTTCCATTGATCTATATGCCTGTTCCTGTACCAATACCAAGCTGTTTTTATGATTGTAGCTTTATAGTAAAGTTTGAAGTCTGGTATTGTGATACCATCTGCTTTGTTTTTTTGCTGAGGATTGTTCTGGCTATTCTTGGACGTTTGTGTTTCCATATGAATTCCTGTGTTGCTTTTTCTAGGTCTGAGAAGAATGTTGCTGGTAATTTAATGGGTATTGCATTGAATTTGTAGATTGCCTTAGGTAAGATGGACATCTTCACAATGTTGATTCTTCTGATCCATGAGCATGGGATATTTTTCCACTTGTTCGTGTCAGCTTTGATTTCTTTGAGCAGTGTTTTGTAATTTTCATTGTAAAGGTCTTTCATGTCTCTGGTTAGGAAGATGCCAAGGTATTTCATTTTTTTTGTGGCTATTGTGAGTGGAATTGTGTTTTTTATTTGGGTTTCTGTTTGTTTATTATTGGTGTAGAGAAATGCGATTGTCTTTTGTACATTCATTTTGTATCCTGAGACTTTGCCAAAGGCCTTTATCAATGTAAGGAGGCCTTTGACAGATTCTCTTGGGTTTTCAAGGTACACAATCACATCATCTGCATAGAGAGATAACTTGACTTCCTCTTTTCCTATTTGAATACCTCTGATTGCCTCCTCTTCTCTGATTGCTCTAGCCAGGACTTCCAATACTATTTTGAACAGGAGGGGAGAGTGGGCATCCTTATCTAGTTCCTGTTTTCAGGGGAATTGGTTCCAATTTTTGTCCATTTAGGAGTATGCTGGCTGTGGGTTTCTTGTAGATGGCTTTTACTATTTTGAGGTATGTTCCCTGTATGCCTAGATGTTCAAGGGTTTTTATCAAGAAGGGGTGCTGGATTTAACCAAAAACTTTTTCTGCATCTAATGATATAATCATGTGGTTTTTGTTTTGACATCTGTTGATGTATTTATTTACATTTATGGTTTTATGAATGTTGAACCAGACTTGCATCCCAGGAATGAAACCTACTTGGTCATGGTGGATGGTTTTGAGATGTATTGCTGAATCCGGTTTGCTAGGATCTTGTTGGAAATTTTAGCATCTATGTTCATCAAAGATATTGGCCTGTAGTACTCTTTCTTTGTTGGATCTTTACCTGGCTTGGGTATCATTGTGATGTTGGCTTCGTAAAATGATTTGGGGAGAGTTCCATCTTTTTCAATCCCCTGGAATATCTTCAGGAGGATTGGTATCAGCTCCTCCTTAAATGTCTTGTAGAATTCTGCTGGAAAGCCATCTGGAACAGGGCTTTTTTTTGTAGGAAGTTTTCTTATTACCTAGTTGATTTCCTTTATTGTTATTGGTCTATTTAGGGTCTCAATTTCTTCTTGTTCCAACCTCGGTAGGTTGTGTGATGTCAGAAAGTCCTCCATTTCCTTATGGTTTTCAAGTTTGTTCCCATACAAGTGTACATAGTAGTCTCTAATGATCTTTTGTGTTTCTTCAGGGTCAGATGTGACTTCTTCTTTTGTGTTTCTGTTTGTGCTTATTTTTTTTTTCTCATTTTTTCTTGGTCAGTCTAGCTAGGGGACCATCAATCTTGTTTACCCTTTTGAAAAACCAGCTTTTGGTTTCATTGATTTTTTGTATTATCTTTTGTCTTGTATGTCCTGGATTTGGACTTTTATTTTGGTGATCTGGATTCTTCTGCTGAAATTAGGGTTTTTGTGGTCTTGCTTTTCCAGCTTCTTTAAGTGGCTTGTTAGGTTGTGAATTTCTGTTCCTTCCAATTTCTTCATGTGTGTTTGTAGGGATATAAATTCCCCTCTTAGTACAGCTTTCAGGACATTTCAGAGATTTTGGTAAGATGTTTCTTTATTTTCATTTGTTTCCAGGTATCTTTTGATCCCTGTTTTGATTTCGTCATTGACCCAGGAGTTGTTTAGCCTCATGCTGTTTAGTGTCCATTTCTTTGTGGGTTTTGGGGGCCTTTGTTGGTGTCAATGTTTATTTTTATTCCACTGTGGTCTGACAAGGTGTTTAGTAGAAATTCGGTCCTTTTAAATTTGCTTATGCTTGATTTATGGCCGAGTCTGTGGTCAATCTTAGAATATGTTCCATGTGGTGATGAGTAGAATGTGTATTCTGTGGTCTTTGGATGGAGTGTTCTGTAGGTATCAATTAAATCCATTTGGTCCAAAGTTACATTGAGGTCCCTGATGATCTGTCTAGGGTTGTGAGTGGGGTATTAAAGTCCCCAGTTATGATAGTGTTAGAGTCAATATCTTTCTTTAGTTTTCCAAGAAGTTGCTTTATGAAAGTTGGCACACCTATGTTGGGTGCATATATGTTTAGGATAGATATTTCTTGTTGATGGATTGAGCCTCTTATCATTATGTAGTGGCCTTCTGTATCTTTTTTGATTTTTAATAGCTTGAAGAGTATTTTGTCTGAAATTAAGATCGCTACTCCTCCTTTCTTTTGTATTCCATTCGCCTGAAAGTTTGTTTCCCATCCTCTTACTTTGAGTCTGTGGGTGTCCTTTCTAGTGAGGTGAGTCTCTTGAAGGCAATAGATTGTTGCCTGATGATATTTATCCATTTTGCCATTCTATGTCTTTTCAGTGGTGCATTTAGACTGTTCACATTTAGGGTAATAATTGAAATGCAAGAGTTGATCCCTGTCATAAGGTTCTTACAGAGTTGTTCCTGTTTATTTGCTGTCTTTCTTTGGGTTTTGGAGTTGGTTCATGTGTGTTTTTAATCTTTTGCCTGTACTCTTGTGAAGAATGCTGTTGTTCTTTTTTCTTTTTCTTCTGTGTTCATTACTTTCTTAAGTGTTTCTTGTAGAGGTGGTCTGGTGGCAGCGTAGGTTCTTAGGGATTGGATGTCTGGGAAAGATTTCAATTCTCCCTCACTAATGAAGCTTAGTTTGGCTGGGTAGGTTATTCTTGGTTGAAATTGTTTCTATTTTAGAACTTTGAAAATAGGCCTCTGGCTCTCCTGGCCTGTGGATAAATCTGCTGCTATTCTAATTGGTTTTCCCTGGTAGGAGTCTGGCCTTTTTCTCTTGCTGCCTTTAGGATTTTTCCTTTCATAGCTACTTTGTTTAGGTGAATTATTATGTGTCTGGGAGTTGGTCTTCTCATTTGTTGTCTTGCAGGGATTCTCTGAATCTCTTGTGTTTGAATTTTTTCATCCTTGATGAGATGAGGGAAGTTTTCTTGAATGATTTCATGAAAAGTTTTTTCCAGTGTGGCCTCTGTTTCTCTCTCTGCCTCAGGAATGCCAATTACTCTTAGGTTCGGTCTCTTGAAGTGATCATTCATCTCTTGAAGGTTTTGTTCTGTCTTTTTTGAGCTTCTTTTCTATGCTTTTGAAAATTTGGATTAGTTCTGTGTTTTGGTCTTCCAGCTCTGAGATTCTTTCTTCTGCTTGGGTAATTCTGCTTTCCATGCTTATTAGTTTGTTATTTATTTCCATCACACTATTTTTTACTGCTCTTATTTCTGACACCAGCTCCTTCTTATTTTCCTCTTGACTCTCCTTAATTTTTAAAATTCTCTCTATTAACGTCTTGATGTCTGGGTTTGTTTTATGTGTCCAGTCATTTTGGGGGCTCTTCATTGTTTGTGTTCCAGAATCTGTTTTCTCAGTGTCTGATCTCCCAGGGGTCTGTGTGAGACCTATATTCTTCTTTTGGTTTTTCTTCATTTGTGCATTTCTTCCCCCTCCCTACTTTTTCCGTCCCTCCATGTCACCGTCTTCTTTAATTCTGTTATTCAGAGGTAGAGGGATTGTTTTTACTTCTGTTTGTTTAATCTCCTGTTCTTTATGTATGCCCTCTTACTTTGTTCAATTCTGGAGTTGCACTGTAGGCTGAGGGAGGTCCTTTTTTCAGTTTTGAGATTTACTTAAGGGGGAGCTGTGATTCAAAATCTATCTTCAGGTCATGGTATTTGCCGACAGGTTTATGGATAATCTGAAACCCACTTCCCACTGTCTTGGAATCTGTCCATGCAGTGTGGCTGTTGGTTTACTCCCTGAAATAAAATGTGGTTATCAGAGGGAAGAGAATGGAATAGACAGTGGGGGGAAGAGGGGTGTGGAGAGAGGGAGGAGTAAGGGGGGAAACATATGAGCATACCAACAAATGGAGAGAGAGATCTAAACTGAAACAGATAAAAACAATATACCTCAGTATAGACTAACCAACTCCCACACAAAAAAAATCATGCAATAATAGTAACATACAACCTAACCAACCACCTTATTGGTGTGCTGTTCCTGCACACAGAGATATGGTTTACAGAGAGGAGAAAAGGGAAGAAAAGGAAGAGGAAAAGAAAAAAAGGAACAAAACAGTAGGATTAGAATTAAGTCATTCCTGAGCCCGTGGGTTCGAGACCCGCCTGGGCAGCGAGACCTCATCTCTGCAATAAATAAAAAAAAATCAGCCAGGCGTGGTAGCGCATGCCTGTAAATCTGGCTACTCGGAAGGCGGAGGCAGAAGGATTGCCGGAGCCCAGCAGGCGAGGCTGCGGTGGCCGGAAGCGGCCACTGCACTCCAGTCTGGGCGACAGAGTGAGACTCCAACTCAAAAAAAAAAAAAAGAATTAAGTCATTAAACTAACAGAGCCAACTGAGCACACTCTGAGACTTTTGTTTAAGTTCAATGTCCTTTCAGCTCTGATTTCTAGGTGTCTTTTCAAGCTGGTAAATTAGTTCACAGTTAGGGTCAGTTGCCCCTGGCCTGCTCTGAAGGACAGTTCAGATCACCATCAGTTCACCACTCAAATCTGGCCTGTGTCTATTTTTCAAGCTTGTTTATCCCATTTCAGTGTTGTTACCTTGAATCGCCAGCAGGTGGTGCTATCTCAGCTGCTCCCCCAAGAGGGGTGGAGTAAGACAGGAGTCAGGCAGAGGCCGGAGATTAGAGCCTGCTTCAGGGCACACAGGAGGAGACACATGGTTGGCAGGACCTCACAGTGGCAGCAATCCCAGCAGATCTTGCCCACAGGGGCTTCAAGGACTGAAGTCGTGGATTGCCTCAGGCATGGGTGGCGTGATGCGCTATGCTTGCCACAGAGGCCGCCATGGCACAGCAGCTGCTGTGTCTGTGGCTGCAGCGGCTGTCCAGACAGCTGCGATGACTCAGCGGTGGTGATGGCCGAGCTCCGTGTGAAGAGCAGGCTGCCAATGTTGGGATCCGCAGCCCCGTGGGGAGAGAGCCAGAGACCCTCTGCATTCTCCTTTGCAGAGAGTTTCATAGACCAGGCTGCCCCATTGCCATCTTGCCAGAAGTCCCAAAATGTTTCTTTAAAGAGGAGAAATCCTGAAAAAAATTACAGAAATGTTCCTGGTGACAGAAGACTGAAAAATAGCTTTCAAGGACAACATGTGCTTAAGTCTAGTAAGAAGAGAGACACTCTCATATAAATGGAATTGTGTTACTCAGGGTAATTGAAGCCCCAAGTAGGATTAGAAAGTACAGGTCAGGTTTGGTGGCTCAGCTTGTAATCCCAACTCTTTGGGAGTCCGAGGCAGGTGGATTGCCTGAGCCTGTGGGTTCAAGACCAGCCTGGGCAATTTGGCAAGATCTCATCTCTGCAATACAATAAAAAATAGCCAGGCATGGTAGCACATGCCTGTGGTTCTGGCTATTTGGAAGGCTGAGGTGGAAGTATTGGTGGGGCCCAGAAGGTCATTGCTGGGGTGGTCATGAGCCTGCGTGAGACAGCACCCCAGCCTGGGTGAAGGAGTGAGACTCTACTCAAAAAAAAAAAGAAAGTACAGCCAGATAGTTTGTAGAGGTCAGCTGGGGTCGAGTGAAGCAAAGGAGTTTGTTTCCTCCACAGTAGGTGATGGGGACCATAGAAATTTGTCAGCAGGAGAGAGCCATGATCAGATTCATGTTGTGATGATGAGGGAAGGTCTTAAACTGAAGACTTGTGTCTTTAGATTCCAACTTTTGTTACATTTGTGCCGTCACATTGGGTTTGAAAAAAGAAAATAGCTTCCACAGAAGACACTTTCAAGGTCCTTCTGTGTGGTCACATGAGATAGGAAACAACTCTTTATTGGGGCTTAGCATTTTGTAAGATCTATGTACTAACACTGGTATCTGCCAAGGGTTTCTTGGGTCTCTTGGAAGTGGGGGTGATTTTTTCTGTGTGAAAATCTGATGATCCAGTTGTGTATATGCCACCTCCTGCAGGTCTCCTCCATCAGAATTCTAGAATGAGAGAAACATTGAGTGCACACATTGTTGGGGACTAGGAGGGAATAAAACTTCATTAAAGATGTGGGGCTGAGGAGAACCTACCTCCCTATTGAGTGACCAGTTTGTGGTATTGGTCAATTATAGCAGCATCTGTGGGAGACAGAGGTCATCAAAACACTTGTATGGACACTTTTGTGCCCCCCAGTATCTACATGCAGATACTGACACCAAGGGAAATACAGTGGGTGTCTGTGATTACTCAGCTGCTGAATAGTGGAGTCAATTATTCTACCTCTCTAAGTTGAAGAACCCATCCCATGTGTAGCTCCCAATTTCCATCCTTTGATTTTATCTCCTGCTTTTTTCCTCTCATAGAATCTTCTCCTAGATATCAGGGGCTGCATTGGGTATGAGAACAGTGAAGAATTGGGCTATGGCCCATGATCTGAGGGTAGGGGGAGGGGTACTCACATTCTCTTGGAAAAACCTCACCTTTGAGGGTCCTGACTTGAGACAGATATCAACCTGCCAACAAGAATACACAGCTGAACACTCTCATCCAGCACCCTCTACTGTGGCCTCTTTTTTGAGTTGGTGTCTCCCTCCTCACCCAGACTGGAGTGCAGTGGCATGCTCACAGTCACCCCAGCATTGACCTGCTGGACTCTGGCGATCCTTCTGCCTCAACCTTCCAAGTAGGCAGAACTACAGGCGCAGGCTACCAGGACTTGCTAATTTTTGATTTATTGTAGAGATGAGGTCTTGCCAAGTTGCCTGGGTGGATCTCGAACCTGTGGGCTCAGGCAATCCACCCGCCTAAGCCTCCTAAAGTGCTGTGATTACAGGTTGAGCCACCAAGCCCGGCCTGCCTGTAACCTCTTCTTACTATACTTACTTTTGAAAGAGCGCCAATGATGAAAGAGGAAGTAAAGGAAGATGGCAAAGAGGATGATGGCCATTGAGATCCCAGTCAGAACATGCAGAAACTTGGGCTTATCTGGAGGAAGGCATGAATTCAGTAAGAGGCAGATCATAATATCACCCTTCATGAATTATTTTTTGATTTTCAGGTAATTACATACTATGTCTTCAGACCAAACCACAAATGATAGGGAACCAAACTTTCTCCCTCTTTCTCATGTAGTTCTCAGAATAACTGTTGGACATGCTGGAAGTACAACTGCTGCTATTTGGATGTTTGACCCTTACAAAACTTGTTGGGAGCCAGCCTTGGAGGTCCACATGATTGACAGGGTCCCGGTGGGCCGAAGACCCCGGGCCGCAGGGCAAGCCTGGGAAGCTGAGGCCCTTCTGTCTTCCACCTTTGCTGTTTGATATGGCTGAAGAAATTCTGTGCAGTCGTGGAAAAAGAAAATGGCATGTTTATGTGAAGTACTCACACCTAACCTGAGAATGTCATGGTTCATTTTCCCATTTTCCCACTATGCCGCTTGGCCTTTTCCAATATATGCAAGGGTTAAACTCTGAAGCACATCAAAAATGCTTTCTTTCACTTGGTTATAAGTTACTAGATATTGCTTGAGTAAAAAATGATATAAGTATATTCACTCCTTATTTGATTTAGAATTATGCAGCTTAGTGATCAGACATAAGGTTTTTTAGAAGCACAAGTTTATGGTAAGTTCATTATGAGCTCATTATAAGTTCTACACTTATCTAGGAGTTATGTAGGTGATTTATAACACTGTATTCACAGACTTAGGATAAAGATTAATCGTTAAGGTTTTTATTTAATTCTATAGTTAAATTTTAAGTAAACGTTTATAGAGTGGGTTTTCACTGAATTCATAATATACTAATTAGATACTTTAATGATAATTAACTAAATACAGAAAGCAACCTTGAGGGCCTGGGAAATGTCATTAAAAGCTTCTTTTGAGTTTCCTTTAGAAATAAACACTGCAGGATAAGAGAAAAGTAATGAAGACACCTGGACAAGAAAGGCGATTACAAAAGTTTCTAAGGTCGTAAAAGCCCAAAAGAGAAGAACTGCTACATGAAGAACCGTGCACCTGGGAACTTTCTTGAAGCACTTCAAGGACTGTAATTTGGGACTCTTTTGAAGAAAGTTGCTGAGAGTGCTATTCTAGACATGATAATTGTTTTATCCATGTATTAATCATAATTGGTAAATGTAATATCATACAAGTTTATATAATCAACATACATATGTATGAGGATTGACAAAAATTATTAGGCTCTGGTTATGTTTAACAAGGTTTTTACTTTGTGTCATTAATTAGTCTTAGTGTTATAGTTTAGTGTTTTATAGCTACTTTGAAGATTGTTTTAAGTTCATAAGTTTAAGTTCACACAATGATAAAGCTGGTGCCTCAAAGATAATAATAATAGCTCCACTGCCTATCTTAAGACAAAGATGTTTTCCAGGAGGTTACCAAGCATAAGGGAAAACAGCCAAATCACCATTATCTTAAACTTAAAAGCTCATTGGCAATTACGCAACCATAATAATTTTAGTTGTGTTAGTTTTATTTCATTATGTTTCATTCACTTTATATGTTTATCCAAAGTAAAGATTAGTGTATGTATTTTCACAGTAAGTGACTTTCATAGTTATTCTTTAAAAGCTAGCCACTGTTGTTTGGTCAGGTTAATGGGCTTCATATTCCTGCTATCACTAGGTACAGTCTATAGTTTGTCTTAGTGAATGTATGGCCTTTTTAATTAGACTAGTGATGTGGAACCAAAATCAAAGTAAACCTTGTATTCATTATGTTTAGTTTAAGTGAAACTCCTTTTACACTTATCTCAAGACTCATTAACTGAAAGTAGATACTGTTTTTGGCTTATTCGTTTCTTCTAAAGACCGCTAGATGGTGGTAACTTTTAAAACATATGTACGTGAAGGAATTTTCTTTGTCTTGCCCCTTTTACAAACGCTATAAAAGCTTTCTGTTAACTAATAAAGGATGTCATCTGCTCAGGAAGCAGATGTCCGAGTATATTCATTTCATCTTTCACCTATCCGTCTCTCCTTCAGGAGATCTCACGACCTGGCAAAGGGGCTGGACCCCTAAAAAAACTCATGTTGAAATTTGATCTTCAGTGCTGAAAATGGAGGCTAAAGGAGGGTGTTTGGGTTTTGTGAGTGTATTCCTCATAAACAGATCCCTCATGACTAGATTAATTCCCTCTATGAGGAGGTGTGAGCAAGTTCTCCTATTTGTTCCCTGTAGAGCCAGTTGTTAGAAAGAGCTTGGCACCTTCTCTCCCTTTGCTTCCTTTCTTGCCATGTGATCTCTGCACATGATGGCTCCACTTCTCTTCTGCCATGAGTGGAAGCAGCCTGAGGCCCTCATCAGAAGCAGATGTTGTCATCATACTCCCTTTAAAGGCTGCATAGCTGTGAGCCCAATATCTTCTTTCCTTCATAAATCACCCAGTCTCAGGTATTTCTTTACAGCAATGCAAATTAACAGAAAAACAACATCTAGCGTTAAGGAGAAACTGCTCAGAACAGTCCAGGTTCTCTTCCCATTTCTCTAGAACAGGATTACCTACATTGTTTTACCTCAGTGAGCCATGTGTCTCTAGGGTATAAAATCCAGGGCTCTTTTTCAATTCCCTCAGCTGCATTGTGCATAGAGTGATGCCATCTACCCTGCACAGCTTTCTTGAGACTGCAGGGACTGACTTGCCCAGAACATATGCTTCCCTGTTGCTTATTTTAAAATACAAACATGCTTTATGTAACTTGTTTGTGAGAGTCCTGTATCCCTGGAACTTATGTAAGTGATAGAAATTGACAGAGCCCAAGGTGTCGTGTGTGGGTTGTTATGAATCTTTCTCTGGGATTGATACCAGTGCACAGTAAATCTTCTTCACAGTCTACATCAATAAAACCTTTGAATCAAACAAGTTAAGTTCTTCAATGAAAATAAAAAAATGAAGCCAAGATCAAAAGAAGTGAGGTGGAGCTGTCTTATGAGGGGGGACCCCCAAAACCCTGGAAATACCTTTTGGAGAGTGGGCCCCTTTTAGTACTGGCTTCTCCTTCTAGCTGAATCCATCACTGTCAGTGTACCAGTTAACATTGTTGTGAGACGATGCATTCAGGGTCAGCGAATTTTTTTGGCAGTTTTCAATGTGTTTGCCCATTTCATGATGGGCAATTTAAGCAAACAACCTGTCCACACTGTGCTGAGTCTTCAGCAGAATTTGACCAAAACCAGCATGACCCCAATGTCCTATCCTCCTGAATCTCCTGATTTTTCTCAGAGCAACTTTTTTGTTTGTTTGTTTTCCCAGATGAAAATAATTACTCAAAGGGAAACGTTTTGCCGATGTCAAAAATGTGAAACCCAAACTGGCAGAAGCACTAAAAAATATCAAAACAGATGAGTTCAAAACTTGTTTTGAGCAATAGAAAAAGAAGTCTTAATATGTGTATTGTATCAAATGGCGAGTACTTTGATGGTGACTGAAGTGTCAACATGTAAGAATAAATACACAATTTTCTATAAATAAATTCTGGGTTTTCCCTCACATTCCCGTATGTCATACAGCCAGGAAATGGTGACTAGACTTGTGAGTTCAGGACACTAGAATGCAAAGTGCTATATTTGTGGTCTTATGAAGCATATGTCAGGTTAGTGATCTGCCTGAGAGGCAGAGGGAAAGGACAACTCCCTCCACCATCTATTGCTGGACATATTTTGTTGTTTCCCATTCCCTGTCCCAGCACAACCCATTACTTTGTGTTAGAAGAATGTCACACAGAAGATAGTGCTGGCTCTAGCCTCTGTGTCCAAGATAGGAAGTCACCCAAGAGAAAAATGATGCTCACCTCCCTGGATCCTACCCGTATCTCCACATGGGGTTGGAAGTGGGGATGAGGTGAATGTTTTTGGTGAGGGGATGGGAAAGGTCAAGTCTTACACCAGAAATATAATATGTTTTCGATTGCAGGGCTGTGCTGGTGTGGTTGGAGAGATTTTACATTTTGAATATGATCTCACTCTCACATAAAGCCATAAATGAAGGAGGTTTGTGCTGATTTTTTTTTGTGGGTAAGGGAAATAATGGGTAGAGGGCTAGAGGTAATAATAGAGAAATAGAATAATGATGATTTCAGCCCAGATGCCTTTTTCATTCTGTATATTAAGATATTATACTGGGTACCTTCATTTGAACTCCTACTTCATTTTTTGCTCCTGTGCAAAGTATTGTTTGGTATAGTACAGTAGTAATAATCAATCTCAGAAGGAAAGAGCAAAACCAAGATTAAGCAACTATGAAATCAGACCCAGTGGGATCTGTGTCAAGCTTCTGCCCTAAAGTACTATAAGCTGTTTTAGTAACTGTGTTGTTTTGATCCAATAAGTTTGTGGAATTTTGTCATAGCAAGATTTAGAAATGATTGTGCATCACAGGGCATATGGGAGAGTGCCTGGATGAATTAGTTAGTGGAAATGTTATATGTGTGGGTGAACTCAGTTCTCTCTTATTGCAAGGCTCTTACTTTTCTGAGTACACCAGGCTTACATTTGACAGACAAGAGCTCATTCCTTGTCAAGTGGATATTCCCTAGGAGCCTGTCCACGCTCACAAGAAGTTTCTTTCCATTCACACTCTTGAGCCCCTATGATACAATTTTTGACTTTTCAATTTAGGAATGGAGGCAGAAAAAGTACCACATTTTCTGGAAAGGGTGTCTGGTTTCTTCTTATTCTTCCTGCTTGGAGGAGGTTTCAGTTGCAAATAATTAGACATTAAGACTCTCCACAGAGCAAAGTCCTAGGCTAGTCCCAAGTCCCATCTGCTGTTGTGGATTCTGGGATCAGACAGGAAAGATGACAAGCCCAAGATCACAGAGCTGAGTGGTGACTGGGTCAGCATTAGAATTCATGGCTTCTACCTCCCCATAGGTAGGAAAGATCTTTTGCTATTGAATTTTGGTGTTTGGTTCTGTGGGGGAAGGGTAAATATTTGAAGAATTTTCTGGAATGTAGGACAGGAGAGAGGTGGGGAAATGAATCTGCCTGCCTTCTTTGAAGTTGGCCCATTAGATGACACTGTGCCATCTAATGTTGGGCCCTGGGAGTCCTGCCATTCCGTTTCCCATTATCTTGAGTAATGACTCCCATCCTTAGACTTCAAGGTGGAAAGATGGAATAGGAGTTGAAGGCATCACATCACCTGATTTCAAATTTTCTTACAAAGCTATGGTAAGCAAAGCAGCATGGAACTGGCAGACATACATACCTGTAATACAATGTAACCAAATAGAGGATTCAGATATAAGCCCACACATGTACAACTAACTCACCTTTGACAAAGGCACCACAAACTTAAAATGGGAATAGAACAACCTGGTGTGGGGAAAATTAGCTGCAAAACTATATGCTGCAGAATAAAACCACATTCCTGAGGAGTTCCAGTAAGATGGCGATGGCATAGGTGGACTTGTGAGATTCTCCAAATGTGAGTTCCAAAAAAAGCTTTTACTTTTCTTCCCCCATCTTCCTGCCCACTGCCAGTCATATTGGTCCAAGGCCCAGGGACCTTTGGTCCCATGCAGGGCCAGATATTGTGGCCTCCGGCTGCTGCTGCTCCACCATACGTGACTCCTGCCTGTGTGGGAGTCTTGGGTCTTGGCTCCCTCCCTGGCTACATTGTCTTTCATCCAACACCCAGCACCAAGCAGCCAGTCAGTCAGGGAGGCTCTGGGCACCCGCCCCTCAGACACCGGTCCCATTTCTGGCTGAAGTACCCTGTGGGGGGCCCAGGGCCACTCTCGCAGCTCACTGCTTGCCATTTGGAGCTTTGGCTCTCTGGAGCTCTGGGCCCACCCTGGCTGGGGCTCTCAGTGCATGACCCCATGCTTGGGGACCCAGACAAGCGGAGAGAAAAGATCCGCGAAAGTGAAATTGCCATCTCGGCCATTCTCCAGGCAAAGATTTGCATTGCCCCGCCCACCTTTCAGCAGCCCCCACCTCGATTCCTAAGGTAACGTCGCTAAACAGGAGACAAAGCCGCACCCCTACACTGAATCAGACAAAAGCAATTAAGCATCGCAAACCTCCCAGGCAGCAGGTCAAAAAAAAAAAAAAAACCCAAACTGCGAGTAAATCTAGCCTGCAACAAAAACAAAGGGGAGAGGCTAGAGTTCAGAGCTGAAGTGACTTTAGACAGACAGGAAAGTTTCCAGAGCTAGTCTGATCTCTTATTTTGACTTTTGATTTTATCATTTTGATGGTTTGTTTTGCTCACACTGTTTGCTTTCTGACTTACACTGTTTCATGATTTTATTGGTTTGTCTCTGCGTAGCTACAAGTATTCTTTAGGGAATCTTTCTTATGTGTTTTTTTTACTTCTCTCCAGCCTTGTGTCTCTTTCTCACTTGTTAGTTGGTATGTATGTCTGTTTTCTCTCTCACTCTTCTCTCTAACTTCCTATTGACACCCCTTCCTCCATTATTTTCCTCTTTTGTACCTCCTTTTAATCCAGGGACCAAATCTACATACTGCTGCATGGACAGACTGTAAGACAGTGGGAAATGGGTTCCAGTGTGCTCATACACCTGTTGGTGGATGCTAGAATCAGCATATAGATTCTGAACCACAGATTCCCCTTCAATTAAACCTCAAAACTGCAAAAAGTACAGCCTGCAACCCACACTCCAACCTCAAAAGTGAGCAAAGCCAGAGGACCCTCATAAGGAAGAACAGGATATTGCACAAGTGAAACAAAAACAACCCCACCTTCCCTGAAAAACAGAATTAGAGAAGGGGAGGGAAAGGGGGGAGAGAGAAAAATCTGCACAAATGAAGAAAAACCAAAAGAAGAATATGGGTCTCTCCCAGACCCCTGGGAGGGCAGACACTGAGAAAACGGACTTCACAATGCAAGCAATGAAGAGCCCCCAGAATGACTGGTCTCAAATTACAAACCTAGATATTAAGACATTAATGGAGAGATGTAAAAGAATTGAGGGGAGACAAGAAGAAACTAGGAAGGAACTGATATCTGAGATAACAGTATAAAGAATACTATGAATGAAATAAATAAACTGATAAGCATAGAAAGCAGAATTACCCAAGCAGAAGAAAGAATCTCAGAGCTTGAGGACCAAAATATAGAACTAACCCAAACTCTTAAAAACACAGAAAACAAGCTCAAAAAGACAGAACAAAACCTTCAAGAGATGAGTGATTACTTCAAGAGACCGAACCTAAGAGTAATTGGCATTCCTGAGGCAGAGAGACAGAGACCACATTGGAACAAACTTTCAATGAGATCATTCAAGAAAACTTCCCTTATCTAATCAGTGATGCAAAAATTCAAACACAAGAGATTCAGAGAACCCCTGCAAGACAACAAATGAGAAGACCAACTCTTAGACACATAATAATTCGCCTAAACAGAATAGGCATAAAACAAAAAAACCTAAAGGCAGCAAGAGAAAAAGGCCAAATCACCTACCATGGAAGACCAATTAGAATAGCAGCAGATTTTTATCTACAGACACCCTGAAGGCTAGGAGAGCTTGGAGCACTTTCTTCAAAGTCCTAAAAGGTAAGCAATTACAACCAAGAATAACCTACCTGGCCAAGTTAAACTTCATTAGCAAGGGAGAATTAAAATCTTTCCTAGATATCCAATCCCTAAGAACTTACGCTGCCACCAAACCACCTCTACATGAAATACTTAAGAAAGTACTAAACACAGAAGAAAAGGAAAAAAGAACAATGTTCTTCACAAGAGTACAGGAAAAAGAATAAAATACACAAGAACCAACCCCCAAACCAAAAGAAAGACAAAAAACCAAGTGGAAGAACAACAACTCTATAAGGACTACATGATAGGGATGAACCCTCACATTTCAATAATTAGCCTGAATGTGAATGGACTAAATGCACCACTGAAATGACATAGAATGGCAAAATGGATAAAATATCACCAGGCAACAGTATACTGACTTCAAAACACCCATCTCATTAGAAAGGACATACACAGACTCAAAGTAAGAGGATGGGAAACAAATTTTCAGGCGAATGGAACACAAAAGAAAGGAGGAATTGCGATCGTAATTTCAGACAAAATACCATTTAAGCTATCAAAAATTAAAAAAGATACAGAGGGCCACTACAAAAAGATAAAAGGTTCACTCCACCAACAAGAAATATCTATCTTAAACATATATGCACCCAACATAGGCACACCAACTTTCACAAAGCAACTTCTAGGAAAACTAAAGAAAGATATTGACTCTAACACCATCATAACTGGGACTTTAATACTCCACTCACAACCCTAGACAGATCATCAGGACAAGAAATCAGAAATGAGATCCATAACCGCAATGTGGCTCTTGACAAAATGGACTTAATTGATACCTACAGGACACTCCATCCAAACCCACAGAATACACATTCTACTCATCACCGCACAGAATGTATATTAAGATGGACCACATGCTTGGCCATAAATAAAGCATAAGCAAATTTAAAAGGAACGAAAATTTACCATATGCCTTCTTGGACTACAGTGGAATAAAAATAAACATTAACACCAAAAAACCCACAAAGACATGGACACTAAACAGCATGATGCTAAACAACTCCTGGGTCAATGATGAAATCAAAATAGAGATCAAATGATACCTGGAAACAAATGAAAATGAAGAAACATCTTACGAAAATCTCTGGGATGCCATGAAAGCTGTAGTAAGAGGGGAATTTATATCCCTACAAACACACATAAAGAGAATGGAAGGATCACAAATTAACAGCCTAACAAGCCACCTAAGGAAGCTGGAAAAGCAAGACCACAAAAACCCTAATTTCAACACAGGAATCCAGATCACCAAAATAAAAGCCTAAATCCAGGATAGAGAAGACAAAAAGATAATACAAAAAATCAATGATAAAAAAGCTGGTTCTTCAAAAGGATAAACAATATTGATGGTCCACTAGCTAGACTGACCAAGAAAAAAAGAGAAAAAACCCAAATAGGCACAATCAGGAACACAAAAGATGAAGTTACATCTGACCCTGAAGAAGTACAAAAGATAATTAGAGACTACTATGTACACTTGTTTGGAAACAAACTTGAAAACCTTAAGGTAATGGAGGACTTTCTGACATCACACAACCTGCCTAGATTGAAACAAGAAGAAATTGAGACCCTAAATAGACCAAAAACAATCAAAGAAATCGACTATGTAATAAAAAAACTACCTACCAAAAAAAGCCCTGGTCCAGATGGCTTTCCAGCAGAATTCTACAAGACATTTAAAGAGAAGCTGATACCAATCCTACTGAAGGTATTCCAGGTGATTTAAAAAGATGGAACTCTCCCCAAATCATTTTATGAAGCCAACATCTCATTGATACCCAAGCCAGGTAAAGACCCAACAAGGAAAGAGAACTACAGGTCAATATCTTTGATGAACATAGATGCTAAAATTCTCAACAAGATCCTAGCAAACCGGATTCAACAACACATCTCAAAAATCATCCAACATAACCAAGTAGGCTTCATACCTGGTATGCAAGGCTGGTTCAACATTCGTAAAACCATAAATGTAATTAAATACATCAACAGATGTCAAAACAAAACCACACGATTATATCATTAGATGCAGAAAAAACTTTTGATAAAATCCAGCACCCCTTCTTGATAAAAACCCTCGAATATCTAGGCATATGGGGTACATACCTCAAAATAGTAAAAGCCATCTACGAGAAACCCACAGCCAGCATACTCCTAAATGGACAAAAATTGGAACCATTTCCCCTGAAAACTGGAACAAGACAAGGATGCCCACTCTCACCCCTCCTGCTCAACATAGTATTGGAATTCCTGGCTCGAGCAATCAGAGAAGAGAAGGCAATCAGGGATATTCAAATAGAAAAATTGGAAGTCAAGTTATCTCTCTTCACAGATGATATGATTGTGTACCTTGAAAACCCCAGAGAATCTGTCAAAAACCTCCTTTCACTGATAAATGACTTTGGAAAAGTTTCAGGATATATAATAAATTGTGCAAAAGACAATCACTTTCTTTACACCAATAATAAACAAACAGAAACCCAAATAAAATCCACAATTCCATTCACAATAGCCACAAAAAAAGAAATACCTTGGCATCTTCCTAACCAGATGTGAAAGATCTTTACAATGAAAACTACAAAACACTAATCAAAGAAATCAAAGATGACATAAACAAGTGGAAAAGTGTCTCATGTTCAGGGACTGGAAGAATCAATATTGTAAAGATGTCCATCTTACCTAAGGCAATATACATATTCAATGGAATGCCTAATAAATTACCAGCAACATTCTTCTCAGACCTAGAAAAAACAACACAGGAATTTATATGGAAACACAAATGACCAAGAATAGCCAGAACAATCCTCAGCAAAAAATAAACAAATAAATAAATAAAGCAGGTGGTATCACATTACCAGACTTCAAACTTTACTATAAAGCTACAATCATCAAAAGAGCTTGGTACTGGTATAGGAACAGGCATACAGATCAATGGAATAGAATGAGATTCCAGAAGCAAATTCTCAATTTCTCAGTCAACTCATCTTTGACAAAGCCTCCACCACCTACCACTCTGGAGAGAAGAACCTGTTCAGTAAATGGTGCTAGGAAAACTGGCTAACTACATGCAGATATTGAAACAGGACCCCTATCTATCCCCATACACGAAAATTAACTCCAAATGTATCAGAGACCTAAATGTAAAACCTCAAACCATAAGTACCTTAGAAAATGAAGGACATACCCTCATGGAAATCCAAACTGGCAGCCATTTCCTGAACAAAACGTGAAAACCACAGATCCTCCCAGTCTTCTATAAAAGAGAAGATAGACAAGTGGGACCTCATTAAACTGACAAGCTTCTGCAAAGCCAAAGAAACCATCAAGAGAGCAGGGAGACAGCCTACAGACTGGGAAAAAGTACTTGCCAACTCCAGGTCTAACAATGGCTTAATATCTTGGATCTACAAGGAACTCAAACATGCTGAAAATAAAAAAAACCAAACAACTCCATTATAAAATGGGCAAATGATATGAACAGACACTTCACAAAGGAAGACATCCGAGCAGCCAACAGACACATGAAGAAAAGTTCAACCTCATTAATCATCAGGGTGATGCAAATCAAAACCACACTGAAATACCACCTAACTCCAGTCAGAATGGCAGTTATCAATAACCCATAAAACAACAGTTGCTGGAGAGGGTGTGGCAAAAAGGGAACACTTCTACACTGTTGGTGGGAGTGTAAACTAGTGCAACCTCTGTGGAAAGCAGTGTGGTGATTCCTAAAAGCTCTAAATATCAATCTCCCATATGACCCTGCAATCCTCCTACTGGGAATATGCCCTAAAGAACTCAAATCACTCTATCAAAAAGCTACCTGCACACAAATGTGTATCGCAGTATTTTTCACAATAGCAGGAACCTGGACGCCACCATGCTGTCCATCAAAAGAGGACTGGATTAAAAAACTATGGTACATATACACAATGGAATACTATGCAGCCATAAAAAAGAACAAAATCATGATTTTGCAGCAACCTGGATGGAACTAGAGTCTATAATACTGAGTGACCTCTCAGAGAAACAAAGATCTGAGTACCACATCTTCTTACTCACATAGTGGACCTTGAACACCCAGTGTAATAATATAAGAAAATGACTGACAGTGGTGGAAACTATGGAGGGGGGAAGGGAGATGGGATTAACAGTAGTAAATATCTGTCTGGGGACAGGAGTCACCTCTTATCAACAAGGGTACCTGAATGAAGCATATTTGTATACCTAACCCTTAACTGTACCCCACAATATCATAATAAAAAATATTGATTATGTAAAAAAGAAAAAAATCCACATTGCTATCATTTCACACAAGTATCAAAGCAAAATGAATAAAGGGGTTGAATCTAAGACCTGAAACCATAAAGTTACTAAAAGTAAACATTGTGGAAATGCTCCAGGACATTGTTCTGGGGAAATATTTCTTTTTTGTCTCCTAAAAGCACACTTAATCAAAGGAAAACAAGACAATTATAATTACATAAACCTAAAAAGCTTCTGTGAAGCAAAGGATACATTTAACAAAGTAAATATAGAACTCACAGAATACAGAAACCATTTACAAACTATATACCTGACATGTGACTAATATCGAGAATATAAAAGGAAGTCAAGAAACTCAATACAAAACAACCACAATATTAGGCTGAAAATGGGTACAAGACATTTCTCAAAAAACAGTCATACAAATGGCCAAGAGTTATATGAAAAATTGCATAAAATCACTAATATTAGACAAATCTAAATCCAAACCACAATGAGATCCACCCCAGTTAACATGACTTGTGCCAAAAATGCAGGCAATTCCAGATGCTGGCAAGGTTGAGAGAATGGGGGACCCTCGTATATGTTTGGCAGGAATGTAGGTCAATACAGTTAATATGAAGAATGGTGTGGCAGTTCTTCAAAAACCTAAAAATAGAACTCCTATATACTCCAGCAATCACATTAATGGATAGCATCCAAAAGAAATGGTATCAATATATCAGAGAGATATCTGTACTCCAATGATTATTGCATCACTATTCACAATAGCCAAGATGTGTAACCAACCTAAGTGTCCATTAATGGATGAGTGGATAAAAAAATGTGGTCTATGTACCAAGGGAATATTATTCAGACATAAAATCCCATCATTTACAGCACATTGGATGAACTAGAGGTCATTATGTTAAGTGAAATGCTCAGGACAGAAAGATAAAGATTTTAGCTCCCATACACTTGCAAGAGCTCAAGAAAAGTGGATCTCATAAAGATTGAGAGTAGATGGAGATTACCAGAGGCTAGGGAGGGGAAGAGAGGGGAGATGAAGGGAAAAATAGTATAAACAAATTTTTTACCACAGAACTGTGTGTATAAAATGTTAAGTTGGTGAATTATATATATATATATATTTTTTTTCCCCAATAACAATTTGTATATACAACAAAAGAAGAGAGAATAGATGTTCCTGGTGGTGAAATCTCTCTGAATATGAGAGATCATGAGGGGCTTCTGGGAAATAAATAAGGGTGTGGGGCTGATGCAACCTCTGATCTCCCTATACTGAGCCAAGCTCCCATTCTCCTGGGTCAGTTTTGACCCTTTTTGTATCTACCTGAATACAAGGAACCCCAGTGTAGCTCTCCATGCAAGATAGAAGTAGGATTTTGGAGGGGCTCCGTCTATCACCTTATGCCCTGATACCTCCTTCAATACACAGTCTTTGTTTTATTCTCCCTGTACTACTATATGATCTTTCCTCCATCTCAAAAGCATGTTCTTCAGATATGACTTTAGGATTTAGTCTTTGAGACAAGACATGGGACAGGTATGGGATTTTTTTACCTGTGACAGAAAGGTGCAGGGGATCACTTGCAGTTGACCACTTATGAGGAGAGCCATTGAAAGAGCCTCTATATGTCCCTCCATGGGTTATAGGTACCAGAGGGAAGTGAGCCTGGGAAGTTCCACTGTGGCTTCCCACTGCAGGGAGGTTGTGTTCACGGCCTTCTCTCTCCCTGGACAGATGATACGTGTCAAAGAAGCTATTGGAATTGCAGGACAAGGTCACTTTGTCTCCGGACTTCACCATGAGGCTTGACTGGGTGGAAAGAGGTTTCTTGTATAGTCCTGGAAGAAAAAGAGGCAGGTTGGTTAGAGAGGCTCTTCCTCATCACACTGTCTTATGTACCAGAATCGAGAACTCACTCTCTCTACATTAATTATCTAATGTTCTCTGTATCTCTCTCTCTCTCTCTCACCTATAATCATCTATCATCTGTCCAGTCCTCTCTCTATATTCTCCTCAGATTTCTGTCTCTCTAGTTTTCTTGTGGAATCTCTGCCATTCACCCCCACATCCCAACATTTTACTATTTTTGAACAACTCACTCAGGAGTTTGATCTTAGTCTCTGTTTTCACATCTTTTGACTCATTCTGTGTGTGTGTGTGTGTGTTTGTGCACAAGTTTCTGCTTTTTGTGGCTTCTGTTTTTTCTTTGATTGGGTCTTTTTGTTGGTTCTTGTTCTCCTATAATATCTGGGGATACCTTGGTATATGACACTCTGAATACAGTATGGGACCTAGAGAATAAGAAATACACAGGGGCTGGTACTCTTTTTCGCCTGGAAATGTGATATCCAGGAGGAATTTTGGATCAACCACATGGAAAGAAAAAGTGTCAGAATGGCCATGGCATCTGTGGGTGTCAGATGGCCCCAGGCAACAGGGATCAACTCAGGTAAGATGTGTGGGTGTCTTTAAGGTCTCCTTGCAGAGAAGGAAGTATGGAGGTAAACCATAAATCAAACTTCTAAACTGTCTCGGGAACTCCAAACAAAGTCAAGATGGAAGGGCATTCTCTCTCTGATACAATTGTTTCTGTCTGTGTGTTCCCTTTACTCTTCATCTCTTTTCTGACTCTCTGTATTGCCCTGTGTTTGTCCTTCATGTTGTGACAGGTGTTCTGTACTTGTGTCTCTTCCTTCTCTGCCTCTCTTGCTGTGGCCCTCACTAAGCCTGTCTCTCTCCATAAGAACCTCAGGCTAATCCTCCTCATAAACACTTGGGAGCCCCAGCTTTCTTTTCCAGTCAGAAACTCTCAAATGCAGAATGAAAGTGACACAGAAGAGTTACGTTTCTTCCCTGAGGGATCACAAGACTGGGCCAGGCAGGCAGGGATGGCTTATCCTGAGCACCTGGAGGAGAAGGAGACACAGACTTAGAGAGGAAGATGTGGCTGTCTCCTCCCTCCCTGTACCGAGGCTCCACCTTTCTGTGTTTCTAAGGATCCTTTCTACTCTGGGGTCCCCAGGGATACAGGAGAGACCGATCACATTGCATTCCTTTTTACAAAAAATCTGTTGGCTAAGAACTTTGAGCAAGTGCTGAATAAGGGACTCTTACTAGATTTTAATAATGCACCGTTCATTAAATAAAACAACAAAAGATAGACAGAATAGAGGGCAAGATCTATGTGAATAAAATAACATCAACAAATGCATGAAATACAATGAACTAATGAGTCTGTGTCAGAATATACTAGAAATTCAGGATATCATGGCATATGGTTCTCCCACCTTTTCTGGTAGACTAGAAGCCACACTGTAACTTCCACCATCATGGAAACTCTAAAGAGTGTTAGTTGCCATCCTGCCCTAGAGGGTTCTTCTGTTCCCTGCACTGTTTCCTTCCTTATCTCTATGCTTCCTTCCCAGACACCCCAGCTCTGAGAACCACAGTCTTCCTGAAGTCTGCTTTGAGCTAGACTCAGAGATGGAAAGTAAGACTGGGGGAGAGTCTCCAGGACAGAACTGAGTGCCAGATTTCCCAGGGACCCTGCTTTCGGTTCACAAGATATTCACACACAGGGTTTTCCATGGACAACACATTAGTCCACCTCCTGTGCTGTCTGTTGTTCTATTTCAGGAAAATCCATTCCTTTTTGGTGAATGGAAACTCAAGCTTTGGGGAAGGACTCACCCACTTGAGTCCTGATCCTCTGGACAAAGAAAAACCCTGGAAAGAAAGATCCTGATGAATGATCCATCTCCGCATACACCTGGCCTCCCCCTCCTGCCCAGCCATACCCTTACTGGCCTGAAGATAGCCTCAACCCTGAATTCCCCTGCCCCACCCTAGGGGAGCAAGGTTCTCTGTTGTGGATACAATGAGTCTCCAGGCCAGTATTTCCACTCCAGTATTCCCTTCCTCCATTTCCTTCAGCTCTCACCAAGACACACCAGGCTGGTGAATGAGATCAACATGGTGTTGCTTCTGCTGAAAGGAGACAGCGACCCAGCATAGCTAACCAGTGCACAGGATGTTGTAAGGGGCCCCTGCTTATGCAGTTTACTTGTTGACCACAACACAAGAAGGCGATGCAGAAAGACTCTTTTCATCTTCATGAGACCAAGGTGGGCATCCAGCTAGTGGAGGAATATGACTTTCTGGAAGTACTTGCAATTAAATCTGTAGCTTCACCTCGTTTACTGTGGTCGAGCTCAAAACACAACTCAGACTCAATCCCTAGAACCCAAAATTATTGAATTATGATGATGACTTTTCATATATCTTTATCTTTCTTGTTTTTACCTGAGATTCAATCTTTTATTAATGTTTAATATGGAAATATATAATAGCTATTATTCATATATGAGAGTAATTATCAAAAATAAATCATATATTTTTGTGTGACATTTCTAGTCACAAGTCACAATGAGTTAAAATTATTTGAATTCCCAGTAGGACTATAAAGTTATTTAGAATCAAATAATTCTACTTTTTGAGCAAAAAACATTGTAAACTCTGCAACTCATAGTATTCTCAAGAATTTGTCTTTTGACCCAAGAGTTCAAATGATGCATTTTTTTCTCTCTGTCTCTGCCTCTCTCTCTCTCTCATTTTAAATTAACATAAATATCTAGGCACACAGTGCTATAGGGTATGAACTTTCAGCAACCAAATATAAATGTCAGAAAGAAAACTTCAGAATATTTTAAGAAAGGAAACAAATTGATAACATGCTCCAACATGAATACCAAAACATTGTAGCAACCAAATCACCAAATTCAGTCATGTATTCTGTCATCAGTTTTCCTTACTTGAATCTTAATTTTCTGAAGTTCATAAAGACTTTTCCATTGTGCGTTTTAAATTTTTAAAACACACACATATATATCTTAAATGTCATCTTGGCAATTCTGGCTCAGAACAGCTAGGCCCAAAGTACCCTCCTGCCTCAGTGTCCCAAGTTCTGGAATGATAGGTGCAAGTCAACACACAGGTAACAATCTGTAATACATTTTGTATGTGTATGTATGTGTGTTTGTTTACACAGCTAAGAACTCATACACAGCTAAGAACTCACATATATAGCTGGTTCAAAGCAAAAAGCTTAACTTTGTTTTCTATTTTCTTTTTCTAACATTTGTATTTCTATCACATATACATATTGAATTTTACAGCTCTTTCATTCATGTGGATTGCAGTGTAGCAGTCCTCGCAGAACTATATGTACTAATCCATTCTTATTATGCCCATTTGTGTTGTTTGGGGGTTTTCCTTTTTATGACTTAATAATTCTTATTGTATATAATCTCTTTCATATAATTTGCAGAATTGGCCAAATATATATACTTGGACATGTAATTATTCATTTTGTTCAACTTAAACAGAGAGTGCCAAAATATTCCCATCTTGGTCAAATGTGGCCAGTACAAGGTTTATCAGTTTTATAGTTTTTTTAAGATACAAACTTTTGGTTTCACTTATTTTTCTCTACTGTTTGTGATGTGTTAATCTTTTTTTGTACTTTTTCCTTATCGTTGTATTTCCTTTCTTGAACTTAATTTTCAATTAATTTGCTTATGTTTTTGCCAAGTTAGTGGAAGGAAAGAATTCTAATAGGAGTGAGACAAAAGCCTCAAATAACTTGCAAAAGTAAACCTATCAGACTAACAGTAGATTTCTCAGGTAAACCTATCAGACTAACAGTAGACTCCACATGTCAGAAGGGACTGGGACCTAATAACTGTCAGAGAAATATAGTATATCCTGCAAAATCAAGTTTCATAAATGAGGGAGAAATAACATCTTTCTTCAAAAATTAAATGATGAGGGAACTCATGAACACCACACAGGCTCTACAAGAAATACTCAAAGAAGTTCCAAATACTGAAACAAAAGATCAGAGCACTCCAGCAGAAAAATACTTCTTTAAATATGTCTTAAAGTAAAAGTTAGATTTTTATTTTAGATATTCCCTTTTATTTGGAATGTAGGCAGTTGAATTTATTGTCCTTTGAAAAACTGTCTTATCTGTATCACAAGTAATTTGATGAGGTGTATTTTCATTTTCAATTGATATAAAATAGTGTCTAATTGACTTGGAAATATTTTTCTTTAATTAACTGATTATTTTAATGCACTTTTATTTTTCTACACATATTTTAGAATATTTCCAGGAATTGGAAATTAAATGTATTGAAAATTCACATATTTCTAAATTAATTCAACTGTTGTCATAAAATATATGATCTACAATTCAATATTTTTAAACATAATTTGATAAATGTTTCATGAGCACTATAAAAGATTGTGGATTAGAAATTTTTGAGAGGATGTTTTCTAAATGTTAACTAGGTAAAAAAGTGATTAATATGTGTTTTAAGTTTTATATATTGTCAGTGATTTTCAGTATACTTGTTGTAGAAGTAAGGTGATTGTTGCTGTGTGTAGGTATAATTTTTGATGTGATAATCTTTTCAGCTCTTCCTTATGTAAATGTTTTCAGAGGTTGCATTTATAGTAATTATATTTTATTTTTATAGTCACCTTGATGCCATTTGAGGTGCTTTTTAAAATAAACATATTTTTTATTATAAAATTGTGGGGTACAGTTAGGGTTAGGTATAAAAATGTGCATCATTCAGGCACCCTTGTTAATAAGGCATGTCTACCCGCCCCCAGACAGATATTGACTACCGTTAGTCCCACCTCCCTTCCCTTCCCTACCTCCTCCATAGTTTCCACCACAGTCATTTTCTTATAGTATTATGATAGATGTTCAAGTTTCACTATATGAGTGAGAACATGTGATACTCAGATCTTTGTTTCTGTGAGAGGCCACTCAGTATTATGGACTCTAGTTCCATCCAGGTTGCTGCGAAATTCACGATTTTGTTCTTTTTTATGACTGCATAGTATTCCATTGTGTATATATACCACATTTTTAAAATCCAGCCTTCTATAGATGGACAAATGGTTGGTTCCAGCTTGCTATTGTGAATAATGCTGTGATAAACAGTCGTGTGCAGGTATCTTTTTGATAGAGTGATCTGGATTCTTCAGGGTATATTCCCAGTAGGGGGATTGCAGGGTCATATGGGAGGTCGATATTTAGAGCTTTTTGGAATCACCACACTGCTTTTAACAGAGGTTGCACTAATTTACACTCCCACCAAGAGTGTAGTAGCGTTCCCTTTTCACCACATCCTCTCCAGCATTCGTTATTTTTTGAGTTATTGATAACTGCCATTCTGACTGGAGTTAGGTGGTATCTCAGTGTAGTTTTAATTTTCATCTCCTTGATGATTAGTGAGGTTGAACATTTCTTCATGTGTCTGTTGGTTGCTTGGATGTCTTCCTTTGAGAAGTGTCTGTTCATATCTTTTGCCCACTTTATAACGGGGTTGTTTGTTTTTTTCTTTTCAGCACGATTGAGTTCCTTGTAGATCCAAGATGTTAGGCCTTTGTCAGACCTGGTGTTGGCAAATACTTTTTCCCAGTATGTAGGCTGTCTCCCTGCTATCTTGATGGTTTCTTTGGCTTTGCAGAAGCTTGTCAGTTTAATGAGATCCCAATTGTCTATCTTATCTCTTATGGCCCATGCATTTGGGGTATTGCTCAGGAATTGGATGCCAGTTCCAAATTCCATAAGGGTGTGTCCTGCATTTTCTCAGGTTCTTATGGTTTGAGGTTTTACATTTAGGTCTCTGATCCATTTAGAGTTAATTTTTGTGTATGGGGATAGATAGGGGTCTTGTTTGAGTCTTCTGCATGTGGTCCCCGAGTTTTCCCAGCACCATTTACTGAACAGGTTCTCCTCTCCCCAGTGGTAGGTGGTGGAGGCTTTGTCAAAGATGATTTGGTGAAGAAATTGAGCTTTTGATTCTGGAATCTCAATTGTATTCCATTGATCTATATGCCTGTTCCTGTACCATTACCAAGCTGTTTTGATTATTGTAGCTTTATAGTAAAGTTTGAAATCTGGTAATGTGATATCTCCTGCTTTGTTTTTTTTTGCTGAGCATTGTTCTGGCTATTCTTGGTCTTTTCTGTTTCCATATGAATTCCTGGGTTGTTTTTTCTAGGTCTGAGAAGAATGTTGCTGGTAATTTGATGGGTATTGCATTGAATCTGTAGATTGCCTTAGTTAGGGTGGACAACTTCACAATGTTGATTCTTCTAATCCATGAACATGGGATATTTTTCCACTTGTTTGTGTCATCTTTGATTTCTTTGAGTAGTGTTTTGTAGTTTTCATTGTAAAGGTCTTTCACATTTCTGGTTAGGAAGATGCCAAGGTATTTCACTTTTTTGGTGGCTATTGTGAATGGAATTGTGGTTTTTATTTGGGTTTCTGTTTGTTTACTATTGGTGTAAAGAAATGCGATTGTCCTTTGCACATTTATTTTATATCCTGAGACCTTACCAAAGTCCTTTATCAGTGTAAGAAGGTTTTTGAGGGATTCTCATGGGTTTTCAAGATACACAATCACGTCATCTGCAAAGAGAGATAACTTGACTTCCTCTTTTCCTATTTGGATACCCTGATTGCCTTCTCTTCTCTGATTGCTCTAGCCAGGACTTCCAATACTATATTGAATAGGAGAGGTGAGAGTGGACATCCTTGTCTTGTTCCAGTTTTCAGGGGAAATGGTTGCAATTTTTGTCCATTTAGGAGTATGCTCACTGTGGGTTTCTCCTAGATGGCTTTTACTATTTTGAAGTATGTTCCCCATATGCCTAGATGTTTGAGAGTTTTTATCAAGAAGGGGTGCTGTATTTTATCAAAAGATTTTTCTACATCTAATGATATAATCATGTGTTTTTTTTTGACATCTGTTGATGTATTTAATTACATTTATGGTTTTATGAATGTTGAACCAGACTTACATCCCAGGGATGAAGCCTACTTGTTCATGATGGATGATTCTTGAGATGTGTTGTTGAATCTGGTTTGCTAGGATCTTGTTGAGAATTTTAGCTTCTATGTTCATCAAAGATATTAGCCTGTAGTTCTCTTTCTTTGTTGGATCTTTACCTGGCTTGGCTATCAATGTGATGTTGGCTTCATAAAATGATTTGGGGAGAGTTCCATCTTTCTCAATCGCCTGGAATACCTTCGGTAGGATTGGTATCAGCTCCTCCTTAAATGGCTTATAGAATTCTGCTGGAATGCCATCTAGTTCAGGGCTTTTTTTGTAGGTAGTTTTCTTATTATGTAGTCAATTACCTTGATTGTTATTGGTGTATTTAGGATCTTGATTTCTTCTTGTTTCGACCTAGGTAGGTTGTGTGATGTCAGAAAGTCCTCCATTTCCTTAAGGTTTTCAAGTTTGTTTCCATACATGTGTACATAGTAATCTCTGATGATCTTTTGTATTTCTTCAGGGTCAGATGTGACTTCATCTTTTTTGTTTCTGATTGTGTTTATTTGGGCTTTTTCTCTTTTTCTTGGTCAGTCTAGCTAGGGAAACATCAATCTTGTTTATCCTTTCAAAGAACCAGTTTTTTGCTTAATTGATTTTTTGTATTATCATTTTGTCTTCTATGTCCTGGATTTGGGCTTTTATTTTGGTGATCTGTATTCTTCTGTTGAAGTTAGGGTTTTTGTGGTCTTGCTTTTCCAGGTTCCTTAGGTGACTTTTTAGGCTGTTAATTTGAGATCCTTCCATTTTCTTCATGTGTGTTTGCAGAGATGTGAATTCCCCTCTTACTACAGCTTTCATGGCATTCCAGATATTTTTAATGATGTTTCTTCATTTTCATTTATTTCCAGAAATCTTTTAATCTCTGTTTTGATTTCATCATTGACCCAGGAGTTGTTTAGCATCATGCTGTTTAGTGTCCATGTCTTTGTGGGTTTTGAGGGGACCTTGTTGGTGTTGATGTTTATTTTTATTCCACTGTGCTCTGATAAGTTGCATGGCAAAATCTCTGTCCTTTCAAATTTGCTTATGCTTGATTTATGGTCTAGTATGTGGTCAATCTTAGAGTACGTTCCATGTGGTGATGAGTAAAATGTATATTCTTTGGTCATTGGATGAGGTGTTCTGTAGGTATCAATTAAGTCCATTTGGTTAAGAGTCATATTGAGGTTCTGGACCTCGTTGGTAATTTTTTATCCTGATGATCTGTCTAGGATTGTGAGTGGAGTGTTGAAGTCTCCAGCTATGATAGTGTTAGAGTTGATATCTATATTGAGTTTACATAGAAGCTGTTTTATGAAAGTTGGTGCTTCTGTGTTGGGTGCATATATGTTTAAGATGAAATTTCTTGTGGATGAATGGAATCTTTTATCATTATGTAGTGACCTTCTGTATCTTTCTTAATTTTTAATAGCTTAAAGGGTATTTTGTCTGAAATTAAGATTGTGACTCCCTTTTGTGTTCCGTCTGCCTGAAAGTTTATTTCCCATCCTCTTACTTTGAGTCTGTGAATGTCCTTTCTAGTGAGGTGAATCTCTTGGAGGCAATAAATTGTTGCCTGGTGATATTTCATCTAATTTGCCATTCTATGTCTTTTCAGTTGTGCATTTAGTCCATTCACATTTAGGCTAATTATTGAAATGCAAGAGTTGATCCCTATCTTAATGTTCTTGCAGAGATGTTGTTCCTGTGTGTTTGTTGTCTTTTTTTGGTTTTGGAGTTAGTTCATGTGTGTTTTTAATCTTTTACCTGTACTCTTGTGAAGAACATTGTTGTTCTTTTTTCCTTTTCTTTTGTATTCAGTACTTTCTTAAGTGTTTCTTGTAAAGGTGATCTGGTGGCAGCGTAGGTTCTTAGGGATTGGATATCTGGGAAAGATTTCAATTCTCCCTCACTGATGAAGCTTAGCTTGGCAGGGTAGGTTATTCTTGGTTGAAGTTGTTCACCTTTTAGAACTCTGAAGTTAGGGCTCTAAGCTCTCCTAGCCTGTAGGGTTTCTGTAGATAAATCTGCTGCTATTCTAATAGAATTTTTTCTTTTATAGCTACTTTTTTTTAGGTGAATTGTTATGTGTCTGGGAGTTGGTCTTTTCATTTGTTGTCCTGCAGGGGTTCTCTGAACTCTTGTGTTTGAATTTTTGCATCACTGATGAGATGAGGGACGTTTTCTTGAATGATTTCATGAAATGTTTGTTCCAGTGTGACCCCTGACTCTCTCTCTGTCTCCATAAGGCCAATTACTCTTAGATTGGGTCTCTTGAAGTAATCATTCATCTCTTGAAGGTTTTGTTCTGTCTTTTTAAGCTTCTTTCCTATGTTTTTGACAGTTTGCGTTAGTTCTGCATTTTGGTCTTCAAGGTCTGAGATTCTTTCTTCTGCTTGACTAAGTCTGCTTTCCATGCTTATTAGTTTGTTATTTATTTCCATCACAGTATTATTTACTGCTGTTATTTCTGTCATCCATTCCTTCCTATTTTCCTCTTGTCTCTCCTCAATTTTTAAAATTCTCTATTAATGTCCTGATGTGTGGGTTTGTTGCATGTGACCAGTCATTCTGGGGCCTCTTCATTGTTTGTGTTCTGAAGTCTGTTTTCTCAGTGTCTGACCTCTCAGGGGTCTGTGTAGCCCTGTATTCTTCTTTTGGTTTTCCTTCATTTGTGCAGATTTTTCCTCCCTGCTTTTCCTTTCCCTCCACTTCCCCATTTTCCTTCATTTGTGCAGATTTTTCCTCCCTGCTTTTCCTTTCCCTCCACTTCCCCGTCTAGTTTAATTCTGTTATTCAGGGTTGGAGGGACTTTTACTCCTGTTTGTTCAATCTCCTATTCTTCCTAATGTATTTCCTCTTGCTTTGTTCAGTGTTGGAGTTGGCCTGTAGGTTGAGGGCAGTTTTTTTTGCAGTTTTGAGATTTAATTAAGGGGGGGAGCTGTGATTCAAAATCTCTTTGCAGATCCCAGTATCCACCAACAGGTGTATGCATAGTCTGAAACCCACTCCCCACTGTCTTGGAGTCTGTCCATGCAATGGGGTTGTAGGTTTACTCCCTGAAAGAAAAATGAGGTTAACAGAGGGAAGAGAATGGAGCAGGCAGTGAGGGGAAAAGGGGGTTGAGCGATAGAGGAGTGAGAGGGAAAACAGATGAGTGTACTGACTGGCAAGTGAAAAGAGACACAAATACTGAAACAAATAAAAAGAAAAACAATAACCACGACTGAAAACTAATCAACAACCATATAGAAAACTAAAACATACAATGATGCTAATGTACACACTGACCAACCTCCTTAATGGTGTGCTATTCCTCTATGCAAAGATGGGGTTTACAGAGAAATAAGAAAAAAGGAAAAAGAAGAGAAAAAGGAAAAAGGGATAGATTAATGTCAGTAGACTAACAGAACCAACCAAGCACACTCTGAGACTTTTCCTTTAAATCCAGTGTCCTTTCAGCTCTGATTCCTAGCTTTCTTTGCAGGCTGGTAGAATTATTCACATTTAGCGTCAGTTGCCCCTGGCCTGCTGTGAAGAACAGTTCAGATATGGGCTCCCTGCCCAGTCTACTACTGAGATCTGGCCTTGTCTATTTATCAAGGGGGAAGAGCATCTGTCATTCCGATTTTGATGTTGTTACCTTGGATCTCCAGCAGGTGGTACTATCTCACTGTTGCATTTACTGATGCCTGCAGTCCAGGGTGGAGTGAGCGGGTATCCATGACCAGCAGTGGCCACCTCCCCATACATGGGGGAGAGCTCCACAGGCCTGCTCCGGGTGAGGGGCATGGGGTGGCAGTGGCAGTGGCAGCAGCAGCCGGGCAGTGGCAATTACAGAAGATCCTGCTTGTCAGGGCTTCATGGTCCAAAGTTGTGGGTTGCTTCAGGTATGGGCGGGCAATGACTGCAGTGGTGGTATCTGTGGCTGCGGCAGCAGCCCAGACTGCTGTGATGTTTGAGCAGTGGTGACACAGTGACTGAGCTCCCTGTGAAGGACAGGCTGCCGAAGATGGGAGCTGCAGCCTGCAGACGAGAGCTAGGGTTTTTATGAGTGTTCTCTTCTGCAGAGGGTCTCACAGACCATGCTGCCCCGTCGCCATCTTGCTGGAAGTTCGAGGTGCTTTTTATTTCTCCAAGATTTTCCATTTTTAATATTTGCATGGTGAAATCTTCATTCTCTTAGTTTGAGCATTATTACTAAGGTCTGCTTTTTATACATTAAAAGTTAACTGTTTTATGTGTACAGGTGACTATTGGTATATTTACAGTTGTGCATCATCACCAAAATCTAATATCAGTTTTTGGGTACATTTTGCTTATCTGTGGATTCATGTCTAAAGTGCAACTCAGGCAGACAGCATACAGGTGGGTGTTGACAAAAAATATTTCATAATTTCAAAATTATTTTCTACTACTAATTTATTAAAATTCATGTGCCTAACATGCATCAATAATATTTTGATTTATTGACATTTATTATAGAACAAAGCTTCTAGTAACACATTCTGAGAAATTTAAACTATTATGTTTATTGCAGACAACTCTTTTCTTGCTGTAGGAGTCTTCAATGAAATATTTTCCTTTAACCCTTTAAAAACTGTATCCATTGACTTCTTACTTCCATAGTTTCTGAAGCAAAGTGTGTTGTCATCCTTTTGTCCATTTTAGTTTGTGTGAGTTCCCCTTTATAAATACCATGAGTTAGGACCTCAGCAAACTTTTCTGAAGAAAATAACTCAACTCATAATCCCTTCCTTGGATATCTCCAGCAATGAGGACCATGTAATCTAGGGGAATTATCTAAGCTAATCAACTACCTTCCCCAAATCCTTATGATCATTAAAGACTTGTATAGTGTAATAATTACTTCCTGCCCTGCTGATCTTCAGTGATGAAGAAGCCAATAGTTGTTGTCTGTATAAGTTTCTCAACAGAATTGATTTTCTCATCCAGCATTACCTAAAACTGCAGGCACTGGATGTCCATTTCACAAGTGTGTCAATTAAAGATTTTTAAGATATCTTATTATACCCACCCTTTTCCTCTGAGTCTGTGAATTCTGCTGATAAAACACAGCATAATTTATTGTCTATTCACATGCATGTCTATAACAGTTCCAGCTATATCATCTATCTATATAATCTATATCTATACATATAAGAAAAAGCATCCAAATTGCACTATGTATTATTCCCAAGTTATTCATTGCATCTGTTTTTTTGAGTCAAAGTCTCTCTGTCACCCAGGCTGGAGTGCAGTGGAACATTCATGGCCAACACAATCTTGACCTTCTGGGTTCAGAGGATCCTTCTGCCTCAGTCTCCCAAGTAGCTTGGGCTTCAGTCTTGTGCCCCTACACCTGGCTAAGTTTTTTGACTTATTGTAGAGATGAGGTCTCACCAAGTTGCCCATGCTGGTCTCAAACCCTGAACTCAGGCAATCCTCTCACTTCTGATTTCCAAAGTGCTGTGATTACAGGTATGAACAACTGTGGCCAGCCTGTATCCATTTTAAGAGGCTATTGCAATGCCCTATCTGCTCCAGCAACACCAACCACTGTGATGTACATATTCCCACCTCATTTCATCTCCAGGATACCACCTGGCCATGTTATCATTGTCTCATTTATTTTAGGGATGCCTAAATCCTTGATCTAAGAATCAGTCATGGGATATTCATTTAAACAAGTCAGATATTCTGAGTTTGTGGAGACTAGTGCTTTGAGATCAGTCAAATCCATACTCAGTGCATGCAACAATCTCAATAAGGATTTGCTGCCAGCTCCTGGGTGGAATGCATTCCATATAATGAGACTACTAGGTGCCTTACAGGACTACTCAAATATGTCATCATGTCTGGATCTTGGTGATGTTGACAGGTAAGATGTTCAGCCACAGTGGTGGCAAAATGATCCTTGGTGAGAGAAAGTCACTATCAAGAAGTTGGGTCCATATGTGTCTCCACTTCTTGCCCTGTGGTTATTTCATACATGAGTTTATTCTGCACGCCCTAGAGTCACTGAAACAGAGCTCCATGAACTTGACAGCACTAACCATGTAAACAACACATGTCTTTTGTTATCTGTAAGCAGTGGACTCATCTTTGTTAGCAGGAGTTCAAAGGGGGGAAGTAGTGGTTTCTCTATCTCTCATCCATCCTCAGTCTTGGGCAGTATCTATGTGCCTTGTCATTGAAGGTGGGACTTTCTCAGTGTTTTTTTCCCCATGGAAGTAAATGTCTGCCTCATAGATGTGATTAGTTTGGGACAGATATTTTCTATCCCTCCCCTAAAATGTGCAAATCTCTAAAGATATTTCTCCAGCCTTATAATCCTATCATTGATTTCTTCATGCCTCCTTAGGATTAGAGTGACCTTTTCATCAACCCTTCTTTATCCAGTCACAAAGGATCAATACCTGGGACATGAGATTGGCAGGTTTTAGTTACCTTTTTCATTAGAATTATGACTTTTGCTTCATGTAAGAGAAGGAGCTGGACAGGGAATGAGATTTCAGGCCTTATACAGTGACAGCTAATCAAATCAGCAAGACAAATATGGCATACTCATATGTCCCAAACTTTATTGTGAATACCCTATAGAGGGTCATAGAATAGAGTATGCGAGTGTGTACAAACTTCCTCTCTGACTGGAGTCCCAGTTGATACTGTGTCTTGAATGTCAACTAAAATTGACCCCCAAAGAGTCATTACAGTGTTGACTGATTTCATCTTTCTAGTGAGTATAGCAGACACTCATCCTCATGTGCTTGACATCAGGAAGCTGATCAGCACATGTCTTTCTTTCTTGGGATTCACACTGCACAGCTGCTCTAAGAGCTCTATTGTTTGATAGTCTCAGGATAAGTGTTAATTTTAAAGCTTATCTTATATTACTCATTGTTAGGGTTGGAACAATTGTTTGAGTTTTATACCTGGGGTAAAAAATTGGATATGAATTCTTATTGACTGTCTGGTTGATGGGTTTTATTTTTCACAACATAAAACGCACCATTTTGAAGTGTAAAATATGTGCTTTATCATGTATTTATGATATTATGTAATCACCAATTTCATAATATTTTATAATCACCAATTTCATAATATTTTATAATTTCATACCTATGAGCAGTCAGTATCAATTTCCCCCTTTTCTCCCATTTTAAGCAATCACTAGTTGATTCTCTGTTTATATGAATTTGCCTTTTTTGGACAATTTATATGAATGGAATCATTTATTTCCTTTTGTGTCCTCATTCATAATAGCCAGAGAATAGAGGCATCTCAAGTGTCCGTCAATTGATGAAGGCAAAGACAAAGCATGGTTTTTCCATACAACGGAATAATATTCAATCTTAAGTTTAAAAAAGTCCTATTACATGGTCGAACATGTAGGACTATGAAAAATTTTGTTTTTTGAGTATGTATTTTTTTTTTGAGTTGTATTCTCACTCTGTCGCCCAGACTGGAGTGCAGTGGCTGCTCCCGGCCACCGCAGCTTCGACCTGCTGGGCTCCGGTGATCCTTCGGCCTCAGCCTTCCAAGTAGCCAGAATTACAGGCATGCACTACCACACCCGGCTGATTTTTTGATTTATTGTAGAGATGAGATCTCGCTGGCCAGGCGGGTCTTGAACCCACGGGCTCAGGCAATCCATTCACCTCAGCCTCCCAAAGATGCGGGATTACAGGCTGAGCCACCGAGCCCAGCTTGAGTATGTATTTAAAAGAGAAAATTTGTGGCTTTTGGACTAGCCAAATGACTGATTGTAGTTCCTTGGGCTTCACTTCCCTAAGTCTCAGGTGTTGAGTTAGTGCTCATTTAATGGAACAGGTGAAACCAGGGTAGGAGAAGCCTACAACAGGGAGATGCACCAAGCTTGGATAATTTTTTTGGCAAAAGAGATTAACTATAATTCGAGCCCTCAAATTTATCTCAAGTAGATGCTGACCTTGGCATCATAAGTTTAATTCACTAATGTACAAAGTCAAGGTACTTTCCCCAGGTATATGTTTATCTACAGGTTTGCCTGAAGGGACCTTGATTTTTTTACTATGATGTAGAATATCTCATGTGTCCACTATACTGATAATATTAATTTAGTTGAAATTTGTCAGCAGGAAGTAGCAAGTTCTCTGTATATCTCAAGTGATAAGTGTTGCAGAGGGTGCATTTGAAAAATAAATGTAAATACCTCAGGGCACCTCACATTAGTAACATTCAAGGGTAATGTGTTGTTTGACTCATGAATGTATACCCCATACTAAGGAAAGGAAAACATTTTAATTTCTTTCTTTCTTTCTTTCTTTCTTTCTTTCTTTCTTTCTTTCTTTCTATCTTTCTTTCTTTCTCCCTCTCTCTCCTTCCTTCCTTCCTTCCTTCCTTCCTTCCTTCCTTCCTTCCTTCCTTCTTTCTTTCTTTCTTTCTTTCTTTCTTTCTTTCTTTCTTTCTTTCTTTCTTTCTTTCAGTTGGCTCACTGCAGCCTCGATCGCTGGACTCAGGTGATCCTTCCACCCCAGGCTTCCAAGTAGTTGGAACTGCAGGCACACACCCATGCCTGGCTAATTTATTGTAGTGATGAGGTCTTGCCAAGTTGCCCAGGCTGGTCTTGAACCCCTGGACTCAGGAAATCCTCTCACTTCCGCCTCCCAAAATGCTGAGATTACTGACATGAGCCACCACACCCAGACTGCGTCTATTTTTAAGAGGCCATTCCAATATTCCATCAGGCCCAGAAGCATCCAACCACTGTGATGTATGTATCCCCATCTCAGGTCATCCCCAGGATATCAAGTGGCCATGTAATCATTGTCCCATTGATTTCAGGGATGCCTAAATCCTTGATCTGGGAACCAATCAAGGGATATTCCATTTAAACAAATAAGATATTCTGAGTTTACAGAGAGTGATATTTTGAGCTCAGTGAAACCTATAAATCTCAATAACAATTTGCTTCCATCTCCTGAGTGGAGTGTGCTCCATGTAATGAAGTTGCTACCAGGTGCCTCCCAAAATCTTGTTATTACAAGTGTAAGACCCTATGGTCTTTTTATTTTCTGTATTTTATGCTTCTTTTTATAATTTTATCCTTTTTACTTTAAAAATTTTTATTCTAAAAGATTTCGAGAGAGGAGGGGCAAGATGGTGATGGGACAGGTCAGACTGTGAATGTCTCTGCAAAAGGTGGCTGTTGCAGCTGGTCCCATGCACTGCATCACCACCATGGCCCTCAGCTCCTGGCCGCGTGGTATTCCGACTCCCTCCCCCTCCCCAAGCCTCCCCACAGTAGTGGGACCAGAGATCAGCTGGAGGCCAGAATCCAATTGGTGGAGAGGATCAAGGAGGGTCAGTGAGGAGGCTCATATCCGGTAAAGAGGCCCCCACCACAGTCATTTTCTCTGTCTCAGCACCAGGCAGAGACCTGCATCAACGCAGCTCTGCACAGCTCTGCCTAGCCTCCAACTTGGGAACTAATGTAATCGCATCAAACGGGAGAGACAGAAGTCCCTCCCCCATGCTAGATCAGACACAGACAGGTAGAATCTTAGTGGCAGACTTGAGAGGCAGCAAACTTACTGTGTCCAGATCTGATCCTTCCACAGCTGGCCTGGTACATCTGATGGTAGCTATGAGCATTCTTATCAGCCTGCAATGAGAGCTAGGGATCACAGTTGAAAAGACATTGGGCTCACAGGTATGATCTCAGAGAAAGGTTGATATGTTGTTTTTAATTTTTTTCACCTAAATTTTATGATTTATTTCTCCCAATCCCAGCAATAGCACAGATGTCCCATCATATCCATCCTAAACTGGTTTCTAGTAAGTTAAGATGATAGGGACTCTTGTCAAAACAACTAATACCAAAGGCTCCCAAACACTGGGCACCCAAGCATTTGTCAAAGAAATGGAAGTACACAGTGCCTGGCCCAGATGCTTTATGAGTCAGTTTACTTTGCAATGCAAATGCATCCTTTA
Organism: Cephalopachus bancanus; assembly: GCA_027257055.1. Lineage (NCBI taxonomy): Eukaryota > Metazoa > Chordata > Mammalia > Primates > Tarsiidae > Cephalopachus > Cephalopachus bancanus. The sequence continues at coordinate 2,140,476 of JAPVLO010000522.1, read as the reverse complement.
AACTGCCAGTCTCAAGGATGGCAGGAGAGGGGTAGTGTGAGAGAACAAAGTTGAAATTGCCTCTTATTAGCTCACCCTTTCAACATTAAACAGAGACCAAGAAATGGTTCCTACATTTCACCACATATATTTCTTCTTATGCAGTCTAAGCTGAGAATGCCATGTAAATGGGTCACTGTGAAATGCAGCAATTTATTTTTTCCCCAATCAAAATAAGAAACAAACCAGTATGATCTCACTTCTATTAACTTTTGAAAGTTTACAGCAGTTAAAGTATTTTTGTTTCTATGTATGAAGGTTAAAAAATCTTTTTATCCATAAAATAACGAGAGCAACCAACTTCACCATCGAGTAAAAGTAAAAACTGGGATTCTTTTTAAAATTAGTCCAAAGTGCCATTTAGGAACTTAGTCATAGGCTGCTGCACTGACACCATGACAAACCAATGTGTAGGTTTGGGTCTGGTTTTGTTTCTGTTTTCTTTTCAATATCCATTGCTCATGGATTAAGTTCTGGAAATGTTTCAATTGTAAGGCAGGGATCTGTTTGGATTCCACCATGGGTATGCTTCTTGGGTTGGATGCTGGAGGGTGAGGCATGTTTTGCCGGACCCATGTCAACTACCTAGTAGTCATCGACGTCAAAAAATTCATCTCCTCCTCCTTGGTATTCCATCCCTTGGAAATCTACTTGGTACCGCAAGATACCTCCAATTCCACCAGATTTTTTCACAAACTGGGTTCCTTCTTGTGACTTATCTGTGACAATTTCCAACGTGGCTCCAAATTTTTTATAGCTGTTAGCAAATCATTTCAACAGGGGCATACTCTCAATAAACTCATGTTCTTGTCTAGTCTCTTTGCTTGTAAAATGAGATTTATCCTTTCCTTGTTCTGGAGTCAGATAGAGAAGTTTCTCCTCTGTGCCTTGGAAATGAAGAAAATATCTCATTATATCCAGATTTTCATAGACTATTACAATCTCTACAGCTTCCATTTCCAAGGCTTTTAATGTGTCTTCTTTTTTTTATAATTAATCAGTATTTTTTATTATGGTTTTGTGGGGTACAGTTAAGGGTTAGGTGTACAATTAGGTTTCATTAGGGCACCCTGTTGATAAGAGGTGTTTTCCCAGTCCCAGACAGATATTTGCTACTGTTAATCCCATCCCCCCCACAATTTCCCAGTACCGTCAGTCATTTTCTTATAGTATTACATTGGATGTTCAAGGTCCATTATATGAGTGAGAACATGTGATATTCTGATCTTTGTTTCTGTGAGAGGTCACTCAGTATTATAGACTCTAGTTCCATCCAGGTTGCTGCAAAATTCATGATTTTGTTCTTTTTTATGGCTGCGTAGTATTCCATCGTGTATATGTACCACATTTTTTTAATCCAGTCCTCTTTTGATGGGCAGCATGGTTGTTTCCAGGTTCTTGCTATTGAGAACAATGCTGCGATAAACATACGTGTGCAGGTATGTTTTATATGGAGTGATTTGTGTTCTTCAGGGTATATTCCCAGTAGGGGGATTGCAGGGTCATATGGAAGGTCAGTTTTTAGAGCTTTTAGGAATCGCCACACTGCTTTCCACAGAGGTTGCACTAGTTTACACTCCCACCAACAGTGTAGAAGTGTTCCCTTTTCACCACAGCCTCTCCAGCAGCTGCTATTTTTTGAGTTGTTGATAATTGCCATTCTGACTGGAGTTAGGTGGTATCTCAGTGTGGTTTTGATTTGCATCTCCCTGATGATTAGTGAGGTTGAGCATTTCTTCATGTGTTTGTTGGCTGCTCGAATGTCTTCTTTTGTGAAGTGTCTGTTCATATCTTTTGCCCATTTTATAATGGGGTTGTTTGTTTTCTTCTGTTCAGTACGTTTCAGTTCCTTGTAGATCCAGGATGTTAAGCCTTTGTCAGACCTAGAGTTGGCAAATACTTTTTCCCAGTCTGTAGGCTGTCTCCCTGCTCTCTTGATGGTTTCTTTGGCTTTGCAGAAGCTTGTCAGTTTAATAAGGTCCCATTTGTCTATCTTCTTTCTTAAGTCCTGTGGGTTTCAGGTTTTGTACAGGAATTGGATGCCAGTTCCGATTTCCATGAGAGTATTTCCTTCCTTTCCTAAGGTTCTTATGGTTTGAGGTTTTACATTTACATCTCTGATCCTTTTGGGGCTAACTTTTGTGTATGGGGATAGATAAGGGTCCTGTTTCAATCTTCTGTATGTGGTCAGCCAGTTTTCTCAGCACCATTTACTGAATAGGTTCTCCTCTCCCCATTGGTAGGTAGTGGGGGCTTTGTCGAAGATGAGTTGGTTGAGGAATTGAGGTTTTGCTTCTGGAATCTCAATTCTGTTCCATTGATCTATATGCCTGTTCCTTTACCAATACCAAACTGTTTTGATGATTGTAGCTTTATAGTAAAGTTTGAAGTCTGGTATTGTGATACCACCTGCTTTGTTTTTTTTGCTGAGGTTTGTTCTGGATATTCCTGGACGTTTGTGTTTCCATATGAATTCCTGTGTTGTTTTTTCTAGGTCTGAGAAGAATGTTGTTGGTAATTTAATGGGTATTGCATTGAATTTGTAGATTGCCTTAGGTAAGATGGACATCTTCACAATGTTGATCCTTCCGATCCATGAGCATGGGATATTTTTCCACTTGTTCGTGTCAGCTTTGATTTCTTTGAGCAGTGTTTTGTAATTTTCATTGTAAAGGTCTTTCATGTCTCTGGTTAGGAAGATGCCAAGGTATTTCATTTTTTTGGTGGCTATTGTGAATGGAATTGTGTTTTTTATTTGGGTTTCTGTTTGTTTATTGTTGGTGTAGAGAAATGCAATTGTCTTTTGTACATTTATTTTGTATCCTGAGACTTTGCCAAAGGCCTTTTTAAATGTAAGGAGGCCTTTGACAGATTCTCTTGGGTTTTCAAGGTATACCATCATATCATCTGCATAGAGAGATAACTTGACTTCCTCTTTTCCTATTTGAATACCTCTGATTGCCTCCTCTTCTCTGATTGCTCTAGCCAGGACTTCCAATACAATGTAGAACTGGAGGGGAGAGAGTGGGCATCCTTGTCTAGTTCCAGCTTTCAGGGGAATTGATTCCAATTTTTGTCCATTTAGGAGTATGCTGGCTGTGGGTTTCTCGTAGATGGCTTTTACTATTTTGAGGTATGTTCCCCGTATGCCTAGATGTTCAAGGGTTTTTATCTAGAAGGGGTGCTGGATTTTATCAAAAGCTTTTTCTGCATCTAATGATATGATCATGTGGTTTTTGTTTTGACATCTGTTGATGTATTTAACTACATTTATGGTTTTACGAATGTTGAACCAGCCTTGCATACCAGGTATGAAGCCTACTTGGTTATGTTGGATGATTTTTGAGATGTGTTGTTGAATCCGGTTTGCTAGGATCTTGTTGAGAATTTTAGCATCTATGTTCATCAAAGATATTGACCTGTAGTTCTCTTTCCTTGTTGGGTCTTTACCTGGCTTGGGTATCAATGAGATGTTGACTTCATAAAATGATTTGGGGAGAGTTCCATCTTTTTCAATTGCATGGAATACCTTCAGTAGGATTGGTATCAGCTCCTCCTTGAATGTCTTGTAGAATTCTGCTGGAAAGCCATCTGGACCAGGGCTTTTTTTTGTAGGAAGTTTTCTTATTACATAGTCGATTTCCTTGATTGTCATTGGTCTATTTAGGGTCTCAATTTCGTCTTGTTCCAACCTCGGTAGTTTGTGTGACGTCAGAAAGTCCTCCATTTCCTTATGGTTTTCAAGTTTCTTTCCATACAAGTGTACGTAGTAGTCTCTAATGATCTTTTGTATTTCTTCAGGGTCAGATGTGACTTCATATTTTGTGATTCTGATTATGCTTATTTGGTTTTTTTCTCGTTTTTTCTTGGTCAGTCTAGCTAGGGGACCATCGATCTTGTTTATCCTTTCGAAGAACCAGCTTTTTGTTTCATTGATTTTTTGTATTATCTTTTTGTCTTCTATGTCCTGGATTTGGGCTTTTATTTTGGTGATCTGGATTCTTCTGCTGAAATTAGGGTTTTTGTGGTCTTGCTTTTCCAGCTTCTTTAGGTGGCTTGTTTGGTTGTGAATTTCTGTTCCTTCCATTCTCTTTATGTGTGTTTGTAGGGATATAAATTCCCCTCTTACTACAACTTTCAGGGCATCCCAGAGATTTTGGTAAGATGTTTCTTCATTTTCGTTTGTTTCCAGGTATCTTTTGATCCCTGTTTTGATTTCATCATTGACCCAGGAGTTGTTTATCATCATGCTGTTTAGTGTCCATGTCTTTGTGGGTTTTGGGGGGACTTTGTTGGTGTCAATGTTTATTTTTAATCCACTGTGGTCCGAGAAGGTGTTTGGTAGAATTTTGGTCTTTTTAAATTTGCTTATATTTGATTTATGGCCGAGTATGTGGTCGATCTTAGAATATGTTCGATGTGGTGATGAGTGGAATGTGTATTCTGTGGTCTTCGGATGGAATGTTCTGTAGGTATCAATTAAGTCCATTTTGTCCAAAGTCACATTGAGGTTCCGGATCTACTTGCTGATTTTTTGTCCTGATGATCTGTCTAGGGTTGTGAGTGGGGTATTGAAGTCCCCAGTTATGATAGTGTTAGAGTCAATATCTTTCTTTAGTTTTCCAAGAAGTTGCTTTATGAAAGTTGGTGCACCTATGTTGGGTGCATATGTGTTTAGGATAGATATTTCTTGTTGATGGATTGAGCCTTTTATCACTATGTAGTGGCCTTCTGTATCTTTTTTGATTTTTAATAGTTTGAAGGGTATTTTGTCTGAAATTAAGATGGCTACTCTTCCTTTCTTTTGTATTCCGTTCGCCTGGAAGTTTGTCTCCCATCCTCTTACTTTGCGTCTGTGGGTGTCCTTTCCTAGTAAGTTGAGTCTCTTGAAGGCAATAGATTGTTGCCTGATGATATTTTATCCATTTTGCCAATCTATGTCTTTTCAGTGGTGTTTTTAGTCCGTTCACATTTAGGCTAATAACTGAAATGCAAGAGTTGATCCCTGTCATAAGGTTCTTACAGAGTTGTTCCTGTTTATTTGTTGTCTTTCTTTGGGTTTTGGAGTTGGTTCATGTGTGTTTTTAATCTTTTGCCTGTACTCTTGTGAAGAATGCTGTTGTTCTTTTTTCTTTTTCTTCTTTGTTCAGTACTTTCTTAAGTGTTTCTTGTAGAGGTGGTCTGGTGGTGGCGTAGGCTCTTAGAAATTGGATGTCTGGAAAAGATTTCAATTCTCCCTCACTAATGAAGCTAAGTTTGGCTGGGTAGGTTATTCTTGGTTGAAATTGTTTCTCTTTAGAACTTTGAAGATAGGGCTCCAGGCTCCCCTGGCCTGAAGGGTTTCTGTGGATAAATCTGCTGCTATTCTAATTGGTTTTCCCTGTAGGTAGTCTGGCCTTTTTCCATTGCTGCCTTTAGGATTTTTCCTTTCATAGCTGCTTTGTTTAGGCGAATTATTATGTGTCTGGGAGTTGGTCTTCTCGTTTTTTGTCTTGCAGGGTTTCTCTGAATCTCTGGTGTTTGAATTTTTTCATCCTTAATGAGATGAGGGAAGTTTTCTTGAATGATTTCATGAAATGTTTGTTCCAGTGTGGCTTCTGTTTCTCTTTCTGCCTCAGGAAGCCCAATTATTCTTAGGTTTGGTCTCTTGAAGTGATCATTCATCTCTTGCAGGTTTTGTTCTGTCTTTTTGAGCTTTTTGTCTATGCTTTTGACAGTTTGGGTTAGTTCTGTGTTTTGGTCTTCGAGCTCTGAGATTCTTTCTTCTGCTTGGCTGATTCTGCTTTCCATGCTTATTAGTCTGTTGTTCATTTCCATCACAGTATTCTTTACTGCTGTCATTTCTGACAACAGCTCCTTCCTATTTTCCTCTTGTCTCTCCTCAATTTTTTAAATTCTCTCCATTAATGTCTTGATGTCTGGGTTTGTTGCATGTAGCCAGTCATTCTGGGGACTCTTCATTGTCTGTGTTCCAGAATTTGTTTTCTCATTGTCTGATCTCCCAGGGGTCTGTGTAAGACTTATATTCTTCTTCTGGTTTTTCTTCATTTGTGCGGTTTTTCCCCCTCCCTACTTTTTCCTTCCCTCCACGTCACCGTCTTCTTTAATTCTGTTATTCAGGGGTAAAGGGATTGGTTTTACTTCTGTTTGGTCAATCTCCCATTCTTTATGTATGTCCTCTTACTTTGTTCAATTCTGAAGTTGCACTGTAGGTTGGAGGTGGTCCTTTTTGCAGTTTTGAGATGTACTTAAGTGGGGAGCTGTGATTCAAAATCTGTCTGCAGGTCCTGGTATTCGCTGACAGGCCTGTGGATAATGTGGAACCCACTTCCCACTGCCCTGGAATCTGTCTGTGCAGTGGAACTGTAGGTTTACTCCCTGAAATAAAATGTGGTTAGCAGAGGGGAAAGAGTGGAGCAGATAGTGGGTTGAAGAGGGGAGTGGAGAGATAGAGGAGTAAAGGGGGAAACAAACGAGTGTGCCAACAAATAGAGAGGGAGGCTTATATTGAAACAGATAAAAACGATAGACCACAGCTACAGTTGAACCAACTCTCATACAAACAAAAATAAAACATATAGTGATGCTAACATACCAGCTATCCAACCACCTTATTAGTGTGCTGTTCCTCTATACAAAGACATGGTTTACAGACAGAAGAAAAGAGAAGAAAAGGAAAAGGAAAAGAGAAAAAAGGGAACAATACAGTAGGAATAGAATTAAGTCATTAAACTAATAGAATCAATGAAGCACACTCTGAGACATTTCATTTAAGTCCAATGTCCTTTCAGGTCTGATTTCTAGTTTTCTTTTCAAGCTGGTAAATTAGTTTGCAGTTAGGGTCAGTTCCCCTGATCTGCTGTGAAAGACAGTTCAGATTAAGCTCGGTTCAGAAGTTTGGTCTATGTCTTTATCAAGCTTGTTTCTCCCGTTTCGGTGTTGTTACCTTGAATCGCCAGCAGGTGGTGCTATCTCATCTGCTCGCCCCAGAGGGGGTGGGGCCGGACAAGAACAAGATGGCTGCCTGCCTCCGAGCAGGCAACAGGAGCCCCACACCAGGCGGGCAGGACAGTCTCGAAGCAGGAGAGGTGGCAGCGATCCCAGCAGATCTTCCTTGAAGCGGTTTGGTGTGGATCTCCTCAGGCTGGGTTGTGATGAGCTACCTGTCCCAGAGGCCGCGGCAGTGGCAACGGGAGCACCGGCGGTGGCGACCGGAGCACCGGCAGGGGGAGGGGCTGCGGCAGAGGCGGGACAGTGCAATGCAGTAAAAAGGTCCAGTCGTTGCGATGTTCCAGCAGTGGCGATGGCCGAGCTCTGTCTGAAGAGCAGGCTGCAATGCTGGGGTCCCTAGCCCCCTGGGGCGAGAGTCAGAGACCCACTGCAGATCTCCCTGGCAGAGAGCTTCAGACGCCGGGTTGCCCGGTCGCCATCTTAAACCCGCCTCTTAATGTGTCTTCAATGCCAAAACAGTACTTGCCGATGTCCTGGCTGATTTCATCAAAGTATCATCCTATTAATTTCTTCTCTTGAATGGATTTCACGTTGGAGAGGACTTCAGTAGATAACTCAATAGCTTGGTTGAATCCATTTTCACCACCATAGGATGTATCAACTTATTTTAAAACTTTTGATTGCAACCTCTGATCAAACATACCAGATTGACTTAGCTCAATTTTAAAGTTGGCTGATCCAGCTAAAACGAGACCAGTCACATTCACTTTGTCCCCAGAAATAAACAGCAGCACAGCAGTCTCTGCTACTTTCCAAACATAGTTATGTTGCTTTTCCATTCTCAAATGGGCAAAACACAAGGCTGACTGACCTCTTCTACTGTGTTTCTTTGGGAGATCCACAGTGAATTTTTGCAGGATTCTCGTGTATTACTTTGGAGTGTGCTAAAAAGTGCACCACTACCATCTATTACAATGAAGCCAAACTTGCTATCATCTGAAAGTAGTGCTGTAGGAGACTGTATGGAATTTGTTGTCACACAAATACAATGATGTATTAATTGGTTTGAAAGGTTCAAAGTCAATGTTGACTTTTTTTCCTTTCCTTCTTCAGTTACAATTGTTCCACAGTAAACAACCAGACCATTTGGAGGTACTTTGTTACAAAGTTTGAGTCTTTGTTGTACAGATGTTATGGCTCCCAGGGCTGAAAGGCAGTTTACTGTGACTTAATGTTAGATGCAGTTCCAAATTCATCTGCTAACATTTTCACCACTCGTGAAATCTGGTCTTTGGGAGGAATGATCAATGATATGCTGGTGCCATTGCTGTGGACCGCCTCCAAGCTCTTAATGAGATTTTTGATCTTCCAGATCTCCACGTTCCTGTTGGCAGCACTGGGGTCATCTGCCATCTTCTCACCTCCTCCTCCCTAAGGGCCCAGTCCTGGGTGGCAGTGGCTGCTCCTCCTCAGCAGTGACTCTGAATCAGTGGTGGCTCTGATGTAGGACACGAGCTTCCTCATTTTTACTTTAAAAATTTTATTTTTTTGTCTATTTGCTTTGCTCATGTTTGTTTGTTTTATGTTTTATTTTTTTCATTTTTTTCTCTCTTCTTTCTGTTTTTGAAAACGTTTTCATACTTGCCTTGTTTCTGTTATTTTGCTGATTTCTCTTTTTTTTCTTTAGAACGCCTGTTTGATTAGGGGAATTGTATATCAATAGGGAGGTTAGTTGGCTTGTGCGTTTGTATAATTGTCTGTATATTTAGTTTTTGTCCTCTTTTAATTTTTATTTAAAATTGTGGGATACAATTCAGGGTTAGGTATACAAATATTCACCGTGCAGCTACCCTTATCGATGAAGTCTGTCCCCCCTTCCCCAGGCAGATAACAACTACTGTCAATCCCACCTCCTCACCACTCTCCACCTTTCCCTGCAGTTTCCCGCCACTTTCAATCCTTTTCTTACAATAATATGGTAGTTGTTCAAGGTCCACTTATGAGTGGTACTCAGTGGTACATGTGGTACTCAGCTCTTTGTTTCTGTGCGACAACACTCAGTACTATAGACTCTAATTCCATCCAGGGTGCTGTGAAGTTCATGATTTTGTTCTTCTTTATGGCTGCATAGTATTCTATTGTGTATAGGTACCACATTACTTTATCCAATCCTCTTTTGATGTGCAGCATGGTTGGTTCCATGTTCTTGCCATTGTGAACAATGCTGCGATAAACAAAAGTGTGCAAGTATCTTTTTTTTACTCTTCTCTGTCTTTGCATCTCTTTTCATTTGTTAGTTGGTATGTTTGTCTGTTATCACTCTTACACATCTCTCTCTCCGCCTTCCTCTTATCCCCTCCTTCCCTGCTCCATTCTTTTCCTTTTCCTTATCTCATTTTGCTTTCAGAGAGCAAACTTACATCCCTATTGCATAGACAAATAGCAAGGCAATGGGAAGGGAGTTCCAGGGTACCCATACACCTATCAGTGAATACTGAGATCTACAGATAGATCTTATTTTTAATTTAATTTAATTTTTCATTTTTAAAAATTTACTTATTTATTAAAAGATGTGGGCTACAATTCAGGGTTAGGTATACAAACATTGATCATACACGTACCCTTTTGATGCCCCTCCCTCCCCTAGCAGTTTCCCTCAACTGTCAGTTCCACCCCCCTGACTGTTTTCCACTACTGCCAATTGCTTTCTTATAACATTATCATTGTTCAAGGTTCATTTATGAGTGAGAACATATTGAACTCTGTTCTTTGTTTCTGTGTTAAATCACTGAGTATGATGGATTCCAAATGCATCCAATTTGCTGCAAAGGTTCATATATTTGTCATTCTTTCTGGCTGCATAATATTCCATTGTGTGTATGTACCACATTTTAAAAATCCAGTCCAACTTCGATGGGCAACACAGTTGGTTCCATGTTTTTGCTATTGTGAACAGAGCTGCAACAAACATATGTGTGCAGGTATCTTTTGTGTAGAATAATTTGAGTTCCTCTAGGTATATTCCCAGTAGGGGAATTGCTGGGTCATATGAAAGGTCAATTTCTAGTTCTTTCAGAAATCACCACACTGTCTTACAAAGAGGTTGTACTAGTCTGCATTTCCACCTGCAACGTAGAAGTGTTCTTTTTTCTCCACATCCTAACTAGCATCTGTTGTTGTTTGTTTTATTAACGGTGGACATTCTTACAGGGGTTAGGTGGTATCTCAGTGTGGTTTTCATTTGCATTTCTCTGGTGATGAGTGAGGCTGAGCACTTTTTCATGTGTCTGTTGGCTGCCCATATATCTTCTTCTGAGAAGTGTCTATTCATGTATTTTGCCCACTTTTTAAAGGGACTGTTTGTTTTTTTCCTTTCAGGCGTTTGAGTTGTGTGTAGATCCTAGATGCTAGGCCTTTGTCAGATATACATTTGGAAGATATTTTTCCCATTCTGTGGGCTGTCTCTCTGCTCTCTTGATGGTTTCTTTTGCTTTGTAGAAGCTCGTTAATTTGATGAGGTCCCACTTGTCTATTTGATTTCTTAAGGTATTGGCCTTTAGGGTCCTGAATAGGAATTGGTTGCCAGTTCAAATCTCCATAAGGGTGTCTCCTGAACTTTTAAAAATTCTTATAGTTTGAGGTTTTACATTTAGGTCTTTGATCCATTTAGAGTTAATTTTTGTGTATGGTGATAGGTAGGGGTCCTATTTCAATCTTCTGCATGTGGTCAGTTTCCCCAGCACCATTTATTGAATAGGTTCTCCTCTCCCCAGTGGTTGTTGTTGGAGGCTTTGTCAAAGATGAGTTGGTTGAGGAATTGAGGCTTTACTTTCGGAATCTCTATCCTGTTCCATTGGTCTATGTGCTTGTTCTTGTACCAATACCAGACTGTTTTGATTACTGTAGCCTTATAGTAAAGTTTGAAGTCTGGAAGTATGATACCTTCTGCTTTGTTTCTTTTGCTAAAAATTGTTTTGTCAATTCATGGTCGTTTATATTTCCATATAAATTTTTGTATTGTGATTTCCACATTGAGATACCACCTAACCCCAGCGAGAATGTCCATCATTAATAAAACAAACAATAACAGATGCTGGTGAGGATGCAGAGAAAAAGGAATGCTTCTACACTGCTGGTGGGAATGCAATCCAATGCAATTTCTTCGGAAGACAGTGTGGCGATTTCTGAAAGAACTAAAAATTAATCTTCCATATGATCTGGTAATTCCCCGATTGACAGTATACCCAGAGGAGCTCAAATAATTCTACAAAAAAGATAGCTGAACAGGTATGTTTGTTGCAACTCTTCTCACAATAGCAAAATCATGAAACCATGTTGTCCATTGAAGCTGGACTGGATAAAAAATGTGCATATAACCCTTCTGGCAAGATAACAATGGGGCAGTTTGGTCCTTGAGACCACCATGAAAGAGAACACCTATAAAGACTCTTGCTCTCCCACGGGGGCTGTGGCTCCCATATTTGGCAGTCTGCTCTTCACATGATGCTCAGCTGCCACCACAATCACCCCACCCCTGTCTGAGTGTACCCACGGCTCCCAGACCTGTGAAGGACCCCCAAGCACCACACTACTGAAATTACTATTGCAGCTGACAGTGCCACACATCACCCCTCACCTGGAGCCAGACTCATGGAGCTCCTCCCATGCACTTCTGAAGAGACAACTGTTACCACTGCCTGCTCCCTCACATCCTAGGTGGCCTCTGACTTCCGCCCAGCCTGGCCTGCATTGTCTGGCAGTCTCCAGCTGCAGTGGAAAAAGAGATCAGCTTGTGAGCCATGAGACAAGCTCCACTCAGCTCAGCCCATCTCCCAGATTGGGATCCAAGTTTACTGACTTTATTCTATCTATTCTATTTTATTTTCTCTCTTTAGACCTCATCTTTGTATAGGGGACTAGCACAGCAATAAGGAGGTTGGTTAGTTTGTATGTTTGTATGATGTATGTTTCAATTCTTTCATATGTTTGTTGGTTTGTTTGTTGTTGTTGTTTTTCATTTTATTCATATCTGTCTTTGTGTCTCTTTTCATTTGCTAGTCAGTACTTTTGTCTGTTATCCCTCTTACTCTTCTCTCTCTTCCCTCCACTCCCCATTCCATTCTTTTCCCTTTTCTTAACTCATTTTGCTTTCCAGGAGTAAACCTATATCCCCACTACATGGACAGATTGCAAGGCAGTGGAAAGTGGATTTCAGATTATCCATATACCTGTCAGTGGATACAGGGATCTGCAGATAGATTTTGAATCACAGCTCTCACCTCAATTAAATCTCAAAACTGCAAAAAGGATCACTCACAACCTGCAGTCCAGCTCCACAATTGAACAAAGACAGAAGTTATTCATAAGGAAGAATAGGAGCTTGAACGAACAGAAGTAAAAGCAACCCCTCCACTCCTGAACAACAGAATAAAAGAAGATGGGGGGAAGGAAGGAAAAATGGGCAGAAAAATCTACACAAATAAAGAAAAACCAAAAGAAGAATACAAGTCTCACACAGATCCCTGGGAGGTCAGACACTGAGAAAACAGACTTCGGATGCAAACAATAGAGCCCCAGAATGACTGGTCACATGTTAGAAATCCAGAAATCAAGAAATTAATAGAGAGAATAAAAAGAATTGAGAAGAGACAAGAGGAAAATAGGAAGGAGGTGATAACTGAAATAATAGCAGTAAGAATACTGTGACTGAAATAAATAACAAACTGATAAGCATGGAAAGAAGAATTAGCCAAGCAGAAGAAAGAATATCCCAGCTTGAGGACCAAAATACAGAACTAACCCAAACTGTCAAAACATAGAAAAGAAGCGTAAAAAGACAGAACAAAACCTTCAAGAGATGAATGATTACTTCAAGAGACAAAACCTAAGAGTAATTGGACTTCCTGAGGCAGAAAGAGAAACTGAGACCACCCTGGAACAAGCATTCCATGAAATTATTCAAGAAAACTTTCCTCAACTCATCAGTGATGCAAAAATTCAAACACAAGAAATTCAGAGAACTCCTTCAAGACAACAAATGAGAAAACTAACTCTCAGACACATAATAATTCACCTAAACGAGGTAGGTATAAAAGAAAAAAAATCCTAAAGGAAGCAAGAGAAAAAGGTCAGACTACCTACCAGGGAAGACCAGTTAGAATAGCAGCAGATTTATCTGCAGAACACTTAGGCTAAGAGAGCTTGGAACCCAATCTTTAAAGTTCTCAAAGATAAACAATTTCAACCAATAATAACCTACCCAGCCAAGCTAAGCATCATCAGTGAGGGAGAATTAAAATCTTTCCCAGACATTCAATCCCTAAGAACTTTTGCTGCCTACAGATCACCTCTACAAGAAACACTTAAGAAAATATTAAACACAGAAGAAAAGAGTAAAGAACAACAATGTTCTTCATAAGAGTATGGGGAAAAGATGGAAAACACACACGAATCAACCCCCAAACCAAAGGAAAGAACAAATAAACAGGAACAACAACTCTATAAGAACCAAACGACAGGGATAAACCCCCACATTTCAATAATAGCCTGAATGAGAATGAACTAAATGCACAATTGAAAAGACACAAAATAGTGGACTGGATAAGAAACCATGACCCCATTATTGCTTCATCCAGGAGACTCATCCCACTACAAGGAATGCACACAGACTCAAAGTTTAAGGATGGAAAATGAGTTTCCAGGTAGATGGGCCACAAAAGAAGGCAGGAGTTGCAATCTTAATATCAGACAAAACAATCTTTATGCTACCAAAATAAAAAATGATGCAATAGGACACTACGTAATGATAAAAGTTTCAATCCATCAACAATAAATATCCATCCTAAACATATAAGCACCCAACACTGGAACACCAGCATTAATAAAACACCTACTAAATAAATGAAAAAAAAAAGATTTTGACTATAACACTGCTATAACAGGGAAATTGAACCCCTACTGGCAGCCCTAGCTAGTTCATCAAGGCAAAAAATCAACAAAAAGATGCAGAACTTAAACTTGACATTCAACCAAATGGACTTAGTGGATACCTACAGATTATTCCACCCAGCAACCACAGAATATACATTGTACTGATCATCACATGGAACATACTCCCAGACAGATCACACCCTTGGCCATAAATCAAGCACAAACAAATTCCATAAGGTTGAATTCTTGCCATGCACATTCTCAGACCAGAGTGGTATAAAAATAAATATCAAAACCAACAACATTTCCCCAAAGCCCACAAAGACATGGACACTAAACAGCATGATGCTGAACAACGACTGGGTCAACACTGAAATCAAAGAAGAAATTGAAAGATTCCTGGGAACAAATGAAAATGAAGAAACATCTTCCCAAAACTCTGGGACCTCATGAAGTCAGTTCTAAGAGGGGAATTTATATCTCTACGAGCACCCATCAAAAAAATGGAAACAATAAAAGCAGAGAGCCTAACAAATCACCCAAGGGAGCTGGAATGAGAAGACCAACAAAACGCCAACTTTAGCAGAAGAACACAAATCACAGAAATAAGAGCCCAAATATGGGACATAGAGGACAAAAGTATCATAGAAAACATTAACAAAACAATAAGCTGGTTCTTTGAAAGAATTAACAGGATTGATGGGCCCCTAGCCAGAATGACCAAGAAAAAGAGAGAAAAAGCCCAAAGAAACACAATCAGAAATACAAAATATCAAATCACAGTTGACCCCGAAGAAATACAAATATGTAAACCTATGTGGAAACAAACTTGATAAACTAGATGAAATGGAGAACTTTCTGACATCACACAACCTCTTCTGGTTAAAACAAGAAGACATTCAGACACTAAGTAGACCAATAACAACCCAGTAATTGAGTCAATAAACAACCAGTAGAAGAGTCAGTACTCTGTCATACAAAAACTACCTAACAAAAAAAGTCCTTGACTGGATGACTTTCCAGCAGAATTCTACAAAATGTACCAAGGAGGACTTTCCAGCAGAACTCTACAAAACCCACATGGAGGAGCTGATACCAATCCTATTGAAAATATTCCAGGCAATTGAGAAAGATGGAATTCTCCACAAATCATTTTATGAAGCTAACATTACACTGATACCCAAACTGGGTAAATGTCCAACAAACAAAGAGAACCACAAGCCAATATTCCTTATGAACATAGATGCAAAAATCCTCAACAACATTCTACCAAATCAGATCCAAAAACACATCTCAATAATCGTCCACCATGACCAATTAAGCTTCATCCCCAGGATGCAGGACTGGTTCAACATTCGCAAGACAATAAATGTCATTAAACACATCAACAGATGTAAAAACAAGAACCACATGATTCTCTCAATAGATGCAGAAAAAGCTTTTGATAAAATTCAGTATCCTTTCTTGATAAAAACCCTTGAACACCTATGCATAAAAGGAGCATACCACAAAATAGTAGTGCCATCTACGACAAACCCACAGCTAACATATTGCTAAATGGACAGAAAATAGAATCATTTCCCCTGAAAACTGGAACAAGACAAGGCTGCCCACTGTCACTCCTCTTGTTCAATATTGTCTTGGAAGTCCTAGCTCAGGCGATTAGACAAGAGAAGGAATCAGGTGTATTCAAATAGGAAAAGAGGAAGTCAAATTATCACTCTTTGTAATGATATGACCCTATACCTTGAAAATCCAAGAGAATCTGTCAAAAAACTTGTTTGCACTGATAAAAGACCTTGGCAAATCTCAGGATACAAAATAAATATGCAAAAGAATGTTGCATTCCTTTACACCATCAACAAGCAGGCAGAGATCCAAATAAATAGCACAATCTCCTTCACAATAACCACCAAAAATATGAAATACCTTGGCATCTGCCTAACCAGAGAAGTGAAAGACCTTTGCAATAATAACTACAAAACACTGCTCCAAGAAATCCAAGAAGACATAAACAAATGGAAAAATATCCCATGCTCATGGATAGGAAGAATCAACCTTGTTAAGATGTCCATACTACCAAAGGCAATCTATAGATTCCGCGCAATAACCATTAAGCTACCAACATCATTCTTCTCAGACCTGGAAATGACAATACAGAAATTCATATGGAAACATAAACAACCATGAATTACCAAAACAATCCTTTGCAAAAGAAACAAAGAGGCAGGTATTACCCTTCCAGACTTCACATTTTACTATAAGGCTACAATAATCAAAACAGCCTGGTATTGGTCCAAGAACAAGCACATAGACCAATGGAACAGGATAGAGATTACAGAAGCAATGCCTTAATTCCTCAACCAACTCATCTTTGACAAAGCCTCCAACAACAACCACTGGGGAGAGGAGAACCTATTCAGTAAATGATCCTGGGAAAACTGGCTGACCACATGCAGAAGATGGAAATATGACTTCTACCTATCACCATACACAAAAATTAACTCTAAATGGATCAAATACCCGAATGTAAAACCTCAAACTATAAGAATCTTAGAAAATGCAGGAGACACCCTTATGAAAATCGGAATTGGAAACCAATTCCTATTTAAAACCCTAAAGGCCAATACCTTAAGAAATGTAGTAGACAAGTGGGACCTCATCAAATTAAGGAGCTTCTGCAAAGCAAAAGAAACTATAAAGAGAGCAGGGAGACAGCCCACAGAATGGGAAAATATATTTGCCAATTCTTTATCCGACAAAGGCTTAACATCTAGGATCTACAAGTAACTCAAATGCACTGAAAGAAAATAAACAGCCCCTTTAAAAAGTGGGCAAAAGACATGATTAGACATATCTCAAAAGAAGATATACAGGCAGCCTACAGCCACATGAAAAGGTGCTCAGCCTCTCTGATCATCAAAGAAATTCAAATCAAAACCACACTGAGATACCACTTAACCCCAGTAAGAATGCCCATCATTTTAATAAAACAAACAGCAACGATGCTGGTGAGGATGTGGAGAAAAAAGGAATGCTTCTACACTGCTGGTGGGAATGCAAACTAGTACAACCTCTTTGTAAGGCAGTGTGGAGATTCCTGAGAGAACTAGAAATTGATCTTCCATACGACCCAGCAATTCCTCTATTGGGAATATATCCAGAAGAACTCAAATCATTCCACAAAAAAGATACCTGCACACTTATGTTCTTTGCAGCTCTATTCACAATAGCAAAACATGGAACTAACTGTGTTGCCCATTGAAGCTGGACTGGATTAAAAATATAGTATATATACACGATGGAATATTATGCAGCCACAAAAAAGGACAAGCATATGGACTTTGCAGCAAATTGGATGGATCTGGAGTCAATCACACTCAGTGATTTATCACAGAAACAAAGAACAAAGTTCCATATGTTCTCACTCATAAACAGACCTAGAACAAATATAATGCTATAAGAAAGCAATTTGCAGTAGTGGGAAAATGTCAGGGGAAGGGGGGTGGGATTGGCAGTTGAGGGAAGCTACTAGGGGAAGGAGGGGCATACCTCATCAAGAAAGGTACCTGCAGGGTCAATGTTTATATACCTAACCCTGAAATTTTATAATAAAAATAAAAATAAAATAAATAACTAAATGTATAAACTATGCAGATAATAAAAAATGTACATATACACAATGAAATATTATGCAGCCATAACGAAGAACAAACATATGTACTTCACAGCAACTTGGATGGATTTAGAGTCAATCATACTCAGTGATCTATCACAGAAACAAAGAACAGAGAACTATATGTTCTCACTCATAAGCGGACCTTGAACAATTACAATACTATAAGAAATGGATTGGCAGTAGTGGGAAACTGTCAGGGGAGTGGGATGGGCAGTTGAGGGAAACTACTAGGGAAGGGAGGGGCATATCTCTTCAACAAGGGTACCTGCATATTCAAAGTTTGTATACCTAACCTTGAATTGTACCCCAAATATTTATAATAAAAATAAACATTTCAATGTAAAGTAGAAAATATTTTGTGTCAACTAAAAATAAAAAAAAAATACCTCAGTGAATGGCTTGTGTTCTTAAGGGACAATAAGCTGCAACTCTTTGTGTTAGAAAAGAAGAAAGAGCTAAAATGAATATCTTTCACTTTAAGAAATACTTTAAGAGCCGGGCTCGGTGGCTCAGCCTGTAATCCCGCGCCTTTGGGAGGCTGAGGTGAGTGGATTGCCTGAGCCCGCGGGTTCGAGACCCGCCTGGGCAGCGAGACCTCATCTCTACAATAAATCAAAAAATCAGCCGGGCGTGGTAGCGCATGACTGTAGTTCCAGCTACTTGGAAGGCTGAGGCGGAAGGATCGCCGGAGCCCAGCAGGTCGAGGCAGCGGTGTCCGGGAGCAGCCACTGCACTCCAGTCTGGGCGACAGAGTGAGACTCAACTCAAAAAAAAAAAAAAAAAAAAGAAATACTTTAAGTAATTATCTACTGGTATATTTCAACATTATGTTTCAGTATTCAAATTTCTTTGATTATTACTTGCAGACCCAGTCTGGTGTTCACAAATTCCTTGGGCATTTGCTTGTCTGAGAAAAAAAGTTATCTCTTCATTTATGAAACTTGGTTTTGCAGTATACGATATACTTGCCTGACAATAATTCCATTTGAAGAGATTAAAGATAGGACCCAAATCTCTACTGACTTGTGGGGTTTCTGCTGAGAAGTCTGATATAATTCTGATAGTTTAACTTTGCCATTTATTTCAGGATTTTGTCTCACTGCTTTTAGAATTCTTTGCTTCAATTGACATTTTATCACTGAGCTTGGTAGCTCAGCCTGTAATCCCATGCTTTGGGAGGCTGAGGTGAGTGAATTGCCTGAGCCCGCGGGTTTGAGACCCACCTGGGAAACGTGGCGAGACCTCACCTCTACAATAAATCAAAAAATTAGCCAGGCATGATAGTGCACGCCTGTAGTTCCAGCTACTTGGAAGGCTGAGGTGGAAGGATCGCCAGAGCCCAGCAGGTCGAGGCTGTGGTGGCTGGGAGAGTGCCACTGCACTCCAGTTTGGGTGACAGAGTGAGACTCCAACTCAAAAAAACCAAAAAAACCCATTTTATCAAAGTAGGCAAATTCATTCAAAAGTAAGTTCAAGAAAAGAAATGCAATGAGAAGCAAAAAATACAAAAACACATACATACATGAACAAAACCGAAAGTTTGCTTCTTACGAGAAACTCTAAAATTGATAAAATTTGTACTGGCCACACTTGACCAAGGTGGAAATATTTTGACACTCACTGTTTAAGTTCAGTATTAATTTGCAAGTTAAACAAATAATTTCATATCTACATATTTATATGATTAATTCTCCATATTATATGCAAGATAATGCACACAATAGTGAATATAAGGGCCTGAATCATAAAAGAAGAAAACCTGAAATTACACAAATGCCCATAATAAATATGGATAAGCTCATATAGTTATGTAAGGATTATTGTACTGCAGTTCAAAAGATTAAAATACAGCTGTAATATTCAATATGTGTTACAGAAATGCAAATGTGTGAAAAAGCAGGTAGAAAGCAAAGTTTACCTTTTTCTTTTGATTCAGCTACATGAGTGAGTTCTTAGGTGTGTGTGTATAAACAGGTACACATACATACACACATAAATTTAATTACAGATACAGTAGCTAACATCTGTAGTCCCAGAACCTGGACATTCAGGTAGGAAGATAGTTTGAGCCTAAGAGTTCTGAGCCAACCTTGTGAACATAGCAAAATGTCATTATTTAGCAAAAAATATGAGTTTTATAAATGCATAATGCACCATGAAAAAGTTTTTACAATTTTCAGAAAGGTAATGTTTAAGTAAGAAACCTGATGACAGAGTACATGGGTGGATTCAGTTACAGCAACGTTCGGGAATTCAAGTTGGAGGATGCTATTAGTTTGTGTTCTTAAAATATACTGGAGTGTCCTTTCTAACATTTATAATTGACTTTTGAAATTGATGTACTATAGCATTGTGTTACCGGATATTTATGTTAGTTTAAAATTAGAGATAGAGATAGATAGATAGAGAGAGAGAGAGAGAGAGCGAGCGAGCAACAGAGATACAGACAAACCTGAGTTTGAATTCTTTAGTCAGAAAACAATTCTGGATAGCACTGGAAGTTTCAGAGTTAAAGGTGCTTTTTGCTAATAAAGTAGAATTCTATGATTCTAAATGACTGCATAATTCTACTGTGAATTCAAATAATTTCAACTGATTCTGATTCGATTCTAGAAATGCCAAATGTAAGCTTGTGATGATGGATTTGTAATATTTTTTCTCATAAGGTAAAAATTATTATATATGTTTTATATTAATTATGAAGAAAAGTTTGAATCTAAGGTTGAAACAACAATAATCAATTAAAAGTAGTTAATCTGTGTACTGAATTCACCATTATGTGTATGAGGGATTGTAACTGAGTTGTGTTTTGAGTTGGCTACACTAAAACATGTAAACAATTCATTTAATTGCAACAATTTCCAAAGACTGTATTTCTCCACTGGCTGGAGGACCACTTCGGTCTTACAAAGGTAAGAAGAGCCTTTGTGTGTCACTTGCTTGTATTGTGGTCAACAAGTGAACTGAATGAGTGGAGCCCCCTCACAACATCCTGTGTGCTGGTTAATTTTGCTGGGTTGCAGCCTCCTTTCAGCAGAAGCAACACCATGTCACTCTCGTTCATCAGCCTGTTGTGTCTTGGTATGTCATGGAAAGGAATGGAGGGAGTAAAGACTAGGGTAGAGATATTTTAAGGGTGCTAGGTGTCTTCACAGTACAGAACCCTACTGTCCCCGGGGTTAAGGGAGATTTGAGGGCCAAGTTTATCTTTAGCCTGATCTGACTGGGCAGGGGCAGAAGGCCAGGTTTGTGAGGAGATGGGTAATTCATTAGGATCTTTATTTCCAGGGTTCTTCTTGGTCAAGAGGATTGGGACACAAGTGGGTGAGTCCTTTTCAAAATCTGGGTTTGCCATCCACTCAAAATAAGTGAATTCTACTGAAACAGGAGGTCATCAGCACAGGACGTGGGCTAATGTGTTGAAGAAAGAAAGCCCTGTGCACAAATTCTTTTGTTGCTGTTGTTGTTTGTTTTAATTAGAAAGGGTCCCTGGGTCCCTGGGAATCCTGACACCCAATTCAATCCTAGAGACCTTCCCCAGTATCTACCCATAGACAGGGTCAAATTCAGAGACTAGAGGAAGACTGTGTTTCCAGAACTGTGGTGTCTGGGAGGAAGCTGTGTCACCTGAGGAGACAAGGAAAGAAACAGTCCAGAGAATAGCAGCACCTCTAGGACAGAGTGGCAACTCACACTCTTTAGCATTTCCATGACAGTGGAAGTTGTAGCTTGGCTGCTGTCACTCTACCAGAAGAGGTGGGCGAATCATATGCCATTAGCCCCTAACATTCCAGAATAATACGATTCAGACCAATAGTTTATTGTGTATCATACATTAGCTGCTGTTATTTCTTTCACATAGTGCTTTCTATCAATTCTGGGTCTACTTTGGTTGTTTTATTTAACAAATGTTCCACTGTTAAAACCTAGTGTATATTCCTTTATCAGCACTTGCTTGAAGTTCTCAACCCACACCTTTGTTGTAGGAAGATGTGCTAAGTCTATGTAGTTATTGATCCTTGATATGGCCCTGGGCACCTGATGTGAATAGGTGTGGGAAGGAGCCTTAGAGACGTGGAAAGGAGGAGCCTCACTACAGGGAAGGAAGGGAAGCTCTAAACCTTCCTATCTAAGTCTGTGTCTCCTTCTCCTCCATGTGGTCAAAACAAGCCCTCCCTGTTGGCCTGGCCCAGCCCTGTGGTTCCTCAGGGAGAACACATAACTCTTTGGTCTCGTTCTTGTCTTATGTTTGACAGGTCCAGGCTCTACAAAGAAAATGGGAGCCCTGTTTTTGAGATCCAGAACAAAATATTCCTAAATAACCTTCTCATGGGTCCTGTGAGCACAGTGCATGCAGGAACCTATAGGAGTCAGTGTCACTACTCTAACTCCTCCTCTCTGTGGTCAGCACCCAGTGATCCACTGGTGGTTTTTGTCACAGGTTAGATGATTTTGTTCAGGCTGAATTTTTATTGTCTTAACCTTCTGAATTTCAGAGTTTCTGGTGACAAAGTCATTCAGGGTCCAGTAAGAATAATAGGAAGTTCTCCAACTATGTTGGATACGAGAAGATTAAATGCAGGGAACAACATTGGGTAAAGCAGAAAAAGTGTTCAAATTTATTTTGTACATAACAATACCCCAATTCTCTTAATGTATTAGGTTATATTCCAAGGGCAATTGAGATTAAAGGTGAAATAAAGGTTTTTCATATGCTGACCCTGAGAAGGAGCAAATATTATGGACTCTCCAGGTGGGCTCAGTTTAATCCCAAGGGTTGACATAAGAGGGGGAGGGTGCAAGAGAGTGAGGGCCAGAGCAATGCAGGAGGACAAAGACTCCACCAGCCACTGTGGGCTTTGAAGGTAGAAAAGGAATGCAGGCGACCTCTAGAGGCTGGGACAGTCAAGAGAGCAGATTCTCCCTCTAGAGTCTCCAGAAGAACAGCCCTGAAGACACTTTCATTTAGACTAATGAGACTATTTTAGATTTCTGACCTCCAGAACTATAGGATAGTGTGTTGTCATCCAGCCATCGTGTTTGTGACAATTTGATGTAGCAGCAACTGGAAACCAATAGAGATGCCCATGTTAAGGACAAATTAAGAAGCCAAATAAGGAAAACTGGGGCTACTGATACATCAGTAGGGGCAGGATGCTTAGGCCACCACAAGTTTGGAGGAAGGGATCAATGTTAGAGGAGCTAGATTCAAGGCCACTCTATGGAAGCTGGGACCATGGAGAAGTTGCTAACATGGCAAGAGATACCCCTGAGTCCCCACCAGAAACAATTTGTGTGGACATTGGGAAGCATCACGGTACCCACCTTACTGCTTAATTCTTACCTCCTTCCAGGGGTTCCAGTTTGTCCAACCTATGGTGTTTCCTCTTTTAGCTCTCCATGGATAACAGGAAACAAATTGGTGAGAAAAAGGTACAACACTCAAAGTGATAAGGATAATCTCAGTGGTAATGGACTCTTATCCCATTAGAAACAGAGAAAAGAAAGGGAGAGAAACAGGGGAGACTATCAATGGAAGGGTCATAGACTGAGGAAAGAACATGGAGACACAGAGAGAAAGGAGAGAAACACACATAATTGTGGACCATCTAACTCCAGGTTCATAAAACTGAGCAAGGAGGGCTGACTTTTTATTAATTCAAAATTTCTGTATTTAGGAGTCTACAGAAAACCTTCCCTCCTGGCCCACCAATACCCCCTGGTTAAACGAGGTGGGAAGGTCATCCTGCAATGCTTCTCAAGGATCATGTTTCACACCTTCATTCTACAAAAGATGGGTTAACTGAAGACCCTCTGAAACTTGTTGGGGGCTTTCAGGTCAACTTCTCTCTGGGTACCATGCCGTCTGTCCACACAGGGACCTACAGATGCTATGTAGTCTTTTCAGGAATTTCTCCTATCAATGGTCAGCTCCTAGTAACTCCATGGACGTCGTGATCACAGGTGAGTGTCCAGACATTGCCCTCAACCTTGTTGGGATACAGACAAGATGTTTTAGGATGTGTAAGTCCTCAGTGGTTTTTAAGAAGGTAAGCATTTGGTAATAACAAAAATGGACAGATTTAGTGAAGGGTATTCCAACAGAGCTAGATAGAAGACACAAGTACAAACCATTTGTTATAATACAAAGGATAAATACTGTAGTAATACAGAGACTCAGAAATGAGATTGAGAGCAAAGGGATAAAAACAGACAGATACACACATACCAGAAACAGTGTTTCCTTCCATTTTGACTTTCTTCAGAGTCCTCAGATAGATTAGAAGTTCAGTTAATGTTTCACTTCCACACTCTCTTCTCTACAAGGAGAACCCAAAGACACAAATGAATCTTAATTGAGTTAGGTCCTGTAGCCTGGGAACACGTGCTACCCACAGAGCCTGTATCTATTCTGATACTTGTTCCTTTCATGTGGCTGATCCATAATTCCTTCCAGACTGTCAGGGTTCCAGGTAAAAGGGAACACCAGCCCTTTTTTTACAGTGTGTTTTCTGGTCCCAGACTGGATTCTGGTTTCATATTCCAAATTAACCCCATATATTATGGGGCTACTGAGAACAAGAGCCCACAAAAAGACCCAATCAAAGAGAAACCAGAGGAGACATAAAAAAGAAGAGACTTACACACACACACACACACACACACACACACACACACACACAGAGAGAGAGAGAGAGAGAGAGAGAGAGAGAGAGAGAGAGAGAGAAATTATCAGCCAGAGCAAATTCAGAGATTAAGAGACACATGACAAGAAAGAAAGAGTGGCAGAGAAGTTGAGGGAGTAATAGAGGGGGCAAAAAATTTCTAAAGATCTAAATCCCAACGAGGTACACAAAAATAGCAAAAGATGGAAATGTGGGGGTGGAAGGCAGAGATTCCACTAGAAAACTAGAGAGAATGACATGGATACAGAGACTCACAAATGATAAATGGATGCCCAGGTATATGAGAAAGAGAGTGAACATGAGAGCAAGAGTGAGAGCAAGACACACACACACACACACACACACACACACACACACACACACACACACACACAGAGAGAGAGAGAGAGAGAGAGAGAGAGAGAGAGAGAGAGAGTTAGATAATAATGCAGAGAAAGTGAATTCTCAATTCAAGTGTGAAGGATGGTATAATGAGGAAGAATATCTCTATCTAAACTGCCTCTCTTTCTTCCAGGATTATACAAGAAACCTTCTATCACAGCCCATCCGGACCATCCAGACCTTATGGTGAATTCAGGTGAGATTATGACCTTGTCCTGCAGTTCTGAGTGCTGATTTGACATGTACCACCTATACAGGGAGAAAGGGGGCCACGAAAGCAGGCTTGCTGCAGTGTGAAGCCACAGTGGAACTTGCCAGGCTGCCTTTCCTCTGGGCCCTGAAACCCGTAGAGGGACCTATAGATGCTATGGCTCTTTGAATGGCTCTTCTCATCAGTGGTCAAATGCACGTGACCCACTGTACCTTTCTGTCACAGGTAAGGAAACCGCATACCCATCTCATGATTGTGTCTCAGATTAAATCTTAAAGTAACATCCAAAGAACACACTGATGATGATTGAGAGAAAGAAGAATAGAATAAAAGAAAGTCTGAGTATAAGAAAAGGTACCAGAGTGTCATCCCCAAGACATTCCTACATATCTTGCATGGAGGGCCACATGTGTGGGTCTATGCACTCAGGCAGATGCAGAAAGGGATCAGAACTGACAGAGTAGGATGGGAGACTGGATTCAGTGTGGGAAAATCAGAAACCGCATACCCATCTCATGATTGTGTCTCAGATTAAATCTTAAAGTAACATCCAAAGAACACACTGATGATGATGGAGAGAAAGAAGAATAGAATAAAAGAAAGTCTGAGTATAAGAAAAGGTACCAGAGTGTCATCCCCAAGACATTCCTACATATCTTGCATGGAGGGCCACATGTGTGGGTCTATGCACTCAGGCAGATGCAGAAAGGGATCAGAACTGGCAGAGTAGGATGGGAGACTGGATTCAGTGTGGGAAAATCAGAGGTTTTATCAGCTCCTTACCCTTATTTATTTCCCAGAAGCCCCTGCTGATGTCTCACTCAGAGAGATTTAATCACCAGGAAACCCAATTCTCTCCATTTTTCTTTTATTTAAATTTTTATATGGGGAAAAATACATATATATAATTTAACACCTTAACATTTACGGTGCACAGTTCAGTGATAATACATTCACTTACCTCATTTTTCTCTTCATGATGGGATTTTATGTCTGAAAAATATTTCTTGTGTATACAGACCACATTTTCTTTATCTACTCATCCATTGATGGACAATAAGGTCAATTCCACATCTTGTATATTGTCGCAAGTGATGCAATAAACATTGGAGCAAAAATATCTCTCTGATATATTGATTTTTTTGGATGCTATACAGTAATGAGATTACTGGATATATAGGATCTCTATTTTTTAGTTTTTTTGAGGAACCTCCACACCATTCTTCATATTTACTGTACTGACCTACGTTCCTACCAACCATGTACAAGAGTCCCTCGTTCTTTCAACCATGCTAGCATCTCGAATTTCCTGCCTTCTTGGTACAAGTCATGTTAACTGGAGTGGATCTCCTTGTGGTTTGTATTTGCATTTGTCGAATATTAGTGATGATGTATGATTTTTCATATACCAGTTGGCCATTTGTATGACTGTTTTTTGATAACTGTCTTTTGTTCATTTTTTGACTATCATTATTATTATTATTTAAATTGTAAATATGTGGGGTACATTTCAGGGTTAGGTATACAAACGTAGGTTATGCAGGTACCCTTGTTGATGTGGTATCCCCCTCCCTCCCCTAGCAGTGTCCTTCAACTGCCAATCCCATCCCCCTCACCTGATAGTTTCCAATTACTGCCACTTTCTTATAGTATTATAATTGTTCGAGGTCCACTTATGAGTAAGAAAATATGGTACTCTGTTCTTTATTTCTGTGATCGATCACTGAGCATGATCAACTCTTAATCTATCCAAGTTGCTATGAAGTCCATATGTTTGTCCTTCTTAATGGCTGCATAATCTATTGTGTATATGTATCACATTTTGAAAATCCATTCCAGCTTCGATGGGCAGCATGGTTGGATCCAAGTTTTTTCTATTGTGAATAAAGCTACAACAAACATACGTGTGCAGGTATCTTTTTTGTAGAATGATTTGAGTTCCTACAGGTATAATCCCAATAGAGGAATTGCTGGGTTATATGTAAGGTCAATTTCTAGTTGATTCAGAAATCTTCACACTGTCTTCCAAAGAGGTTGCACTAGTTTTCGTTCCCACCAGCAGTGTAGAAGCATTTCTATTTCTCCACATCCTTGCCGTCATCTGTTGTTTGTTTTACTACTTTATTAATGATGGTCATTCTTACTGAGGACAGGTGGTATTTCAGTGTGATTTTGACTTGCATTTATCTGATGATACATGAGGTTGAGCACTTTTTCATATGTCTGTTGGCTGCCCATATATCTTCTTTTGAGAAGTGTCTATTTATGTCTTTTGCCTACTTTTTAATGGGGTTGTTATGACTGAGTAAATGAGAAGAAACGATGCCAGCAGGTTGAGTTTAACTAACTAAGAATTTATTAACATGTGGGTCAAGAATAGGAATGAAAACTCTTGACAAATTGGTGCAGTTTGTGACAAACTTTTATAGGTAAAATTTGCAGCATTGGCTACATAGCAACTTAGTGACCATAGTAACTATTAACTAACAACTTGGCAACCAAAATGGGAACTTCGATTGTTAGGGAGCTTTGGTTAATTTTATGTCAGGTAGGTATAGCCAGTGCCCAGAAAGTCCCTGGAGTTCTGTCATTAAGATATATATATTTATAATCAATATTTTTTATTATGATGTTGTGGGGTACAGTTAAGGGTTAGGTATACAAATACGTTTCATTCAGGCAGCCTATTGATAAGAGGTGCTTCCCCATCCCCAGACAGATATTTGCTACCGTTAATCCCATCTCCCTTCCCCCCCATAGTTTCCCACTACTGTCAGTCATTTCATTATAGTATTAGGTTGGATGTTCAAGGTCCATTATATGAGTGAGAACATGTGATACTCCAACCTTTGTTTTTGTGAGAGGTCACTCAGTATTATAGACTCTAGTTCCATCCAGGTTGCTGCGAAACTCATGATTTTGTCCTTTTTTATGGCTGTGTAGTATTCCATCGTGTATATGTACCACATTTTTAAAATCCAGTCCTCTTTTGATGGGCAGCATGGTTGTTTCCAGGTTCTTGCTATTGTGAACAATGCTGCGATAAACATACGTGTGCAGTTATCTTTTTTATAGAGTGATTTGAGTTCTTCCAGACATATTCCCAGTAGGGAGATTGTGGGGTCGTATGGGAGGTAGATATTTAAAGCTTTTAGGAATCGCCACACTGCTTTTCACAGAGGTTGCACTAGTTTACACTCCCACCAACAGTGTAGAAGTGTTCCCTTTTCTCCACACCCTCTCCAGCAGCTGTTATTTTTTAAGTTGTTGATAATTGCCATTCTGACTGGAGTTAGGTGGTATCTCAGTGTGGTTTGATTTGCATCTCCCTGATGATTAGTGAGGTTGAATATTTCTTCATGTGTCTGTTGGATGCTCGGATGTCTTCCTTTGTGAAGTGTCTGTTCATATCTTTTGCCTATTTTATAGTGGGGTTGTTTGTTTTTTCTTTTCAGCATGTTTGAGTGATCAAAGATGTTAAGCCTTTGTCTGACCTGGTGTTGGAAAATACTTTTTCCCAGCCTGTAGGCTGTCTCCCTGCTCTCTTGATGGTTTCTTTGGCATTGCAGAAGCTTGTCAGTTTAATAAGGTCCCACTTGTCTATCCTCTCTCTTATGGACTGCGGGTTTTGGGTTTTGTTCAGGAATTGGAGGCCAGTTCCAATTTCCATTAGGGTAGGTTCTTCATTTTCTGAGGTTCTTAAGGTTTGAGGTTTTATATTTAGGTCTCTGATCCATTTGGAGTTAACCTTTGTGCATGGGGTTAGATAGGGGTCCTGTTTCAATCTTCTGCATGTGGTCAGCCAGTTTTCCCAGCACCATTTACTGAATAGGTTCTCCTCTCCCCAGTGGTAGGTGGTGGAGGCCTTGTCAAAGATGAGTTGGCTGAGAAATTGAGGTTTTGCTTCTGGAATCTCAATTCTATTCCATTGATCTATATGCCTATTCCTATACCAATACCAAGCTGTTTTGATGATTGTAGCTTTATAGTAAAGTTTGAAGTCTGGTAATGTGATACCACCTGCTTTGTTTTTTTTTTTTTGCCGAGGATTGTTCTGGCTATTCTTGGACGTTTGTGTTTCCATATGAATTCC
This sequence comes from Cephalopachus bancanus, assembly GCA_027257055.1. NCBI lineage: Eukaryota > Metazoa > Chordata > Mammalia > Primates > Tarsiidae > Cephalopachus > Cephalopachus bancanus. The sequence continues at coordinate 2,111,506 of JAPVLO010000522.1, read as the reverse complement.
TGTGTTGTTTTTTCTAGGTCTGAGAAGAATGTTGCTGGTAATTCGATGGGTATTGCATTGAATTTGTAGATTGTCTTAGGTAAGATGGATATCTTCACAATGTTAATTCTTCCAATCCATGAGCATGGGATATTTTTCCACTTGTTTGTGTCATCTTTGATTTCTTTGAGCAGTGTTTTGTAGTTTTCATTGTAAAGGTCTTTCATGTCTCTGGTTAGGAAGATGCCAAGGTATTTCATTTTTCGTGTGGCTATTGTGAATGGAATTGTGTTTTTTATTTGGGTTTCTGTTTGTTTATTATTGATGTAAAGAAATGCGATTGTCTTTTGCACATTTATTTTATATTCTGAAACTTTTCCAAAGTCCTTTATCAGTGTAAGGAGGTTTTTGACAGATTCTCTTGGGTTTTCAAGGTACACAATCATGTCATCTGCAAAGAGAGATAATTTGTCTTCCTCTTTTCCTATTTGGATACCCCTGATTGCCTTCTCTTCTCTGATCACTCTAGCCAGGACTTCCAATACTATATTGAACAGGATGGGTGAGAGTGGGCATCCTTGTCTTGTTCCAATTTTCAGGGGAAATCATTCTGATTTTTGTCCATTTAGGAGTATGCTGGCTGTGGGTTTCTCATAGATAGCTTTTACTATTTTGAGGTATGTTCCCTGTATGCCTAGATGTTCGAGGGTTTTATCAAGAAGTGGTGCTGGATTTTATCAAAAGTTTTTTCTGCATCTAATGATATAATCATGTGATTTTTGTTTTCACATCTGTTGATGTATTTAATTACATTTATGGTTTTACAAATGTTGAATCAGCCTTGCATCCCAGGAATGAAGCCTCCTTGGTCATGATGGATGATTTTTGAGATGTATTGCTGAATCCAGTTTGCTAGGATCTTATTGAGAATTTTAGCATCTATGTTCATCGAAGATATAGGCCTGTAGTTCTCTTTCTTTGTTGGGTCTTTACCTGGCTTGGGTATCAATGTGATGTTAGCTTCACAAAATGATTTGGGGAGAGTTCCATCTCTCTCAATCATCTGGAATACCTTCAGTAGGATTGGTATCAGCTTCTCCTTAAATGTCTTATAGAATTCTCCTGGAAAGCTGTCTGGAGCAGGGCTTTTTTTGTAGGTAATTTTCTTATTATGTAGTTGATTTCCTTGATTGTTATTGGTCTATTTAGGGTCTCAACTTCTTGTTTCAACCTAGGCCTGTTGTGTGATGTCTGAAATCCTGCATTTCCTTAAGTTTTTCAAGTTTGTTTCCATACAAGTGTACGTAGTAGTCTCTAATGATCTTTTGTGTTTCTTCAGGGTCATGTGACTTCATCTTTTGTGTTTCTGATTGTGTTTTCTTGGGCTTTTTCTCCCTTTTTCTTGGTCAGTCTAGCTAGGGGACCATTGATCTTGTGTATTCTTTTGAAGAACCAGCTTTTTGTTTCATTGATGTTTTGTATTATCTTTTTGTCTTCTATATCCTAGATTTGGGCTTTTATTTGGTGATCTGGATTCTTCTGCTGAAATTAGGGTTTTGATGGTCTTGATTTTCCGGCTTCCTTAGGCGGCTTGTTAGGCTGTTAATTTGTGATCCTTCCATTTTCTTCACGTGCATTTTTAGGGATATAAATTCCCCTCTTACTACAGCTTATTGGTGTCCCAGAGATTTTGGTAAGAAGAAAATTCAATTTTCTTCATTTTCATTTGTTTCCAGGCAACTTTTAATCTCTGTTTTGATTTCATCATTGACCCAGGAGTTGTTTAGCATCATGCTGTTTAGTGTCCATGTCTTTTGTGTTTTAGGGAGACCTTGTTGGTGTTGATGTTCATTTTTATTCCACTCTGGTCTGAGAAGGTACATGGTAAAATTTCGGTTCTTTTAAATTTGCTCCTACTTGATTTATGGCCAAGTATGTGGTCGATCTTAGAGTACATTCCATGCTTTGATGAGTAGGATGTATATTCTGTGGTTTTTGGATGGAGTGTTTTGTAGGTATCAGTTAAGTTCATTTGGTCAAGTGTCACATTGCGGTTCAGATCTCGTTGCTGATTTTTTGTCTTGATGATCTGTCTAGGGTTGTGAGTGGGATGTTGAAATCCCCAGCTATGATCATGTTGTAGTCAATATCTTTTTTTAGTTTACTAGATGCTACTTTATGAAAGTTGGCTCTCCTATGTTGGGTGCATATATGTTTAAGATGGATATTTCTTGTTGACGAATTGAACTTTTTTTCATTCTGTAGTGGCATTCTGTATCTTTAAAAATTTTTAATAGCTTGAAGTGTATTCTGTCTGAAGCTAAGATAGCTACTCCTCCTTTCTTTTGTGTTCCACTCATCTGAAAGTTTGTTTCCCATCCTCTTACTTTGAGTCTGCGAGTGTCCTTTCTAGTGAGGTGAGTCTCTTGAAGGCAATAGATTGTTGCCTGGTGATATTTTATCCATTTTTCCATTCTATGTCTTTTCAGTGGTGCATTTAGTCTATTCACATTTAGGCTAATATTTGAAATGCAAGAGTAGATCCCTGTTAAGGTTCTTACAGAGTTGTTGTTCCTGTTTGTTTGTTGTCTTTCTTTTGGTTTTGGAGTTAGTTCATGTGTGTTTTTAATCTGTTGCCTGTACTCTTGTGAAGTATGTTGTTGTTTTTTTCCCCTTTTCTTCTGTGTTCAGTACTTTCCTAAGTGTTTCTTGTAGAGCTGGTCTGGTGGCAGTGTAGATTCTTAGGGATTGGATATCTGGAAAAGATTTCAATTTTCCCTCACTAATGATGCTTAGCTTGGCTGGGTAGGTTATTCTTGGTTGAAATTGTTTATCTTTTAGAACTTTGAAGATATGGCTCCAGGCTCTCCTAGCCTGGAGGGTTTCTGTAAATAAATCTGCTGCTATTCTAATTGGTCTTCCCTGGTAGGTAGTCTGGCCTTTTCTCTTGCTGCCTTTAGGATTCTTTCTTTTATAACCACTTTGTTTGGGTGAATTATTATGCGTCTGGAGTTGGTCTTCTCATTTGTTTTCTTGCAGGGGTTCTCTGAATCTCTTGTGCTTGAATTTTTTCATCCTTGTTGAGATGAGGGAAGTTTTCTTGAATGATTTCATGAAATGTTTGTTCCAGTGTGAACTCTGACTCTCTCTCTGCCTCAGGAAGGTCAATTACTCTTAGATTGGGTCTCTTGAAGTAATCATTCATCTCCTGAAGATTTTGTTCTGACTTTTTAAGCTTCTTGTCTATGTTTTTGACAGTTTCTGTTAGTTCTGTATTTTGGTCTTCAAGTTCTGAGATTCTTTCTTCTGCTTGGCTAATTCTGCTTTCCATGCTAATTAGTTTCTTATTTATTTCCATCACAGTATTCTTTACTGCTGTTATTTCTGTCATCAGCTCCTTCTTATTTTCCTCTTGTCTCTCCTCAATTTTTAAAATTCTCTCAATTAACGCCTTAACGTCTGGGTTTGTTGCTTGTGACCAGTCATTCTGGAGGCTCTTCATTTTTTGTGTTCTGAAGTCTGTTTTCTCAGTGTCTGACCTCCCAGGGGTCTGTGTGAGCCCTATATTCTTCTTTTGATTTTTCTTCATTTCTGCAGATTTTTCCTCCCTACTTTTTCCTTCCCTCCTCTTCCCCATCTTCTTTAATATGTTATTCAGGGGTGGAGGGTTTTCTTTTACTTCTGCTTGTTCAATCTCCTATTCTTCCTAATGTATTTCCTCTTGCTTTGTTCAGTTCTGGAGTTGGAATGTAGCTTGAGTGCAGTCCTTTTTGTAGTTTTGGGATTTAATTAAGGGGGGAGCTGTGATTCAAAATCTCTCTGCAGATCCTTGTATCCTCCAGCAGGTGTATTGATAGTCTGAAACCCACTTCCCACTGCCTTGAAGTCTGTCCTGCAGTGGGTTTGTAAGCTTACTCCCTGAAAGCAAAATGAGGTTAACAAGGGGAAGGGAATGGAGCAGGCAGTGGGGGAGGAGGGATGGAGAGAGAGAGAGAGGAGTGACAGGGAAAACACATGAGTGTACTGACTGGTAAGCGATAAGGGATACAAAGACTGAAACAAATATAAAGAAAAACAATAACCACGACTGAAAACTAACCAACAACCATATAAAAAGCTGAAACATACAATGGTGCTAACGTACAGGCTGACCAACCTTCTTATTGGTATGCTATTCCTTTATACAAAGATGGGGTTTACAGAGAAATAAGAAAACAGGAAAAAAAAAAAGAAAAAAGAGAAAAGGGATAGATTAAAGTCAGTAGACTAACAGAACCAACTAAGTACACTCTGAGACTTTTCCTTTAAGTCCAATATCCTTTCTGCTCTGATTTCTAGCTGTCTTTGCAAGCTGCTAGAATTGTTCACAGTTAGTGTCATTTGCTCCTGGCCTGCTTGAAGAACAGTTCAGATATGGGTCCCCTGCACAGTCTGTTACTGAGATCTGCCTTTTTCTATTTATAAAGAGGGATGAGCCTCTGCCATTCCCGTTTTGATGTTGTTACCTTGAACCCCCAGCAGGTGGTGCTATCTCATGGCTGCAGTCCAGAAGGGAATGAATGAGCTAGTTATGGATTGTGAACTGCCATGGCAATTTCTCTGTACATGGTAGTGGGGGAGTTACACAGGCCTGTCTCCGGGCTAGGTGCATGGTGTGGCAGTGACAGCAGCAGCTAGGCAGCAGCGATCTCAGAAGGTCCTGCTTGCAGGGGCTTCACGGTCTGAAGTTGTGTGTCACTTCAGGCTTGAGCTGGGAATAACCACAGCAGTGACATCCATAACTGCAGGAGCAGCCCGGACTGCGGTGATATGTGAGTAGTGATGGTGGGTGACAGTGGCGGCTGAGCTCCCTGTGAAGAGCAGACTGCTGAAGATGGGAGATGCAGCCCATGGGAGAGAGCTAGGGTCTTTATGAGTGTTCTCCTTCGCAGAGGGTCTCACAGACCATGCTGCTCCATCTCCATCTTGCCAGAAGTGTCCAGGTTTATTTATTTTTTTTGTTTACATGTAATGTTTAGATCCATGCCATTTACTTAGAAGGCAGACTATTCCACTTTAAACCACATTTCAGCTTTTTTCAAATATCAAGAGACTCTGTATACATGAATGTTAGACTCTGTTTTTTGCTCAGTGTCTCTGTGTCTAGTTTCATGATAATGTCACATTTTATGTAAACTGATAGTGGCTCTTAATTTGGTCACTAAATTGTTCTTCATTTTTCATATTTTCTTATTATAAGTCATTTTATATCTATGTAAATTTTAAAATCAGTTTGTCCATTTCCTCTGGAAAAAAATCTTGTAATTGTGTTATAACTGCATTAAATCTATAGATTAGTCTGTCTGCTAGAAGTATAATGTAGACCACTGCTTTGTTAAACGCCTGTGTGTCCACGTGACTCTTTGAGTTATGGCCACCATGTTTTCTAGCTGTTCCCACTCCCCTACCTTTGGGAGCTGAATCTCTTCTCGCTCTCTCTCCCTCTTGCTCTGTCTCTCTAATTTACTTTATACAAGAACTATATTTTCCAATCTAAAAATTAAAATAAAAGAAATGTAATGAAAATTACCTGCAACATTTTAAATGTAACAGTGTTTAAAGTAAAATGTTAACAAGAAGTAGGTAAAAGTAATTTGGGTAATTCATTTTATTTAACCCAATGGATTCAAAATATTATTATCTTAACATGTAATCATGTTCAGTCTTAGCAAAGGTCAGATCACTAACTTGGTGGACAAAAATTTTTTCCTCATTGTATCTCATCCTTGCATTTCTACTCTTTAAATTTTCTTAGTAGAAGTCTCACTCTGTGGCCGAGCCTGAAGTGCAGTTGCATGTTCACAGCCACCACATCCTTGACCTGATGGGCTCAGGTGATCCTTCTACCTCAGCTTTCCAAGTAGCTGGAACAACAGGTGTGCATCACCATATACAGCTAACTTTTTGATTTCCTGTAGAGATGAGGTCTTGCCAAGTTGCCCAGGCTAGTCTCAAACCCCTGAACTCAGGCAATCCTCTTGCCTCTGCCTCCCAAAGTGCTGAGATTACAGACATGAGCCACTTTGCCCTCAACCCTACATTTCAACTTGGCACAGAAAACTGCCCCTAAGACTCAGGGTATGAAAATACAGTAGGAATGCGTAAATATATCTGGATGATTACGAAAGGACAAAAAAGTGCAAGAACTTACATCAGACTTTGAGGGACTCATTAGAACAACAAGTTCAGTGATATTTTTGAAGCAGAGGTAGTATCAAAGCTAGCCTTGTGAGTGAACAACAATGAAACTGATAGCTTCTTGTGCAGCTAGGACTCCTGCACCCTCTGTGCACCTATTCTGTGATGTGGGAAAATTATTAGTAGTAATGTATCTTGTTTAAGACCACACAGTATGGTGGACTTGATCACCATGAGGTTCCATGAGGAAGATTTCTCAACTGATTCACTGTCTGCTGCATCAATCCTTATAGTCAAAATCACACTATATTTTCAGGAGGTCAGTCCATACATGACATTTTAAAGAGACTTGGGTTGAGGACCATATAAAACTTTGAGTTTTGTTCAAAAGACTTTTAGCAAGTGAGATGTTTTTGTACAGCACAGGTTATGAGCAACCTAGAAATATTCTCAGCACTAGAAGAAATGGTTCAGCTTCTTCTGCAATTATTAGTTTGAAGAGAATCCTGAACGGCAGCGTAGGACTACACACACCACATCTGGTGCATGACTAATTTCTTCCAAGGCTCCTGATTCTTCCAACACAAGTGTGTATCTGGGTACATTTTCTATTGCTTATAACAGGATATGTGAAACTGGATAATTAATAAATAAAATAAATTGATTTCTTTCATTTACAGAGGCTGAGATGTCCAAGGTTGAGACATCTGCATCTGTTGAGGGCCTTCTTGCTGGTGTAGACTCTGCAGAGTCCAGAGGTCAAGCACAGCATCACAAGGTGAGGGTGTTGAGCATGCTATTCAAGTCTGTATCCCTTCTCTTATAAAACCACTAGTCCCATCTCATGATACCCAATCAATGTGCAAGAGCAGAGTCCTCATAACTCAATCATCTCTTAAAGGCTTCAACTCTTCAAACTGCCACATTGAGGGTTAAGTTTCAGAATGAGTTTCAGAGGAGAAAAACATTCAAACTATTGCAGGTTGCAGTAGTTAAGAGAGGAAAAGAAGAATATATTGTCTTTATGACATGTGGAAGGGACATAAAGGGAAGAGAATGTATGATGGTGTAAACTGTAGTTGTAGGTCAGAGTCTTGCAGAGATCAAGTCATGGAACCTGGGAATAGTCGCAGAGTATTGATTTTTTTACACACTCCAGCCTAGATGTGACTTTAGTCACAGGATTTCCAGCTAAGATGTTAGTTAACGTGAGGATTTTGAAGGGAGGTTAAATTTCATGGGACTTCTCTTACAGTGCTATAAATAAGCATGAGAAATTGAGTGCTGTTCCCAAATCATGAGATCCTTCTTGACAGAACAGCGAGAGTCTCCTTCATGACATCTGGGAGTGGTTGAGGAATGGATTTGACTCTGGGAGGGACCAGGCTGTTGAGACTCCAGGGAACAGAAAGTTAAAGAAAAGTTTTTGGGATGTGTGCCTGGAAATATGTTCAAGAGACCTCCTGCTAATCCCTTTTGCTCTATTGCCCTAAGGGGGTCTTTTTTCACTACAATATAGGGCCTTAAAGAGGAGATGTGAGATGTGGATGTGGTAGGATGCTGTAGTATGCACACAGCTCTGTGATATCTCTAAACAATGTCCAGTTCTTCAGCTGTACATGTCAGCAGACACTACATGGCTGAGAACCTTAACTAGTTGCAATTTTTAACCCCAGGACACATTGTGCGATGCTTAGAGACACTTTTGGATTTCAAAATAATTTTAAAAATTCAAATTAAAAATAAAGATACTATTCATTTGTAATTAATGCACAATTATTTACAAAGTATTTACACTGCATTAGGCATTACAAGTAATGTACAGTTGCTTTGAAGTATATGGTAAGATGTGCCCAGGTTAGAGGCAAACATTGCATCATATATAAATAAATGTTGTTTGAGAATCACATCCGAGGATCTTGGTATTCATAGGAGGTCCTCCAATTCATATCAAAGAACGATTTAACATTGAGAATGATCAAATCAAGCAACTAAAGTACTCATTATCTCACACAGCTGTTATTTTTTGTGGTTAGAACACTATATAGTGACTCTATTTGCATTTTCCAAGAGCATAATTTGCTGTTAAATACAGTTACCATGTGGTACAACAGATATCTTGGGCTTATTGCTTTTTTCCCTCTTTTAATTTTTATTTTAAAATTTTGGGATGCAGTTGAGGGTGAGGTATACAAATATTCATTGTGCAGGTACCCTTGTTGATGAGGTGTGCCCTCCCATCCCAGGCAGATATCAACTACTGTCAATCTCACCTCCCCTCTCTGCCTTCTCCCTGCAGTTTCATGCTACTGTCAATTCTTTTCTTATAGTATTACAGTAGTTGTTCAAGGTCCACTTATGAGTGAGAACATGTAATACTCAGATATTTGTTTCTGTGAAAGATCACTGAGTATTATAAACTCTAATTCAATGCAGGTTGCTGCAAAGTTCATGATTTTGATCTCCCTTATGACTGCATGATATTCCATTGTGTATAGGTATCACATTTACTTTATCCAGTCCTCCTTTGATGGTCAGCATAGTTGGTTCATGTTCTTGCAATTGTGAACAATGCTGTGATAAATATACGTGTGCAGGTATCTTTTTTATAGAGTGATTTGAGTTCTTCTGGTATATTCCCAGTAGGGGTATTGTGGCGTCATATGGAAGGTCGATTTTTAGAACTTTTAGGAATCGCCACTCTGATTTTCACAGAGAATTTACTAGTTCACACTCCTACCAACAGCGTAGAAATGTTTCCCTTTTGCCACATCCTCCCTAGCATCTATTTTTTTGGGTTATTGATAATGGCCATTCTGACTGGAGTTAGGTGGTATCTATGTATTTTTAATTTGTATCTCCTTGATGACTAGTGAGGATGAACATTTTTTCATGCATTTACTGGCTGCTCATTTGTCTTCTTTTGAGAAGTGTCTATTCATACCTTTTGCCACTTTGTAATGGGACTGTTTGTTTTGTTTTTCTTTTCAGCACATTTGAGTTCCCTGTAGATTCTTGATGTTAGGTCTCTGTCAGATATGGAGTTGGCAAATATTTTTTTTTGCCAGTCTGTTGACTCTATTGATGGCTTCTTTGGCTTTGCAGAAGTTTGTCTGTTTAAAGAGGTCCCACTTGTCTGTATTATCTTTTATGGCCTGGGCACTTTGGGTTTTGATCAGAAATTGGTTGTCAGTTCCAACTTTCATAAGAGTATCTCCTGCCAGTTTTCCCAGCACCATTTACTGAATAGATTCTCCTCTCCCCAGTAATGGGTGGTGGAGGCTTTGTCAAAGATGAGTTGGTTGAGAAATTGAGATTTTGCTTCTGGAATCTCAATTCTATTCCATTGGTCTTTATGCCTATTCTTGTACCAATACCAGGGTGTTTTGATTATTGTAGCTTTATAATAAAGTTTAAAGTCTGGGAGTGTGATACCTTTTGCTTTTTTTCCTGAGAATTGTTTTGGCTATTCTTGGTCATTTATTTTTCCATATGAATTCCTGTATTGCTTTGTCTAGGTCTGAGAAAAATGTGGCTGGTTGGATGTTTCATTAAATCTGCAGATTGCCTTAGGTAAAATGGACATCTTAACAACGTTGATTCTTTAAATTCATAAACATGGAATATTTTTCCACTTGTTTGTGTAATCTTTGATTTATTTGAGCAGTGTTTTGTAGTTTTCATTGTAAAGGTCTTTCACATCTCTGGTTAGGAAGATCCCAAGGTATTTATTTTTTTGACTATTGTGAATGAAATTGTGCTTTTTGTTTGCATTTATGTTTGTTTATTATTGATGTATAGAAATGTGAATGCGTTTTGCACTTTTATTTTATACCCTGAAACTTAGCCAAAGTTCTTTACCAGTTCAGGGAGGTTTTTGGCAGATTCTCTTGGGTTTTCAAGGTATACAATTGCATTGTCTAGAAAGAGAGAGAGTTTGACTTCCTCTTTTCCTATTTTGATACCACTGATCACCTTCTCTTCTCTGATTGTTTGTTCTAGCTAGGACTTCCAAAACTATGTTGAACCAGAGGGGTGAGAATGAGAATCCTTGTCTTGTTCCAGGTTTCAGGGTAAATGATTCTAATTTTTATGTATTTAGGAGTATGATAGCTCTTACTATTTTGAGGTATGTTTCACTTATGCCTAAATATTCGAGTGTTTTTATCAATAAGGAGTGCTGGATATTATCAAAAGCTTTTTGTGCATCTAATGATATAATCGTGTGTTTTTTGTTTTTACATCTGTTGATGTGTTTAATAACTTTTGTGATGTTAGGAATGTTGGACCAGACTTGCATCCCAGGGATGAAGCCTACTTGGTCATGATGGATGATTTTTGATATGTGTTGTTAAATATGGTTGGATAGGATCTTGTTGAGAATTTTAGCATGTGTTTCATCAAAGATATTGGCCTGTAGTTCTCTTTCTTTGTTTGGTCTTTACTTGGCTTGGGTATCAATGTGATGTTAGCTTCATAAAATGATTTGGGGAGAGTTCCATCTTTCTCAATTGCTTGGAATACTTTCAATTGTATTGGTGTCAGTTCCTTCTTGTATGTTTTGTAGAATTCTGCTGGAAAGGTGTCTGGCCCAGGGCTTTTTTTTTTTTTTGTAGGTAGCTTTCTTTGAACATAGTCAATGTCCTTGATTGTTACTGGTATATTTAGGTTCTCAATTTCTTCTTGTTTCAACCTAGGGAGGTTGTGTGATGTCAGAAAGTCCTCCATTTCCTTTAGGTTTTCAAGTTTGTTTCCACACAATTCTATATAGTAGTATCTGATAATATTTTATATTTCTCCAGGGTAGGTTGTGATTTCATTTTTTGTGTTTCTGCTTGAGTTTATTTAGGCTTTTTCTTTTTCGTTGTCAGTCTGGTAGGGGACCTTAGATCTTGTTTATCCTTTTAAAGAATCAACTTCTTGTTCTGTTGATTTTTTTGTATTATCTTTTTGTCTTCTATGTCCTAGATTTGGGCTTTTATTTTTGTGACCTGGAATTCTTCTGCTGAAGTTAGGGTTTTGGTGGTCTTGTTTTTCCAGCTTCCTTAGATGACTTGTCAGGCTGTTAACTTGTAAGTTTTCAATTTTCTTCATGTGTGTTCATAAAGATACGAATTCCCCTCTTACTACTGCTGTCATGGCATCCCAGAAGTTTTGCTAAGATGTCTCTTCATTTTCATTTGTTTCTAGGTACTTTTTGATCTCTGTTTTTATTTCATTGTTGACCCAGGAGTTGCTTAGCATCATACTGTTTGTGTCCATTTCTTTGTGGTGTGTTTTGGGCGAACCTTGTTGGTGTTATTTATTTTTATTCCACTGTGGTCTGAGAAGGTATATGGCAAAATTTCAATATTATGAAATTGGTTTATGTCTGATTTATGGCCAATGATGTGGTCAATCTTGAAGTAATTTCCATGTGGTGATGAGTAGAATATATATTTTGTGGTTGTTGGGATGGAGTGTTCTGTAGGTAACAATTATGTCTATTTGTTCAAGAGTCTCATTGAGGTTTCAGATATCCTCGCTGATTTTTGACTTTATGATCTGTCTAGGGTTGTGAATGCAGTATTAAAGTCCCCAGCTATGGTAGTGTTAGAGTTAGTTTCTTTTTTAAGTTTGCCTAGAACCTGCTTTATGTAAGTTGTTGTTCCTAAGTTGGGTGCATGTATATTTAGGGTGGATATTTCTTGTGGATAGATTGAATCTTTTATCATTATATAGTGACCTTCTTCATCTTTTTTTAACCTTTGATAGTTTAAAGGATATTTTGTCTGAGGTTAATATTGCAACTTTCTTTTGTGTTCTATTCACCTGAATTTTTTCTTCCCATCCTCTTACTTTGAGTCTGTGAATGTCCTTCCTGGTGAGATGAGTCTCATGGACACAGTATATTGTTGTCTCAAGACATTTTATCCATTTTGCCATTCTATGTCTTTTCAGTGGTGGATTTAGTACATACACATTCAGGTTAATTATTGAAATGTGAGATTTTATCCCTATCATGAGGTTCTTATAGAGGTATAGTTGTTCACGTTTTGTTTGTTGTGTTTCTTTTGGGGTTTACGCATGTGTGTTTTCAATCTTTTTCCTGCACTCTTGTGAAGAAAGTTGTTGTTCTTTTTTTCTTTCTTCTGTGTTTAATACTTTCTTATGTGTTTCATTTTGAGCAGGTCTATAGGCAGTGTAAGTTCTTAGGGATTGAATGTCTGTGAAAGGTTTTAATTCTTCCTCACTGATGAGGTTTAGTTTAGCTGTAGGTAATTCTTGGTTGAAATTGATTATCTTTGAGAACTTTGAAGGCTGGGCTCCAAGCTCTCCTAGCCTGAAGGGTTTCTGTAGATAAATCTACTACTATTCTAATTGGTCTTCCACAGCAGGTATTCAGACCTTTATCTCTCGTTGCCTTTAGGACTTTTATCTTATACTTACTTTATTTAGGTGAATTATTAGTTGGTCTTCTCATTTGTTGTCTTGCAGGGGTTCTCTGAATCTCTTGTGTTTGAATTGTGTTTTTGAAAGTCTTGGTTAGTTCTATATGTTGTCCTCAAGCTTTGAGATTCTTTCTTCTGCTTGGCTAATTCTGTTTTCCATGCTTATCAGTTTGTTATTTATTTCATTCACAGTATTCTTTACTGCTGTTGTCTCAGTTATCAACTCCTTCCTATTTTACTCTTGTCTCTCCTCAATACTTTAAAATCTCTTTATTAATGGCTTGATGTCTGTGTTTGCATTTTGAGACCCAGTCATTCTGGGGGTTCTTCAATGTTTGCATTCCAAAAATATGTTTTCTCACTGTCTGACCTTCCAGGGGTGTGTGAGAGACCCATTTTCTTCTTTAGGTTTTTCTTCATTTGTGTAGATCATTCCCCCCACACACACTTTCCCTCCTCTTGTTTAATTCTGTTTTGCAGGGATGGCAGATTGCTCTTACTTTTTTTTCCTTAATCTCCCATTCTTCCTTATGTGGATCCTCTGGCTTTTTTTTTACTTCTGAAGTTGGACTGTGGGTTGGGGGCTATACTTTTTGCAGTTTTGAAATTTAATTAGGAGGGAGCTGTGATTCAGAATCTATCTGCAGATCTCAGTATTCATCGACATGTGTTTGGGTATCCTGGATCCCACTTCCCACTGTCTTCCAATCTGGTCATGCAGTGGTGGTTTATGTTTGCTCCCTGAAACAAAATGAAGTGAGAAAAAGGAAAATAATGGTAGAAGGAAAGGGATGGTCAAGAGGAAAGTGGAGTGAGAGAAGAGTAAGGGAAAAGCAGACAGACATACCAGCTAGAAAATGAAAAGAGATACAAAGATAGAAAAGAGAAAAAAACAAAAACAAAATCACCCTAGAACAAACACACAGACCCATAGAATCCTGTCTATTGATGTAGACTTCCCTGACACAAACAGTGGGTCTAAAGAATAGAAAAAATAAAGAAAAAATCAGTAAAATAACAAAAACAAAACAAGTTTGAAAACTTTATCAAACCCTGAATGAAAGAGAAAAAAAAACAACTGAAACATAAAGCAAATGAAAGAGAGTAAAACAGTCAAAAAATTAAAATTAAAATTAAAAAAGAATCAGACTGGTGCTGAGGTCCTTCCTCTATGTGCAGATTCCCTTCAGCTTTGATCTCTAGCTCCTCCCCTCTGTTCTAATCACAGGCAGATAGGGTTGCTCAAAGCTTGGATCAGTTGCTGCTGGCTTACTTTGGGAGTGGGGTGAGTCAGATCTGGGCTCCCTCAGCTTGCTGCCTGTCAGGTCCGTCATACAGATCTGAGTTGTCTGTGTCTGATTCAGCCTTGGGTAAGGGCCTCTGTCTCTCCTAGTTTGATGAGATTACCTTAGGCAACAAGTCGGAGGCTGAGCAGAGGTGGGCTGGGCGATGCAAATCTCTGTCTGCTCCTGGGTCATAGAAAATGGCTGCGATGGGCAACTTTTCACCGAGCATGGTCTACTCTCCAGCTTTTCCTATAGTCTCTCTCCACAGATCAGATCCAGGGCTCTAGCTGATCTGTTATGACAGGTGATCGTGTGGGCCAGACACCAGGCATTGGGTATCAGCTAGATTCAGCATGCTTTTCTCAGGTGTGTTCCCAAAGCAGCAGATGCTCCTGACTGGGATCTTCTGGTTGCACTCCAATCTCAAGGCGGTGAGAGCTTGCAGTAACCCTCAGAGGGGGTACCCAGGTGCATGCCTCTGAATATTCCCTCAGATGGACTTTCATGCTCCCACCAGTTCCTGTCCACTCACTCAGAAAGTTTTTATTAACACTTGCCTCCAAGGAGACTACTGTCAGTCACCATCTTAAGCTCTGCCCTCACTTATTTTTTTAAACTAAAAATAGGACTATGACAAAATCCATGTTTCTTTTGTGGACATAGAGACAAAAATAAGCCCCATGTTTATTTCAGTGTGATTCGCAATAGCCAAGGTACAGAAAATGATCTGAGTGTCCATTGATGAATGACTAGATAAATAAATTGTGGTATGTATACCCATTGGAATGTTAATAAGCCTTAAATGATCAGAGTAATGCAAATTAAAACCACAGTGAGATACCATTTTACACCAAAATGGCTTTTATTAAAAAATTGAAAAAACAACAGATGTTGGTGATGGTGTAGAGAAAGAGAAGGGGAAGGGAATTACATGCCTCACACCCCACATCACACACTGTTACCACTCCCCCCATACTGTTGGTGGGAATAAAAATTAACCTCTATGGAAAAAATATGAAGTATTCTCTAAGACCTAAAAATAGAACTGCCAATCAATCCATCAATCCCACTCTTGAATATCACTCAAAATTATGTATAAAAAATCTGTATTCATATGTTTATCACAGTACTATTAAAATATGAAGTAATGAAATCAAACTCAGTGACAAACAATTGATGGGCAGAATTTTAAAATGTGGTATATATTATATATTTGTATACCAAGGAAAACTACTCAGTAGAATAAAATCACATCTTTTGCAATAAAATAGGTAAGACTCATGGCTTTTATCTTAAGTGAAGTAATTCAGACAACAGAAAATAAATACCAAATGAGCAGAACCTTGTGTACAAATAGACATGCAGAAGGGAATAGCAGACATTGGAGAATCCAAGGTATGTAAGGTGTTGGGGTGTAATCATTTGGGCAATTGTTACACTAAAATCTCAAGCATTAATAACATGTATTTTATCCATGTAACAGATATATCTGTAACCTCAAAATCTTTTAAAATAAAAATTTAAAAAGAAAAAAATAATAAAATTATAAAAATAAGCATAAAATATAGAAAATAAAAAGTTTTCCTTTCCTTAGTAGGGGGTATACATTCATGAGTTAAGTAGCATATTTCACATGAATTTTAATAGACTGAGAGATCCAGAGATATTTATAGTTATTCTTCACATGTACCCTCTGCAACACATATCACTTGAGATATACAGAGAACTACTTCCTGCTTACAAATTTTGACTAAATTAATATTATCAGTAGAGCGAACAAATAATATATTCTACATAATAGCAAGATCAAGTTTCCTTCAGGCAAAACCTGGGGATGAACAGAGACCTGGGGAAAGTGGTGAATGTGTACTGTTGTACACTGGAAGACAGGATTGCATCTATCACCAAAACAGCCATAGGAAATGTATCTTGACCTTTGTACATTAGTGAATTGAATTTATGGTGCCAATATCAGCATCCACTTGAGATAAATTTAAGTGCTCACATTACAATTAATCTTTTTTTGCAAAAAAGAGCCAAATTTAGTGTATCTCCCTGTTGGAGACTTCCCTTTCCCTGGTTTCACCTGTTGCCTAAATGTACACTTACTCAACACCTGAGATTTAGGGAAGTGAAACCCACAGCATTACACTCAGCAACCTGGCAAGTCCTAAAAATGGCCACAAATTTTATCTTTTAAATACATACTCAAGGAGGTGGGGGTATGGGGAGATAAGATTGGCAGTAGTGAGAATATGACTGGGGAAAGGGGGGCACACCTTATCAACAAGGGTAAATGCATAATGAATATTTGTATACCTAACCCTGAATTGTACCCCACAATTTTCAAATTAAAAATTTTAAAATTAAAAAAATGCATATTCAAAAAGCATAATTTTTTTACAGTCTGCCCTTGTTATCACATGCAATTTGATTTTATTACTACTTATGATTGTATATTAAATCACGCTTTGTCTCTGCATTCATCAATTGATGGACACTTGAGGTGCCTCTTTTCTTTGGCTATTATGAACAATGACAAAAAAGGAAATATATTATTCC
Organism: Cephalopachus bancanus; assembly: GCA_027257055.1. NCBI lineage: Eukaryota > Metazoa > Chordata > Mammalia > Primates > Tarsiidae > Cephalopachus > Cephalopachus bancanus. The sequence goes on along the minus strand of JAPVLO010000522.1, from coordinate 2,095,071 downwards.
ATTCTTATAAAGTGTCCACAAAAGGCAAATACATATAAACAGATTCAATTAGTGACTGCTTAAAATGGGAAAAAATGGGGAAATTGATACTGACTACTTATAGATATGAAGTGTTTTCTGGGGTGATTATAAAATATTATGCAATTGGATAATGGTGACGACTGCATAATATCATAAATACATTAAAAAGCACTCATTTTACACTTTAAAATGTTGCATTTTACGTTGCAAATACTAAAACCCATCAATCAGTTAGACAATAAGAATTCATATCCAGGTTTCTACCCCAGGTATAAGACTCTTAACAATTATTTCAAACCTAATAATGACTAATAAAATGTAAACTTAACATTGTAACTTATCCTGAGACTATTAAACAATGAAGCTCTCAGAACAGTCGTGTAGTATGAATTCCAAGAAAGAAAGAAATGCACTGAATGGCTCCCTGATACAGAATACATGAGGTTGATTGCCTGCCATACATACTGGAAAGAAGAAATCAACTATCATTACAATGACTCCTTGGGAGTCAATGTTTACTGACATCTCAAGACACAGTATCCTCTGGGAACACCAGATGGGGAGGAAGTTTATACACACTCATGTACAATGCTCCATGAACCTCTAATGTGTATTCACAAAAAAGGTTGAGACAGGTGAGAGTGTCATATCTGTGGGCCTGATCTGACTAGCTGTCCCTGTGTAAGGGCTGAAATTTCACTCCCTTCCCAGATCCATCTCTTACATTAAGGAAATGACATAATTCTTAAGGGAAGAGTAAGAGAAATCTGTAAATCTCTTGTCCCATGTATTGACCCATTGTGGCTAGATAAAAGAGTATAGGTGAAAAGTTCACTCCACTCCTAGAGGAGTGAAAAAAAGATGTTGGATTATAATACAGAATAAATATCTTTAGAGATTCACGTATTTAAAGGAAGGGCAGAAAACCTCTGTCTCAAACTAATTACACCTGCAAGATTGAGTTTTGACCCCACCCTCAAGGGCCAGGCACATAGATAGTGCCCAAGACCAAGGATGGATGAGAACAAGAGAAATCCCTACCTTCTCCCTATGATCTCTCTCTGAGAAAGAAGGCCAGTCCACAGCTTGAGGTGGCCAAGAAGAACCAATTAATTATATGATTACAGCAGTCAAGTTGTGGAGCTCTGTTTCAGTGGTACTAAGGCATGCAGAATGGACCCATGAATGGAAATGCCATGGAGGAAGGAGAGGGGATATGTATGGACCCAACTTCCTGACAAGTAACTCTCTTTCCAAAAAATCATTTTGCTATCACTCTAGCTGAACCCTAACAGGTCAGCATCAAAGAGATCTGCATGTGATACCATAGTTTTGAGCAGTCCAGCAAGGCACCTGGTAGCAGTCACATTACTTGGAACACATTCTACCCAGGGGCTGCTAGCACATTCTTATTGAGATAGATGCATGTACTGAGTATAGGTTTGACTGAGCTCAAAGTACCACTCTCCATATACTCAGAATGTCTGACATATTTAAATGGCTTAATAAATATCCCATGATTTATCCTCAGATTGAAGGATCCAGTTATACCTGAAATCAATGGGGCAGTGATAGCAAAGCCAGATGATATCCTGGGGGTGACTTGAGATGAGGATACATACAACACAGTGGTTGAATGCTGCTGGGCCTTATAGAACACTGGAGTGGCCTTTTAAAAATGTATTTAATAAATAGCTTTGAGACTATACAATGTGCAATTTGGATGCTTTTTTTTTTTTTTTTTTTGAGTTGGAGTCTCACTCTGTCGCCCAGACTGGAGTGCAGTGGCCGCTCCCGGCCACCGCAGCCTCGACCTGCTGGGCTCCAGCGATCCTTCCGCCTCAGCCTTCCAAGTAGCTGGAATTACAGGCATGCGCTACCACGCCCGGCTGATTTTTTGATTTATTGTAGAGATGAGGTCTCGCTGCCCAGGCGGGTCTCGAACCCGTGGGCTCAGGCAATCCACTCACCTCGGCCTCCCAAAGGCACGGGATTACAGGCTGAGCCACCGAGCCCGGCTTGGATGCTTTTTAAAATGTAATACGAACAGATATAGTTAGATGATATAATAGATGATATTGAAGAAACTGATATAGAGATATACAGGTAAGTAGAAAATAAATTATGCTCAGATTCTATGATAAAATTCATAGAATCTGAGAAGAAAAAGGTGAATATAATAAGTGACCTCTAAAAAAGATCTTTAATGACATACTCGAAAATGAACATCCTGTGCCTGCATTTATAGGTAATGCTAGGTGAGAAAATCTTCAGTGGGGAAACTTATACAGAAACAAAAATGGGATAACCTACACTTGAAGATAAGTTTTCCCTTTTCCTATTGGCTTCTTCATCACTGAAAATCAGTAGGGCAGGAAACAATTATTACACTGTACAAGCCTTTAATGATAATGAGGATTTGGGGAAGATAGTTGGGAAGCTGGAATAATCCACAGAGTATTGATATGGGCTCCATTGCTGGAAATATCCAAGGAAGGGGACTGTAGGTTGACTCACATTATTTAAAAAGGAAAAAGCATAAGGATGACAGAACACTTTGCATTAGAAACTATGGAAATGAGAAGTTGATGGATCTAATTTTTTCAAGTGCTAAAGGAAAATATTTCTTTTTTTTCTTTTTTAAATAATCAATGTTTTTTTATTATGATATTGTGGGGTACAGTTAAGGGTTAGGTATACAAGTACGTTTCGTTCAGGCACCCTTGTTGATAAGAGGTGTTTCCTCATCCAAAGATAGATATTTACTACCATTAATACCCTCTCCCTCCCCCCTATAGTTTCCCACTACTGTCAGTCATTTTCTTATATTATTACATTGGATGTTCAAGGTCCACTATATGAGTGAAAACATGTGATACTCGGATCTTTGTTTCTGTGAAAGGTCACTCAGTATTATAGACTCTAGTTCCATCCAGGTTGCTGTGAAATACATGATTTTGTTCTTTTTTATGGCTACATAGTATTCCATAGTGTATATGTACCACATTTTTTAATCCAGTCCTCTTTTGATGGGCAGGATGGTTGCTTCCAGGTTCTTGCTATTGTGAACAATGCTGCAATAAACATACGTGTGCAGGTATCTTTTTTATAGAGTGATTTGAGCTCTTCAGGATATATTCCCAGTAGGGGGATTGCGGGGTCATATGGGAGGTTGATATTTAGAGTTTTTAGGAATCGCCACACTGCTTTCCACAGAGGTTGCACTAGTTTACACTCCCACCAACAGTGTAGAAGTGTTCCCTTTTTGCCACACCCTCTCCAGCAGCTGTTATTTTTTGAGTTATTGATAATTACCATTCTGACTGGAGTTAGGTGGTATCTCAGTGTGGTTTTGATTTGCATCTCCCTGATGATTAGTGAAGTTGAACATTTCTTCATGTGTCTGTTGGTTGCTTGGATGTCTTCCTTTTTGAAGTGTCTGTTCATATCTTTTGCCCATTTTATAATGGGGTTGTTTGTTTTTTTCTTTTCAGCACGTTTGAGTTCCTTGTAGACCCAAGATGTTAAGCCTTTGTCAGACCTGGTGTTGGCAAATACTATTTCCCAGTCTGTAGACTGTCTCCCTGCTTTCTTGATGGTTTCTTTGACTTTGCAGAAGCTTGTCAGTTTAATGAGGTCCCACTGGTTTATCTTATCCCTTATGGCCTGTGGGTTTTGGGTTTTGTTCAGGAATTGGATGCCAGTTCCAATTTCCATGAGAGTATATCCTTCATTTTCTAAGGTTCCTATGGTTTGAGGTTTTACATTTAGGTCTCTGATCCATTTGGAGTTAATTTTTGTGTATGAGGATAGATAGAGGTCCTGTTTCAATCTTCTGCATCTGGTCAGCCAGTTTTCCCAGGACCATTTACTGAATAGGTTCTCCTCTCCCCAGTGGTAGGTGGTGGAGGCCTTGTTTAAGATGAGTTGGTTGAGAAATTGAGGTTTTGCTTCTGGAATCTCAGTTCTATTCCATTGATTTATATGCTTGTTTCTATACCAATACCAAGCTGTTTTGATGATTGTAGCTTTATAGTAAAGTTTGAAATCTGGTAATGTGATACCGCCTGCTTTGTTTTTTTTGCTGAGGATTGTTCTGGCTATTCTTGGTCGTTTGAGTTTCCATATGAATTCCTGTGTTGTTTGTTCTAGGTCTGAGAAGAATGTTGCTGGTAATTTGATGGGTATTGCATTGAATCTGTAGATTGCCTTAGGTAAGATGGACATCTTCACAAAGTTGATTCTCCAATCCATGAGCATGGGATATTTTTCCACTTGTTTGTGTCATCTTTGATTTCTTTGAGCAGTGTTTTGTAGTTTTCATTGTAAAGGTCTTTCACATCTCTGGTTAAGAAGATGTCAAGGTATTTCATTTTTTTGTGGCTATTTTGCATGAAATTGTGTTTTTTGTTTGGGCTTCTGTTTGTTTATTATTGGTGTAAAGAAATGCGATTGTCTTTTGCACATTTATTTTGTATACTGAGACTTTGCCAAAGGCCTTTATCAGTGTAAGGAGGGTTTTGACAGATTCTCTTGGGTGTTCAAGGTACAAGATCATATCATCTGCAAAGAGAGATAATTTGACTTCCTCTTTTCCTATTTGGATACCCCTGATTGCCTTCTCTTCTCTGATTGCTCTAGCCAATACTTCCAATACTATGTTGAACAGGAGGGGTGAGAGTCGACATCCTTGTCTTGCTCCAGTTTTCAGGGTAAATGGTTCCAATTTTTGTCCATTTAGGAGTATGCTGGCTGTGGGTTTCTCGTAGATGGCTTCTACTCCTTTGAGGTATGTTCCCCGTATGCCTAGATGTTCAAGGGTCTTTATCAAGAAGGGGTGCAGGATTTTATCAAAAGCTTTTTCTGCATCTAATGATATAATCATGTGGTTTTTGTTTTGACATCTGTTGATGTATTTAATTACATTTATGGTTTTACAAATGTTGAACCAGCCTTGCATTCCAGGTATGAAGCCTACTTGGTCATGAAGGATGATTTTTGAGATGTGTTGTTGAATCCGGTTTGCTAGAATCTTGTTGAGAATTCTAGCATCTATGTTCATCAAGGATATTGGCCTGTAGTTCTCTTTCTTTGTTGGATCTTTACCTGGCTTGGGTATCAATGTGATGTTGACTTCCTAAAATGATTTGGGGAGAGTTCCATCTTTTTCAATTGCCTGGACCCCATTCAGTAGGATTGGTGTCAGCTCTTCCTTAATGTCTTATAGAATTCTGCTGGAAAGCCGTCTGGACCAGGGCTTTTTTTTGTAGGTATTTTTCTTATTACATAGTCAATTTCCTTGATCACAACAAAAGTGATCAAAACAAACAGCCAAAATGATAAAATCGAAAGTCAAAATAAGAGATCAGACTAAAGTCACTTCAGCTCTGATCTCCAGCCTCTCCCCTTTGTTTTTCATTGCAGGCAGCTATATTTACTTGGAAACTCGCAGTTTGGGTTTTTTTTTTTTTTAAGTTGGAGTCTCACTCTGTCACCCAGACTGGAGTGCAGTGGCCACTCCCTGCCACCGCAGCCTCGACCTGCTGTGATCCGACGATCCTGCCGCCTCAGCCTTCCAAGTAGCTGGAATTACAGGTGCATGCTACCACGGCTGGCTAATTATTTTATTTTATTTTATTCTAGAGATGAGGTCTCGCCTGCCCAGGCGGGTCTCGAACCAATGGGGTCAGGCAATCCACTCACCTCAGCCTCCCAAAGGCGCGGTGTTACAGGCTGAGCCACAGAGCCCAGCTGTTTTTTTTTTTTAGCCTGCTCCCTTGGAGGCTTGCGATGCTTAGTTGCTTTTGTCTGATTCAGCTTAGGGGTGGGGCTTTGTCTCTTGTTTAGCGATGTTCCCTTAGGAACTGAGATGGGGGTTGCTGATAGGTGGGCGGGGTAATGCAAATCTCTGCCTGGAGAATGGCTGAGGTGGTAGTTTCACTTTTGCAGCTCATTTCTCTCCGTTTGTCTGGGTCCCCAAGCTTGGGGTCACGTGCTGAGTGCCTCAGCCAGTGTGGGCCCAGAGCTCCAGAGCTCCAAAGCTCCAAAGGGGATGCGGTGAGTGGCGAGAGTGGCCCTGGGCCCCCCAGAGGGTACTTCAGCCAGGAATTGGACTGGTGTCTCGGGGGGGTGAGTGCCCAGAGCCTCCCTGTGTGACCGGAGGCTTAGTGCTGGGTGTTGGGCGAGAGATGATGTAGCCAGGGAGGGAGCCGAGACCTGAAACTCCCGCACAGGCGGGAGTTGCGTATGGTGGAACAGCAGCAGTCGGGGGCCGCAAGATTCGGCCCTCCGTGGGACTGAAGGTTCCCAGACCTCAGACCAGTGTGGCTGGTGGTGAGCAGGGGGATGGGGGAAGAAAAGTAAGAGTCTTTTTGGGAACTCACATTAGGAGAATCTCACAAGTCCACCTATGGCATCACCATGTTACCGGAACTCCCCCATCTTTCTTAATCACCTGGAATAACTACAGTAGGATTATTATTAGCTCCTCCTTAAATGTCTTGTAGAGTTCTGCTGGAAAGCCATCTGGTTCAGGGCTTTTTTTTGTAGGTAGTTTTGTTATTACATAGTCAATTTCCTTGATTGTTATTAGTCTATTTAGGGTCTCAATTTCTTCTTGTTTCAACCTAGGCAGGTTCTGATGTCAGAAAATTCACCGTTTCCTTAAGGTTTTCAAGTTTGTTTCCATACAAGTGTATGTAGTAGTCTCTAATGATCTTTTGTATTTCTTCAGGGTCAGATGTGACTTCATCTTTTGTAATTCTGATTGTGTTTATTTGGGCTTTGTCTCTTATTTTCTTGGTCAGTCTAGCTAGGGGACCATCAATCTTGTTTATTCTTTCAAAGAACCAACTTTTTGTTTCATTGACTTTTTGTGTTGTCTTTTTGTCTTCTATGTTCTGGATTTGGGCTTTTATTTTGGTGATCTGGATTCTTCTGCTGAAATTAGGGTTTTGGTGGTATTGCTTTTCTAGCTTCCTTAGGTGGTTTGTTAGGCTGTTAATTTGTGATTCTTCCATTTTCTTCATGTATGTTTGTAGGTATATTAATTCCCTCTTACTACAGTTTTCATGGCGTCCCAGAGATTTTGGTAAGATTTTTCTTCATTTTCATTTGTTTCCAGGTATCTTTTGATCTCTGTTTTGATTTCATCATTGACCCAGGAGTTGTTTAGCATCATGCTGTTTAGTGTCCATGTCTTTATGGGCTTTGGGGGGACCTTGTTGGTGTTAATGTTTGTTTTTATCCCACTGTGGTCCAAGAAGGTGCATGGTAATATTTCGGTCTTTTAAAATTTGCTTGTGCTTATTTTATGGCCAAGTATGTGGCCGATCTTAGAATACGTTCCATGCGGTGATGAGTAGAAAATACATTCTGTGGTCTTTGGATGGAGAGTTCTGTAGGTATCAATTAAGTCGATTTGGTCAAGTGTCACATTGAGGTTCCAGATCTCATTGCTGATTTTTTGTCCTGATGATCTGTCTAGGGTTGTGAATGGGGTATTAAAATCCCCAATTACGATGGTGTTAGAGTCAATATCTCTCTTTAGTTTTCCTAGAAGCTGCTTTATGAAAGTTGGCACTCCTATGTTGGGTGCATATATGTTTATGATAGATATTTCTTGTTGATGGAGTGAACATTTTATCATTATGTAGTGGCCCTCTGTATCTTTTAAAATTTTGATAGCTTAATTAAAATTTTGTCTGAAATTAGCATCACAACTCCTCCGTCTTTTGTGTTCCATTCGCTTGAAAATTTGTTTCCCATCCTCTTACTTTCAGTCTGTGCTTGTCCTTTCTAGTGAGATGGGTCTCTTGAAGGCAATATATTTTTGCCTGGTGATATTTTATCCATTTTGCCATTCTATGTCTTTTCAGTGGTGCATTTAGTCCATTCACATTCAGGCTAATTATTGAAATGTGAGAATTTGTCCCTATCATAGAGTTCTTATAGAGTTGTTGTTCTTCCACTTGGTTTTTTGTCTTTCTTTTGGCTTTGAGGTTGGTTCATGTGTATTTTATTCTTTTTTCTGTACTCATGTGAAGAACGTTGTTTTTCTTTTTTCCTTTTCTTCTGTGTTTAGTACTTTTCTATGTGTTTCATGTTTTAGGGATTGGATATCTGGGAAAGATTTTTCTTTCCTATTCTTCCTCGATGTTGAAGCTTAACTTGTCTGGGTAGGTTGTTCTTGGTTGAAATTGTTTATCTTAAGACTTTGAAGATAGGGCTCCAAGCTCTCCTAATCTGCATGCTTTCTGTAGATAGATGTGCTGTTATTCTAACTTCTGTTCCACAGTAGGTGATCTGGCCTTTTTCCTTTGCTGCACTTAGGATTTTTTCTTTTATACTTACTTTGTTTAGAAGAATTATTATGTGTCTGGGAGTTGGTCTTCTCATTTGTTGTCTTGCAGGGGTTCTCTGAATCTCTTGTGTTTGAATATTTGCATCACTGATTAGATAAGGGAAGTTTTCTTGAATAATCTCATGGAAAGTTTGTTCCAGTGTGGTATCTGTCTCTCCTTCTGCCTCAGGAAGGCCAATTACTCTTAGGTTTGGTCTCTTGAAGTAATCGCTCCTCTCTTGAAGGTTTTGATTTGTCTTTTTGAGCTTTTTTTCTGTGTTTTTAACAGTTTGGGTTAGTTCTATATTTTGGTCCTCAAGCTCTGACATTCTTTCTTCTGCTTGGGTAATTCTGCTTTCCATGCTTATCAGTTTGTTATTTATTTCATTCACAGTATTCTTTATTTCTGTTATCTCTGTTGTTAACTCCTTCCTTGTTTCTTCTTGTCTCTCCTCAAGTCTTTTTAATCTCTCCATTAATGTCTTGATATCTAGGTTTGTAGTTTGAGACCAGTCATTCTGGGTGCTCTTCATTGTTTGCATTCTGAAGTCATTTTTCTGAGTGTCTGCCATCCCAGGGGTCTGGGAGAGACCCATATTCTTCTTTTGGTTTTTCTTCAATTGTTTAGATTCTTCTTTCTCTCCCCCTTTCCCTCCCCTTCTTTAATTCTGTTTTTCAGGGAAGGTGGGGTTGCTTTTGCTTCGCTTGTGCAATCTCCTGTTCTTCCTTGTGAGGGTCCTCTGACTTTGTTCACTTTTGAGGTTGGAGTGTGGGCTGTGGGCCATACTTTTTGCAGTTTTGTGGTTTTATTGAGGGGGAAGCTGTGATTCAGAATCTATATGCTGATTCCAGCTTCCCCCAATAGGTTTATGGGCACACTGGAAACTGTTTCCCACTGCCTTACAATCTGTCTGTGCAACGGGATGTAGGATTGGTCCTTGGAACAAAAGGAGGTACAAAAAGGAAAATAATGGAGCTGGGGGGGTCAATAGGAAGTTAGAAAGAGAGAAGAGTGAGGGGGGAAACAGATATATACCAACTATCAGGTGAAAAAGAGACACAAGACCAGAGAGAACTGAAAAAAACATGCAAGCAAATTCCCTAAAGAATACTGGCAGCTACACAAAGACAATCCAGTGAAATCATGCCTTTTGATGCATTTTCCCCAACACAAACAGATAGTGTAAGTCAAAAAGCAAAAAAAGTGAGCAAAACCAACAGTCAAAATCAAAACTCAAAATAAGAAATTAGACTAGCTCTGGAATCTTTCCTGAGTGTCTAAAGTCTCTTCAGTTCTGATCTCCAGCCTCTCCCCTTTGCTTTCATTGCAGGCAGCTAGATTTACTTGCAGCTTAGGTTTGTTCTTTTAGCCTGCTGCCTGGGAGGTCTGCAAGGCTTAGTTGCCTGTTTCTGATTCAGCATAGGAGAGTGGCTTTGTCTCCTGTTTAGCGATGTTACCTTAGGAACTGAGGTGGAGGCTGCTCATAGGTGGGTGGAGCAATGCAAATCTCTGCCTGGAGAATGGCTGAGGTGGCAGCTCCTCTTTTGTTGGTCCTTTCCCTCTGCCTGTCTTTGGTCCCTGGGCAATCCACTATGATGAGCCTGTCTGGGTCCCTTGGCAATCCACTATGATGGACGAGGCACCAGGGATCATCTGCACAGCTGGGTGCTGGATCTGGGATGCCAAGCAGGCTGGGGGGAGGAGGGAGTCAGGAGTTCCCTCCTCTGGAGCTGAGAGCCTCCGATCAGCACCTTCTTAAGATATGCTGTTCCCTTACACAAGTATGGGGTCACATGCTGGTTGCCTCAACCAGGGTGGGCCCAGAGCTCCAGAGCTCCAAAGCTCCAAAGGGTAGGTGGTGAGCAGTGAGAGTGGCCCTGGGCCCCTCACAGGGTACTTCAGCCAGAAATGGAACCGGTATCTCTGAGGAGCGGGCACCCTGAGCCTCCCTGGGTGACTGGAGGCTTGATGCTGGGTGCTGGGTGAGACGATGTAGCCAGGGAGGGAGCCAAGACCTGAGACTCCCGTATGGGTGGGGGTCACGTGTAGTGGAGCAGCAGAAGCTGGGGGCATGATATCCAGCCCTGCGTGGGACTGAGGGTCCCCAGGCCTCAGACCATGAGGATGGTGGTGGGCAGGGTGGTGGGGAAGAAAAGTAAGAGTCTTTTTGGGAACTCACCTTCAGAGAATCTCACAAATCCACCTATGCCATTGCCATCTTACCGGAACTCCCTCAACTTTTTATTGATGTTGATATGCATTCTGACTATGGGTTTGACTGAGCTCAAAGCACCAGTTTCTGTAAACTCAGAATATCTGACTTGTTTAAATGGAATGTCCCATGTTTTACTCTCATATCATGGGATTCAGGTATTTCTGAAATCAATAAAGCAATGATAACTTGGCCAGGTGATATCCTGGGGATAGTCTGAGATAAGAATGTGTACATCACAGTGATTGGATGCTGCTGGGCCTGACAGAACATTGGGATGTCCTCTTAAAAATTGATGTAATGAATAGGTTGAGGATGAAATATTTTGCAATTTGAATGTTTTTATGTAATATAGGTAGACACAGACGATATAGAATGAACTGTAACAGCTATACATATGAGTAGACAATAGATTATTTTGTGTTTTGATTGGTGGAAGTCATAAACTCAGAGAAAATAAAGACAAATATAATAAGCGGTTTTTTAAAAAAAAAAAGTTCTGAGTGACACACTTGGGAAGTGTGCACACCTTGTGACTGCATTTTTAGGTAATGTTGTGTGAGAAAACCTTCCAGTTAGGAAATTTATGTAGTGAACAAAATAAGGAATACCCTATAGTAAAATATAAGTAAATTCTCAGTTACTATTGGCTTCTTCACAGAAGAGCAGCGGGGTGGGAAGCAATTATTATACTACACTAACTTTTATGATCATGAGGATTTGGGGCAGCTAAGATAATTCTCCAGAATATTGATGTGGGCTCCCTTATTGGTGCAATCCAAGGATGGAGATTTGGGGTTGAGTTTTTTTTCCCAGAAAGGTGTTGTGAAGCCCTAAGCCATGCTATCTATGAATGTGAACAAATATTTTCTAAAAGGGACAAAACATGAGGATGAAAACACACTTGCGTTAAAAACTATGGAAGTGAGAAGTTCATGGAACCAGCTTTTACAATGCTGAAAGAAAATATTTCATACTAGGATTCTAAAATAAAAAGAGGTTTCTTTAATTAATATAATACATAACATTTCTCAGAATGTTTTACTAGAATCTTAGTTCAACAATAAATGTTGATTTAATGAAGAAAATTGTATTGATAGATATATGAATTTCAATAAATTAGGAGTTGCAAAATTAGTTAATTTGTTAAATCAGTATTTTTTATTATGATTTTGGGGGGTACAGTTAAGGGTTGGGTGTACAATTACGTTTCATTCAGGCACCCTGTTGATAAGAGGTATTTCCCCATCCCCAGACAGATATTTGCGACTGTTAATCCCATCACCCTCCCCCCATAGTTTCCCAGTACTGTCAGTCATTTTCTTATAGTATTACATTGGATGTTCAAGGTCCATTATATGAGTGAGAACATGTGATACTCAGATCTTTGTTTCTGTGAGAGGTCACTTAGTATTATAGACTCTAGTTCCATCCAGGTTGCTGCGAAATTCATGATTCTGTTCTTTTTTATGACTGCGTAGTATTCCATCATGTATATGTACCACATTTTAAAAATCCTGTCCTCTTTTGATGGGCAGCATAGTTGTTTCCAGGTTCCTGCTATTGTGAACAATGCTGCGATAAACATACGTGTGCAGGTATCTTTTTTATAGAGTGATTTGAGTTCTTCAGGGTATATTCCCAGTAGAGGAATTGTTGGGTCATATGGGAGGTTGATATTTAGAGCCACACTGCTTTCCACAGAGGTTACACTAGTTTACACTCCCACCAACAGTGTAGAAGTGTTCCCTTTTCACCACACCCTCTCCAGCAGCTGTTTTTTTTTGAGTTGTTGATAATTGCCATTCTGACTGGAGTTAGGTGCTATCTCAGTGTGGTTTTGATTTGCATCTCCCAGATGATTAGTGTGGTTGAGCATTTCTTCATGTGTTTGTGGGCTGCTCGGATGTCTTCTTTTGTGAAGTGTCTGTTCATATCTTTTGCCCATTTTATAATGGGATTGTTTGTTTTTTTCTTTCAGCATGTTTGAGTTGCTTGTAGATCCAGGATGTTAAGCCTTTGTCAGACCTGGAGTTGGTAAATACTTTTTCCCAGTCTGTAGGCTGTCTCCCTGCTCTCTTGATGGTTTCTTTGGCTTTGCAGAAGCTTGTCAGTTTAATAATGTCCCACTTGTCTATCTTATCTCTTATGAACTGTGGGTTTTGGGTTTTGTTCAGGAATTGGATGCCAGTTCCGATTTCCATGAGGGTATTTCCTTCCTTTTCTAAGGTTCTTATGGTTTGAGGTTTTATATTTAGGTCTCTGATCCATTTGGAGTTAACCTTTGTGCATGGGGATAGATAGGGGTCCTGTTTCAATCTTCTGCATGTGGTCAGCCAGTTTTCCCAGCACCATTTATTGAATAGGTTCTCCTCTCCCCAGTGGTAGGTGGTGGGGGCTTTGTGGAAGATGAGTTGGTTGAGAAATTGAGGTTTTGCTTCTGGAATCTCAATTCTATTTCATTGATCTATATGCCTGTCCCTGTACCAATACCAAGCTGTTTTGATGATTGTAGCTTTATAGTAAAGTTTGAAGTCTGGTAATGTGATACCACCTGCTTTGTTTTTTTTGCTGAGGATTGTTATGGCTATTCTTGGACGTTTGTGTTTCCATATAAATTCCTGTGTTGTTTTTTCCAGGTCTGAGAAGAATGTTGCTGGTAATTTGATGGGTATTGCATTGAATCTGTAGGTTGCCTTAGGTAAGATGGACATCTTCACAATATTGATTCTCCAATTCATGAGCATGGGATATTTTTCCACTTGTTTGTGTCATCTTTGATTTCTTTGAGCAGTGTTTTGTAGTTTTCATTGTAAAGGTCTTTCACTTCTCTGGTTAGGAAGATGCCAAGGTATTTCATTTTTTTGTGGTTATTGTGAATGGAATTGTGTTTTTTATTTGGGTTTCTGTTTGTTTATTATCGGTGTAGAGAAATGCGATTGTCTTTTGTACATTTATTTTGTATCCGGAGACTTTGCCAAAGGCCTTTATCAATGTAAGGAGGTATTTGACAGATTCTCTTGGGTTTTCAAGATACACAATCATATCATCTCCAAAGAGAGATACCTTGACTTCTTCTTTTCCTATTTGGATCCCCCTGATTGCCTCCTCTTCTCTGTTTGCTGTAGCCAGGACTTCCAATACTATGTTGAACAAGAGGGGTGAGAGTGGGCATCCTTGTCTAGTTCCAGTTTTCAGGGGAATTGGTTCCAATTTTTGTCCATTTAGGAGTATTGTGGTTGTGGGTTTCTCGTAGATGGCTTTTACTATTTTGAGGTATGTTCCCCGTATGCCTAGATGTTCAAGGGTTTTTATCAAGAAGGGGTGCTGGATTTTATCAAACCTTTTTCTGCATCTAATGTTATGATCATGTGGTTTTTGTTTTGACATCTGTTGATGAATTTAATACATTTATGGTTTTACGAATGTTGAACCCGCCTTGCATCCCAGAAATAAAGCCTACTTGGTCATGGTGGATGATTTTTGAGATGTATTGCTGAATCCGTTTTGCTAGAATCTTGTTGAGAATGTTAGCATCTATGTTCATCAAAGATATTGGCCTGTAGTTCTCTTTCTTTGCTGGATCTTTGCCTGGCTTGGGTATCAATGTGATGTTGGCTTCGTAAAATGATTTGGGGAGAGTTCCATCTTTTTCAATCGCCTGGAATACCTTCAGTAGGATTGGTATCAGCTCCTCCTTAAATGTCTTGTAGAATTCTGCTGGAAAGCCCTCTGGACCACGGTTTTTTTTTTGTAGGAAATTTTCTTATTACGTAGTCAATTTCCTTGATTGTTATTGGACTATTTATAGTCTCAATTTTTTCTTCTTCCAACCTAGGAAGGTTGTGTGATGTCAGAAAATCCTCCATTTCCTTAAGGTTTTCAAGTTTGTTTCCATACAAATGTACGTAGTAGTCTCTAATGATCTTTTGTATTTCTTCAGGGTCAGATGTGACTTCATCTTTTGTGTTTCTGATTGTGCTTATTTGGTTTTTTTCTCATTTTTTCTTGGTCAGTCTAGCTAGGGGACCATCGATCTTGTTTATCCTTTGGAAGAACCAGCTTTTTGTTTCATTGATTTTTTTGTATTATCTTTTTGTCTTCTGTGTCCTGGATTTGGGCTTTTATTTTGGTGATCTGGATTCTTCTGCTGAAATTAGGGTTTTTGTGGTCTTGCTTTTCCAGCTTCTTTAGGTGGCTTGTTAGGTTGTGAATTTCTGTTCCTTCCATTTTCTTCATGTGTGTTTGTAGGGATATGAATTCCCCTCTTACTACAGCTTTCAGGGCATTCCAGGGATTTTGGTAAGATGTTTCTTCAGTTTCATTTGTTTCCAGGTATCTTTTGATCTCTGCTTTGATTTCATCATTGACACAGGTGTTGTTTAGCATGATGTTGTTTAGTGTCCATGTCTTTGTGGCTTTTGGGGGGACTTTGTTGGTGTCAATGTTCATGTTAATTCCACTGTGGTCCGAGACGGTACATGGTAGAATTTCGGTCCTTTTATATTTGCTTATGCTTGATTTGTGACCGAGTATGTGGTCAATCTTAGAATATGTTCCATGTGGTGATGAGTAGAATGTGTATTCTTGGTCTTTGGATGGAGTGTTCTGTAGGTATCAATTAAGTCCATTTGCTCCAAAGTCACATTAAGGTTCCGGATCTCATTGCTGATTTTTTGTCCTGATGATCTGTCTAGGGTTGTGAGTGGGGTATTAAAGTTATGATGGTGTTAGAGTCAAAATCTTTCTTTAGTTTTCCTAGAAGTTGCTTTATGAATGTTGTTGCACCTATGTTGGGTGCATATATGTTTAGGATAGATATTTCTTGTTGATGGATTGAGCCTTTTATCATTACGTAGTGGCCTTCTGTATCTATTTTGATTTTTAATACCTTGAAGGTATTTTGTCTGAAATTAAGATTGCTACTCCTCCTTTCTTTTGTATTCCATTCACCTGAAAGTTTGTTTCCCATCCTCTTATTTGAGTCTGTGGGTGTCCTTTCTAGTGAGGTGAGTCTCTTGAAGGCAATAGATTGTTGCCTGATGGTATTTTATCCATTTTGCCATTCTACATCTTTTCAGTGGTGCATTTATTCCATTCACATTTAAGCTAATAATTGAAATGCAAGAGTTGATCCCTGTCATAAGGTTGTTACAGAGTTGTTTCTGTTTGTTTGTTGTCTTTCTTTGGGCTTTGGAGTTGGTTCATGTGTGTTCTTAATCTTTTTCCTGTAGTCTTGTGAAGAATGCTTTGTTCTTTTTTCTTTTTCTTCTGTGTTCAGTACTTTCTTAAGTGTTTCTTGTAGACATGGTCTGGTGGCAGCGTAGGTTCTTAGGGATTGGATATCTGGAAAAGATTTCAATTCTCCCTCACTAATGAATCTTAATTTGGCTGGGTAGGTTATTCTTTGTTGAAATTGTTTCTCTTTTAGAACTTTGAAAATAGGGCTCCAGGCTTTCCTAGCCTGAAGGGTTTCTGTGGATAAATATGCTGCTATTCTAATTGGTGTTCCCTGGTAGGTAGTCTGGCCTTTTTCTCTTGCTGCCTTTAGGATTTTTTCTTTTATAGCTACTTCGTTTAGGCGAATTATTATATTTCTGTGAGTTGGTCTTCTCATTTGTTGTCTTGCAGGGGTTCTCTGGATCTCTTGTGTTTGAATTTTTTTATCTTTGATGAGATGAGGGACGTTTTCTTGAATGATTTCATGAAATGTTTGTTCCAGTGTGGCTTCTGTTTCTCTCTCTGCTTCAGGAAGCCAAATTACTCTTAGGTTTGGTCTCTTGAAGTGATCACTCATCTCTTGCAGGTTTTGTTCTGTCTTTTTGAGCTTCTTTCCTATGCTTTTGACAGTTTGGGTTAGTTCTGTGCTTTGGTCTTCGAGTTCTGAGATTCTTTCTTCTGCTTGGTTGATTCTGCTTTCCATGCTTATCAGTCTGTTGTTCATTTCCATCACAGTATTCTTTACTGCTGTCATTTCTGTCATCACCTCCTTTTTTTTTTCCTCTTGTCTCTCCTCACTTTTTAAAAATCTCTCCATTAATGTCTTGATGTCTGGGTTTGTTGCATGTAACCAGTCATTCTGGGTGCTCTTCATTGTTTGTGTTCCAGAATCTGTTTTCTCAGTGTCTGATCTCCCAGGGGTCTGTGTGGGACCTGTATTCTTCTTTTGTTTTTCTTCATTTGTGCGGTTTTCCCCCCTCCCTACTTTTTCCTTCCCTCTACATCACCATCTTCTTTAATTCTGTTATTCAGGGGTAAAGGGATTGGTTTTACTTCTGTTTGTTCAATCTCCTATTCTTTATGTATGCCCTCTTACTTTGTTCAATTCTGGAGTTGCACTGTAGGTTGGGGGTGGTCCTTTTTGCAGTTTTGAGATTTACTTAAGTGGGGAACTGTGATTCAAAATCTGTCTGCAGGTCCTGGTATTCGCTGACAGGTGTGTGAATAATCTGCAACCCACTTCCCACTGCCTTGGAATCTGTCCGTGCAGTGGGGCTGTAGGTTTAGTCCCTGAAATAAAATGTGTTTAACAGAAGGGAGAGAATGGAGCAGACAGTGGGTTGAAGAGGGGTTGGAGAGATAGAGGAGTAAGGGGGGAAACAAACGAGTGTGCCAACAAATAGAGAGAGAGGCCTATACTGAAACAGATAAAAACAATAAACCACAGCTACAGATGAACAAACTCTCATACAGACAAAAATAAAACATATAGTGATGCTAACATCCCAGCTATCCAACCACCTTATTAGTGTGCTGTTCCTTTATACAAAGATATGGTGTACAGAGAGAAGAATAGAGAAGAAAAGGAAGAGGAAAAAAGAAAAAAAGGAACAATACAGTAGGAACAGAATTAAGTCATTAAACTAACAGAATCAATGAAGAACACTCTGAGACATTTCGTTTAAGTCCAATGTCCTTTCAGGTCTGATTTCTAGTTTTCTTTTGAAGCTGGTAAATTAGTTTGCAGTTAGGGCCAGTTGGCCCTGGTCTGCTGTGAAGGACAGTTCAGATCACCCTCTGTCACCACTCTGGCCTATGTCATTATCAAGCTTGTTTCTTCCGTTTCGGTGTTGTTACCTTGAATCGCTACCAGGTGGTGCTATCTCAGCTGCTCGCCCCCGAGGGGGTGGGGCCGGACAGGGACGGCAGAGGCTGAAGATGGCAAGATGGCTGCCTGCCTCAGGGCAGACGGCAGGAGACTTACAGTGGGCAGGACGTCTCGGTCGCAGGAGACTACAGTGGCAGCGATCCCAGCAGATCTTCCCTGAAGGGGCTTCAAGGACTGAAGTTGTGGATCACCTCTGGCCCAGGTGGTGTGATGTTCTACCGACGGTGGTGGCGGTGGCTGCAGTGGCTGCGGCGGCTGCTGCGGTTGCATCTGCACTGCAGTGGCTATCCAGACCGCTGCGATGCCCCAGTGGTGGCAATGGCCGAGCTCCGTATGAAGAGCAGGCTGCGATGTTGGGGTCCATAGCCCCTGGGGTGAGAGTCAGAGACCCACTGCAGTTCTCCTTTGCAGAGGTTTTCACAGACCGGGTTGCCCCGTCGCCATCTTGCTGGATGTCCAGTTAATATTTTTTAATTCATGAAATATTTTCTGACAACACCCAAATGTATGCTGTCTGCATAAGTTTTACTTCAACCGTGAATCCACAGATAAATAAAGTGTAAAACAATGACATTAGATTGTGGTGCTGATGCACAACTTTAAAAATACTGACAGTCAACTGTATAGATAAAGCAGGTAAATTTTATATAGAACAAAAGTGATCCTCAGTACAAATGTTCAAACTAAGTGAACAGAAGATTTCACCATGCAGATACAAACAATAGAGTATATTATAGATATAAAAATAAGTCCTTCAAATGATAAAAATGTGAATATACACAGCATAATCATTCCAATTACAACCTCAGAAAACACTAAAATAAAGGCAGAACTTAAAAATGACTAGTCATGCCAAAAATTATATCTAGACACAACAACATTTATCTCAATTCTACAACAAGTATACAAAAAAAATCACAGAGGAGATAAAAGACATAATCCCATTTTAATCACTTTTTCAACTAATTGAAATTTAGAAGGCACTAACCAAAAAAATACCAATCCTCAATATTTTGTAGTGCCTATGAAGAATTCATCAAAATACATTTAAAAATTTTAAATTATACATAGTATAATTTATGACAAAAATTGAACAAATTGGAAATATATGACAGAGAAATGCCTGGACAATCACTAAATGTTTGTATAAAAATAAAAATAAGCTGGGCTTGGTGGCTCAGCCTGTAATCCAAGCTTTGGGAGGCTGAGGTGAGTAGATTGCCTGAGCCCATGGGTTCAAGACCCACCTGGGCAACTTGGTGAGACCTCATCTCTACAATTAATCAAAAACTAGCTGGGCATGGTAGCATGCTCCTGTAGTTCCAGCTACTTGGAAAGCTGAAGCAGAAGGATCACCAAAGCCCAGCAGGTCGAGGCTGCAGTGGCTGGGAGCGGCCACTGCACTCCAGTCTGGGTGACACAGTGAGACTCCAACTCAAAAAAAAAAATTAGATCGAAACAATCAGTGAATTAAAGAAAAGCATTTTAAAGTGAAATACACAATACTTTGTATAAAGTAAAAATGAAAATACATCTCATCAAATGACTTGTGATGCAGATGAAACAAAATCTTAGGGACAAAAAATTCAACTATCTATGTTGATAGAAAAAAAAGAAGATCCAAAATAAAAATCTTACTTTCATTTTAAGAAGTACTTATAGTAAGTATTTTCCTACTGGTGTATCTTTTTTTTTTTTTTTGAGTGAGAGTCTCACTCAGTTGCCCAGACTGGAGTGCAGTGCCATGCTCCCAGCAACCTCAGCCTCGACCTGCTGAACTCCAGCGATCCTTCCACCTCAGCCTTTCAAGTAGCTGGAACTACAGGTGTGTGCTACCACACCCAGCTAATTTTTTGATTTATTGTAGAGATGAGGTCTCGCCAAGTTGCCCAGGTGAGTGTTGAACCCGCGGCCTCAGGCAATCCACTCACCTCAGCCTCCCAAAGTGCGGGATTACAGGCTTTGCCACTGAGCCCAGCCTACTGGTGTATTTTGACCTTTTGCTTCAGTATTTAGAACTTTGCTTATTTCTTGTAAAGACAATTTAATGATGAATTATCTCACCATTTCCTTGTCAAAGAAAAACACTGTTTCTCCATCATTTATAAAACTTAGTTTTGGAGGATATAATATACTTGGCTGAAAGTTTCCCTGTTTCAGGGGATTGGATATTGGGTTTCTATCGCTTCTGAATTGTAAGGATTCTGCTGAGAAGTCTGCTATTAGCCTTACATTTACCAGTTGTTTGATGCATTTGTCTCACTACACTTAGGATTCTGTCCTTTGATTAAATTTTTATGCAAGTAAGAAGATTCATTTAAAACTAAATTCAAGAAAGGAAATACAAGGATAAGCTAAAAATCCAAAAATGTGTATATACATGACAAACAATAGAGAAAAATCAGTGACACCCAAAGTTTGTTTTGCACAAGAAAATATAAAATTGATAAACATTTTACTGGCCACACTAGACCAAGGTGGAGATGTTGTGGCACTTACTGTTTGAGTTCAACATCAATTTGCAACTAAAATGAATAATTTCATGTCTAGGCGTTTATATTATTTATTTCACATATTATGTGCAATAGATTACATACAGGAATGATTATAAAAACCTGGTCATAAAAGAGAAAACACAGAAACAACATATTGCCTGCTATTGGAATGGATAAATGTTTATATTTATACAAGGACAGTTATATTGCAATCCAAAAGAATAAAATAGAGAAGTAACATTTAATAAGTAGGTGTTATGTAAATTCAAATGTGATAAAATGCAACTAAAAAGCAAAGTTTACCTATTTATTTTGAAACAACTATATGTGTGAGTTCTTATCTATGTGTATAAACAGACACACATATACATATAAAATTTATTATAAGTTATGATCTGTGTGGTGGCTTGCATCTAAAATTCTAGAACTTTGGTCATTGAGGCAGGCAGATAGTTTTGAACCTGAGTTCTGGGAAGTCTTGCCAATGTATCAAGATGGCATTAAAACATATGTATATTTTCTTATATTCATATATATTATGATATTCATACATATATTCTTATATATATATTCTTATATTCTGCTGGGTTTTACAAATTTGCAATACACTATGAAAAATTTTTACAAATTTCATAAAGGTGGAGGTCAAGTAAGGAAAACTGATGGCAGAATACACAGGTAAATTTTGTGATTTGGTTATTACAATGTTATGGTATTCAAGTTGGGGGATGTTATCAGTTTGTTTTCTTATGTATTCTGGAGATTTCTTTGTAACACTTATAATTGGTTGTTGAAAGTTGGTATACTATAGCAATGTGTTACTGGATGTTTATGTTAATTTAAAATGAGAGAGAAAGAGAGAGAGAGAGAGAGAGAAAACAATGCAAGTTTGAACTGCTGGGTCACAAGACAAATTCTAGACAACACTACAATTCCAAATTTTGTTTTGCTAATAAAGTACAAGTCTATGATTCTAAATAACAACATAATCCTTCTATTGGGAATTCAAATAATTTTAACTGGTCCTGCCTCAATACTAGAAATTCCACACAAAAAATTATGATGATTGCTCTGATATTTTAACAGTACCTATAGATTTTTATATATTAATAATGAAGAAAAGTTTGAAGTTCAAATAAAAACAATAAAAATACATGAAAAGTTCATCATCTGAGTACAGAATTGACCATTGTTGAATTGAGTGATTGGAACTGAGTTGTTTTAAGCTTGACCACAGTAAGTAATGTGAAGCAACAGCTTTAATTTCAACACCTTCCAGAAGGCCATATTTCTTCATTGGCTGGATGCCCACTTGACTTCATTCATAATAAGAATAGTCTTTGTGCATCATCTTCTTCTATTGTGATAAAAAAAGTAAATTGTATGAGCTGATTCCCTCATGACATCCTGTACACTGGATAATTTTGCTGGTTGCCACCTCCTCCTGGCAGAATCACCACCATGTCACTCACTTTCATTCACCTGATGTGTCTTGGTGAGTCCTGGCAGGGCATGGAGGGAGGGAATGCTAGGGTGGAAATATGTCTCTGGGGTTGGGAGTATCCACAGCACCAAGCCCTGTTGCCCTGTAGGAGGGTGGAGGGAGTTGAGGGCTGAGATTATCTTCTGTCCAGCAAGTGTCTGACTGGGCAGGAATGGGAAGCCAGATTTGTAATGAAATGGATTATGCATCAGAATCTTTCTTTCCAGGATACGACTTGGTCCAGAGGTTTGGGACAAAACTGGGTGAGTCCTTTCCCAAACCTCGATTAACATCATCCAAAATAAGTGGATTTTCCTGAAAGAGGATGACAGGAAGCACAGGACATGAGCTGATATGCTGACCATGGGAAGCCCTGTGTGTGAATATCTTGTGAACAGAGAGCATTGCCCCTGGGAATCCAGACACTAAATTCTGTCCTAGGGACACTCCCCAGTCTCTCCCTTGCCTTATTCAAGTTCAAAGGGTAAATGAGGGAGACTCTGGTGCTCATATCTGGGGATGCTGAGGAGAAAGTGGGGTCACCTGTAGAGATATGGAAGGAAACAGTACTGGGAACTGCAGAACGCTCTGTGGACAGGATGAAAACCCCTGGTCTTTAGCATTTCCATGGAGGTAGAATCTGCAGTGTGACTACTGTCTGTCTACCAGAAGAGGTGGGGGAACCATATGCCATGAGCCTCTGAAATTGCAGAATATTCTGACACAGGCTCAGTAGTTTGTTGTGTTTCATGCATCAGCTGATGTTATTTCATTTGTATAGAGTTTGCCCTCTAGTCTGTCTTCCTTTTATTGTTTTATAACACTGATTTTGCATTATTAAAATCTAGCAAGAATCCCCTTATGATCATTTTCTTAAAGTTCTTAGCCAGCACATTTGTAGGAAAACATGTCTTGTCTGTGTAGCAGTCGGTTCTTCTTGTAGCCCTGGACACCCTGGAGTGCAAAGGTGCCTTAGAACAAGGAAAGGAGGAGCCTCAGAACAGGGAGGGAAGGGCAGCTCACATTGTCCTCTCTAAGTCTGTGTCTTCTATTCCTTCAGGTAGTCAGAACAAGTCCTTTTTATCTGTCTCTTTCCCTGCCATGTGTTTCCTCAGGGAGGATAAGTGACACTTCAGTATCACTCTCATTTGAGTTTTACAAGTTCATACTGTACAAGGAAGTTGGGGCCCATGTTCCTGAACTCCAGGGCAGAAAATTTCAGTACAATGTTGTTTTGGGCCCTATAAAAACAACATATGCAGGAATCTATAGATGTCAATATATCTACTCTAATCATTCTCTCCATGGTCACACCCAGAAACCTCCTGGATATTGTGGTCACAGGTTAGAGGTCTTTGTTCAGGATGGCTTTTCATTGTGTCAGGCTGCTTAATTTCAGGATCTTTTGTAGCAATGTCAGTATGGTACAATCAAAATAACCAGAAGTTCTCAAAGTGTTTTTGATAAGAGGGGATTAAATTCAAGGAAGAAGCACTCTGATGGGCAGCATAACTGTCCCCAATATCTGTACATCAAAATGCCCTGAATCTGAAAATATTTTACGTTACATTCCAAGGGCAATTAAAGTTAAAGATTGTCCATTTGTTGACCCTGAGAAGGAGAAAATATTCTGGAGTTCCCAGATGGGCTCATTGTAATGGCAAGGGTCCATATAGAGTAGGAAGAAGCAGAATGGACATCTTCACAATGTTGATTCTTCCAATCCATGAGCATGGGATATTTTTCCACTTGTTTGTGTCATCTTTGATTTCTTTGAGCAGTGTTTTGTAGTTTTCCTTGTAAAGGTCTTTCACTTCTCTGGTTAGGAAGATGCCAAGGTATTTCATTTTTTTTGTGAATGGAATTCTGTTTTTTATTTGGGTTTCTGTTTGTTTATTATTAGTGTAGGGAAATGCGATGGTCTTTTGTACATTTATTTTGTATACTGAGACTTTGCCAAAGGCCTTTATCAGTGTAAGGAGGTTTTTGACAGATTCTCTTGGGTTTTCAAGATACACAGTCATATCACCTGCAAAGAGAGATAACTTGACTTCCTCTTTTCCTATTTGGATACCCTTGATTGCCTTCTCTTCTCTGATTGCACGAGCCAGGACTTCCAATACTATGTTGAACAGGAGGGGTGAGAGTGGGCATCCTTGTCTTGTTCCAGTTTTCAGGGGAAATGGTTCCAATTTTTCTGCGTTTAGGAGTATGCTGGCTGTGGGTTTCTCATAGATGGCTTCTACTCCTTTGAGGTATGTTCCCCGTATGCCTAGATGTTCAAGGGTTTTTATCAAGAAGGGGTGCTGGATTTTATCAAAAGTTTTTTCTGCATCTATTGATATAATCATGTGGTTTTTGTTTTGACATCTGTTGATGTAATTAATACATTTATGGTTTTACGAATGTTGAACCATCCTTGCATCCCAGGAATAAAGCCTACTTGGTCATGATGGATGATTTTTGAGATGTATTGCTGAATCTGGTTTGCTAGGATCTTGTTGAGAATGTTAGCATCTATGTTCATCAAAGATATTGGCCTGTAGTTCTCTTTCTTTGTTGGATCTTTACCTGGCTTGGATATTGATATGATGTTGGCTTTGTAAAATGATTTGGGGAAAGTTTCATCTTTTTCAATCGCCTGGAATACCTTCAGTAGGATTGGTATCAGCTCCTCCTTAAATATCTTGTAGAATTCTACTGGAAAGCAATCTGGACCAGGGCTTTTTTTTGTAGAAAGTTTTCTTATTATGTAGTCGATTTCCTTGATTGTTATTGGTCTATTTAGGGTCTCAATTTCTTCTTCTTCCAACCTAGGTAGGTTGTGTGATATCAGAAAGTTCTCCATTTCCTTAAGGTTTTCAAGTTTGTTTCCATACAAGTGTACGTAGTAGTCTCTGATGATCTTTTGTATTTCTTCAGGTTCAGATGTGACTTCATCTTTTGTGTTTCTGATTGTGCTTATTTGGTTTTTTTCTCATTTTTTCTTGGTCAGTCTAGCCAGGGGACCATCGATTTTGTTTATCCTTTGGAAGAACCAGCTTTTTGTTTCATTGATTTGTGTTCCTTCCATTTTCTTCATGTGTGTTTCTAGGGATACAAATTCTCCTCTTACTACAGCTTTCAAGGTGTCCCAGAGATTTTGGTAAAATGTTTCTTTATTTTAATTTGTTTCCAGGTATCTTTTGATCTCTGTTTTGATTTCATCATTGACACAGGAGTTTTTTAGCATCATGCTGAAGATGTCTATCTTACCTAAGGCAATCTACAAATTCAATGCAATACCCATCAAATTACCAGCAACATTCTTCTCAGACCTAGAAAAAACAACACAGGAATTTATATGGAAACACAAACGACCAAGAATAGCCAGAACAATCCTCAGCAAAAACAAAAAACAAACAAAAAAACCACAAAAAACAAAGCAGGTGGTATCATATTACCAGATTTCAAACTTCACTATAAAGCTACAATCATCAAAACAGCTTGGTATTGGTATAGGAACAGGCATATAGATCAATGGAACAGAATTGAGATTCCAGAAGCAAAACCTCAAATTCTCAATCAACTCATCTTTGACAAAGCCCCCACCACCTACCACTGGGGAGAGGAGAACCTATTCAGTAAATGGTGCTGGGAAAACTGGCTGACCACATGCAGAAGATTGAAACAGGACCCCTACCTATCCCCATGCACAAAGGTTAACTCTAAATGGATCAGAGACCTAAATGTAAAACCTCAAACCATAAGAACCTTAGAAAATGAAGGAAATACCCTCATGGAAATCAGAACTGGCATCCAATTCCTGAACAAACCCCAAAACCCACAGGCCATAAGGGATAAGATAAACCAGTGGGACCTCATTAAACTGACAAGCTTCTGCAAAGTCAAAGAAACCATCAAGAAAGCAGGGAGACAGCCTACAGACTGGGAAATAGTGTTTGCCAACACCAGGTCTGACAAAGGCTTAACATCTTGGATCTACAAGGAACTCAAACATGCTGAAAAGAAAAAAACAAACAACCCCATTATAAAATGGGCAAAAGATATGAACAGACACTTCAAAAAGGAAGACATCCAAGCAACCAACAGACACATGAAAAAATGTTCAACCTCACTAATCATCAGGGAGATGCAAATCAAAACCACACTGAGATACCACCTAACTCCAGTCAGAATGGCAATTATCAACAACTCAAAAAATAACAGCTGCTGGAGAGGGTGTGGCAAAAAGGGAACACTTCTACACTGTTGGTGGGAGTGTAAACTAGTGCAACCTCTGTGGAAAGCAGTGTGGTGATTCCTAAAAGCTCTAAATATCAACCTCCCATATGACCCCGCAATCCCCCTACTGGGAATATATCCTGAAGAGCTCAAATCACTCTATAAAAAGGATACCTGCACATGTATGTTTATCGCAGTGTTCTTCACAATAGCAAGAACCTGGAAACAACCATGTTGCCCATAAAAAGAGGAATGGATTAAGAAATTGTGGTACATATACACCATGGAATACTACGCAGCCATAAAAAAGAACAAAATCATGAATTTTGCAACAACCTGGATGGAACTAGTGTCTATAATACTGAGTGACCTCTCACAGAAACAAAGATCCGAGTATCACAAGTTCTCATTCACATAATGGACCTTGAACATCCAATTTAATATTATAAGAAAATGACTGACGGTACTGGGAAACTTTAGGGGGGGAGGGAGATGGGATTAACAGCAGCAAATATCTGTCTGGGGACGGGGAAACACCTCTTATCAACAGGACGCCTGGATGAAACGTAATTTTATACCTAACCCTTAACTGTACCCCATAACATCATAATTAAAAAAAATTGATAACAAAATAAATAAAAAAATAAGGCAGAAAAAAAAGAAGCAGGAGAGTGAGGGTCAGAGCAATGCAGTAGGGCAGAGACTCCACCAATCACTGAAAGTTTTGATGATGGAGGAAGGGCAACAAGACAAGTAACACAATTGACCTCTAGAGGCTGGGACAGTCAAGGAAACCAATTCTCTCCCTAAAGTTTCACGAAAAAGTACAACCTTGCAGACACTTTTATTTATACCAGTGAGACAATTTCAGATCTGACCCCCAGAACTGTGATATAATATGCTGTGTCCTGTCACTATGCTTGTGACAGTTTTTCTACAGCAGCAATTGGAAGTTGATACAGGCATCCTTGTCAAGGATGAATTAAGACTCCAAATCAGGAAAATGGGACCTATTCAGAGATCAGTGGGAGCAGGATGCTGATGCCACCACAATGCTGTAGGGAGGGACCAATATTTCAGTAGCCAGACTCAGGGCTACTCTGTGGAAACTGGGACCATGGTAAGGCACCAACATAGCAAGAGATATCCTTATGTCCACACTGGAAACAGGTTGTGTGGACATTGGGAAGTATCATGGTACTTGCCTTACTGCTTAATTCTTACCTTAATTCTTAATCATACCAAGGATTTAAGTTTGTCCAAAAGCACTTGAACCATTCTGTTAAGAGCCTGGAGAAGAAGGCCATAGTGGTCGCTCTTTCACCATACCATAGAGCAGGAAAGAGATTGGTGTTGAGGAAAGCATACACAACAAAAAAGATGATGAAGAAGATCTCAATGGTCTGGAGTCTGGTACTACAAGAGACAGTGAAACAGAGAAAACAGGGAGAGATACAGAGGGGACCTACCCTGATAAGTTTATAGGCACAGAAAAGGACATGGAGACACAAAGAAGAAGAGAGGCAGATACAGGCTGTGGACCATCTCATTCCAGGTCCCATAGAATTGGATTAGGAAAGGTGACTTTTCTAAACTCACAACCTCTGTTCTAGGTGTCTACAGAAAACTTTCCCTCCAGGTTCACCTATGTCCCCTGGTGAAACCAGGAGGGAACGTCATAATTCAATTCTTCTTTAAGACTCTGGTTCAGACCTTCAGTCTTCACAAAGAGGTGGTAACTGAGAATCGCTTGCAACTTATTGGGGAGATTCATGACTAGGGCTCCCAGGCCAACTTCTCTCTGGTCCCAATGATGCCTGCCCATGGAGGCATCTACTGTTTTGTCAGATATTTTTCCTGTCTATGGTAGGCCCCCAGTGACTCATTGGACATTGTGATTACAGGTGAGGGCTTCCATATCTGCACCGCAATCTCTTTCAGATACAGACTGGATCTTCCAGATCTTGGAAGTCCCAAGTGGCTGTGGAAATAATTAGCCTGAGATTCTTAAGGAATAGACAGACTTGGTGAGGATTATATAGAGAGAGGTAGAGAGGTATAAGACACAAGTGCAGGCAAGTTGTCATAACATGAATGACAAATACAAGGCAATACAGGGAGTCAGAAAGAGATGAAGAACAAAGGGAGACACAAAGACAGATACCCATGTACTAGAGAGAGGGTGTTCTTCCATCTTGAATTTCTTCAGAGTCTTGGGGCAGATTAGAAGTTTGGTTTATGTTTCACCTCCACACTCCCTTCTCTACAAGGAGACTCCAGAGGCATAGAGGCATATCTGAACTTAGTTGTGCCCTGTGTCCTGGGACCATGAAGTATCCACAGATGGTGTGTCTATTTTAATCCTTCCACTTTCCATGTGGTTGAGTTGTAATTTCCCCCAGGATTTTATTGTCCCAGGTGAAAGGGTACACCAGTTCCTGTGTAATGTGTGTTCTCTGGTCCCATACTGGATTCTGAGGATCACATATATGTTTTAACTTTTAATTTTTTTATTTAAAAAATGTGGGGTACAATTCAGGGTTATGTATACAAATGTTCATTATGCAGGTACCACTGTTGATGAGGTGTGCCCCCCTTCCTAGTGCAGATTCCCACTACTGGCAATCCCACTTCCTGTCCCCCTCCTGGCAGTTTCCCTCTAATGCCAATCCTTTTCTAATAGTATTATGATAATTGTTCAAGGTCCACTTATGAGTGAGAACATGTGGTACTCAGTTCTTTGTTTCTGTGAATGATCACTCAATATTATAGACTCCAAGTCCATACAGGTTGCTGTGAATTTCATGATTTTGTTCTTTATGGCTGCATAATATCCCATTGGGTAAATGTACCACATTTTTTATTCAGTCTTCTTTTGATGGGTAGCAGAGTTGGATCCATATTTTGCTACTATGAACAATGCTGTGATAAACGTCTGTGTGCAGGTATCTTTTTTATATAGTGATTTGTGTTTGTCTGGGTATATTCCCAGTAGGGAGATTGTGGGGTCATATGGAAGGCTGATATTTAGATCTTTGAGGAATTGTGGCACTATTTTCCACAGAGACCATACTAGTTTACCCTCCCACCAACAGTGTAGAAGTGTTCCCTTTTCTCTTCATTCTCTCCAGCGTCTGTTTTTTTTTGAGCTATTGATGATAGCCACTGAGGATCATATTCTAAATTAAGCCCTGGTACTAAAGGATTACTGGGAACAATTACCCACAAAAAGCCCAATGGAAGAGAAAGCAGAGACATCAAAAAGAAGAGACTTAATCACACACAGGCAGAGACAGAGAATGAACCAAAAGAAGCAAATTCTGAAACTAAGAGACACAAAAAGAGAAAGAGTGTCTACAGAATTGAAGAGAATGATAGGAGAGGGCAAGAAAAATCCCACGATAAAAACCAAAGTGAGGTCACAAAAAGAGCAAAAGATGGAGATGTAGGGATGGGTGGTAGAGATTCCACAAGAAACCTAGTGAGACAGAGAAGCAGAGGAAGACATGGAGACAGAGATAGAAAGATGATAGATGAAGCCGAGCTCAGTGGCTCAGCCTGTAATCCTGCGCCTTTGGGAGGCCGAGATGAGTGGATTGCCTGAGCCCGTGGGTTCGAGACCCGCCTGGGCAGTGAGACCTCATTTCTACAATAAAATCAAAAAATCAGCTGGGCGTGGTAGGGCATGCCTGTAATTCCGGCTACTTGGAAGGCTGAGGCGGAAGGATTGCCAGAGCCCAACAGGTCGAGGCTGCAGTGGCCGGGAGCGACCACTGCACTCCAGTCTGGGTGACAGAGTGAGACTCCAACTCAAAAAAAAAAAACAAAAAAAAAAGAAAGAGGATAGATGGAAAGACAGGTTTTTAAAATTTATTTGAGTAGTATCTTTGTCATTGTGTAAGTATTACACCGCTTCAGTTTAATGTCCTTCTATGTATATTTGTTCTTTTAGATGCTGTATATAAGTTGAATTGTTTCCCCAAAAGATATGTAAGTCCCTTTGCCCAGAAGTGTGAAATCATATGGAAATAGGATATTTGCAGACACAATCAAGTTAAAATAAAAACTTAATGAATTAGAATGGGCCCAATATGACTAATATTAATATCTGAAGACTGAAACACAGAGAGGAAAGGCATGTGGAGGGATAAGCAAATCATGTGATTATGGTGACCAAATTCTAAGTTATGTTGCCACACGACAAGGAGTGCCTGAGGCCACTAGAAAGTGGGAAAAGGCAATTAAGGATTCTTCCATAGAACCTGCAACTCAGCAAGGCTCTTGTGACATTTTTGGTACTGCATTAGATTTTCAAGTGAGCCCCCTCATTGTTCACATTTAACATTGAAATTTTTGTCTTTGGCTCTTGTGGATATGCCAGGTTTATGGCTTTGTAATTTTATTTGAACTTACTTTAACACTAAAGTGCAAATGGCCCTTACTTCTAAATTAGAAGGAATGAAGTTTATATGTAAGTTGTCAGTGAGATGTGCTGCAGATGTCTGGTATGCATTAGTGAAGACAATTGTGTTAATCACTTTCTAACACTGATTTAGTGATATCGCATTGAAACTGTGAATTTGGACATGAAAAAATTACATCATAGGTATTGGAAATGACGCTAATGAGAGCATTAAAAAATATGTCAGAATTGGCTTTTTTCTTTTCAGCATGTTTGAGTTCCTTGTAGGTTCAAGATGTTAAGCTTTGTCAGACCTGGAGCTGGCAAATACTTTTTCCCAGTCTGTAGGCTGTCTCCCTGCTTTCTTGATGGTTTCTTTGGATTTGCAGAAGCTTGTCAGTTTAATAAGGTCCCACTTGTCTATCTTATCTCTTATGGCCTGTGGGTTTTGGGTTTTGTTCAGGAATTGGATGCCAGTTCCGATTTCCATGAGGGTATATCCTTCATTTTCTAAGGTTCTTATGGTTTGAGGTTTTGCATTTAGGTCTCCGATCCATTTGGAGTTAATTTTTGTGTGTGGGGATAGATAGGGGTCCTGTTTCAATCTTCTGCATGTTGTCAGCCAGTTTTCCCAGCACCATTTACTGAATAGGTTCTCCTCTCCCCAGTGGTAGGTAGTAGAGGCTTTGTTGAAGATGAGTTGGTTGAGAAATTGAGGTTTAGCTTCTGGAATCTCAATTCTGTTCCATTGATCTATATGCCTATTCCTATACCAATACCAAGCTGTTTTGATGATTGTAGCTTTATAGTAAAGTTTTAAATGGGCAAAAGATATGAACAGACACTTCACAAAGGAAGACATCCAAGGAGCCAACAGACACATGAAGAAATGTCCAACCTCACTAATCATCAGGGAGATGCAAATCAAAACCTCACTGAGATACCACCTAACTCCAGTCAGAATGGCAATTATCAACAACTCAAAAAATAACAGCTGCTGGAGAGGGTGTGGCAAAAAGGGAATACTTCTACACTGTTGGTGGGAGTATAAACTAGTGCAACCTCTGTGGAAAGCAGTGTGGCGATTCCTAAAAGCTCTAAATATCAACCTCCTATATGATCCCGCAATGCCCCTACTGGGAATATATTCTGAAGAACTCAAATCACTCTATAAAAAAGATACCTGCACATGTATGTTTATCGCAGTATTGTTTACAATAGCAAGAACCTGGAAGCAACCATACTGCCCATCAAAAGAGGACTGAATTTGAAAAATGTGGTACATATACACGATAGTATACTACACAGCCATAAAAAAGAACAAAATCATGAATTTCGCAGCAACCTGGATGGAACTAGAGTCTATAATACTGAGTGTCCTCTGACAGAAACAAAGATCCGAGTATCACATGTTCTCACTCATATAGTGGACCTTGAACATCCAAGGTATCACCATAAGAAAATGACTGACAGTGGTGGGAAACTATGGCAGGGGAGGGAGATGGGATTAACGGTAGTAAATATCTGTCTGGGGACAGGGAAACACCTCTTATCAACAGGGTGCCTGAATGAAATGTATTTGTATACCTAACCCTTAACAGTACCCCACAATATCATAATAAAAATATTGATTATTAAAAAAAAAAAGAATTGGCATACCACTGGCTTTTCAGTTTGAGCACCAGTGTGATGATTCCAAGTGATAATATTTCAGAAGTTATATAGATAGCCTGCAATAAAAAGACAAAGTTTTGTAGGGCTCAGAGAGATTGTTAGTATGTCACATTGGATGTACAGTTACCAGGGTAAGAGCTGACCTTCCTTCATCTATTTTCTAAGTGAATCAAGTGTGGAACTCTGAAGTGAAGAGAGGGAGACCTGATGAAGTGCACCAGGGAGTTTGATAATGATGAATAAACAAAACAGAACAAAAGTGTTACACAATAGCAGACTAAGCCATAAAGCTGTGCAGAGGTGCAACCCCCCAAGCTTCTCTCTGGTCTAGGACTGAGACAAGAAGGGGATCCCGTCAAGGAAAGTTAACATTAGTAGAAAGAAAAAGTCTTGCAATTTAATGACTAACCAAGGTTACCCCATACAGTGTTCCTGCATTTGTACTTGAACTCTTTTCTCCAGAGAAGACCGGCAGACAATCCAGATAGCTTGTAGCTTGCTTTTACTCCAGAACCATCTGGGATCCTCATATCTCAGATCGGAGCACCCAAGTCTCTCCCACTTTGAGGGGTGCATTTTTCTTTCCCCTGGTTATCTTCTTGCTGCTTCTCCGACTGTGCCAAGCCTCATATAGCAGAATTCTGAGGACCAGGATCAAGACAGCCATGACTATGTGGATGAGATTTCCCCTGTGCAATCCTGGGGCTGTGAGTCTGAGGATGGTGGACAGAGAAGTCACAGAGTTCAGGGAAAATGGAAATGTCTTGAGGATCCCAGGATGTTCACCAAAGGCACCACCCTTTCAGCTGCTCCTGAGAACCAATATAGAGGGAAAATGTAAGAGGTTGAAAAGACCTCAGCCCAGTCCCTCCTCCCCTGGGCTCTGCACTTTTATATTTCCACTTGTCTCATGACATGACATATATGAAGTTCCTCAATAATGTCTTTCTCTGCTAATTCAGGGTTATCCCTAGTGGCCTGATTAAGTTATTTTACCCTTCCTGTGCTTATTGAATTTAAATTCAAAGTTTCAAGATACAAAATTTCCTCTGAGTCATTTTGGAGAGTTGTTTCACTCTGAGTGCTCAGACAAATCATACCACATACTATCATCATACATCCACTCCACTAAGGAAAACTGAGGTTAATGAAGATCCCCAAGTCCCCCAGCCAGACAACAACACAGCTGGGAAGTGAACTCAGGAGTGTGGCTTTGAGTTCTTTTTGTCTTTAACAAAACTGAGCCTCTGAGCTCAAGGAAACATGTCTGAACACCCTGCATGAAGGCTTTGCTTCTCCTCCCATGCACAACACTGCTGACACTGCTGCAATTGGGATAGTCCACTACAGAATTGGGTCCTGGGAGGCGTCCATGCAGGCCTGTTCTCCCAGAAGGTCGAGCCAGAGTTAGAACTAAGAAAGACTTTACCATTTGGGCAAGAATGTCTCCTTTATACTTGAAGAAACTGAGGTCTAGACAGGGCAAGGGATTGTCCAAGCAATTGTCTCTAGAAGAGCCTGAACCGATGATATAACACAGCCACGGCTTCCCATGGACATTGCCCCACTTTGACAAAAAGCTCCTTCCTCATGATTTTGGGAGCATGACTTCATGGAAATGAGATGCTGATCCTCTGGGCCTCCTGGGTCAGGATGTGAGGTAGGAGGCCGGACTGCCCTTCTGCCCAACTTAGCCGTGTTGATCCTCCCACAGTCTGGGCTGCAACATCCGCCTCTGCACGGATCCCACACCAATTGCCAGCTCATCCTAAGAGCGCTTGGGAGCTTGTGGTCCCCAATCATGTCTCTCCCTAGTTCCCAGTTCCCCAGACACAAGCCTAGCTGAGAACTGGAGATAAGAACTATACCAGCTGACATTTTCAAGTCACAGGTCTGGGGGAGTTGAAAACTCTTTGAACAGAGGCCCAAGACTCACTGACTTTTAAGATGGGCCCTGGGCATGGGGAGCTGGGGCCACCTGGGGGTTCTAGAACAAGAAAAATAGGAAGGTGAGAGACTGATAATTTTCTCTAGAGGCACCATCACTACTCAATCTCCTACAACTGTCTGGTGGTCTCCCCAAGAGCCTCTATGCACCCATTTTATATCTTAGTATTCTCTGGACCCCAGGAGAAAAAGAAGGGGTGGTGGTTGTGTCTGAGAAGAACTCTGTATGCATTGTACCCTTTGAGGATAGAGTCCTTCCTCCTCTGATTGACACATTCACAGAGCCCTGCTCACTCCATCCCTGCTCCAAGCTCTTCTGGGAGTAGGGATTTGAGCTGACACTTTTGAGTTCAGAGAGGACAGGGTCAGGGTTCCTCACCTGAAGCCACCAACTCCAGGGGGTCACTGGGATGTGACAACAGGTAGGGAAATGTGCTATGTGAGCCATTGCATCTGGAGGATCCCCCATGGGCTGAGGTCACAGGAATTATGGGGAACATTCCCTAGTACTGCTGAGTCTGGTACTTTGAGCTTATATACAGGGGGAGACTGGCTGCCCCTTCCTTGGACAGAAGGAAAATGTCAACTGGGCTTCATGACTAACACAGCAGGGTCATGTTTTATCCTGAAGCCACTGTGGGACCTGGCTACACTGAAAGAGAGCATCTTTCAGAGAGGTATCTTAGTGATCAGCGAATGAGTGAGGAGCTGGCCCACCTTGCTCCGAGACATCCCCAAGTCTTCTTTCTGAAGATCTTCAGTTTCTCTGCCTCTGTTGTCTCTGAGTCTCTCCCTCCACCATCCCAGACTCTCTCTGTCTCTCCCTCCCTTGAAATCCCCCACACCTCTTCCCAGCCCTCATCACCTGAGGCTTCCCCAGCAGGACCTATGCAGAGTCTGAGTTTCTGACTGAATCCATGGAACTCCTCACCTAAGACTGGAATGTCCAGGGTGTCACTGGGGACCAGCCACTCAGAGAAGAAGAGTTTGTGTTCACTCTCACATCTGTATTGGCCCCATGGAAGTCACTCACAGGGTCCAGATCGAAGTCAGCTTGAGAAAGTCCAGATTGAATCAGCCAGCACATGGGGAGATCATGTTCCCCTACTTTGGACAGAGAAAATCTGTCACAGCTGACATCAGAATGACACTGGACAGTCAGGCCTCTCCAGGGGCCATGACAGTACCTGGCTGCACCAAGAGCTATCCCCTTCTAGATTCTCCTAGAGAAGAGGTTGTCATATGTTCCAGGTGCTGACTATTGGACTCCTCAATGAATGCTCCCACTCTCCCTGGACCTCAGCAGTTATGATCTTACCAAGTTTCTGGTCCCAGGGACTCTGAGCTCTCTCAACCATCATCATCCTACCTGGAGCTACAAATGACACGAGGCTTCTCTCATCCTTTCTGCAGACTCAGGCACCTCTGGGAAACACTGTGAATCTCTAACCTGAGACCATAAGCGCCAGGAAATTTCTGGAGGAAGACCACACATAGAACAAACTCAAGAAATAACAATAGCACCCGTATATTCACCTGGGATTTGGGTTCACAGGTCCCATAGAAAAGAGAGCCAGGACCACTCATGGTTGTAGACCAATACAGATGCTACAGTGGACACAACCTCTCCTCCGAGTGGTTGGGCCCTGTGATCCCCTGTCCAGGAATTGGAGATGGCCACCACTTCCCAAACACACGATTTGTCATATCCCAGGTGTGAGCCACACTGCAGAGTCACATTTCTTCCTAAAATCACCACAGGATTGGGCAGGGCTGAAAGGGAGGGCTTGTTGTAGGCTCCTAGGACAGAAGACACTGTATTTAATTGGTCTCACTCCTTCCACACAATCCCCCAGGGTTGGGCTGTGAGAAGGGGACAATCCTTAAAGCAGACCCCATTTATGAGGGCAGAATCTTGGGCTGGGAATCCCGAGGTCTTCTCACCTGTCCCCACCAGCTTTAGGGGTTCGCTGGGCTCTGGCCATCTAGTAAGACAGTTATCTTCCTGGATGACAATTTGTTATGAATAGAATGTAGAACTTCTCCTTGTTACTAGTCTCAAGTCCTCTGGATCTTCCTGGGTGATAAGCTTTGTTTATTATTTAGATGAACAGAGTCTCCTGAAACCACATGGTCACATGCTCCTTCAGGAGATCTCAGGCCCTGGCTCAGTTCAGTGGATGGGTTTGGTGAAGATACCTGAATGGAAACCAGAGCCTGGGTCTCACAACATCTCTACTCCTCAGATTCCCATCTCTCAGCCCCAGGACCCTCCAGATATCCATATCAGTCAGACCCAGAGATGGTGTTTTTCATCTCCAGATGGCCTGGGATGGTCTCTTGTCCCCAGTGAGGACCAGGGACTCTGGACTGTTGAGGACAGACATACCTGCCTATACTCGTGCCCTGGGGTACAGACTCACCCCAGAAGAGAGTTCTCTGTGAGAAATTTGTCCCCTAAATCCTGAACAGATCCTTTTCTTCCCAGAGTCTCTTGAACCTGTGGGTTCTCCTCATGGATCATGGCCTGGCTGTGAGGTGGGGTCCTTTTTAGTCTAGGGTCGTTCCTATTCCTCTTAAAATCTCATCGAGATGCAGTAGCGTTGCGGGGGTGGAGGCCATGTGTCTCTTATGGTTTCCTGCTGTACAGATAGGTGAGTTCATTGTGGTTTGCAAGAAGAACATACAAAGAGTTTGTTCACTTGGGACTTGGTTATTCCCACCACAGAATTGCCACATCAGCAGGCTCACAGGAAGATAAACATTCCTCCCCTGAATCCTTGCTCTCATTTCCACAACTTTGGACCTGGGGTTCCCCTCGGCGTTTATGGGGAGCTGACACCCAGGAATGCCATTTGTCTTGCCCCTGGCCAATATCTGTCTTATCAGTCCTCATCTCACTAAAGTACAGGATATAGCAGGAATTAAACACGATTCCCTTCTGAGTCTGGACCTTCCAGATGAGGGTGACCGAGGAGAGAAAGAACAGTTTCCTAAAATGAAGATGGAGCCATGGCAAAGAACAGAAGCCAATGCTGATTGGCAACTCGTACCCGTGACCATCAGACCATCAAGAGCTTATTGGAGAAGGGGTTTCCACCTCTGTGTGGACACAGGAACCCTAGGGTCTGTCCAGACTGGAGGAGTCCCAACTCCAGAGGAAAGTTGGAGGCTATGCTGTCAGCCACACCTGAGACTGAAGCGGACTTAAAATAGCACAAAGTAGTTTCCTGAAGAAAGTGCTCCAAACCTTCCTACCATGGGACTGGTAGGATTCCAAATAACAATAACACTAAAGATGAGAATGCTCAGCCCAAAGCATTTATTAACTGGATTCCTTCATAAGGGTTTTGCCTGTAGCATTTTCTCAAGATGGACAGTAATACATGGGATATTATACCTACTGCCTCAATCGAAAAAAAAGTAGAGATAATTATCTCTGAGTAAATGTCTCTTGGCATATGCTGTGTATCGTTTCCACCACAGCCCATGTATGCCAAAATTCCTTTAGTCAGCCATGCAGAATGCCCACGTAGGAAAAGTTGGTCCTCCCTGTGTGTGAGTTTTGCATTGGGTGAATGCCGTATTTGTGATCCCCATTTCATTGAAAAAAAAAACACATTTAATAAAACCTGTGCAGTTCAAACTTGTGTTGTCGAAGGGTCAAGTGTTTGTTAAGCTTATTTGAGAATGACAGATAAGGTTTATAACATGGAATGCATGAAATGGAAGTCTCCAGTGTACCTAGTTAAGGAAGGGTAGCCATTATATTGCAAAAGGGAGAAGTTCACTTAAGCTGCTTAGAAACATAGCTTGTTTCATACATCAGTCAAAACCAGAGCTGTTGTCAGTTATATGGTAGATAAACCATCACAAATAACGTGTTCTTTTGAGAGCATCCTGGAAGAATTACTATAGACCTTATGCATGACTAGAGAGATAAATATTGTTAAAGCAGGAAATGAGTGAGTGGCAGGAAAGGGTTTATTGTGGGACTTTTTAGAAAGTCCTCGGAAAAAATTCCAACCTCACACATGTAAGCATGTGTCTATGCTCTCTCATGCCTTCTTGACCTTATTTTTCCTGGGTCTGATCAAAGTAATTTCATCTTGATACCTGTGGCTTTCATATTAGGCATATTAGACAGTGAGAGAATTGGGTTATGGAGTGTTATGATTGTTCACGAAAATTTATTCAGGCTAGGTCTACTTTCTATAGTTTTTGCAAAATGGTTAACTTCTTGATGTTTTTGATAAACAGCCCAAACAGCTGTATTAATACCTTGGAATGTCCAAGGCCCCAGGTGGTGCCAAACCCGGTGGTAAAAACGCATGGTTGCACAGGTCACGGGCAGTTATGCCACTCTAAACTTCTCTATCAGGGCAGAAAATAAGTATGGAAGACTGGGTATCCCTGCAGAAGCTGTATATTCCTCTCCCTTTTGTTTATGGACAACTCAGGGATGTCTCAGCTCACTGACCCAGGCTCATGGTCAGCACAGAGCTGTCTTCCTCATGTGTGTGTGAAACATATTCACTCCATTATTGTTGGACACTGGCATCTTCCCACATGTGACTGTGAGGCTTAGGCAGGACCATCCCTGATGGCACAATGAGCTGATGCTAAGTTTGAGAACATGGATGTCACAGGAGAATTCTCTGTAGGGAAGAACAGCTCCAACAGTATCCTAAATCAGTTTTATTTTGAGTCAGTTTTAGGAGAAGCCATAAATGAAGGATCAGGTATGTAGGAGGAGCCACGAAACAGGAATGGACAACAAACACTGGACTAAAGAAAAATGGGAAATTTTAGAAATTGATTAGGAAATTATTTTGGGGGTGAAAAACAAACCCTGTTAACACAACCATAAATAATTTCATCAAGGACAAGACACAGATGAAATGGCAAATTTTAAATTGGAACAGAATATTCAGTACATTTTACAGAATACAAAAGAGAGGGATCAGAAATGTAAAAATAGATAAGATAGTTAATATACACAGGAAACAGAATGAGCAGAGTAAACAGGTATCACTGTATCACAGGTTCCAAAAGAAAGAAATAACAATTATGTCACTCAATACTGAAAATGAGTGATTGAGATTTTTATAGAAATTAAGAAACTACATGAATTTAAGATGCTTTAATTAATGTTAAAACAAAAATCTTGTCTATGGTAAAGTAAATGATATCTAGAATAAGTAAAAACAATTTAAAAACTACAAGAAAAAACACAAATGATTATCCACTTAATGGTAAGCTGATTGGGACTGGATTTCCCAAGAGCAAAAAGTAATGACAAAAGTCACTGGAGAAATATCATTAGCGTATTAATTGTGAGAAGAGACATCTACACCTCACCTAATGATTAAGTGGGAAAGTGGAAGTGTCTGCAGGGGACAAAATTCTAGACCATAAGGAGACTCAAGCATCTCTGACCTGCTGGGACTCATGTTTCATACACTACACCCATCTATCAGGTTACATATTTATGAGTGAAAAGGAGGGCATGGGAAAAAGATATCTTTTTTTCCTGATAGTATGCTCTTTTTAAAAAAATTTCAACGATGTGAGATACAATTCTGTGTTAGGTATACAAATGTTCATTATGCACGAACCTTTGTTGATGAGGTGTGCCCTGCCCTCCCCTGGCAGTTTCCCACTCCTGCCAATCCCTTTCTTATAATATTATGATAATTGTTCAATGTTCACTTAGGAGTGAGAACATTTGGTACTCTGTCCTTTGTTTCTGTGATTTATCACTGAGTATGATCGACTCTAAATCCATCCAAGTTGCTGTGAAGTCCATATGTTTGTTCTTCTTTATGGCTTCATAATATTCCATTGTGTTTATGTACCACATTTTTTAATCCAGTCCAGCTTCAATAAGCAGCATGGTTGATTCCATGTTTTTGAAACAGAAACTACTTTCTATGGTGAAAATGTAAGTTAAATCTATCCTAACAAAAAATGAGAGTAGAATTACTCATTTTTATTTTTTATACTAAATTAATTAATTAAGCAATTAACTATTTTTTCCTGGCCTCAAGTGTTCCTCCCTCAGGCTACCAAAGCATTGGGATTACATGCATGAGCCACCGCATCTCATGACAACTCCATTTTTGAAGCACTGGCAATGAACAAATTGGGATCAAGGACAATAACTGAACATCATTCTTCCATCACCGAGGAGCCATATAACCAAGTGGTTAAGAGTGTGGACTCACAATTACTCATTTTTAACCACAATTCCATATGTGTTTTAAAGAGCAACAGCTGACAATCTTGCACATAAAACTCAGAGTACAAATAAATGGCACCAAAGACGTGTTTTGGATAATCTCCTAACTTGCCCCAGGGGGCAGGTGCATGGTCCCTTCTTAATCTCAGGTGCTCCCTGAGTACAGAGGTCACCAGGTGAGCACACAAGGGGCCCTGCTGAGTGGCCCCCACAACTAGGGGACTTTTTTCTGAAGGAGCATGTCTGTGGTTGCCAGCCAGGGCACAGGAGAAGGTCCTATTCTCCCTCTTTGGACAGAGTGAATCTGTCATAGCTGACATTAGAGTGAGACTGGAGGATCAAGCTCTTTCCAGGGGCCATGGCAGGGAGGAAGGGCTTCCTTGACACTCCTGGAGGAAAAGAGGAGCCACTGGAACTGCAGGGCTGCTTCCTCCCACATCCTCCCTCCTCTGCTGTAGCTCTGCAGGTCTCACTGTTACTCACACTTTGTGTCTCTGACTCCAGAGGTTCATTTTTCTCACCTGGATTATTTTGGAAATATTTCAGGGACATGGGGTCCTTTCTGACTCTTGGTCATTCTCTGCCTGATCTATCTTCATCTGATAGTGATCAGGACATAGCAGCAAATAGACCCTATGTCTTTCTGAGTGGGTTTCTTCCAGGTAACAGTGAGTAAGGGCTCTCTTTCCTTCTCAGAGCCTCCCATGGGGTCTCCTTTACTCCTCAGTCCATCCGACAACACAGTGTTGTGGGATCACCATCATGGTCAGCTGTCCATCAAACTCCCAACCAACATATCTGGTGCCTCAAAATTGAATAAGAGAAGGCTGTGACTTCCTCACCTGGGATCAGGATGTACAGGGGTTCACTGGGGTGCAACCACACCTGGGATTTGTTTCTGTAGTAGTCATAGCATCTTAATTTCCACCTGTGGATGTAGGACATGGGGTCCACAGGGAACAGGGCCTGGACATGTCCATTGGGATGTTGCTGTGTGTCCATAA
This sequence comes from Cephalopachus bancanus, assembly GCA_027257055.1. Classification (NCBI taxonomy): domain Eukaryota; kingdom Metazoa; phylum Chordata; class Mammalia; order Primates; family Tarsiidae; genus Cephalopachus; species Cephalopachus bancanus. The sequence continues at coordinate 2,053,918 of JAPVLO010000522.1, read as the reverse complement.
TCCAGGAGAGCTTGTGTTCTCCTTCTTCAGTTAGAATGAATTTTCCAAATCCCTCCTGTGAACCACACTGGAGGGTCATGTTTCTTCCTGAGCTCATGATAGGGCTGGGCAGGGCTGAGGGGGTGGGTTTCCTGTAGTATTCTAGAAGAGAAGGAGGCATTGTGTTAAATGGGTCACACAACTCCCACATGATCCTCCAGAGATGGGCTGTGAGGGAAGAGTCATCCCTGAGGGAAGATCCCACCCCTCCTGAGGGCAGAGCCTGGGTCTGGGAACCCGGAGTGTCCACTCACCTGTCACTACCAGGTGTCTGGGAATCCTGAGTGTCCACTCACCTGTCACTACCAGGGGTTCCCTGGACTCTGATCATACAGCAGGGCTGTGATAGTAACAGTGATATCTGCCTGCATTGAGCTCTGTCATGGATGGGATGTTGAATTTGCCATTGCTCCCAGGCTCCTGTGTGCTCTCTGTCCCTGCAGGCTAACTTTCTCTTTTTATACAGAGGGTCCTCTTTGGCTGCTAGGGTCCCCTGATACCAAATTGCCATTGGGCTCCCTTGGGTGATCACAGAACCTGGCTCAGCACAGTTGGTGGGTTTGGGGAGGGTCCCTGTGAGGAATTCAGAGTCTGGGTCAAACATTTCTACCCCCAGATCACAGCTCTCAGCCCCAGAACTCTTCAGGCATCCCTATAAGTCATTCCAGAGCTATATTTCCCCATCCCCAGAAGTCCAGGAGTTTACTTCTTGTCCCCAGTGAGGGGGAAGGACCTAGGACGACTGGGGACAGAATCATCTGCCTGCACACAGGTCCTGAGTCACAGACTCAGCCCTGGGAGTGAGTTCTCATGAGAGATCTGCCCTCTGAATCATGAACAGATCAGTTTCTTCCCCAGAGCCTCCTTAGCCCTGAGGCCTCCTAGTGGACCAGTGCCTGGCTGTGGGAGGTCCCTTCTCAGACTAGAGTATCCCCTCCTCCTCTTTAAATCTCACAAAGGAAGAGCAAGGCTATGACTGTCAGTGTCATGGCATCTCCTCCCACTGGTCTTGGCTGTGCAGAACGATGAGAACACAATGCCTGCAAAACAAATGGACATTCAGGGCGTGGCCAATCAGAGGAAGAGTCTTCCCTGTCACAGAGTTGTCACATCAGCAGCCTCACAGGAAGGGGAACTGTCCTTTCTAGGAGACTGGCTTTTGTTTTCCCTGGGCTGGGGCTGGGGTGAACACCATGCTCACTGAAGACTTTTCAGACAGACATGGGGTTTCTTCTCAATCCTGGCCACTGTATTCCTCATCTGTCCTCATCTCACTGAAGGAAAGGATATAACACAAAAATAGACCAGGCATCTTCTCGAGTCAGGTTTTTCTGGGTTAATGTGACCAATGACTCTTCCTTCTATCTAGAGCCTCCCATGGGGTCCCTTTAGCTCCTCTGCCAATTCATCTACATGTTCTTGTGGGGTCCTCACCATGACCAGTCATCTCATCAGCCCTGGAGATGCTTTAGGGAAGTTTCAGGTACACGCTTCATGGCAGACTTAGGTCAGCAGAGACACAGTTATCTCCTGAGTGTGCAGGTCACTTCAAACCACATGTGGCAAAAAGTTCAAGGGGACATACAGAGAATAAAGAGAAGGAAACATAATTTTTAGTCCCTAGTGTGTCTTTTCTTTTACCAAATATTTCCCTTCTTGTACTTCCCCTTTGTTCTCTTTTTCCAGCAGTGCCCATTCCCACATCCCTAGGGAAAAGCCTCTGTGTCATTCCTGCCTCCTCAGTCCTCTTGTTTCCTTGGCCATCCCTCTGCACATCAGTCCATGGTCAAGGATATCAGATCAATTCATTAGGTTGCATTCTGATTTGGGGTGGGGTAGGGAACTGGTTTTTATTTCATTCCTGATCATCATTCACTGTAGATGACCGGGGGAAGCAGTGTCTCTTGGAACAGTACTCTCATTTGGAATACATTGTCATGAACCACACTCCTCAGAGTGGTTTAGGGATCAGAGACACTCAGGTCATGTGAGTGGCTCAACCACAAGGCTACAGGGCGCACTATTTCCAAACAATCTGTACTTAAAAGTGCTGGAACTCCATAGAATTTGTGACATCTCCATTGGACATGACACTGTGGGTTGAGACAGCATGCCCCCACACACCAAGGTGCTGGAAGCAACCAATTTCTGATACGAGTTCAAAGTTTCCTACAGAAGGATGTGCTAAACCATGTTGCCTAGCATGGGTCTCCTCAGGGTCTCAATCTCCCTTAATACCTTCACTATGCCCCAGTAAAAGGAATTGGGCTGTGGTGTCCATGTGAAACACCAGCTCCAAAATGCTACACAGTAGTGGTGTGTGTGTGGGTGGGGGGGGCAGCCTAGTTTGGACTCTGGTAAAAAACAGAGGACATTGACAGGAAGGGTTATGAGGGTAGAGAGGTGTGGATTTGTTAATTGAATGTGAACAAACAGATAACAAAGAAACGAAAACTTTGCCACTCTACTTTGGCTGATTGGAAGAATCAAATGGGCCATTACAGTATGAATAAACCCAGGAGGAGAAGGTGGCTTAGGAAAATGGTTTTAAGACTCTTAACTGAATCACAGAGAGAAGCAAAGCCACCCCCAGGGCTTGATCTTGTGGCGTCTGTTTAGTCTCTGTTTGTTTGTTGGTTTGTTTTCTCACAACCTTCCTTTCTCCGATTTCCTTATTTCTATAAATAGCAGAACCTTCTTTGCATTACTCTCCTTCAAATTCCCTGAGTTGTTTGACTTTTTTGTTTACTCTGGATATTAATTTATTGCTTCCACATATTTCCTCTATACTTCATGCTGTTTTTTAACTCTGTTGGCTGTTTCCATTAATGTGCAGAAGCTTTGTAATTTGACAGAATGTCATTTGTCTATATTTGCTTTCGTTTTCTGTGCTTTGGAGGCCTTACCCCCAAAAAATATTTGCCCAGATTAATAACCGGGAGTGCTTTTCCTTTATTTTCTTCTCAAAATTTCAGAGTTTTAGGTCTTATATTTAGGACTTTAACTGATTTTTAAGTTTATCCTTACATATTGTGAGAGATAGCAGTCTAGTTTTATTCTTCTGCATATGAAAATCCAGTCTACCCATGAAAATTTGTAGAAGATACTGTCCTTTCCCCAATGTATATTCTTGGAGATTTTGTTGAAAATCAGTTGACTGTATATGTGTGCACTTATTTTCAGTTCCTCTATTCAGTTCCATTGGTCTATGTGATTAGATTTAAGACAGCATCATGCTTTTTTTGTTTCTATAGCTTTGTATTGTATTTTGAGGTCAGGAAGTGTGATCATCTAGCTTTGTTCTTTTTGCTCAGAATTGCTTTGGTCATTTGAGATGTTCTGTGGTCCCATACAAATTTCTGAAGCTTTAAAATATTTAAGTGAGGAAAGCCATTGATATATTGACAGAGACCACACGGTATTTGTAGATTTATTTGTGTAATATGGCTATTTTAAACACTCTTTTGAGATCTATGAATATGGGTGATATTTAAATTTTTGGTGTTTCCTCTTCATTTTTGCTTCAGAATTTTATCATTTTCATTGTAGAAATGTTTCAACTCTGGTTTAATTTATTCATAGATACGTTTTCTCTGTGTGGATATTGTAAATAAGATTGCTTTCCTGATTTTTGAAGCTAAATATGATTAGTGTATAAAAAAGCTACAAATTTTTGCACATTGATTTTCTATATTACAGCTTTACTAAATTTGTTGTTCATTTTCATAGCTTTCCGACCAAGTTTTTAGGTTTTTCTATATATAAGACATTCTTTTTTCTAATCTGGATGCCTTTTCATTTTTTGTCCATTTGCTCTGGCAAGGACTTTCAGTACTATGTTGATTAGGAGTGGTGAATGTTGGCATTTTCTCTTGTTCCATGTCTTAGAGGAAAGAATTTCAGCTTTTCTCCCAGCAGGGTAATGTTAACTGTTTGCTTGTAATTTATGGTCTCTTCTGTGTGGAGGTACATTCCTTCTATACCCAGTTTGTTTAGAATATTGTTATGAGGGGATATAAAATTTTATTGAATGATTTTATTTTTATCTATTGAGATGATCATATAATTTTTGTCCTGCATCAGTTGTTATGATGTATTAGGGCTATTGATTTACATAAGTTGAACCATAAGTTCAATGCTTCAAGGAACTCTCAAACTGCTTGACACAGTGGCTGATCTATTTAACTTTCCAACTAGCAATGGATGAGTCTTTCAATTTCTCCACATAACATTTTATTTTCTGTTTTTGAAATATGGCTAAACTAGTAATTGGGAGGTGGTATCTCTTTGTGGTTTATTTGCACTTATATAATAACTAATGCTGTTTAGTATCTCTTCCTGTGCTGGCTATCTACTTGTATATCTTGTGTGTAAAAATACCTATTCAAGTACTTTGATGATTTTGCAATTGTGCTCCTTTCCTGCTCTTGATAAATTGAAGGTATTTTTTAGTATAGTTTGGACAGAAAAATCTTATCAGATACATGATTGACAATTTTTTTGCAATTTTATAGGTGCCTTTTCATTCTTTTGATAATGCCCTTTGATGCATGCAAAATTTAAATTTTAATGATTTCTTATTTATCCATTTTTTATTGTGCCTTGTACTGTGGGTCATATTTTTTTTTTTTTTGACGTTGGGGAAGGAATTTCTTTTATTTATTTATTTATTTATTTTTAATTTTTAATTTTTTATTGTGAAGTTGTGGGGTACAGTTAAGGGTTAGGTATACAATTGCATTTCATTCAGGCACCCTGTTGACATGGGATGTTTCCCCGTTCCCAGACAGATATTTGCTACTGTTAATCCCATCTCCCTCCCCCCACCATAGTTTCCCAGTACGGTCAGTCATTTTCGTATAGTATTGCATTGGATGTTTAAGGTTCATTATATGAGTGAGAACATGTGATACTCATATCTTTGTTTCTGTGAGAGGTCACTCAGTATTATAGACTCTAGTTCCATCCAGGTTGCTGCGAAATTCATGATTTTGTTCTTTTTTATGGCTGCGTAGTATTCCATCGTGTATATGTACCACATTTTTTAAATCCAGTCCTCTTTTGACGGGCAGCATGGCTGTTTCCAGGTTCTTGCTATTGTGAACAATGCTGCGATAAACATGCGTGTGCAGGTATCTTTTTTACAGAGTGATTGTGTTCTTCAGGATATATTCCCAGTAGGGGGATTGCGGGGTCATATGGGAGGTTGGTATTTAGAGTTTTTAAGAATCGCCACACTGCTTTCCACAGAGATTGCACTAGTTTACACTCCCACCAACAGTGTAGAAGTGTTCCCTTTTCACCACACCCTCTCCAGCAGCTGTTATTTTTTGAGTTGTTGATAATTGCCATTCTGACTGGGGTTAGGTGGTATCTCAGTGTGGTTTTGATTTGCATCTCCCTGATGATTAGTGAGGTTGACATTTCTTCATGTGTTTGTTGGGTGCTCGAATGTTTTCCTTTGTGAAGTGTCTGTTCATATCTTTTGCCCATTTTATAGTGGGGTTGTTTGTTTTTTTCTTTTCAGCACGCTTGAGCTCCTTATAGATCCAGGATGTTAAGCCTTTGTCGGACCTGGAGTTGGCAAATACTTTTTCCAAGTCTGTGGGCTGTCTCCCTGCTCTCTTGATGGTTTCTTTGGCTTTGCAGAAGCTTGCCAGTTTAATAAGGTCCCACTTGTCTATTTTCTCTCTTATGAACTGTGGGTTTTGGGTTTTGTTCAGGAATTGGATGCCAGTTCCGATTTCCATGAGGGTTTTTCCTTCCTTTTCTAAGGTTCTTATGGTTTGAGGTTTTACATTTAGGTCTCTGATCCATTTGGAATTAACCTTTGTGCATGGGGATAGATAGGGGTCCTGTTTCAATCTTCTGCATGTGGTCAGCCAGTTTTCTCAGCACCATTTACTGAATAGGTTCTCCTCTCCCCAGTGGTAGATGGTGGGGGCTTTGTCAAAGATGAGTTGGTTGAGAAATTGAGGTTTAGCTTCTGGAATCTCAATTCTATTCCATTGATCTATGTGCCTGTTCCTATACCAATACCAAGCTGTTTTGATGATTGTAGCTTTATAGTAAAGTTTGAAGTCTGGTAGTGTGATACCACCTGCTTTGCTTTTTTTGCTGAGGATTGTTCTGGCTATTCTTGGACGTTTGTGTTTCCATATGAATTCCTGTGTTGTTTTTTCTAGATCTGAGAAGAATGTTGCTGGTAATTTGATGGGTATTGCATTGAATTTATAGATTGCCTTAGGTAAGATGGACATCTTCACAATGTTGATTCTTCCGATCCATGAGCACGGGATATTTTTCCACTTGTTTGTGTCAACTTTGATTTCTTTGAGCAGTGTTTTGTAGTTTTCATTGTAAAGGTCTTTCACATCTCTGGTTAGGAAGATGCCAAGGTATTTCATCTTTTTTTTGTGGCTATTGTGAATGGAATTGTGTTTTTTATTTGGGTTTCTGTTTGTTTATTATTGGTGTAGAGAAATGCGATTGTCTTTTGTACATTTATTTTGTATCCTGAGACTTTGCCAAAGGTCTTTAAGAGTGTAAGGAGGTTTTTGCCAGATTCTCTTGGGTTTTCAAGGTATACAATCATGTCGTCTGCAAAGAGAGATAACTTGACTTCCTCTTTTCCTATTTGGATACCCCTGATTGCCTTCTCTTCTCTGATTGCTCGAGCCAGGACTTCCAATACTATGTTGAACAGGAGGGGTGAGAGTGGGCATCCTTGTCTTGTTCCAGTTTTCAGGGGAAATGGTTCTAATTTTTGTCCATTTAGGAGTATGCTTGCTGATGGCTTTTACTATTTTGAGGTATGTTCCCCGTATGCCTAGATGTTCAAGGGTTTTTATCAAAAAGGGGTGCTGGATTTTATCAAAAGCTTTTTCTGCATCTAATGATATAATCATGTGGTTTTTGTTTTGACATCTGTTGTATTATTTAATAACATTTATGGTTTGACGAATGCTGAACCAGACTTGCATCCCAGGAATGAAGCCTACTTGGTCATGATGGATGATTTTTGAGACGTATTGCTGAATCCGATTTGCTAGGATCTTGTTGAGAATTTTAGCATCTATGTTCATCAAAGATATTGGCCTGTAGTTCTCTTTCTTTGCTGGATCTTTACCTGGCTTGGGTATCAATGTGATGTTGGCTTCGTAAAATGATTTGGGGAGCATTCCATCTTTTTCAATCGCCTGGAATACCTTCAGTAGGATTGGTATCAGCTCCTCCTTAAATGTCTTGTAGAATTCTGCTGGAAAGCCATCTGGTCCAGGGCTTTTTTTTTGTAGGAAGTTTTCTTATTACGTAGTCGATTTCCTTGATTGTTAGTGGTTTATTTAGGGTCTCAATTTCTTCTTGTTCCAACTTAGGTAGGTTGTGTAATGTCAGAAAGTCCTCCATTTCCTTATGGTTTTCAAGTTTTTTTCCATACAAGTGTACATAGTAGTCTCTAATGATCTTTTGTATTTCTTCAGGGTCAGATGTGACTTCATCTTTTGTGTTTCTGATTGTGCTTATTTGGTTTTTTCCTTGCTTTTTCTTGGTCAGTCTAGCTAGGGGACCATCGATCTTGTTTATTCTTTTGAAGAACCATCTTTTTGTTTCATTGATTTTTTGTAGTATCTTTTTGTCTTCTATGTCCTGGATTTGGGCTTTTATTGTGGAGATCTGGATTCTTCTGCTGAAATTAGGGTTTTTGTGGTCTTGCTTTTCCAGCTTCTTTAGGTGGCTTGTTAGGTTGTTAATTTCTGTTCCTTCCATTTTCCTCATGTGTGTTTGTAGGGATATGAATTCCCCTCTTATTACAGCTTTTAAGGCATCCCAGAGATTTTGGTAAGATGTTTCTTCATTTTCGTTTGTTTCCAGGTATCTTTTGATCTCTGTTTTGATGTCATCATTGACCCAGGAGTTATTTAGCATCATGCTGTTTACTGTCCATGTCTTTGTGGGTTTTGGGGGGATCTTTTTGGTGTCAATGTTTATTTTTATTCCACTGTGGTCCGAGAAGGTGCATGGTAGAATTTCAGTCCTTTTAAATTTGCTTATACTTGATTTGTGTCCAATTATGTGGTCGATATTAGAATATGTTCCATGTGGTAATGAGTAGAATGTGTATTCTGTGGTCTTTGGATGGAGTGTTCTATAGGTATCAATTAAGTCCATTTGGTCCAGAGTCTCACTAAGGTTCCGGATCTCCTTGCTGATTTTTTGTCCTGATGATCTGTCTAGGGTTGTGAGTGGTGTATTAAAGTCTCCAGTTATTATGGTGTTAGAATCAATGTCTTTCTTTAGTTTTCCTAGAAGTTGCTTTATGAATGTTGGCGCACCTATGTTGGGTGCATATATGTTTAGGATAGATATGTCTTGTTGATGGAGTGAACCTTTTATCATTATGTAGTGGCCCTCTGTATCTTTTTTAATTTGTGATAGCTTAAATGGTATTTTGTCTGAAATTAGGATCACGACTCCTCCTTTCTTTTGTGTTCCATTCGCCTGAAAATTTGTTTCCCATCCTCTTACTTTGAGTCTGTGTATGTCCTTTGTAGTGAGATGGGTCTCTTGAAGGCAGTATATTGTTGCCTGGTGATATTTTATCCATTTTGTCATTCTATGTCTTTTCAGTGGTGCGTTTAGTCCATTCACATTCAGTCTAATTATTGAAATGTGAGAGTTCGTCCCTATCATGGAGTTCTTATTGAGTTGTTTTTTTCCACTTGGTTTTTTTTTTCTTTTTTGTCTTTCTTTTGGTTTTGGGGTTGGTTCATGTATATTTTATTCTTTTCCCTGTACTCTTGTGAAGAATGTTTCCAGGTATCTTTTGATCTCTGTTTTGATGTCATCATTGACCCAGGAGTTATTTAGCATCATGCTGTTTAGTGTCCATGTCTTTGTGGGTTTTGGGGGGACTTTGTTGGTGTCAATGTTTATTTTTATTCCACTGTGGTCCGAGAAGAATGTTGTGAATGAAGAATGTTGTTCTTTTTTCCTTTTCTTCTGTGTTTAGTAATTTCTTAATTGTTTCATGTAGAGATGGTTTGGTGGCAGCATAAGTTCTTAGGGATTGGATATCTGGAAAAGATTTTAATTCTCCCTCACTGATGAAGCTTAGCTTGGCCGGGTAGGTTATTCTTGGTTGAGATTGTTTATCTTTTAGGACTTTGAAGATAGGGCTCCAAGCTCTCCTAGCCTGCAGGGTTTCTGCAGATAAATCTGCTGCTATTCTGATTGGTCTTCCATGGTAGGTGATCTGGCCTTTTTCTCTTGCTGCCTTTAGGATTTTTTCTTTTGTGCCTACTTTATTTAGGTGAATTATTATGTGTCTAGGAGTTGGTCTTCTCATTTGTTGTCTTGTGGGGGTTCTCTGAATCTCTTGTGTTTGAATTTTTGCATCACTGATTAGATAAGGGAAGTTTTCTTGAATGATCTCATGGAAAGTTTGTTCCAATGTGGTCTCTGTTTCTCTTTCTGCCTCAGGGAGTCCAATTATTCTTAGGTTAGTCCTCTTGAGGTAGTCACTCATCTCTTGAAGGTTTTGTTCTGTCTTTTTGAGCTTATTTTCTGTGTTTTTAAGAGTTTGGGTTATTTCTATATTTTGGTCCTCAAGCTCTGAGATTCTTTCTTCTGCTTGGGTAATTCTGATTTCCATGTTTATCAATTTGTTATTTATTTCATTCACAGTATTCTTTATTACTGTTATCTCAGATATCAGCTCCTTCCTAGTTTCTTCTTGTGTCTCCTCAATTCTTTTAATCTCTCCATTATTGTTTTGATATCTACATTTGCATTTTGAGACCCTTCACTCTGGGGACCTTCCATTGTTTGCATTCCAAAGTCAGTTTTCTCAATGTCTGCTCTCCCAGGCGTCTGGGAGAGACCCATACTCTTCTTTTGGTTTTTCTTCATTTCTGTAGATTTTTCTCCCTCTCCCCCTTTCCCTCCCCCTCTTCAATTCTGTTTTTGAGGAAAGGTGGGGTTGCTTTTATTTCTCTTCTGCAATGACCTGTTCTTCCTTATGAAGGTCTTCTGGCTTTGTTCACTTTTCCCTCTGCTTTACAGTCTGTCTATTCAGCAGTATGCAGCCTTGGTCCCTAGATTTAAAAGGGGGGCATATAAAAGAGGAAAATAACGGAGAAAGGGGGAGTCAATAGGGAGTTAGAAAGAGAGAAGTGCGAGAGGGAAAACAGATATACATACCAACTATCAGGTGAGAGAGATACAGGGCCGGGAAGAAGTGAAGAAAGACAGGTAAGAAAGATTCCCTAAAGAATACTGATAGTTACACAGAGACAGGCCAATATAATCAAGAAACAGTTTAAGTCAGAAGGTAAACACAACAGTTTCAATGATAAAATCATAAGTCAAAATAAGCGATCAGACTAGAGTCACTTCTGTGATCTCCAATTCCAGCCTCTCCCTTTTGTTTTTCGTTGCAGCGTAGGGGTAGGGCTTTGTCTCCTGTTTCACGCTGCTGCCTTAGGAACTGAGGTAAAGTTTGTTGATAGGTGGGCGGGGCAATGGAAGTCTCTGCCTGGAGAATAGCAAGGTAGTTTACTCAGATCTGTTTTTCTCCACTTGTCTGGCTCCCCCAGTTTGGGGTCTCGCACTGAGTGCCTCAGTCAGGGTGGGCCCGGAGTTCCAGAGCTCCAAAGCTCCAAAGGGCAGGCAGTGGGTGGCGAGAGTGGCTCTGGGCCCCTTACAGGGTACTCGGCCAGGAAAGAGACCAGAGTCTCTGAGGGGCGGGTGCCCAGAGCCTCCCTGTGTGACCGGCGGTGCCGGGTGCCGGGTGTTGGGCTGGAGACAATGGAGCCAGGGAGAGGGCCGGAGGGAGCAGGGACCCAAAACTCCCCCACACGCTGCAATATCTGGCCTTAGGAAATGAGGTAAAGTTTGTTGATAGGTTGGCGGGGCAATGGAAGTCTCTGCCTGGAGAATGGCGAGGCAGTTTAAGCAGATCTGTTTTTCTCCACTTGTCTGGGTCCTCCGGCTTGGGGTCTCACGCTGAGTGCCTCAGCCAGGGTGGACCCGGAGTTCCAGAGCTCCAAAGTTCCAAAGGGAAGGCGGTGAGCGGCGAGAGTGGCACTGGGCCCCCTGCAGAGTACTGGAGCCAGGAAAGGGACTGGATGGAGTCTCTGAGGGGCGGGCGCCCAGAGCCTCCCTGTGTGACCGGTGGTGCCAGGTGCCAGGTGTCGGGCTGGAGACAATGCAGCCGGGGAGGGATCTGGAGGGGGCTGGGACCGGAGACTTCCACACACGAGTAGAACAGCAGCAGTGGTGGGGGGTGCGCAAAATCTGGCCTTGCGTGGGAAGTTCCTGGGCCTGGCACCAGCACAGTTGGTGGTGGGCTGGGGGATGGGGGAAGAGAAGTAATAGCCTTTTTGGGAACTCACGTTCAGAGAATCTCACCAGTTCACCTATGCCGTCGCCATCTTGCCCTGTCTCTGTGGGTCATATTTTAAAAAAATGATTGTCAAGTACAATGTTCTGAAAATGTATCCTCAGATTTTATTCTAAGAGTTTTATATTTTTAGCTCAAACTTTTATTTCTTTTAACTTAATTTTGTGTGATGTGTATAAAGTTCCAACTTTATTATTTTGTGTGTGGATATCCAGTTTTCCTAATACCATGCATTGAAGAGGTTATTCTTTACCAGTTGAGTTATCTTGGAAGACTTATGAAATACAGTTTATCATTTTATGCATTCACTTCCTTTCTTCAGTTCTATTGCATTCATCCACAAGTCTATTCTCATGCCATTGCCAGATTGATTTGATTATTGTACCTTATTCATATGTTTCAAATAAAAAGTGCAGTTTTTAACTTTTAAAAATTGCTATTCTGTGTCTTTTGAAATTCTATATGAATTTTCCATTTCTGCAAAAAGGCACTCGAACTATAATGGGCATCACACTGATTCTAGATAATCTAGGTAAATATTGCCATCTATACAACATTAAATGTTTCAATTAATGACCCTGGAATGATGCTTCACTTATGTAAGTCCTTAAAAAGTTCTTTATTTTGAAGTAGTACTTTCAATTTTCTATGTATAAGCATTGTATCTTCTCGGTTAAACGGACTTCTAAGCAAATTTTTCTTTCAGATGCCATTAAGAGATGAATTACCTTTTAAAAAGATATGTTGAATTTCTAAGCCATATTATCTATAAATGTGAAGCTATTTGGAAGTAAGACATTTACAAATGTGTTCAAATAAAGAAATTCATGAGGAGTTAGAATTATCCCATTCAATATAACTGATATTAGTATCTGAAAGCAAGAAGAGGCACACAGAGGAAAGTCATATGAAGACAGAGGCATACAGGGAGAAGTCAAATTGTGAAGATGAAGATAAAAATTGGAGTAATGCTGCAACAAGCCGGGGAGTGCCTGGGGACAATAGAAGGTGGTAGAAGTCTACTAAAAATTCTTCCATAGGACTTGCAGAACAGTCATGGCTCTGTTAACATTTTGATGTTGTATTGAATTTTTAAGTTATCCCATTAATCTTTTACATTGAATGTAAAAACTTTTGTCTTTTACCTCTTGTGGGTATGCTAGAATTATGGTTATGTAATTTCTTTTTAACTGAGCCATAACACTGAAGTAAAAATTATTATTATCTCTAAAATAGACAAGTAAAGGTGTGTCTGTGAGCTGTCAGGGAGACTTGCTTCAGATGCTTGTTATGCATAAGTATAGAAAATGCTGTTCTTCACTTCCCAACTCTGCATTCAGTGATACTACATCAAAATCATGAATTTTGTCATGAAAAAATTACATTGCCGAATCTGAAAATTTTATCAGAGCATTTAAAAAAAACTATTTCAGAATTCGAATACCACAGTGTTGTCACTTCAAATGCCTCTGTGATGATTCCAAGTGATACTATTTCAGGAGAAGTTACTTAGCATCCAATAAAGAGGAAAGGGCTATAGAGTCCAGACAGGGGTTTAGGGCATCCTTTTAGTTTTATATTGTCCTTTTTTTGATCTGGCCTTCTTTCATTGATTTGCTAACAGAACCAGGTGTGGAACTCTAAACTGAAGAGATCCAGGATCCCTAGATGTCAATAAAGCCCATCCAGGAGTGTGATAATGACAAATAAAGACGACTGGGGTCACATAGCAATGCATCAGAGCTTTCAAGTGTGCAGAACTGTGGACTCAAAACTGCCACATTTGTAGTAGTCTCATGTCTGAAGCTGAGAATAGAAGGGGATCCAGCCAAGGAAAAACAACAAAGGTGGAGGGAAAAAGTGTCAGATTTTAATGGTCCTCCACGGATCATCCCAGACAGTGTCCCTTGGACACTGATACCTTGAGGAATACCTTGATTCCTCCTTCTAGAAATGACCAGCAGACAGTCCAGATAGCAAATAGGAAATATTTTATTGCAGAACCTTCTGGGATCATGAGATTTGATTCCAAGGTCTACCACTCCAAATGGTGCATTGTTCTCTTTCATTTTTACTTTATGACTGATTTTTTGGGGCTTCTCTAGTCATCACAAGCATCAAATATCAGAATCCCGAGGAACACCAGGATCAAGGCAGCAACTCCCATGCGGATGAGATTTCCCACTGTGTAATCCTGAGGCAGTGAAGCTGGGGACAGTGGACAAGGAGGTCACAGAGGTCAGAGCAGATCAAAATCCACCAGAATCCCTGACTGGACTTCAAGGGCACCCACCTCCCCTTGGAAGATCCTGAACTTCTGTGTCCAGCACCATAATTGAGAGATTCTCTCCACTCACCAGTCTTGGAGTCAGATTTGTTCTGTGATAGGCTGTTGTTTTCAGCTTCTCCTGATAATCAAAATAGTGGAAGACTTAAGAAGTTGAAGAGACTTTACCCTGGCTTAACCTCTGGGTTCTACATTCTCATATTTCCCCATGTCTTATGGCATGATTTTTTCAATAATCTTCTTCTCTGCAGTAGCAAAATTCTTTCTAGGCTCTTCATCAAGTTATTTTAGCCTTCTTGAGTTTTACAAATTTAAATTTGACTTCTAAGTCATTATGAGAGAAGATTCTTTCTGTTTGCTGAGATTTCAGGTTCTGAATGAAAAGTAGTCTCCTAATAGAGAAATAATTAAGCCCTTGTATGATCTTGGTTTAGTCTGGGACACAGAAATATGACAGCTGATTTCCCTGAGATAAATGTTTACAGTTTTTCATTAATGAGAAACTAGACTTCCTGGATTAGGTGTTGACCCTCAGGGTTCCTGAATGTCAGGAGCACGAGAGTTGAAAGTCTGGGACTGCATTTCCTACACTCTATGTCTGTCGGTTCTCCTGGTGACTTATTGTCCATTTAATTTTTCATTAACAAATTTTTCATGATGTTAACAACTAGAAGGTGATACATATACACACATGTTCATATACAAATATATATTCTCTAAATGGTGGTGTTATCAGAGGTTTATAAAACAATATTTCTGCTTTTATGAAATGTAAATCTTGGTGTGAAGATCAATAATGAACATAAAAAGTCATACCAGCAGGAGAGGGATGGGAAGGGGCAGGAACATAATCATACCATTTCAAAAATATTGAGAATATATGTGTGACTATATATACAGATATATTCAGAGATAGCTATGTAATAATACATAATTTGCAAATATGTAAAACTTTAAGTATTTATTTAACATGTACAGCATACATTTTATTATTTGAAGTGAGAAAACTGAAATGAAGAGTGGAATGGAGCAAAGATGACCACTGTGGAGGATATAAGCACCACTCTCACCTAGCAAGACAGAGTAGGGACTCAATTACCATTAGACATAGATACTCTGAACACTTTTGGATGGGTTAATTATGGTGAAACTAGTGAAAGTTTCTCTGAGCAAAGTCCAGATGGTCATGATAAGTATGGAATTCCAGGTGCCCCATGTTCCTCCCTGCACCAGGTGTGCAAAGAAAAGGCAGAATGTTCAAAGAAGGAAAGCAGTGAGTGATTATAAGATGCTTTGAATCAATTAACTCCCTCCCAACAGTGCACAAAACGTCAGTGTCACATGAGAGGAAACCTGGTCAGGATGCAATGGTGGGTGGAATGGGGAGTCTATTTCCCAGGAAATGCCTACGAGCTGGATGAATCTGACTGACATGTCCACCGCCAGCACCTGATGGATCAACAGACCTGTGCCTCTCTTTCAGAGCAGGGCAGAGCCTGGGGATCCAGCCACCAATTAAAGAAGTCACCCTGGACACCTTTGTAAGGTTGAAACTTCCCATGACCTGTGGGGGTCTCCTTGAACATACAGAGATAAAAAAGGCAGGTGCAAACAAATGGGCACCACACCCACCCAACATGAGCGAGGTGCTTACAGGAGCAGAGATTATGCTAGGTGAAGGAGGGAGAGTGAGCGATTCTGGGAACCGATGGGTCAGTTCATTCACTCCCCAACCCCATTAGCCACTTGCAGCAGGGATCTGAAAACTGACTCACTATTTTAACAGCTGGAGAAAAAATCTGCAATAACAAGAACGTGGCACAGGATGGAGTTCCTCTTTCTCTCAATGAATTGAGAGAACTCTAACACAAATGAGAAAAGATCAATGAAGAAACAAGCAACTATCAGACTTTAATGAAAAAAGCAGTCATTAGAGCACAAACAATGAAAATCCCCCAGGACAACCTGCCCCAGATGACAACCACAGAAATCAGAGAATGAATGGCACAAATGACCAGGAACAAAAAGAAACACTAAGCAAAATTCAAAGAAATTGTCCAGGAAGTAAAAGTGGAAATGGCAAGCTTCAAAAAGCCTTTTCTTAAATAATGCAAATAAAGAACTTTATCCTTGAAATCAATAACAAATATCAAGTATTGGGAATAAATGCAAGCAAGTAAAGAAAAGAATCTCAGGCCTTGAAGACCAAAATATGGAAATAATGCAGTCTGTTGAAAGCATTAAATAATCCTCAAAAACAGAAACAAAACCTCTAAAAGTTGTGTGACTTTGCAAAAACAATACTACATATAATTGGTATCCCTGACAATCAATATTTTTCTCATGTACAGAAATTGGAAGCATTCCCCCAGGAATGGGGACAAGAAAAGGATGCTCTCTCTCACCCTTTTGTTCAATATAGCATTGGAAGTCCTAGCCTGGGCAATCAGGCAAAAAAAGGAAATCAGGAATATGCAAGTAGGAAAATAAGAATTTAAGCTATCCTTCTTTGTGGATGACATGATTCTATACCTTGAAACACCTAGGGAGTCCGTCAAAAGCTTCTTCCCACTGATAATTACCTTGGTAAAGACTCGGGGTAAACAATGCAATGTGCAAAAGACAGTGACATTTCTAAACACCTGCAAAAAATCAGAGAACCAAGATTCCCCACTAATCACCAAACATAAAAGTCAACTCTAAATGGGTTAAATACTTAAATGTAAAACCTCAAAATATAAAAATATAGGAGGCACCTTTATGGAAATTGGAATAGGCAACCAATTCCTGATCAAAATCGCAAATGCCCACAAAAGATAAAATAGACAAGTGGGACTTCATCAAACAGAAAAACTTCTGCAAAACAAAGGAAACCATCAGGAGAGTGGGGAGACAGCCCACGCAATGGGATAAAACTTTGCCAACTGTATATCTGACAAAGGCCTAACATGTAGGATCTAAAGGGAACTCATATGTGCTAAAAGGGGATAAAAATTTTAAAAACACAATCCTATTAAAAAGTGTGCAAAAATATGAATAGACACTTCTCAAAAGAAGGCATACAAGCAGCCAACAGATACATAAAAAGATGTTCAGTCTCACTATTCATCAAAGAAATGCAAATTAAAACCACACTGAGATAACACCTAATTCCAGTCAGGACAGCTATCAATAACTCAAAAAACAGCAGATGATGGAGAGGATGTGGGGAAAAGTATCCACTTCTACACTGCTGGTGGGAGTGTCAAATATTTAAACTTCTGTGGAAAAGAGTGTGGTTATTCATAAAATATCTAAAAATCAATCTTCCATTCGACCCAGCAATGTCCCTTCTAAGAATATACCCAGAGGAACTCAAATCATTTTATAAAAATAAACGCATGTTTATTGCAGCACTATTCACAATAGCAAAATCATGGAAACATCATGCTGTCCATCAAAAGTAGACTGGATCTTTAAAAATGTGGTACATATACATGATGGAACATTATGCAGCCATAAAGAAGGATAAAATTATGACTTATGGACCTTGCAGCAAGATGAATGGATTTAGATTCTCTCATACTCAGTGATCTATCACAGAAACAAACAACTGAGTACCACATGTACTCACTCATAAGTGAACCCTGATCATTTATCATAATACAATAAAAAAGGGATTCTCAGTGGGAGGAAACTGCCATATGGGGCTCATAACATCAATAACGGTACATAATCTCAAACTAGGTGAAGTGGGGACCAAAGGGGGATTCAATGTTTACCTGTAAAATGATCACTTATCTACCTAATCCTGAATTGTACCCCACATCTTTAAAATAAATTAAAAGAAAAAAAAAACAGGCAGTGGGCAGGATTTTTATCTTCAGTTTATAGTTTGTTAACATTGTAGACCAAATATTTGTCCAACATTTAATACAAATAATGTATTAGACCAAAGAATCAAAAAAAGCACAATATCGTTTCAAATTACTACAAAATAAATGAATTACCTTGGCATTTTGGCATTCACCTAACCAGAGAAGTGAAAGATCTTTACAAGGAGAACTATAAAACACTGCTCATAGAAATGAAGGATGACACAAACAAATAAAAACATTCCATGCTCATGGTTAGGAAGGTTCAATCTTGTCAAGATGTCCATTTTATCTAAGGTAATATACAGATTCTTTGCAATACCCATTAAATTATCAACATAATTTTTCTCAGATGTGGAAAGGACAATACAGAAATTCATATGGAAACAAAAAAAGGATGAATAGTTTAAGCCTTCCTTAGCAAATGAGCAAAGGAGGAAGTATCACACTTCCAGATTCTAAACTTTACTATAAGGCAACAGTAACTAAAACAGGCTGTTATTGGTACAAGAAAAGGCGCATAGACCAATGGAACAGGACAGAGATTCTGGAAGCAAAAACTTGGTCTCTCTTTATTTTTTTGAGTTGGATTCTCACCCTGTCGCCCAGACTGGAGTGCAGTGGCCGCTCCTGGCCACTGCAGACTCGACCTGCTGGGCTCCGTCAATCTCTCCGCCTCAGCCTTCTGAGTAGCTGGAATTACAGGCATGTGCTACCATGCCCGGCTGATTTTTTGATTTATTGTAGAGATGAGGTCTCGCCAAGTTGCCCAGGCGGGTCTCGAACCCGCGGGCTCAGGCAATCCACTCACCTCCACCTTCCAAAGCGCAGGATTACAGGCTGAGCCACTGAGCCACGAAAACTTCTTCTCTTAATCAACTTATCTTTGACAGAGCCACCAATAACAACCACTGGCGAAAGAAGACCATATTTATCAAATGTTGTTGGGAAAACTGTTTGACCCCATGCAGAAGAATAAAACTGGAGCCCAACTATCATCATATTAAAAAAAACCCTCTAAACTGGTCAAATACTTAAATGTAAAAACTCAAACTATAAACATCCTGGAAGAAAACATAGGAAAGACCCATATGCACATCTAAATAGGCAATAACTTATTGATCAAATCTCCAAAATCAAATGCCATAAAACTTATGATAGACAAGTGGAATCTGATCAAACTGAGAATATTTTTCACAGCAAAAGAAACCATCGAGAGAATTGGAAGAAAACCCACAGAATGGGAAATACAAATATTTTCCAGTAATGCAGCTGACAAAGGCCTAACTTCCAGGATCTACGAGGAACTCAGTCATGTTGAAAGGAAACACACACACACACACACACACACACACACACACACACACACACACACACACACAACCAATTAAAAAGTGGGCAAAGACCAGAAGTGGTAGCTTATGCTTGCAATCCCAGCACTTTGGAAGGCGAACACAAGAGGAACGTCTGAACCCAGAGGTTCAAAGTCAGCCTGGGCAACTTGATGTGACCTTAACTCTACAATAAACCAAAATTGAGTGGGGTGTTGTGGCATTTTCCTGTAGTTTCAGGTGCTTGGAAAGCTGAGGTGGAAGGATGTCCTGCACCCAGCAGGTTGATGCTGTGATGGACATGAGTGTGCTCCTGCACTCCGTCCTGGGCAACAGAGTGACACTCTGATTCAAAAAAAGGGGACAAAGAATGTGAATACACACTTTTCAAAATAATATATAAACATCCAATAAATACATGAAAAAATGCTCAGCCTCACTAATCATCAGAGAAATGCAAATTAAAACTATATTGAAATACCACCTAAATTTAGTAAGGCTGCTATGATTAATAAGGCAAAAAACAAAAGATGATGGCATGGATGCAGAGAAAATGAAATGCCTCTACACTGTTGGCGGGAGTGCATACTAGTTCAAACTCTTTTAGGAATTGCGGTGTGGTGTTTCCTAATAGAACACAAAACTGACCTTATGATCCCACAATACCTCTCCTGAGAATATATCGAGAGAAACATAAATCACTCAACCAAAAAGCCACCTGCACAGACATGTTTATTGCTGCACTATTCCCAATAGCAAAAACCCACCTCCAATCCAAAGTGGATTGGATAAAAATAATGTGGTACATATACATAATGGGCTAGTATGCAGACATCAAGGAGGATGGAAACAGGGATTTCAGAGAAAACTGAATGTATAATCACCATAATACTTAGTAATCTACCACAGAAACAAAGACTAAATATCACATGTTCTCTCTCATGAATGGGACCAGAACATTAATCGTATTAGCACAAGGAAGGAACCAGCATCACTGGACACTGCCTGGGGAGGAAGGGCAGAAGGAAGTTACGTGACAACACAAAGAGTAATTGGCTTCAATCCAGGAGAAGTGAGGGCCACTTGGAGGCTGAAACTTCACCTGCATGAAGCGTAGTTAATCCTGACTTGTACCCCATATCTATACAATAAAACAAAAATGAAGTAAAATGAAATATTCAAATATTCAGAAAGTAAAAAAAAACTGACATGCAATTTAGAAATAAAGAAGTGTAATTTCCATGTGATTTTGATTCATAAGTTTATATAATTATTATCAGCAAATTAGAGAGAATTACTAAACAATAATCTGAAATGACAAATTTTGTAGTGAGTTAATATGAAATAAAATGAATATACTCAAATGAATAGCTTCCTTATGTATATCTACTTCTTATTTAAAAATATAAATGAATCAACTATCTCCTTATAAATTATTAAACTGGTTGAAATATTCTTTGCATTAGAATGAAAACACAAAATTATTTTAAATACGTTTATAAAAATAAGTCTTATTTAACAAACTCCAATGTTTAATGTGTAGGAAGACTTGATATCGATGAAAAATTATTTTCTATAGTGAATGTATAAATTAAATCAATCTCAACCAAAATAACGCAGTACTTATTTTAAATAATACTTCATTAAAAATTATAAGTTTGTCAAAGAACTCAGTACCACATGTTCTCATTGATAAGCAGACTTTAAACAATGATTGTAATACTATAAGAAAATGATTGGCAGCATTGGGAATTTGCCGGGAGAGGAGGGCACCTTTACAACAAGGGTAGTTGCATAATGAACATTTGTATACCTAACCCTGAATTTTACCCCAAAGCTTTAAAATAAAAAAAAAGTTTGCCTATTTAAGTTTTCATTTTAAAGTCTCAGAAATAGACCAACAGTAGGCAAGTGTGAAAAAGAATACTTAGAGTAGAAAGGAACTGCACACAAGAGGTGTTTTTGATCATTCCCTAACTTACCCCAGGGAGCAGGTGCATGGTCCCTGCTGCAGCTCAATGAGCCCTAAGTATAGACACCACCAGGTGAGCAAAGGAGGGGCCCTGCTGAAGAGTACCCACAGATGGGGGGCTTCTCTCTGAAGGAGCATGTCTTCTGTGGGCTTCACCCTCACCACAGTCAGTCAGATTCCACTGAGGCCCAAGCAGCCTTCTGCCCTGTCCTGAGAGGGCTCAGGGACGCTCTCATGTGTGGGTGAGGGACTCCCTCCTCAGGGTCTCTTGGAGGTGAGGAATAAGAGCTGCCAAGGGAGCATCTGTCTGTCTTTTCTTCACCTCGCTCAACACTTTCCTTTCCATCAGCCCCAACATCATTCCTGAATTCACATCAGCGTTGGACCACAAATCCTGCTCACCCTGCAGGTCTTCCTCCTATTCATCACACTTCCTCCAAGCCAGGTTACGGACCTGGAAGTCATGCACATCTGTTTGTAGTGTGGTCTCTAGTAAACAATTTGAAAGGTTTAGTTTGACAAATGTACACGCAGAAATTCAAAACAAGTGGAAATTCATAATTTTTTGCTGTTTCTATAATGCTGTGTCTCTAACAAGTTAAAGACTCCAGAATTGATGGATAAAAATGACACGAAACTGCCCTTTTTCTTTTGACCTTTTAATTTTTAAAGGTCTCAGCAGTTCGAGAAAGAGAACAGGCTCAGAGAGTGCTGGAGATGGGAGCAGGTTCAGGATGAGCCCATTTATTCTAAAAGTCAGAAATGAGGAGACTTTGAAGGGTCTGTCCAGGAAGCTCCTCCTTATCAGATTGGAACCCAGGACAGGAGGTGAAAGGGCTTTTTCAGAAATCCCACCTCCCAGGAGCAGCTGATACTACACAGACTTATCCATACCTTTCAGGGTCCTCACTCCCAGACTCCTTGCTTCCTCCCCTGGCCCTGGCTCCCCAGTGAGTAGAGATGGCTTCTCAGAATTTTGCTCAGAAAGGGAAAGACAAACCAGGATTCTGCACCCCATGAACTCGGAGTCCTCCTTCAGACTGGAACTTCATACCCTTTCCTCTCCTCTGATCACCAGAAAGTGAACCAGTGCCCCATCCTCGTGGGCCAGGAAGTCACATACACCAAGACATTAATGTCCAACCTCTTCTCTTCTGGGTAACAGACCCTAGCTAAATATTAGAAATAGAGATGTATCTAGAATATAGTATTGGTTCAGAGTAACTGTATTTCCATCACCTGTGGTTCAGGATCTGTTGTTGAAGGACTGGGACACCTAAAGGTTCTGATTTTGAGATGCAGACATTAAGAGATGCGTGGGTGGGTCTAATCATATGAACTCCAAAGTTCACCAGCATCTCATCCAAACCCTACTTACATGCTACTCTGAATGAGATTTTAAGGCTGTGCTGAGGGGTGGTGGCTGTCTATGTCCTCACTCTTGTGGGCTGGATCCTCCCCTGTGGCAACTCTCTCTTCACTCCCCTCATTCGTTATCACCCAGAGCTCTCCTGGGGGCAGGATCCTTAGCTGAATATTTGAGCTCAAAGAGGACAGGGTCAAGACTCCTCACCTAAGACCACCAGCTCCAGGAAGTCACTGAGGTGTGACAACAGGTAGGAGGAGATGCTGTGTAAGCCATAGCATGTTAAGGTACCCCCATGGACTGAGGTCACAGGACTCAGAGAGGAAGAGCTCGTCCTGGTACTGCTGATCTTGGTACTTTCATCTGAGACCCAGAGGTGGGAAGGGCCCCGCTGTCCCTCCTTGAACAGAAGAAAAGTGTTCACCAGGTGCCATGACTGACATGGCAGGGTCACATTTGCTCCTGAGGCCACCATAGAGCCCAGCTACAATGAGAAGGAGGATGTGTCAGGGAGCTGTCTTGAAAGAAGAGGATGGTGAGGGGCTGCCCCACCTGGCTCTGAGCTGAGAACCTCCCCAGGGAATCACTCTGGGGACACTCAGTCTCTCTGTCTGTCTCTGTTGACTCCCTGTCCCCAAATCTCCTCTTTCTTCCTCTCTTGAGATCCCTACACCTCATCATGGTCATGATGACCTGGGGATTCTCTGACAAGGATGATGCAAAATATTGAACTGAACCAACTTGACTCCTTACCTGTAATCAGGATCTCCAGGAGGTCACTGGGGGCCGACCATACCAGGGGTTTGAACTTGAAATAGCCATAGCATCTGAATGTCCACCTGTAGCTGGAATTCACCAGGCCCAAAGGAAACAAGGCCTGGAACTGCCCATTTGGGTGTTTCTGTGAGTCCAGAGTCCAGGACAACTTGTGTTCTTTTTTCTCAGACACAATGAACCTTTCAAATCCCAGTTGTGAATCACATTGGAGGGTCACGTTTTCTTCTGAGGTCACAACAGGGACTGGCAAGGCTGAGAGGCTCGGTTTATTGTAGAATCCTAGGATGAAGGAATGCAATGTGTCACGTGGGGCTCACACCTCCCACATGACTTCCCAGGCCTGGGCGGTGAAAACAGAGACACCTAAGAGCTGACGCCCTTGCAGAAGGCTGGGGCTGGGGCTGGGACCCCTGAATGTTCTCTTACCTGTCACCACCAGCTCCAGGATGTCACTTTGCTCTGAGAAGCCAGCAGAGCTGTGATAGTGACAGGAATATCGTCCTGCGTAGTCATCTGTCATGGATGTGATGTAGAACTCAGCCCTGTCTCTGGGTTTCAGTAGGTTCTTTCTGTCCCAAGGCCCCGAGTCTCCCTCTTTATTCAGACAGTATGTCTGAACCTCCAGGGTTCCATGACAGCAGATAGTTACAGGGCTTCCCCAGGGAATGACAGAATCTGGCTCAGCCCATAAGGTGGGTTTTGGGAGGGTCTCTGGAAAGAAATTAGAGCCTGAGTCCCATGACAATCCGACCCCTCAGATCCCAGGACCCTCTAGACATTCTCATCACTAATCCCAGGGTTGTTTTCTGCATTCCCAGCAGCCTGGGGGTGGTCCCTCATCCCCAGTGAGGAGGTGGGACCTGGGACCACCTGGGACAGACTCACCTGCCTGCACTCGGGTCTTGGGGCCCAGACTCAGCCCTGAAAGAGAGTTTCCTGTGAGAGATTTTTCCATAGATGGTTGAGAAGATTCTCTCCTTCCCCTGATCCCCTGAGATTTCTTGATAGACCAGGGCCTGGATGTGGGGTAGGGTTCTTCCCAGATAGGGTCATTCCCTCCTCCTGTTCACATATTACCAAACCAGAGCAGAGCTGTGAGGGTCGAGGTCATGGTATCTCCTCCCTCTCTCCCCCGGTGTCAGATGAGTGAGACCACACTGCCCACAGGACAGCCAGACATGCAGGGTGTGGTCACTTGAAGGGTTGGTCCTCTCTGTCACAAGATTAACTCATCCACAGCCCACAATAAAGGGAACTGAACTTTTTAGGACTCTTGCTCTCATTTTTCTAGAGCTGAGTCTGGGGTGGACACCAGGCTCTGTGCTGATATTTCAGACAGAAAAAGGGGTCTCATCTGATACCAGGCTTCTGCCTGCCTTGTCTTCATTTCTTTCTTGTCTAAAAATCAACACATATTTATGAAGTATTTGTGATGTAGTTCACCCTGGGGATATGTCAGTGAACAAGGAGAAAGAAATCTTGAGTTTGCAGAGTTCAAACTAAACAAACAAACAAACAAAAACAGATGTCCACTGTAGTAGCCTTTTATTGCTGTTATAACAAACATCATACACTTAGTGACTTA
This sequence comes from Cephalopachus bancanus, assembly GCA_027257055.1. Lineage (NCBI taxonomy): Eukaryota > Metazoa > Chordata > Mammalia > Primates > Tarsiidae > Cephalopachus > Cephalopachus bancanus. Next base: position 2,029,306 of record JAPVLO010000522.1, on the reverse strand, counting down.
GCACAAAACAGGTATAATAACTCGTGGTTCTTGGGTCCACAAGTCTTCAAATCATCTCCTTGGACTAAAATAAACTTGGCATTAGAGTGAGGTTCTTTCTGGAGGCTCCGGAGAGGACAAGTTCTCCTGCCTTTCCAAGCTTTTGAAGACTCCTTGCCTTCCTGTTCATCCTCCCTTCCATCCTCTAAGCTGTAGTCCTATTATTCCAAACTTTGTTTCCCTCGTCTCAATTCCTTCTCTGACTCTGTGCCTCCTGTCTCCATTTTTCATTTATAAGACCTCCTTGTGTTTACACTTGGCTCTCCTGAATAACCCCAGATTTTCCTCACTCCAAGATCCTTTACTTAATCACATATTCTCAGTCCCTTTTCCTATATAAGGTCTCATAATCACAGGTTCTGGTAATCAGGACATGGACATCTTTGGGAGGTCATTATTCTGCCTATCACACATGCTTCTAGAAACTTTGGCTGCATCTAGTATCAACCACTTCCATGTGGTGACTGAGAGTGGCCAGGCATGCCCAGCTGAATGCTTGGTTGGTCAGTCCACACCCAGTTCATGATAGGAAGTGGATGTCCCATGGTGACCTGCCTGCTCATGGCCACGGGTTACTTCTCTCCTGGAGCCCAGCAACAACTTGGGAGCTGCGTGACAAAAAGAAACATGTTCCCTACAGAAGTGACTCAAAAAACCCTTACATTTTTATGTTGCAAGACATTTATGGCTTTCTGCTCAAGGCTCTGTGTAACGACCTTACCTGCCACACATGGGTCGAACAGTACTGTGCCTGCTGGGTTCCACAGATCTGACTGTCTGAACCCTGGACCAGCTGCAGAGACTTCTTTTGTAATGAGCCCCACTCAAAACCAGCAGCCTTCCCAGGTTCTTAACACATGGATTGACATAGCAAGCTGAAGAAGGTGTCTCTTGTCTCCAAATTTTAAAAGATGTTCACACAGTATTGGGTTTTCCTCTTTTTTAATAAGTAAGATCATCAGATGGATTTATGTGCCTTTATCTTGGGTTGGATATCTCAGTAGGCTTCAGGCAACTGAATTATTTTTACCAAGGTGGTAACAACCTATATTTTGGGGAGTATATTTCCCAGATTCTGTTTGTGGCATTAGTTCCACAAACTATCTAGAATAGTGACTATTTCCTGACAGGTCCAGTTGACAAATCATGAATGTAATGAACTCGTATAATGTTCTGAGGTGACCCTGGTCCCTGTCCCATGAGATGCTAGAGGGCAGGCCAGGTGATGAAGATCAAACATGCATGATTGACCCTAAGGACCTTTAAAAATAGCTGATAGAAAACAAACTTCTACAGATAAGTAACAGTACATAAGATGTCACGAGACCTGAGGATTTTCTCAAGTAATTAACCTTCCTTGGAAGCAGGGGCTGAAGTTAGAATCCACACCTGATCTTCAAGAATTCACTGCCATCCTTCAAGATTCATCTATCTTTGTGTGTGTGTGTGTGTGTGTGTGTGTGTGTGTGTGTGTGTGTGTGTGTGTGTGTATGTGTGTAGGAATTTCACTCCATCGCCCAGGTTGGAGAGAGGTGGCATGTTTCATGGACACCCCAGTGTCGACCTGCTAATCTCAGGCGATCATTCCACCTCAGTCTTCCAAGTAGCTAGAACTACAGGCGCGTGCTACCATGCCTGGCTAATTTATTGTAGAGATGAGTTCTTGCCAAGCTGTCCAGACTGTTCTTGAGCCTGTGGACTCAGGCAATGCTCTCGCCTCAGTTTCCTAAAGTGCTGGGATTACGGGCTTGAGCCACTATGCCTGGCCTCATCTGTCTTTTGTGTAAGTCAAATGGAATAAGAATGTGGAAGTCCTGCAGGAGGCACCAACCCTTAAATCCCTCCAGGATGTGGCATTACTTCTGCTTCACTATTCTGGTGGGGGAGGGAATTCCAGTACCTTCCACTTTGCCTGTCCTTCCACATATGTTTTGCCTCGTAGGTCAAAAAGTCAGCACCAGTTGCTAAGAATGTCAGTATCTCTTGATCATTCTAGGGCCAGTGAAATAACTTAATGATGAGTTCAGTGACCCAAGTCAGACATCATTAATCACCTATTCTCCACAAGCCTCCACACTGACAGGCAGATTCAGGGTCCACAGTGACCCGGGGGCTTCCAAAATTCACAGAATACTTACAAAGATGATAAAGTCAATATGGAACATTTTTATATAAAAAAGTCCACAGGAGAAAATTATTGCTATTTACCCATAACAAAGGTTAAGGTATATTGTAATTTTAAGAAAATGGCTAACCTTACTTTTCAAACCTATTTCATGATACCAACACAGTCAATGTACCTCTCTTTACCTAAATAAATATTTGTTTCTATTATGGAATGACATGTACTAAAGAATTAGTTATAATGGTTTTGAAGACAAACAGAAGAAGTTAAGCAAATAAAATATCTCATAGGATTGTAAGACACATCTATCTCATTGTTGATTTAAATCAACAGCACCTGTGACACTGTGCTCCAATGAGTAAAATACCAATTAGATATTTACATGACAAATAAATACATTCTTAATAATAAACAATGAATAATTGATTAGTTGATTTTTTTTAAATTTATTTTTTATTATGAAGTTGTGGGGTACAGTTAAGGGTTAGGTATACAATTGCGTTTCATTCAGGCACCCTGTTGATATGAGGTGTTTCCCCGTTCCCAGACAAGATATGATTAGTTGATTCTTAATGATTAACTTTTTCTAGTAGTTTATGATAAATTAAAAACACATCAGTGATTATAAATTAGGGTGACACATTATTAGTAGTAAAATAATTATTTTATAACTTGACATCAATGTTTAATTTAAAAATATTTTTATTATAACGATGTGGGGTAAAATTCAGGGCTAGGTATACAAACTTTGTGCAAGTACCCTTGTTGATGCCCTTTGCTCCTCTAGCAGTTTCCCTGAACGCCAATCCCACCACCCTGACAGTATACACTGCTGCCAATGCCTTTCTTATAGTATTACAATTGTTCAAGGTCCACTTATGAGTTAGAATATATGGTATTTGGTATATGGAATATGTTCTTTGTTTCTGTGATAAATCACTCAGTATAATTGACTCTAGGTCCATCCAAATTGCTGCAAAATCCATGTTTGTCCTTCTTTATGGCTATGTAATATTCCATTGTGTATATGTACCACATTTTTTAATCCAGTACAGCTTGGATGGGCAGCATGGTTAGTTCCATGTTACTGCTATTGTGAATAGAGATTCTTTGCCTCTATTATTGCAATTCCCATCAACAGTGTAGAAGTGTTCCTTTTTCTACACATCCTCACCAACATCTGTTGTTTGTTTTATTAATGATGGTCATTTTTACTGGGGTTAGGTGGTATCTCAATGTGGTTTTGATTTGCAGTTCTCTGACGATGAGTGACGCTGAGCACGTTTTCATGTGTCTGTTGACTGCCCGTATATCTTTATTTGAGAAGTGTCTATTCATGTCATTTGCTCCCTTTTATTGGGGCTGTTTGCTTTTCTGCATTTCAGCAAATTTGAGTTCCTTGTTGATCCCAGATATTAGGCCTTTGTCAGATATACAATAGGCAAATATTCTTCCCATTCTGTGGGCTGTCTCCCTTCTCTCTAGATAGTTTCTTTTGCTTTGCAGTAACTTGTTAATTTCATGCGGTACCGTTTGTCTATCTTATTTCTTAAAGTACTGGCATTTAGGTTTCTGAATATAAATTGGTTGCCAGTTTCAATTTGCATAAGGTTATCTCCTGCAATTTCTAAGATTCTTAGAGTTTGAGAATCTTTATCCTGTACTCTTGTGAAGAATGTTGTTGTTCTTTTTTCTTTTTCTTCTGTGTTTAATAATTTCTTAAGTATTTCTTGAAGAGGTGGTCTGGTGGCAGCGTAAGTTCTTAGGCATTGGATGTCTGGGAAAGATTTTAGTTCCCCCTCACTGATGAAGCTTTAGCCTGGCTGGGTAGGTTATGCTTGGTTGAAATTGTTTATCTTTTAGAACTTTGAAGATAGGGCTCCAAGCTCTCCTAGCTTGGAGGGCTTCTGTAGATAAATCTGCTGCTATTCTAATTGGTCTTCCATGGTAGGTAATCTTACCTTTTTCTCTTGTTGCCTTTAAGATTTTTTCTTTTATACCTACTTTGTTTAGATGAATTATTATGTGTCTGGCAGTTGGTTTTCTCATTTGTTGTCTTGCAGGGGTTCTTTGAATCTCTTGTGTTTGGATTTTCGCACCACTGAAGAGATAAGGGAAGTTTGCTTGAATAATCTCATGGAATGTTTGCTCCAGGGTGGTCTCTGCCTCTCTTTCTTCCTCAGGAACTCCAATAACTCTTACGCTTGGTCTCTTGCAGTAATCACTCATCTCTTGAAGGTTTTGTTCTGTCTTTTAAAGCTTCTTTTCTATGTTTTTCACAGTTTGGGTTAGTTCTATATTTTCGTTCTTAAGTTCTAAGATTCTTTCTTCTGCTTGGCTAATTCTGCTTTCCATGCTTATTAGTCTGTTATTTATTTCACTCATGGTATTCTTTACTACTGTTATCTCAGTTATCAACTCCTTCCTAATTTCCTCTTGTCTCTCCTCAATTCTTTTTTAATCTCTCCATTAATGTCTTGATATCTGGGTTTTTAGTTTGAGACCAGTAATTCTGGGGTCTCTTCATTGTTTGCATTCCAAAGTCTGTTTTCTCAGTGTCTGACCTCCCAGGGTTCTGTGAGAGACACATATTCTTCTTTTGGTTTTTCTTCATTTTTGTAGATTTTTGTCTCCCCCTTTCCCCTCCCTTCCTTAATTCTGTTTTTCAGGGAATGCGGGGTTGCTTTTACTTCTTTTTGTTCAGTCTCCTCTTCTTCCTTATGAGCGTCCTCTGGCTTTGTTCACTTTTGAAGCTGGACTGTGGGTTGGGGCTGTACTTTCTGCAGTTTTAAAATTTATTTGATGGGGAAGCTGTAATTCAGAATCTATCTGCAGATCCAAGTATCCACCAACTGGCATATGGGCACACTGGAATCCACTTCCAACTGCCTTACAATCTGTCCATGCGGTGGTGTTTAAGTTTGCTCCCTGGAACCAAAGAAGGTAAGAAAAAGGAATACAATGGAAGAAGGGGTCAAGAGGAAGTTGGAGAGAGAGAAGAGTAAGAGGGAAAACAGACATACATACCAACTAATGAATGAAAAGAGACACAAGGCCCGAAAAGAGTAAAAAACAAACAAACAAGATTCCCTAAAGCATACTGGTAATGTGCTTTTCCCCAACACAAACAAGTAGTCTAACTCAAAAAGCAAACAAAACAAACAGTCAAAACATAAAATCGAAAACCAAGATAAGAAACCAGACTAGCTCTGGAGCCTTTCCTGAGTGTCTAAAGTCTCTTCAGCTCTGATCTCTAGCCTCTCCTCTTTGTTCTCATTGCAGGCAGATAGATTTACTCAAGTCTTGGGTTGGTTCCCTTGGCTTGCTGCCTGAGAGGTCTGCCACAGGACTCAATTGCCTGTGTCTGATTAAGTGTAGGGGAGGGCCTTCTGTCTCCCATTTGGTGAGGTTACCTTAGAAACCAAGGTGGAGGCTGCTCATAGATGGGCAGGGCAATGTGAATCTCTGCCTGGAAAACGGCTGTGGTGCGTGGCTCCTCTTTAAATGATCCTTTCTCTCCATCCATCCTTTCTCTCCAGTCATCTGGTTCTGTGGATGACCCACTATGATGGGCTGTGGTGGTCTGTGTCTGGCGTCAGGCACTGGGAGTCAGCTATATAGCTGGGCACTGCATTTGGTATGCTGCCAGTGGCTGGGGATGGTGAAGGGAGCCTGAAATTCCCCAGGCTGGAGCTTAGAGCTGAAAGCAGCTATTCGGCACCTCCTTAAGATGTACTGTTCCCTTACACAACCATGGGGTCTTAGCTCCCAAGTTGGAGGTTAGGCAGAGCTGGGTGGGTGCATCACTGCAGGTCTCTGCCTGGTCACAGGGCTCCCGCTGTTTTCTGGACCCCCTGTAGTCTGGAACGAGTTGGGGGAAATGGAGTGCAAGACTGCTGGGCACCTCAGCCACAGTGGGGACCAGAGCTCCAAAGGGTGGGTGGTGGGTCGTGGCAGTGGCTTTGGGCCCTGCACAGGGTGCTTCAGCCAGGAATGGAGCTGGTATCTCTGAGGGATGGGCACCTAGAGCCTCACTGGGCAACAGTGGCTTGAGATGGGGCTGGGTGGGGACCTGGAACCCAGGGTGGGTATCCAGAACTCTGAGGGTCGAACACTGGTCATGGTTTTAGGTGCTTCAGCCCAGGCAGTGGTGCAGAGTCCGGAGGCACAGGTGCTGAGGGCCTCTGTGGGCAGGGGTGACCTTGGGTCTGGTGGGGCGCCCCAGGAGGGAATGGGTTGTGTAGTTCTAAGGGGCAGTTGTGGATGGCGTCCATGGGCTGTCATGGCCAGAGACTGGGCTGGGCACCCAGCCAGGGAAGGAGCAGGCAGTGGCTGAGTGCCGAGCAGATCAGTGTAGCCAGCAAGGGAACCCAGATCTCCACAAGGCAGGGTGTGCGACTTGGGGTCGGGTGAGATGGTGTAGCCAGGGAGGGAGCTGGGAGCTCCATGCAGCCTGGGCTCAGGGCATCTTGGGGTGGAACAGCAGTGGCAGAGGGACTGTGGTAGCTGGCCGTGCATGGGACTGGACCAAGGGTCTCTAGGTCTTGGACCAGTGTGGCTGACGGTGGGCGGGGAGTGGGGGTGGGGGAAGGAAAGTAAGAGTCTTTATGGAAACTCACTTTCAGAGAATCTCACAGTCCCACCTGTGTCACTGCCATCTTACCGGAACTCCAAGTTTCCCTATTTTTGAAGTGTGAATCCAGTAATGAAGATCAATAACAAACATAAAAAGCTCACTGGATGAAAAATATTAAACATTTTAATGAATATTTATTCATATATTATATGTATATAAATGGACATATATATTTATTTGTAGTATGTATATAATCATACATACATATAGATATGTGAAACTCTAGTTATTTACTTAATAGATATATATGCCCCTGCATATATATTTATGTTTCTAGTGATAAAAATTGGCATATAATTTGGAAATAAGGAAGTAATTTTTTGTTTGCTTATTTTAAAATAAATTTTATCAGTAAAGAAGAAATAAACTTACTTTAATTGAAAGGAAATACTAAGTTAATATGAAGAAAAATCAATAAATGCCAATTAACAGCTATGTTAAAAATACCTTAGTATTATTTAAAAAAGTAGCTGGGTACAGTAATGCATGTCCACAGTCCCAGCTACTCAGGTGGCTGAGGTCAAAGGATGCCTTGAGCTCAGGCTATTGAGTTCCAGCCTGGGCAACATACGTTCTTCAACAAACCTCAATTTTAAACATCTTTGATGATAATAATTGATATTAATAAGAAATTACTTTCTATAATGAATGTATACATGTTTTCTATCTTAATGAATATCAGAGAATTCCTTTTTTAACCATAAATTTTTAAAAGAGTAGCAGTAGGCAATCCCGCCCAGACAAGAAAATGTAGAAACGAACTGCACACAAAATGTGCTTTGAATAATTCCTTAACTTGCCCCAGGGATCAGCTGCATGGTCTTTCCTTAGTCTCAGGTGTGTCCTGATATAGAGGCCGCCAGGTAAGCACAGGAGGGCCCCTGATGAGCAGTACCCACAGCTGGGGCTTCTCTCTGAAGGAGCATGGCTGACTGATGTGGGCTCCACCTTAACCACAGGCAGGTCTCATGGAGGCCCAAGAAGCCTCCTGCTCTGTTCTGAGAGAGCTCAGGGATTCCCTCGTGTGCAGGTGAGGGGCTTCATCCTCAGAGTTTCTTTTAAACGTGGAAGAAGAAATGCTAAGGGAATATCTAACTGTCCTCTCTCCACCTCACCCATTTTCTTCCTCCTCTGTTAGCCCCAGCATCTTCCCTAAATCCCCATCAGGTCGGAATACCAAATCCTGCTGAAACAGCCTGTCCTTCTCCTTCCACTCATCACACATCCTCCAGTGCAGGTTAGGAGACTTTGTATGAACCTTCAGTCTAATCTTACATCCTCAGAAGTTCACCCACGTCTCCTTCCAGCCCTCCCTGCTCTCTACCCTGATTGAGAATTCAGGGGTGGGTGCCCAGGGGTGGGAGGTCTCCATCTATGTCCACCCTCTCATGGACTGGATCCTCTGCTGTGGACCCTCCTCCTTCACTCTCATTATTCCTTATTACCCAGAGCTCTTCTGGGGGCAGGTCCCTGAGCTGAATCTTTGAGTTAGAGAGGGCCGATTGGGGTCCTTAAATAAGACCACCAGTTCCCGGGTCATCACTAGGATGTGACAACAGGTAGGAGGAGGTGTTATGTGAGCCATAGCATCTGTAGATCCACCTGTGGGCTGAGGACACAGAATTCAAAGAGAATTCACCCTAGTACAGCTGACTTCAGTAATTTGACCTTAGACGTGGTGGGGGGAGACTGGCTTCTCCCTCCTTGTACAGAAGGAAATTGCCCACCGAGTTCCATGCCCAACTGACACAGCAGGGTCACATTCTCTCCTGAGGCCACCACAGGGCCCAGCTGCACCAAGAGGGAGGGTCTGCCAGGGAGCTGACCTACAGAGAAGAGGAAGGGTGAGGGGCTGGCCCCACATTGTTCTGAGCTGAGACTTCCCCTGGGCCTCGCTCTGAAGACCCTCAGTCTCTGTTGTCTGAGTCTCTCCCCTTTCCCATCTCTCCATTCCTTGATACCCCCATGCCTCATCCTGGCCATACCACTTGAGGTTTCCCCAGCACAGTCTGTATGGAGTCTGGACTCCTGATTGAACCTGCTGGGTTCCTCACCTGTGATCTGGATTTCGAGGTGGGTGACTGTGGACCAACAACTCAAAGGAGAGGTTGTTTCTCCCATAACATCTCTACTGACCCCCAAGGGGAGCTGCTCACAGGGTCCAGGAAGAAGTCCACCTGAGAGATCCCAGCTTAGTGCTGCTGATCAGGATGCTGGGGGAGATACCTTCCCCCCTTCTTGGACAGAGTGAGCCTGTCATAGGTAACATCAGAGTGACACTGGATGGTCAGGCTTTCTCCAGGGGCCATGACAGGGCCTTGCTGGATCAGGAGGAAGAGTTTCCTAGACACTCCTTGTGGGAAGGAGGAGCTGAGATGGCAGGGATAGTTCCTCCCTCATCCTCCCTTTCCTGTACTATCCATGCAGGTCTCACTGTCACTCACACTGTGTGTCTCTTTCCCCAACAGGGCTTCTCTTCTCACCTAGGCTGTTCTGGCCACTGTTTGCCTGTTCTGTCCCCATCTCCCAGTGACCAGGAAATAGCAGCAAATTGACCCTGTGCCTTCCTGAGATGGCCCATTCCAGGTGAGAGATTCCTGGGTTTCCTCCTTCTTTCTAGAGCTTCTCATAGGATCTCCTTCACTCTTCAGCCCATCCATCAATACATCCTTGTGGGGTCCTTACCATGGTCAGCTGTCAATTAAAGTCCCAACAAACTGGGGCCTCAAAATTGTAAGAGAGAGGACCATGGCTTTCTCTCCTGTGATCAGGATGTCTAGGGAGTCACTTGGTTCTGACCACTTCTGAACTTTTTCCTGTAGCAGCCATAGCATCTGAACATTCACCTATAGGAGGTCACGAGACCCACAAGGAACAGGGCCTGAAACTGCCCACTGGGGTGTTGCTGTGAGTCCAGGAGAGGTTGTGTCCTCCTTCCTCAATGAGAATTAACTTTTCAAATCTCAACCAAGAGCCAAACTGGAGTGTTCTGTTCCCTCCTGAGTTTATGACGGAACTGGGCAGGGCTGAGAAAGTAGGTATGCTGTAGGCTTCAAGGAGAAAGGGAGACACCATGTTAAATGGGGATCACACCTCCCGCATGATCCCAGGAGCTGGGCTGTGAGAGGGGAAACATCCCTGCAGACAGAACCCCTTCCTCAAGGAAGAACCTGGGCTTGGGATCCCTGAGCATTTTCTCACCTGTCACCACCAACTTCTGGGAGTTCCTTGCTCTGATCTTCCAGTTGGGCTGTGATAGTGACAGCAATCTCTTCCTGCATACTCACCTGTCATGTATGGGATGTAGAACTTACCCATTTTATCGTGCTCCACTGTGTTCCATATGTTCCTGAGCACTGAGCTTTCCTCTTTATACAGATCATACTTCTGGAATACCTCATCATGACGGGGTTAACCCAGGTGATTACAGAGTATGGCTCAGTCCAGAAGGTGGGTTTTGGGAGGGTTCCTGGAAGGAAATCAGAGCCTGGGTCCCATGACATCCCCACCCCTGAGATCCCAGAACTCTCTCAGATCCCAGAACTGCTGTTCCCCATTCAAAGCTTCCCAGGGTTAGAACCTCACCTCCAGTGAGGAGGAGGGACCTGGAATAGCTGGGGACAGACTCACCTGCCTGTGCTCAGGTCCTGGGGACCAGACTCAGCCCTGAAAAAGAGCTACCATGAGAGGTCTGTCTTCTGAAGCCTGACCAAGTCCTCTTCCCCTGGTGGTTTCCTGAACACCTGTGGTCTCATCATGGACCAGGAGCTGGTTGTAAGGGTCAGCTAGGGTCAGACTAGGGTCTCCCCTTCCCCTTTTGAAATCTCACTAAGACAGAGCAGGGCTGTGAGGGTCAGGTTCATGGTATGTCCTCCCATTGGCTTTGGCTGTGCAGATGGATGAGACCATGGTCTCATGCAGGACAGAGACACACAGTGTGTGGCCAGAAACAGGGCTTTCCTTGTCAAGGAATTGTCACAGCAACAGCTTCACAGGAAGGGGAACTGCCCTCCCCAGGGACTGATTATCACTTCCCCAGGGGCAGGCTGGGGTTGGGCACCAGGCTTTCTTCAGACATTTCAGACAGAAATAAGGTTTCTCCTCACCCTTGGACACTGTCCCCCTGATCTGTCCACATTCCACTGAGGCCCAAGTCACAGCAGCAAATAAACCCATTGTCTTCCTGAGGTGGATGACCAGGACTCCTCCTTCCCTTTAGAGTCTTCCATGGCATCTCCTTCACTCTCAGCCACTTCATCTCCTTCACTTCATCAGCATATCCTTGTGGAGTCCTCACCATGAACAGTCATCTCGCCAGCCCTGAGACACTTCAGGGAAGAACACAGATTCGTGTTGCATGGTAGATTCAGGTCAGCAGAGACATAGTTGTCACGTGAGTGTCTAGGTCATGTTGAGATGCATGGGGCAAAGAACACAAAGGAATGCAATGGAATAAATGTGGCCTCTCTCCTTGCCCTGCAGTGTGGATTTTCTTTGTATTGAATCATCTTTTTCTTGTATTTCCGTTTTTTTCTTCTCCTTTCTATTCTTTCCTCTTCTTCTTCTGTTCGCAGCAGCATCCACCCTCTTCCGTTCTGAGAACAACTCTGTAATTCCTGTCCCCTAAAGGCCCCTTCCTTCCTCATCTCTCTGAACCACAGTCTTTGCTTAAGGTTTGGGGACATCTACTCAGACCTGAGCACCATCTTGGGGAGTGAGGTGGGGAGTTGATGTTTATGTCATTCCCAGTTATCATCTACTTCTTGTGTGATCTTGGGCAGTAACTTCCCGTCTCTGAGCCTCAGTTTTGTCATTAATCCCCTGTTCAGAGTGGTATGGAGTCAGGGGTGCCTGGGACATGCGAGAAACTCAATCGTGGTTCATTTCCATCCCAGACTAGGACATGAGGGGTTGGGACATGAGTGTTGGTCTCCACAGTCTGGGTGGACAATCGATGTGCCCACTCAAGAGCCCACAGCATCTCCTAATGACAATAAATTATTCTTAAAATGTTTCTAATATGCAGTGCATCACAGTCATGTGCAGAAACAAGAAAATTCCCCATATGGAGATGGATCCACACCAAAGAAAAGAAGTCAAAACTGGATTGGGACAGGTGTCTGGGCCCCTCAATAGGTCATTAGGGTGCAGGCTTCTACCTCTCTCTGGATTCAGGAAGTCTGGAGTCTGCCCACATGGAGGAGTTGGAGCTGCAGAGGAGGGCTAGAAGCTGTAGCTTCATCCGCAACTCAGGCTGGAGTGGACTTAAAGCAGCACAAGTGAGTCCCTCAAAAGAGTGTCCAAACCATCCCACCATGGGTCAGCTGGAATTTCAAGCAAAGAGGTGCTAAACACCAAGGCACTCAGTCCAAAGTGTTTGTTATTGGGCTTCCATCTGAAGGAGCTGTTGTGTGTCCTGGAGGCTGACAGGGAGATACAGGAAGTTCTACCTGGGAATGTCTGCAGTGAGGGCATTGGGTGTGGAGTTTTGTATGCGGGTTTAAGCAATTTGGCTCAGGCCAGGGCAAGTTTCTATGTATTATGCCAGAGGGTTAATTTCTCAGTGTTTCTGAACAATCTAAACAGCTTCCTTGAATCCTGGGAAGGTTCTAAGCCCCAGTTTGGATCAAACCTGCAGGTGAACCAGATGACCTGTGCACAGAGAAGTCACAGCAATCTGTGTTTCCTCGCCAGGACAGAGGAGAAAGTGGGGAATCCCGGGAAACCCTACAATCTTATTCCAATGGCTGTTACTCTCTTATAGGCCAACCTATTCAAGCTGATTCCTGAATTGGCTGCAGAGGTGGGATCACCTGTAAGACACTTTTACCTAATTTTTTGAAACACTAGGAATTAAACTGACACCAGCAGTAAATTCAGCCACATGTCACAAGGCTCACCATCCAGTTTCTAAAGGACTTGGAAGCAGAACTGTTCATCAAGAACCCCATCCAAAATCCATGCTTTTATTGTAGACACCAGGGGTCATGCTCCATGCATTGACTGCAGTTATTATTGTAAGTGAAGGAGAGATTAATTGACCTTAGTATTTTGTTTGAAACATACACAAAACACTGTACACATTCTAACCTCTGGACATGATTGTTGACTCATGCCTGTAACCCCAGCATTTATAAGACTGAGGTGGGAGGATTGTTTGACTCCAGGAGTTAAAGATCAGCCCTGGGAACATAGAAAGTTCTCCTCTACATTAAGCAGACATATAATTTTAAATCAAAATTTATTTTTAAAAATAAAAGTTGCAGATTTCCCCTTGCATACCTGTCAGCACATCTAGAATCATTTGGGTCTGTGAGACCACTTTCCTTATTGCAGCTGTTTCAGCATTCAAGGCCTTCAGATCATGCTTGTTGTGGTTCAGAACTGTGGACATACATCCCTGAAGGGTGTTCACTTTTTCCATATCAGTAGAATCTCCCAGAGTCCCCAAAACAGCTAATAAGTAATCTCAGCAAATAAAGATCCCCCTGTGGGTTGTAGGACAGATGAAACTGCCATGTTATCCCCTCATTTTCTGCCCAAACTTTGATTAGTGAGCCTGTGAATTATTGTCCTTAATCACTGGTGACAGTTCTCAGGCTACCATATATTAGATGCAAGCATTGAAGACCACACCCAGATATTTTACATTTTCCTCGGGTCCTTGAACTTTTTGAGAACTGCTGTCCCATCTTCAGGACTGGAGATACTGTAGAATATTCCGGGCAGCATTCTCTGAAAGCCTTAAGTGTGTAGATGATAACAAGACATCAGTCCCTGTGATGGTTCATGTGAAGCGTCAACTTGACTAAGAGATACTCAGACAACTTGTGAAGCATAATTCTGGGTGTTTCTGTGAGAGTGTCTCCGGAATAAATTGGCATTGGAATGACTGAACTGAGTGGAAGATCCACCTTCAAGATGGGGCATCTACTTGGCTACGGGTCTGAATAGGACAAAAGGGCAGATAGAGGCCAATTCTTCATCTTTCTTCTGGAGCTGGGCCCCTCCAATTCTCCTCCTTGGAACATCAGAACTCCAGGTTCCCTGGCCTTTGGGTCTTGACCATTGGCTCCAGGTTCTCAATATTTTTGACTTGGACTGAGCCATGACTATAATTCTCCCTGGTTTTCCAGCTTGAAGAATAACTTCCCTAGGACTTCTCAGTCTCCATAATGTACCTACATTGGGGGACCTTGGCTTTCCTGTTATTGTAGGGGATGTGGTGCTTGTCATCCCCTTCTGAGGATGACAGTGGTGTGGTGCCAGGTTTTTCCTCCTATAATGTCCATCCTCAGGGGCTTCCCAGTCCCCCAATCTCCCCTTGCAGGAGCTCCTGAATATGGTCTGGCTGCTATTCTCAATGTGGCCAGACCCTACAGGTCTCTTCCCCCACTGGCCCCACCTAAAAGTGTGGGTGGACCCTCTTCCTTTCTATTTTTCTGTCTCTTGGCCCTCAGCAAGTGGACCTGGAATATGCTGACTAGATCTGTCTAGGGACAGGATATAAGTTTTGGGCTCCTCCTTTCATCCACATTTACCACAAATTCCTCACTAACAGCAGGGTGGTGGAGACATGTCTTTCCCTGAGGGCCATCTCTTGTCAAAAATGTCCATCTTAATCTTGGCTGCAACTAAGCCTCTGCTTACTGGCCAGCTGTCTGTAGAGAGGACAGTCTCCTCCCCACTAAGCACTGGCCTTCCTTGAGGATCTTGTTAGTTTCAAATCCACCTCCATAAATATCCTCGTTTCACTCTGATCTTGGGTGATGTCAGCTGTGGATCACTTTTATTAATTTAGAGATATTATCTTATTTTCCTAATTTACTAGCACTTTTTGTCATAAATGTATGCTGAAGTTTGTCTAACACTTCCTTTTAATTGTCTGTTTTGAGAGGATCATGTGATTTTTTTTTCTGAGTAGGAGTCTCATTCTGTCACCTAGACTGGAGTGCAGTGGCATGATCCTGGCCACCTTAACCTCGGACTGCTGTGCTCAACTGATCCTTCCACTTCCTTCTTCCTAGTAGACAGAACTACAGACATGTGCTACCACGCCCAGGTAATTTTTGATTTATTGTAGCAACGAGATCTCCCCAAGTTGCCAGGGTGTGTCTTGAACCCGAGGACTCAGGCAATCCACTTGCCTCAGCCTCCCAAAGTGCTGGGATTACAGACTGAGTCACTGAGCCTAGACGATCATATGATTTTTAAAATATTTTCTCTGGTCATATGGTGAATTATCCTGATTGCTTTACTATGTTGATTGAATCATTCCTGAAATAAACCTATTTGTTCAGTAATAACAATAACAACAACAACAATAATAATAACCCTGTCTTCTGGCTAGTTTCATCTGCTGGAGCTCTTAGGGACCCTCAGTTCTCCTAGGGCAGTCCACAGGCATTCAGTAAGAAAAACACAGAGCTCCCCATAGGATCTTGTGGCTACCTTAAGAGCTCCTGGTTGGGTCTCCAATTCTACCCTCATTTCTTTGAAATACTGCTTATTCCACCAATTGCTTTGTCCCCTGACCAGTCCTCTGACTGGAAGAGTGCCTAAAGTGGCAACAGGGGTGTCCTTGCAAGGGAAGGTGCTAACCTGTCCTGTAATGGGGCTGTTGGGATTACAAAGAAAGAGGCACTTAACACCTGTTTGCTTAGTCTAAAGTGTCTATTAGGAGGGCATTCTTTATAAAGAAGGGGGATTGTAGAATGTCTTCACGGTGGAGAGTAAGACATGAAATGTTCTACCTGTATGTATCTACAGAGAAGGTGTTGGACATGCGATTATATACAAGAGTTTAAGGAATTTGATGCCGGGCAGAGCTAGCTTTGATAGGTTTAGCCAAATGGCTAATTGCTCAGTGTTTCTGAGTCACAATCTTAACAAATTTATCAGAACCCTGGAATGTCCAAGGCCCCAGATTTCTGCTCAAGCCTGCAGGTGAACTCACACTGCTGGCTTGGTCTTGAGTAGTCTTAGCAGAATGTGTCTTTGTGAGGGCACAGAAAATTTACAGACTCTGGAGGACCCTCTAGAGGCTATGGCTCCCCCTCCCCTTTGTGTGTGGACAGACCCTGGAATGAGATGTCTATGCTGCAGAGTTGTAACTTGTAAAAGAAAATACCTAAAATGTCTTAGGACTTAGAAAATCAGTGATACCCACAATGCCCTTTCTGTTTTAACCAGAAAAGCATACCTCTCATTAAGTAAATGCATTCTTTCTTTTTAAGTAAAATATGTTAATCTTTGCAACTTCAAATACCAATAGGTCAACTGCTCTATGAAAAAGTTTATTTGGATCATAGAGGCAGCAAGTGACACACACAGAATGACTGATTAATTACATTTGTCTTGTGAGTGCAACCAGGTCAGATCTTTGGCGACAGCTTGTGGTGATCACTGGGTTTATTTTAGAGCTGCCATGAAGACAGAGAGAGTCTATGCCTGGGATAAAGCAGCATGAGTTTCATCTCTAGAAGGAGAAGCTTCGGTGAAAATACATAATAGACTCAGGTCAGCAGAGCCACAGTTATCATCTGACTGTGAATTTTACATTGAGGAGCACTGTGGGCTAGTAGGAAGAAGAAATACAGAGAACAAAGAGAAGGAAACATGGCTCTTCTGCCAGTGTGAGAGTGCGTGCTTTCCTTTGACTCCTTTGTCTGTTTTCTGAGCTTTGATTTCTTCTTAGCAGCAGAATGCATCACCACATGCTGGAAACAACTCGACACATTTCTGGGCTTCAGTGATCCTTGTTTCCTTTCTTGAAACTTCCCTTGTTACCTAGGTGCTGTTTTAAAGTTTAATTGTGAAGGAGAATCATTCCTGAAATAAACCCTATTTGTTCAGTAATAACAATAACAACAACAATAATAATAATAACCCTGTCTTCTGGCTAGTTTCATCTGCTGGAGCTCTTAGGGACCCTCAGTTCTCCTAGGGCATTTCATTTGTATATAAATTGTTTATCCACTGCTTATGACTTTCAGCATTATTGTTCCATCTCTGAGCCTCCGTTTCTTCTTCTGGGGCATGTCGTCATGACTCCCACTCATCACAATGGTTGTGGGGAACCATGTAGCCTAGTCATGAGAGGGGCTCAATCAGTCATAGTTAATGTCCAGAAGAGATGAAGACATGAGAGAATCACAATGGCAAACATCACAATCAAGGTGGATGTTTGATGCATCCATACAGAGCAACTTTCTCCTCGTTACACCAAGAAGTGCTCAGAAATCAGAAATATTTAGATCACCACAGTTAGCCACACAAACAAATTTTCCCAAATGAAGAGAAATCTGAATTGAAAGGGAAATTAAAATCTAATAACCACAATTGTATGGAATGACCACAGGATTATTAAAAAGTAGTTTTCCACCACTGTGTGGAAAAGAAGCAGAACCCCATGGTTCTCACAGACTGGGAGCATGTCAGGACTTTGTGGTAAGGCTGGAAGCTTATAGACCCTATTGCCTGTGTTTGTGAACAGGTATTAAATTATTTCTGCTCTCAGACTATAGTTCATGGTCAGCACTGGGTCACCTCCCCCGTGTATGTAAAACAGTCTCACAAGTGAGGGTAAGGCTCACATTGGACCCATTCTACTTGTTTACCACTGAGAAAGCACTACCTTAGGGAGATGAATGCCATGTGACAGGGGCAAAGGATCAATCTCTCTTTTAGGCCTGCAATATTAGGATATCCTTGAGCAAATTCCTTCAAGGAAGTTCAGGTATGTGGGAGGAAAGTGTCCAAAAAATTAGACAACAGAGAGTAAAACTTATATGATAAAAAGAGTTACTATCTACAATCTGCCAACTTGTTAATAAAGGTTATCATATCTGAACAAATAGAATACTAGAGATGTATGAGATCCATTCTAAAGTAATCATGTTTAAATATCCTTCAAAAAGGAGAAAATTACGTTTTGAGACAAATATATAGATTTTATGGTAGATGGTTAGCATTACAGAAATGAATAAGAAATGGTAGAAGCCAGGCTCGGTGGCTCAACCTGTAATCCTGTGCCTTTGGGAGGCTGAGGTGAGTGGATTGCCTGAGCCTACGGGTTCGAGACCCGTCTGGGCAGTGAGATCTCATCTCTACAATAAATCAAAAAATCAGCCGGCGTGGTAGTCCATGCCTGTAATTCCGGCTACTCGGAAGGCTGAGGCAGAAGGATCGCTGGAGCCCAGCAGGCGAGGTTGCGGTGGCTGGGAGCGGCCAACTGCACTCCAGTCTGGGCGACTGAGTGAGACTCCAACTCAAAAAAAAAAGAAATGGTAGAGCTGAAATATTCAATGGAATAAAGAAATCCAAAATATCCGTTCCATCAAGGACAAGAAATAGTTGAAGAGAAATTACAAAATTGTAAAGGAGATTTGAAGGAATTTCCAATATGCAGCATAGAGATATCAGAGGTGGACATTTAAGGAAATTTAAGAAATAGAATGAAAAGAAAGAAGAGGACAATGCCCTCAGGTCCCCTCCTCCCCTCCCACTGTGGGACCTTTTCTGTCCTCTCAATAAATCCTGCTTTGAAATAAAAATTAAAAAGTCACATCTATTGTAGGTAAAAGTAATAAAAAAGAGTATGACATGTAACAATAGCTCAGGGGATAAAGTTTTGAACATTTTACAGAGATGAGGACAGATCATCTAATGCTATGGTTCATATATTTGGACTTGAAATGTATATTTTGACCCTTCATGGTAAAATTTAAAAAATTAAGAGTAAATTTTAAAACATATTTTATTAATACAATAATTACACAGTTTAAAAGTAGTGTTTAATTTTATGTTATTTTCATTTCTTTAAGAAATACAAGAGAGTTGTCTGTACCCACGGGTTCAAGACCCGCCTGGGCAACTTGGTGAGACCTCATCTCTACAATAAATAAAAAAATTAGCCGGGTGTGGTAGTGCGGGCTTGTAGTTCCAGCTACTTGGAAGGCTGAGGCAGAAAGATCACCAGAGCCCAGCAGGGCAAGGCTGCGGTGGCCGGGAGCGGCCACTGCACTCCAGTCTGGGCGACAGAGTGAGACTCCAATTAAAAAAAAAAATCTTAAAAAAAAAAAGAAATACAAGAGAGCTAGCCTGAAAACTGAAAAAAAATTAATATTCCTTTTTAGAGAAAATATTAAGTATTGTCAATAGAATAGCATGTTCTTTAGGGTTGGACTTCCCAATAACAACAAGTGTCAGAAGATAATGAAAATAAACACCTTCAGGAAATTGTGAATGAAGTATTCTTTACTCATTCAAATTATTAGAGGAAAAAGAAAAATGTGTCAACAAGAGTAAATTCCTAAGCACAAGGGTGTCTGTGGCAAGATTGACCTGTTGGCATCATGTTTCACAAGTTAAACCCACCACATCATGCTTCATCTGCATAAGGTATAAAAAGTGATTGATGGGGTAGTCCCTTAACCATCAGGTGTACTGTCTTTTCCAAGTATGGTCTCCTATAATTTACTCAATAAAACAAAATATTCAAGTTTCTTGATGGAGTGGCAGTTTTAAAAAAAGATTTTTTTAGAACTGCAAGTTTCTTGCTATTTTACTGTTTTTATGCACATTGAAAGCAATTCTAAATAATGCAATTCAGTTAGAAGATTCATGAAATCAAAATGTAGAAAGTGAACTCTCACAGTGAGGAAAAAAAGAAAATAATACCCAGTATTTTAAAATTACAATCTGTATAATGAACATTTACATTTCTAAGCCTGTGTTGTACCTCACTTATTTAAAATAAAAAAAAACACAGAAGGAAAAAACCAAGAAAATCACACACACACACACACACACACACACACACACCAGACATGCCCATACACATTTGAAAGCTCATGTACATGCACATAGACGCAAACATATGTGAGCAAAGTTCAGGTGCAGTGTAATATAAACTGTCTTCTCTAAAGGAAAAAGACAAATGACTCTTCATTCAAAACTATATAATTAAGTTAATGCTTGATAAAATATGTAAAATTATTTAGCATTATGTCACTGTCTCTATACAAAATGGTAATGCACCATTCTAGGATAAGTTAAAGAGCTCCAAACCAAATGACACCCAGTCATTAGGTACAACAATAGTACCATCATCTAAAATAAAATAATAGGCAGGGGATGGTGGGTTGTGCGTGTAAGCTCCGCAATTTGGGAGGTCATGGTGGGAGGATCCCTTGAGCCCAGGAGTTTGAGACTGGCCTAGTCACCATAGTGAGAGCTTGTATCTACAAATAAAATTTTAAAAAACTGCTAGGTATAGTGGCAAACACTGTATTCCCAGCACTCAGGAGGCTGAAGTGGAAGGATTGTCTGAGCCTAGGATGCTGAGACTGGTTTTCACTGTTATTGTGCCACTGCACTCCATCCTAGATTAAAGAATGAGATTCTGACCCAATAAAAAAACAAACAAATAATAACGAACAGTACAATATCATAAAGCCAAGTAAGGTATTCTATTAAAACCGCTATTGACAGTATTAATATTCAATCAATGTAATATAATACAAAAAGTTTTAAATGAAAAAAATTTTAATTTATGTTTTAAAGAAACTATTGACAATGATTATCTAGCTCATAAACTTTCATTTGTCAAATTATATGTCCTTGAAATACATACAGAATAAATTAATGCATATTTGGTGATTCAAAGCTTGATTGAAATCTGATAAATAAAAAGGAAATATAAAATGTATGAGTAAAAAAATACAGGTACATTTTCCATCTGTTGTGTTCACATATGGCAAAGCTTTGTAAATATATATATATATATATATATATATATATATATTAGACTGTGTATAAAAATGAATCCTGATATACTTGTATACACATATATGTTAATGCATGCATAAGCTCACGTATTGTATCCATATAAAATATGTTTTCATATTAGTATATGCATATACTACTGTATAGTATGTGTCTGTGTATATATGTGCATATAGATACATATATACATATTTAAACCATATATATATGAAATATATGTGTATGAACCCAAGGTTGATATAGCTCTCAACAATAAGAAATTGCACATATTTAATGCCTGCATTGGCCATAACATATAAAGCACTGGCTAGAGCAAAGAAAGTATATCTGAATCTTTCCATTGAAAAATATATTATAAATAAAATCTCAATACTGCTCAAAATAATAAAATCTTTAATGATTTCATGGTATATGTATTTAAACTTATGATATTTTAAGAAATACATGTGGTAGGCCTATGTTTGTATTTTATAGCTTTTGGGTAATAAGAATAGCACTCTTATCAATGTTGTAAAGGTGTCCTGGTGAATATGTACACATTGTTCTCTAGGGTGTATACTTAAAAGTCTTAGTTTTGTGTCTCTTCCTTTGAATGAGACAATTCCAGTCTATTACATTAATTGATTCATACAATTTGCATTCCAACTAGTAATGGACTAAAATTTTATATGCACAACTGTGTGTTCAAAAATTGATGTGACTATTAATTTCTTTTGCCTCCAATATATTGTGATTTTGGTATCACATTTTTACTGAAGCTGCACCATAAGAATGAAGCAGAAATGATCATAAACTTTAAATAAAATAAAACATAGTGGCACATGAAGGGTATCGCAGAGGTGAATTGCAACTGGTTTATGCACACTTGTGAGGGATAAATCTGCCCGTGACTTCCCAACTGGTATTCAGTGATGTCACATTGGCACGTTGATGCTTACCACAGGGTATTTACAGCACAGTGATAAGCAAATGACACAGAACAAGACTTCATAGAAATTATTTTTTCAGAGATCTGGTTTAGCAGGACACCACTGGGTTGCTCCATTAAGCATCGTGTAGTGATTCCTTTAACCTCTAAAGAAATTAAACAGGCAGCATGTTATGAAGAAAGACAGATGCTAGGACATCCTTGAGGAGTTATCTTTTTCAGGGAATAATCTGATGCTTTCCAATTATTTAGAGCTTTCATCCAATTTCCATGTTATGAGCTGTAGAATGGGAATGAACAGCACACATAAGAAAACATGATAGTTACAAAAAAGAAGAATACATTACATGAAAGTGAACCAGGGCATGAGCTCACAGAGGTGTGAACACAATCTTGCCATGGGAGAAGTAACTTCATGTCATTAGAGACAGAGAAGAAGAAAGGGGAACATCAAAGAAAGTCAACAACAGGAAAGAGGGAATGAATCACAGTTTCGTGGAAGAAGACTCCTCAAGACTCTCCAGGCATTGTCCCTGTACATGACCATGTGTACTCCCCTTCACATTCTCAGCAGACAATTCCCCAACGTATGTCTTAGACTTTCTTCCAGAACTTATTGCTATCATCAGATTTATTTCCAAGTTCCTGTCACTCTGAACGGTATGGTGTCGTCTCTCCTGTTTACCTCTTGGCTGCTTCTTGGGGGCTTCTCTGGCTATGCCATGAATCAAACAGCAGAATCCCGAGGACCACCAGGATCAAGCCTGCCATGCCCATCTGGATGAGATTCCCCACTGTGCAGTCCTGGGCCTGTGAGACTGAGTATGGTGCACAGAGAGGTTACAGAGGTCAGGGCAGATCAAAATCCCCCAGGATCCCTAGATGTCTACCTACGGCACCCACCTCCCCTTGACAGGACCTGACCCTCTGTGCCTAGCCACATAACTAAAAGCATGTCCCCACTCACCAGTCTTGGAGTCTGACTTGTTGTGTGATGGACTGGTGGTCTCAGCTGCTCCTGTGATTCCCAAAGGCAAGGTTATTGGTAAGGAGCTCTAGAGACCTAAGCCTTTTTCCTGGGCTCTGTGCTTTTGTATCCCCCACTTCTCATAACAGAACTCAAGTGTAGTCTCTTAATAAATACTGTCTCTGCTCTAGCAGGGTTTCCTCTGGTCTCTTCATTGCATTCTTCAGCCTCTCTTTGTTCTATGAATTCAGATTTTAAGTCTGAATCACATTGGACCAAAATGTAGCTGAAGCTCAAGTGCTCAGAACTGGTGAGAAAAAGGAAATTCAAACTGAATTAATCACATTCTTGCATTCTCTCTGTTCAGTCTGGCAAACAGGACCACATAACCTGATTCTCCAGGAGATAAGAATGTCCAGTTTGTTTTGTTTTGTTTTGTTTCTATCAACGGAGGAACCAGGTTAGTCCTCAGAGCTACTGAATATCAGAAGCACAGAAGGGTGGAATTCTGGGGCTGCCTCTCCTTCATGCCACATCAATCAGTTCACCTGTGTGACTCACTCTCCATTTATTTCACTACATCATACTTTATATATATATATATAATACAATGCACACATGCATGCCCATATGCACACAATATATGCAAACATGTACTTCAAATGGTGTTGCCAATGTTTTATGAAAACAGTATTTATATTATTTTTGAAGTGAATCTAGCAGAGAAGACCAATAACAAACATGAAAAACATACCAGATAAAAGACATTAAGCATATGGATGAATATGGGTAGGTATAAATATATATAGATAAATGTACATATATATTTGCATGCAGTGTATATAATCATACATACATATAAATTTATAAAATTGTAGCTACTTATCTATCTATATATGTATACCTGTGTGTATATTTATATTTCAAGTGATAAAAATTGGCATGCAATTTGTAAATAAGGAAGTAATATTTTTATTTACTTGGGGCTGATATAAAATTTATCAGAAAAGAAGAAGAGGTCGACCTAATAAAATTGGAGGAAGAGAAGTTGTACTAAGGTAACATGAAGAAAACTCAATATAACCAAAAAAAGCTGTTATAAATAATTTAATATTACATTTTAAAGTAGTTGAGCATAGTAATGCATGCCTGTAGTCCTAGCTACTCAGGGGACTGAGATGGGAGGAAGCTTTGAGCCCAGGATTTTGAGTGCAGCTTGGCCAACATATATTCATTACCAACCCTTAAATGTAAACATTGCTGATCAAAAGAATTGATATTAATAAGATATTACTTTCTATAATGAATGTCTAAATTTAATCTATCCAAATGAAAAAGAGAGTAGAACTACTTATTTTTAAACCATAAATTGAAATATCTTTTAAAGAGTAACAAGAGTCAATGTCACATAGAAAATGCAGAGCACAAATGGATTGCAAACAAGACCTGCTGTGGATAAAATTCTAACTTGCCTCAGGGAGCAAAGGCATGACCCATCCTTAGTCTCAGATGTGCCCTGAGTATAGAGGCAACCGGGTGAGCACAACAGGTGCTTTGCTGAGTGGTTCCCAGAGCAGGGGAGCTTCTCTGTGAAGGAGCATGTCTGTTGTGGGCTCCACTCTCACAACAGTCAGATCCCACCAAGGCTGGAGCAGACACTTGCCCTGTCCTGAGAGGGCTCAGGGAACCCCTCTTGTGTGGGTGAGGGGTTCCATCCTCAGGGTCTCTTGGAAATGGGGAAGAAGGGCTGCCAAGGGTGTCCATCTGTCCTCACTCCACCTCGCCTTACCTCTTTCTCCTCCTTCAGACTCGGCATCTTCCATGAATCCAAATCACAGCTGGATCCCAAATACTGCTGACCTGGCTCACCCTCCTCCTTCTACTGAACACACATATTCCAAGGCATGTTAAGGGACTCTGTCTACTCTTTCAGTCTAATCATATGACCAGCAATGTTCACCCATGTTTCCTCCCAGCCCTTCATGCTCTCTTCCCTGCACTGAAACCAGGAGTCAGAAGTCCCCATCTATGTACACCCTCTTATGGGCTGGACCTTTCCCTATAGACCCACCCACTTCACTTCCCTCATCTTTCATTGTCCCAAAGCTCTCCATGGGGCAGGAACCTGAGTTGACCCTTTGCGCTCAGAGAAGACAGGGCCAGCGGACTTCACCTGAGACCACCAGCTCCAGGGGGCCACTGCGGTATGACAACAGGTAGGGGGACATGCTGTTTGAGCCATAGCACCATTAGGTCCCCGCATGGGCTGAGGTCACAGGACTCATGGTAAACTCTCCCTGGAACAGCTGAGCTTGGTACTTTGGACTTATACACTGGGGGCGGGGCGGGGGGAGACAGGCTGCGCCCTTCATGGACAGGAGGAAAGTGTCCACTGGGCTTTGTGACTGACACAGCAGGGACACATCCTCTCCTGAGGCCACCGTGGGACCTGGCTGCACCGAGAAGGAAGGTCTGGCAGAGAACTGTCCTCGAGAGAAGAGGAGGATTAGAGACTACCCCAACCTGTTCTGAGCTGAGACCTCTCCAAAGCCTCACTGAGGACCTTCAGTCTCTTTGTCTCTGTTGTCTCTCAGTCTCAGCCCTCCCCCACTCCCTGTCTCTCTCTTTCTTCTCCTCCCTTAAGACCCCCACCCCTCACACCAGCCATCACAACCCAGGACTCCCCCAGCAGGACCTGTGCAGAATCTGGATCCCTGACTTCACTTGATGGTCTCTTCACCTGAGATCAGGATGTCAAGGGAGTCACTGGGGGCCGACCAATTGGAGGAGAGGTTGTGTCCACTGTAGAATCTGTACTGGCCCCCATGGAAGCTGATCACAGGGCCCAGGGGGAATTCAGCCTGAGAGCCCATCTGGGGACTGCCTGCCAGGGTGCTGAATGCGGTCTTTTCACCCTTCCTTGGACAGGGCGA
Organism: Cephalopachus bancanus; assembly: GCA_027257055.1. Lineage (NCBI taxonomy): Eukaryota > Metazoa > Chordata > Mammalia > Primates > Tarsiidae > Cephalopachus > Cephalopachus bancanus. The sequence continues at coordinate 2,003,890 of JAPVLO010000522.1, read as the reverse complement.
ACCTGTCGTAGGTGACATCAGAGTGACACTGGAGGATCAGGCTTTCTCCAGGTGCCACGAAAGGGCCCTGCTGGGTCAGGAGGGAGGATTCCTAGACACTCCTGGAGGGAAAGAGGAGCTGGGATGGTAGGGCTCCCTTCTCTGTCCTGGCCTTGCAGGTCTCATTGTCACACTCTGTGTCTCTGACCTCAGAGCTTCTTTGTCTCACCTGGATTGTCTAAGAAAATTTCTGATACATGCCTCCCTGACCCCTAGCCACTGTCTGTCTGATCTGTTCTTATTTCACAGTAACCAGGAAGTAGCAGCCACTAGATCCTGTTCCTTCATGAGTCGTTCCCTTCCAGGTGAGGGTGACCCAGGGCTCCTCCATCCTTCTAGAGCTTCCCATGGAGTCTCTTTCACTACTCAGTCCATCCATCAACACAGCCTTGTGGGATCCTCACCATGGTTAGCAGTTAATCATACTTCCAACGACCTGTATGGTCCCTAAAAGTGTATAAGAGAAGGTCAAAGTCATGAATTCCTCACCTGGGATCAGGATGTCCAGGGGATCGCTTGGTTCCGACCACACCTGGGGATTATTTAAGTAATAGCCATAGCATCTGAACATCCACCTTTGGCTGGGAGTCACGGGACCCAAAGAGAACAGAGCCTGGACATACCCATAGTAGTGTCTCTGTAAATTCTGGTTCCAGGAGACCTTGTGTTCTCCTTCCTGAATCAAAATAAACTTTCCAAATCCCAACTGTGAGCCACACTGGAGGGTCACCTTTCCTCCTGATATCACAACAGGGATAGTCAGGGCTGAGAGGGTGGGTTTGCTGTAGACTCCTAGGAACAAACGAGGCACCATGTTAAATGGGGCTCACACCTCTCACATGATCCCTCAGGTCTGGGCTGTGGGATGGGGAGACGCCCCTGAGGGACTGGAACCCCTGAGTGTTCTCTCACCTGACACCACCAGTTCCAGGGAATCACTGTATTCTGACCACCCAGTAGAGTTGCTATATTGACAGTAATATCTTCCTGCATGATGCTCTGTTATGGATGTGATGTTGAACTTGCCCTTGATCCCAGGATCTGTGGTGCTCTCCATGTCTATGAATGCTGTCCAACCTTCTTTATACAGTTGGTACTCGCTGACCTCTAGGGTTGCCTGACACCAGATGGTCACAGTGCTCCCCCAGGGGATCACAGAGTCTGGCTCAGCCCAGAGGGTGGGTTTTGGGAGGGTCCCTGAAAGGAAGTCAGAGCTTGGGACCCACAATATCCCCGCCCCTTAGATCCCAGTTCTCAGGACCAGGACCCTCAAGATGTCCCCATCAGTCAGCCCAGAACTGCTGTTATCCACCCCCAGTTACTTAGGGGGTTACCTCTTGACCCCAGTGAGTAGGAGAGACCTGGAAAAGATGGGGACAGACTCACCTGCCTGTGCTCTGGTCTTGAGTCCAAGACTCAGCCCTGTAAGAGAGTTCCCATGAAATATTTGTCCTCTGAAGACTGAGCAAGTGCTCCTCTCTCTTGTGGCCTCCTGATAAACTGGAATCTCCTCATGAACCAGGGCCTGGCTGTGCAGTGGGGTTCCTCCCAGACCAGAGTCTCCCTTTCCCCTCTTCAAATCTCACCAAGGCAGAGCAGGGCTGGGAGGGTCTGGATCATGGTTTCTCCTACCACTGGTTCCAGCTGTGCAGATGGAGGAGAACCCTGTGCCTGAAAAACAGACACACAGTGTGTGGCCTTTCAGAGGCTGGGTTCTCCTTCTTATGGTATTGCCACATCCTTAGCCCCACAGGAAGGGGAATTGCCCTTTCTAGAAGACTGGCTATCATTTACCCAGAGTTGGGGCTGCGACCTGCACCAGGCTCTCTGAAGAGATTTAACACAGAAATGGGGTCACTTTGGACCCCTGGGCACTGGATGTATGATCTATCCTCGTGTCACCACGGATCAGGACATAGAAACAAATAGGTCCAGTGCCTTCCTGTGTCAGCCCCTTCTAGGTGAGGGTGACCAAGGCTCCTCCTTCCCTCTAGAACTTTCCATGGGGTCACTTTCACCCTCAGCCTGTCCACTGGCCCATTCTTGTGGGGTCCTCACCATGACCAGTTGTCTCTCCAGCCCTGCAGATGCTTCAGGGAACACACAAGTGCATGCTGTCCATCAGACTGAGGTCAGCAGAGACCTGTTCATCACCTAGGTGTGCAGGTCATGCTGAGCTGCATGTGGTAAAAGCACAAGAAGACATGGGGAATACAAAGAAGAAAACATAATTTTTAGTCCCTGGAGTGTTTTTTCTTTCGCCAAATAATTCCTTCTTGTACTTCCCCTTTATTTCCTTTTATCCAGCACTGCCCATCACCACCCACTTGGGGACAAGCCTCTGCATCATTCTTGCCTCCTTGGTCCCCTGGTTTCCTTGGTCATCCCTCTGCACTTCAATCCATGGTCAAGCTATTCAGATCAATTTATTAGGTTGTATTCTGATTTGAGTGTGAGCTGGGGAGTTGAGCTTTATTTCATTTCTGGTTATCATTCACTTTATAGGATCTGGGGAAGTAATATCACTTCCTCTAGCCTGTTTGCTTGTTTGGGACATGTTGTCATAAACTTCAATCCTCAGAGTGGTTTTTGGGGTCAGCGTTACCAAGGACATGGGAGGAGTTCAATCATGGTTGGTTTATAGACACGGTTAAGACATGAGGAAATGGGGCATTATGGATCCTCCTGCTGAACTCCACAATCTGGGTGGACAATTGATGTGTCCACTTAAGAGCCCTTGTCTGCTTCAAATACCAAGAAATACTCTCTAAAATATTTCTGAAATATATAGATGATCACGGTTATGAGCAATAAAAGAGAAATGATAGTTCATAAGATTTAGAAGGGTCCACATCAAAGAACAGTTTACAGCTGAACGGCGCCTTTGGAACATCAAGGGATCTTTATGGAGGGAGTTTTCCCCTCTGTGTGAGATAGAATAGAAGATCCAGAATCCTCACAGTCATGGATAAGTCACGGCTCTGGGTAAGCTAGGAGATGTGGTTCACTTCCCCTGAATTTGTGGATAGGCACTGGGATATCTCTGTTCCCTGACAAGCTTCCCTGGTCAGCACTGAGCTACCTCCCCTAAGTGTAACCAGAGTCACTGCAGTGTTGGCGGTCACAGGCAACCATCCCAGGTGTGAGGGTGCGGCATTGGTGCCATTTTTGCTGGGTACAACCCTGAACTGATGCTAAATTTGGGACACTGAGGCAGGAGGAGCTGCGACAACCCCCTCCCATCCAGCCTAAGGCCTGGGGCAGACTGGGAGAGACTCTTTACGATAGCTCAGGTGTGTGACAGGAGAGCTGTCAACAAGAATGAACAGCAAAGAATATACTAGAAAAAAATGGGCGATTATTGAAAGGAATTGTATCCACATTTTGATGGAAAAATAGTAAATTGAAGCAATGCCATTAAAATTGACTTCATGGAGGACAGGAGAGCTAAAATCCTAAATATATAAATGGAAAGAAAACATGTATTAAAAATTTCAAAATGTCTTATAGGGTGACCAGAAAGTGAACAATACAATATTAAAATGCACTTTGGGAGGCCGAGGTGAGAGGACTGTCTGACCTCATGGGTTCATCACTAGCCTGGACAACTTGACGAGACCTCATCTCTACAATAAGTCAGAATAAATTAGCTGGATGTGGCAGCGTGTACCTGTACCCCAGCTACTTTGAAGACTGAGGTGGAAGGATCATGGGACCCCAGCAGGTCGAGGCTAGGGTGGCTGTGAGCATGCCACTGCACCTCAGCCTGGGTGATAGAGTGAAACTATTCCAACTCAAAAAAATAATAAAATATATATAAAGTAGCATGAGAAGAGTGAACAGATATCTGTGATCATTTCAGAGTGAGAAAAGTGAGAATGATGTTAGACAATACATGAAACGATAACGGTTGAAATTTTTACAGAAATAATGAAAGAACATGAATTTAAAAATGAATTTAGTTGGACATGGTGGCTTACGCCTGTAATCCCAGCACTTCAGGAAGTGGAGGTGAGAAGATTGCTTTAGTCCAGAGTTCAGGGTTCAAGACCAGCCTCGTAACTTGGCAAAATCTCCTCTCAACATAAAAGAAAAAAAAATTAGCTGGGCAGGGTGGCACATGCTTTTAGTTCCAGCTACTTGGAAGGCTGAGGCAGAAGGATCACCTGAGCCCAGGAGGTCGAGGCTGTGGTAGCCGTGGTTGTGCCACTGCACTCCAGCCTGGGCAATATAATGAGACTCTGACTCTAAATAAATAAATAAGCAAGCAAATAAATAAACAAATAAAAAACAAAAACAAAACCCCCCAAATGAACTTAGCATCTTGACAATGGCAAAGTGAAAAACAGGAGTAAATTAAAAATAACAAAAAAACCACTACAGAAAATGTAAATTACCCTCTAATGAACAAGAATCTCAGCTGAACTGTACTTCCCAATAGCAAAAAATGGATCCAGAAATTACTGGAGAAATACCTTTGTTATATCCAAGCAAGTTTGCTAAGGAATTTCAATACCTCTCCCTTTTGTACGATCTCATGTGGAGATATTCAGGTCATTTTGTACACCACCACTTACCATAAGTTTAAACAGATTTTTGCTGAAGCCTGAGAATTTGCAGATGAATGCAGCCACTCTCAGCCTGGTTAGCATTCCCTGGCTGCAATTAGCCATCCCGGGAATAGATTCCAACTGGAATTATTAACCTAACTCCACTGACAGGAAAAAGCAGAAGCACTTTACTTTTTGCCTAATACGTGGCATGCAAAAGGCCAGTTTTAAACAAGTAAACTATGATACAGTCAAAGAAATTGTCCAAGGGCCTGTTGAAAACCCACTGCCTTTTTAGCTTGCATATATGAGGCCATACAGTGCTATACTAATTTAAATCCAGATATTCCAGAAGGATAATCGATCTTAGTTCTGCATTTTATTTCCCAGTCAGCTCTGGATATTAAACAAAAGGTCCAGAAATTCAAGAAAGGCCCCTAAACTCCTCAACTTGAACTCTTATTATTGGCTTACAAAGTCTTTTTTGTTTTGAGGGGGTTGAGTTGGAGTCTCACTCTGTCACCCAGACAAGAGTACAGTGGCACACTCACAACCACCATAGCCTCGACCTGCTGGGCTCAGGTGATCCTTCCACCTCAGCCTTCCAAGTAGCTGGAACTACAGGTGTGTACCACCATGCCCAACTAATTTTTTGATTTATTATAGAGACAAAGTCTCACCCAGCTACCAAGGCTGGTCTTGAACCCCTGGGCTTAGGCAATCCTCTCGCTTAGACCGCCCAATGTGCTGGGATGACAGGCTTGAGCCACAATACCTAGCTAAAAAAGTCTTTAATAATTGAAAGGGGGAACAAAGGGAGGACAGGAAAGCTAAAACTCCGGCCTTCCAGCTCATAGCTTCAGGCCTAACCAGAGCAGAGGAAAGGAAAAACAGAAATAGAGACTTTAACCCTGGGAGATATGTCAGCAATTGGTGTGGACAGCAGCTGCCATGGACCTGTTTCAAGCGTGGTTAATCAGGTCACCAGGCTAGAGACTGCATCAAGCTCCCACTTTCCACCCCATGCCCTAAGTACAGGCATGTTGGACATTGGGGAAGGGATTGCCATGCTCACCCAACCAGACAGAGAAACACTCCCCAGCCACCAGCACAGCTGCCAAACTATCATACTAAGGCTCCTCAGGTACCAGCCATGCACTGGGAGGCCAGGTTAGTCTCTAAGCTGGACCTGTTGGAACTGCTTCAATCTGACCAATCTGATTGACACACTTCTGGCTCAGTTGCCCCATGCTCCCCTAAGCACTTCATGCAGCCATCTGAACCCAGAGTGGAAATCTCTGTTTCTGATAAACATATTCCACTCGTCATTGATACTGGGGCTACCTGCTCAGCTTTAATTGAATTTCCTGGTCCCCTCATTCCTTTTCCTATTTCCATAGTAGGTGCCAGTGGTATTCTCTCTAAGCCCCTAACCACACCACCCCTTCTTGCTTTCTGGGAAATCACATGTTTCACTGAAAGGAGGGACCCTGAGACACTTAGAATAAACTAGGTTCACATTTTGCATCAGCGCGGCCATTTTTGCTTACACTGACATGCTTTGAATCTAGCACAGATTAGATATAGATAACTTTCCAAAGGTAGATATTAGGAAGCATTCAGGCCTTTTACTGCAGGCCAAGCTGGCAGCTTACTCCATCCCTTTGGCAACTCTCCATCAAATGCAAGACAAGGACAGCCCCTTCTTTCAATTCATGGTTGAGCAGAATAATTTCTAAGAAACTTACAGCCCCCTTGGCTGGCCGAAACCATAGAAATCATAATAAGACCACCTTTTGCTAAGGAGATTATGAATTGGAAATGTCTGACAGGTTCCTTGCAGGAAAAAAATCACTCTCCTTGTCTCTTCCCATCTAGAATACCACTCAAGTGCATGAGATTCTAATGTCTGGTGGCATCAAGGTCAAAGACTCATGTGACCACAATCAACATCAAAGACCTGCATTCTTGGACATTCCTTTTGATCCAAACACCCCCGAATCCAAACCTCTCTGACCTCAAATGCCCTTAAAAATACCCAAGAATCAGCTCTTTGAGGCCACACTTGCCTCTGAGTGTTGACCCCTTTTTCAAACTGTTAAAAGTGAAAAATAAACATTACTTCCTTCTACTTCTAACTTGGTTGCAATCTTGTATTATTCCTACGGCCCCAGCATCGACCCTTCTTGCCTCAGTTTACCCTTTCAACATTCAAGGCACAGTTGTGAGTAGAGAATTCTATACTGTGACTATTTACTATTTCATTGTTAATTTTATTTTTTGAGACAGGCTCTTACTCCATTGCCCAGTCTGGAGTGCAGTGACACTGTCATATCTCATTGCAGCCATAAACTCCTGAGCTCAAGAAAACCTCTTGCTTCAGCTTCCTGAGTAGCTGGGCCTACAGGTGTGCACTACCACACCTGGCTCACTATGTTGCCCTGGCTGGTCTAGAACTCCTGGGTTTAAGCAATCTTCCAGCCTTGGCCTCCCAAAATGCTGAGATTACAGACATGAGTCACTATGCTTAGCAATTTATTTATTTTTAGTTTGGAGGTCTCTGTCCCCCAGATTCAAATGCAGTGACAGGATCACTGCTCACCACTGCCTCAACCTCCTGAACTCAGATATTCTTCTGCCTCAGCATCCTGAGTAGCTGGGCCTACTGATGTGAGCCACCATGCTTAGCTTATTTTTTGAATTTGGAAGAGACTAGGTCTTGCTATGTTGCCCAGCCTGTCTTTGAACACCTGGGTTCAAGCAAGTCTCTTGCCTTGACCTCTCACAGTGCTAGGATTACAGGTGTGAGCCACTGTATCCAGCATAGCATGCAATTTATTTACTTTTTGAGTCAAAATTTCACTCTGTCACTCAGGCTTGAGGGTAATGGCATGCTTATGGTCACTCAGGCTTGACCTGCTGGGCTCAGGCAATTCTTCCGTTTCAGGCTTCCAAGTAGCTGGAACTACAGGCATGTGCCACCATGCTTAGCTAAGTTTTTAAATTATTATAGATACAAGATCTTGCCAGGTTGCCCAGGCTGCTCTCGAACCCAAGGGTTCAGGCAATCCTCTTGCCTCAGTCTTCCAAAGTACTGGGATTACAGATGTGAATCACCATAACCAGCCTGGTATGTACTTTTTTTGTGTTGTAAATACAAGGGCTGACAATTTGTTTCATAACCATCTGAAAAAAGTGTTACATGCCTCGTTGCTGAATGTTGCTATGATCATCTCTGAAGTATTTCCTTTGGGAAAGAAGCATTGATGCCAGTTCTTAGTTCCCTCATCAAAGCAATTTTGGAAATCTCTCTGTAATGGCCATCAGAGCTGTTGCCATTATTTGTTAAGGTTTGAAAATTAAGTTTGTGAACTTGCCACCATGGCTTATGTTGGCAACACTGTACATATAATTGTATTGGAACACGCTCCCTACTCACCTGACCCGGCCCCCAGTGACTTTTACAATGACTGTAGGGATATTCAGGAATAACGTATGTAGCTCTTGTTCTAGGATGAATTCACAATCTTTTTTTTTTTTTTTTTTGAGTTGGAGTCTCACTCTGTCGCCCAGACTGGAGTGCAGTGGCCACTTCCGGCCACCGCAGCCTCGACCTGCTGGGCTCCGGTGATCCTTCTGCCTCAGCCTTCCAAGTAGCCGGAATTACAGGCATGTGCTACCATGCCCAGCTGATTTTTTGATTTATTGTAGCGATGAGGTCTCACTGCCCAGGCTGGTCTCGAACCCGCGGGCTCAGGCAATCCACTCACCTCAGCCTCCCAAAGGCGTGGGATTACAGGCTGAGCCACTGAGCCCGGCTGAATTCACAATCTTAATTGTCATACACATAATATAAACTGGCCATCATTACCCATTTTAAGCGTACAGTTTAGTGACATTAAGTGAATTCCCATTGTTTTGGAACCTTCCCCACCATCCATCTTCAGAACTTTTTATCATCTCAAAATGGAAATTCTGTTCCCAATAAAGAGTAACTCTGCATCCCCCCCTTTCCTCAGTCTCTGGTGACCACCATTCTACTTTCTTCTTTATGAGTTTGAATGTTCCAGATACACCATTCAAGAGGAATCATATAATGTTTGACATTTTGTGTCTGGCTTACTTCACTTAGTATAATGTCTTCAATGTTCATCCATGATTTTTCAGAATTGCATTTATTTAAAATGAAAAATAATAGGCCATAGCATGTTTATGCTGTGGTTTGCATGTGTCCACGATAGTTCATGTGTTTGAAACTTAACCCCAAATGCAATTGTGCTGAAGGAGTGGCCTTTAAGAAGTGACTAGGTCATGGGGGCTCCACCATTGTGGGTGGATTCAAGCCATTATCATGACAGCGTGTTGTCATAAGATGGAGTTTTGTCCTTTCTTTCACTCGCTCACCCTCTCATCTCCTGCCATAACATGATATGGCAAGAAGACCCTAACTAGGTGTGAGTCCCTTGACCCTAGACCATTTCTTTTCTATGGAAATGGCAGGTTCTGTGATAGTCTGTCATTGCAACACAAACAAAAATGTAAATAAACTTGGTACCAGGAGTGGAATGGTTTTTGGTTATCACAAATATGCAAAGATGTGAAAGCAGCTTTGGAGTGGGCAATGGGCAGAGCTTGGAAGCTTTGGTAGAAGCAGGCAAGGAAAGGCCTAGGTTCCTTTAAATGGGGTGTTAAGGGCAATTCTGCTTGGCGCTCAGACTCAAAGAAATGTGGGGAAAGTTTGACACTTAGAGATTCCTCAAATGGTTGTGATTAAGATGTTGGTAGAAATACAGACAGTAAAGGTTATTTTGATGAGGTCTCAGGCAGAAGTGAAAAATATCTTCTTGGGAACTGGAGCGAAGTCTATCTTTGCTGCAGCATGGCAAAGAACATAGCTGAACTTTGGGAGGCCAAGGTAAGACAATTGCCTGACCCACAGTTTCAAGACCAGTCTAGGTAACTTGGAGAGATATCATCTCTACAATAAATTTAAAAAATTAGATGGGTGTGGTGGCACGTGCCTGTAGTTCCAGTTACTTGGTAGGCTGAGGTGGAAGGATATCCTGAGTCAGCAGGTTGAGGCTGTGGTGGCAGTAAGCATGCCACTGCTATTGAACCTGAGCGACAGACCTCTGCTTTTTTGCAATGAGATAACACAGCAAAAGTGCCTTGACCATTTGCAGGCCTTGGATTTCCCAGCCTCCAGACATATGTGAAAAAACATTATTTTATTTGCAAATTACCCAGCCCGTGGTATTGTGTTATAGCAGCACACTGTCTTTTGAGACAGTGTTTATCATATTTTGTGTTTTCAGTCATTCATTGATGTGCACCTGTGTGGTTTCCGCCTTTGAGCTAGAGTGAATGATACTGCTAGGAGCATCAGTAGTATATAGTTTTAAAGTTAATCATACACCTCTTTTTTCACCTAGAAATCTGCTCCAAGATCTTCACCCTTGTGAAATTAAAGCACAGAAACACCAAAGACTTGTACTCAAATGTTCACAGAAGCTTCATTTATACTAGCCCCAAGTCTGAAAGAACTAAAATGTCTATCATCTAGCGAATGAATAAACCATTTTGTGGTATACCTGTACAGTGAGCTGCTACTCAGAATTATAAAAAGGAAGATTGATATAGCCAAAAACATGGGTGAGTCTCATAAGTATTACTATCTGCAATGGCTGCTGTGAGTTTGCATATGATTACCTCCAATCACAATACTCTAATAATGGATGGAGGAAGTTGGTAGAACTTAAAGGATAAGGGTAACCCCCTCAGGTTCCCTCCACTCTGGGAGCTTTTCTTTCCTCTCAATGAATCCTGATTTGTAGAAAAGAAATAAATTAAAGGACATGTAAGCAAATCCACAGATATAGAGCAGTGTTTAACACTGCTGCCTCAGTAACTGATAAAAGTGGTTAGAGCAATTTGTAAGAAAGTGTGTGTGTATGTGTGTTTCAAGATGGTTGATTAGCGACTTTCCACATGCCTCAGTCCAATGAAAATAACTAAATAGTATGCAAAGATCTACTCAGGGAGGCTCAATTCAAGAAGGAAAATAGGAACTCACTAGAACAGCAAAGAACCTCTTAGATTCTTGGGCAAATGGGCAAAGAGCCCATCCAGTAGAGAAAGATCAGTTCACTACCTGAGATAACAGAGAGCTTCTCCCAGGGAACAAGGATCAAGCCCATACCCATCCACCTAGGCAGGGTATGGCTTTTACCTGGAAGTGTCATATGCTGACTGAAAGGTTGAATGACACCACATCTAGGAAATCTGCTGACCTCTACCACTGAGAACAAGACAAGATTCCCTAGACCCTCACCTCCCTGACCCACAGGAGGCAGTGAGCAGGCAGGTGCACCAAAAATGAAGGAGAAATAAAGTATTTTAGCGCAAACACTAAGGGAATTCATTCCCACTAAACTGTCCCTAGAAGAGATGCTCAAAGACATCCTAAGCACCGAAATGAAATGACAACACTCACAGTCATAAAAGGTCACATAAGTGCAAAGCTCCCAGATTCTATGAAGCAACTATGTGTTTGAAAACCCAAGAAAAATAGCTAACAACACTATGGCAGAAACAAAACCTGACATATCAATATTAACCTTGAATATAAATAACCTAACACTCCCCTTAAAAGACAGAGAGTAGTAAACTAGATAAAAATACAAGATTAAAAGAGACTTAAATATGGGCCAAAGACAGCTATAAACTAAAAGCAAATTGGGGAAAAATTTAGCACATCAATGGGAAACACATTGAGCAGGAATCGCCATCCTCATTTCAAATAATGTAGACTTTAAACTACAACAGGAAAACAAAGCAAAACAAAAATAAAGAAAGGCATTATATAGTGGTAATGGGCTCAATACAATGAAAAATTAATTATCCTAAATATATGTACAGTCAATACAAGAGCACCCCCATTTAAGAAGTAAATACTGATAGACCTTAGGAAACATATTGACAAAATAAAGTAATAACGAGGGACTTTGACAACCAACAGACTTCACTAGACAAGCAGAAAATCAACCAAGAAATACTAAACTTAAATTGGACTATAGACCAAATGAACATAATATAACATTTCCTCCAACAACTGAATACTATATACTCTTCTAGTTTTCACATGAAACATTTTCCAAAATCAACCACATGCTTGGCCATAAAGCAAGCCTCAACATTTTAAAAATATATAAATAAATAACACCAGAATTACACTAAAAATCGTCTTTGACCAAAATAAAATAAAATGAGACATAAATATTACGAGAACTTTCCAAAATGACAAAATGACCTGAAAATTCAATAACTTGCTTTCAAAAGACCTTGCAGTAAACAATGAAACTAAGGCAGAAATATGAAACTTTTGTTGAGACAAATAGAAATATAAACACAGCATAACAAAACCTCTGATGTACAGCAAAAGCAGTGCTGGAAGGAAAAGTTATAGCCTTAAATGTCTGTGTTAAAATGGCAAAAGATCTGAAATCAACAACTTAAGTTTGCACCTAAAGGAACTAGAAAAACAAGAATAATGAAAACTTAAAGCTACAAGAAGAAAAGAACACAGATCAGAGGAAAATGAAAGGAGACTGAAAACAACAACCAAAAAATACATAGGATCAATAAATCAAAAAGTTGGTTTTTCTAAAGATTGGAGACATACTTCCAGACTTCAAATTTTACTACAAGGATACAGCAACCAAGAGACAGCATGATTCTGATACAAAGATCGACACTTGGACTAATGGAACAAGACAGAGAATTTGGAAATAAAACCACAGATGTTCAACCAAAACAACTTCAACAAAGTCAACCAAAACAAACACTGGGGGAAAAGATTATATTTAGCTAATAGTTCTGGGAAAACTGGCTAATCACATGCAGAAGAATAAAATTGAACCTCTACCTATCATCATATGCAAAAAATGATCTCAAAGTGGATCAAGGACTTAAATGTGAAACCCAAAATTGTACAATTCTCAAAAGAAATCTTAGGGTATGCCCTTCCAGACATGAGAGGAGGCAACAAGTTCATGGTCAAGTCCTCCAAAGCCAATGCAACAATAGCTAAGGTAGACATCATTCCCAGGTCCTCACCAACAGGGATTTGGTAAAACACCTACGACTTTGAGATAGGAGAGAGTTAGAAAATCTGACAGGCAGACAGTTAGAATGGGTTCTTTTAACAAACTTCCTGCAAGCGCCTTGGAATGGAGTGAACACACCCATTTCCAGGTCCGTGGACTTTTCATCTTTTGTGTGCTTTTTCCTGATTGCCCTGCCCAATCCTCTCCTGATTGGCAAAATTCCAAGAAAAAAACACCATGATGCTTCTAGCTGATTGGCCCTTCCTAACGATCTCCCAGTTGGTGAAATTCCAAGACCCCACCATGGTGCCTGTTTCTAATTGGTGCTGTTCCCAAACAATCAGTAGGCTCTGGAGACTATATAAACTTCCTGCAGCGGTAAGCGGCAAAGAGCAGCCCTGTTGGGACCCCTCCCATTGCCAGGGGCTTTTCTATCCTCTAATAAATTCCTACTTACCCTCTGCTTGTCAGCGTCTCTGACTCAGAGAGTTGCTACTGAAGATTTCAGCACTTGAAAACCGGACTTTAAGAGCTGCACAGGCCAGAGACTGGCTTGCCAGCCTATGGAGCTGGCTGAACCGGCACAGTGGAGCTGACTTTGAAACTGACCATAAAGTGAATGAAACTGAAGACAGAGTTGCCTGCAAGTTAAGGCGAAACTGACGAAGATTCTGCTGGGATCTGAGTATAAAGTGAAACTGATGGGGGTGGAGCTCAGCTTAAAGTGAAGCTGACAAAGGAGTGGATCATGGGGTTGACTTGCCGGAGGCCAAACATGGAGAAATGCAGCACTTTTTGGAGCCTGGCTTACCAGTCCATCAATGAGCTCACATTTCCTGGGACTTGGCTTACTGACCCCTGAACCAAGAATGCTGCAACACTTTTTGGGGGCCCCATGTTGGGCACCATCACACTTCCCTATCTGGACACCATTGGGGCCTGGCCACTGTGTGAGTCCAGGGCTGGCAGTACAGCTCCAAGAACTACAACGTTTCTGAGGGCCCAGCTCCCCAACTAGTGGGATAAAAAACCATATCAGCTTTACTATGGGTCTTTCCCTCTCACCACTGCTCAGCCTCTCCCTAAGACACCTCCAGTACTCAGAAGAAATGGGGTCTTCTCGCATGGCCTGGGTTAAGCAAATTGCTGATTGGAAGGCATGTTTCAGAGAGGAGTTTTCAGTCATGTCCCATGTTCTGGTCACACTCACTAATCTCTGCAGAGCACTCTCATGGGGGCTGTTTACTAGACTTGTCCTTTCTGAGACCTGTGGTGTCCTTCGTTGTTTTGATGAATATCCATTTTCCTTCTTGAATTGGGGGTTCACTGTGTTGATTTTTCCAAAGTACTTCCCAGCCTTTGAATGGGTTTGGCACACTGAAATCCTCTAACCTGCCCTTGAAAAATTCCATTGCATTCATTTTTAAGAGACCATGCTAGTGTTCTATCAGCCCCAGTAGCACCAACCACTGCAGTGTGCATATAAGTATCTCAGGTCATCCCCCACGATATCATGCAGACATATAATCCTTGTCCCACTGGGTTCATAGGCACCTAGATCTCTGGATCTGAGAATCAGTGATGGTATATTCTGCTACAACATGTCAGAAGTTTTGGGTTCTCCTAAGTGGTGTAATGAGCTCAGTCCATCCCATGCTGAGTGCATGCACCCATGTCAGGAAGGGGGATTTGCTGTTATCTCCTGGGTAGAGATGTTTCATGTGATCAAGTTGTTACCAGGTGGCTCACTGGTCTTCTCAAAGGATAGCATCACATCCAGACTTCTCTGCTGTTCACAGGTTAGACTTTGATCTAATAGTGACTACACAATCCTTAGAGAGAGGGACTCACTGGTGCTGGATCCACGCATGTCCTGCATTCTTGCCCCTTGCTTACCCCCTTCATGGGTCCATCCTCATGCACAGGGCTGCTGACACCAGAGCTGGATGAACTACACTGTGTGAATCAGATAATCACCTGGTGCCTTATTGCCTCCCCAACCTGTGGACTACTGCTCCTTGATGATCACTACAGGCTCTTGGTGGGAATGAGAGTTTTACTTGTCCCCATTCAGCCTCAGTCTTGGGCAGCATCTATGCACCTTGATCTTGAGCTTGGGGGTGTCTCACTGTTGGTGTCCCTGCTCCCGTTGGTGGCCAGGATCTACCTCATAGGTTTGGTTGGTTTGAACAGGAATTTCCTTTTCTCTCACTCAAATTTGTACATCTCTAATGGTATTTATACAGGATCTTGGTTTCCAAAATTTCTTTCACTCCCCCTATGGGTAGAATGAATTTGTAATCTACCTTCCCCAGTCACAAAATGTAACCTGGAACCCGCGGTGGCAGGATTTACTGAACCTACTTCAAAGGCTTTAGCCTTTTGCTCCATGTGAGACAAGCATCTGGGTGGGACATGAGATTCCAGGCCACGCACAATGGAAGCTGATCATGCTTGTACCATGAACATGGTGTCTCTTCCCTTCTCCCAATTTTTCATGTATATATCCAGTTGACACCCATGGAGAAGAGCCTTGAAATGAGTACAAAATGCTTCTCTGTCTTAGATCCCCATATATCCTGGTTTCCATAGGGGCAGTCAACATGGATTCCCCAGCAGTTCCTTACAGTGTTAGCTGATTACACCTTACTAGTTCGCATGATAGCCTCACAACCTTTTATATTCTAACTCTTTGAAACCAGTCACCTCGTTCTGTCCTTTCTTGTAATTGAGGTTACTCAATTGCTCAAAGAAGTCAGATTCCTGCTGTTCTCAGGACAAATTTACATTTTGGGGTTGATCTGAATTTTACTCATTGTTTGAGTGAGAGTAGAACTCCTTTCAGTTTTCCAACCCAGGCCAGGAGCCTCAGCTTAGATCAATGATCTATTTACTTAATTATATTATATAATTCTCACCCTAGAGGTTCCATAGTACATGTTGTACACACCAGATTCATGGAGTTGAGTGTTCTCACTGTGTTGTGCAACCATCACCCTTACCTATTTCCAGAGCATTTTCAACATCCCAGAAAGAAACCCCCTGCCTAGGAGTAGCCAGTCCTAATTCTCTCTCTCACACCTGACCTGAAGAAATTGATATTCTACCTTATGTTCCTATGGAGTTTCTTATTCTTGATATTTCATGAAAATGGAGTCACATAAAAAATTTGCCCTGTGTATTATTATTTATAATATCAACGAGTGAAAAATACCCACATGCTTAAGAATTGACATAAATAAAACATGGTACAGAAACAATGTTGTTATTCAAATAGACTAAGGAATGGAGTTTAGTTACATTCTATAAGTGAAAACAGTGAAAACATTCTTCTAAATGCATATGAACATTAAAAGGAACACTTATGATTATTTTCTGGCATAGTCATCAGGGTGGATGGAGTGCCATGGGATCACGTCCCTGAGTCTCAGGTGCTCAGTTCATTTTGCTTCAATCCAATGCCTGAAGCCAGGGTAGGGGAAGCCTACATCAGGGATAGATACCAAGATTGGATGCTCTTCCCCAAAGGAGAGTAACTAGCATGAGCCTTCAAATTCATCCCAGTAGGCCCCAACGTGGCATGACACAAGTCCTCTCCCTGTGCATTCTCTAAACTCACTGAGGCAGATGAGGAAATTGGGAAGGGGTCACACTGCAGCCTCAGCTTGTTTGTGCTGGACAGGCGATGCCACCACAGTGCCAGCAGGAAGGGTGGATGGATGTACAGGATGTGGCCAAGCAGAGTCCAAGTGCCATCCAACATGACTGTTCATACCAGTGGCCTTGCAGAAGATTGGCTGTTGTTTCCTCAAGGCTGAGACTCAGAAGGGCACATTCTTCTCTAGAGATAACTTCCAGACTGATGTCTTCTTTCACCTTATTGATGACATTCTCCCTTGCAAGCCTGAATTTTATCTCTGAAAAAAGTGTCTACTCAAGATACTGAATTTTATCCATAATTTGTAACAGACAGACTCAATTTTCAATTAAGTGCTCAGAAGTTTGCTGCTGGGTCCCACCCTACATGCACATGAGTCACCAAGGCCCTCTGCAGCACCAAAAGCAACTCTGGCATGTATTCTTAAAACTTTCCGAGAGCTGGAGCAATGGCTGGGAGTGGTGATGGTGAACCCAGCAGTACTCGAGCTGCGAGCTGAGGGCCAGGCATTTGGGGCTGGGTTGTGCCCTTATTCCTTGCTGCTGGTAGAATCCCTCAACCCTTCTCCTGCACTTTGGGGTGGGCAGTTTCCCGAAGAGCCTGGGCAGCCAGAGCATAGGTGTCACTAGAGGACATGGATGGCTCCAGGCAGATATAACCACACAGAAATCAAACTGGAATGCCATCTTGGTAGGGATGACCTGAGGATCCATGAGTGTGAGAATGCTGAGCATCAGGAACTGGACAAAGCATACAATTAATTAAACATGAGTCTTTTTATTTTGAGGTGGAGTCTTACTCTGTCTCCAAGGCTGGAGTGCTGTGGCATGCTCAGAATCACCACAGCCTCGACCTGCTGGGCTCAGGCAATCCTTCCGCCTCAACCTACCAAGTAACTGGAATGACAGGTGCATGAAAACATGCCCACTTAAATTTTTGATTTATTGTAGTCACAAGTTCTTGCCAAGTTGCCCAGGCTGGTCTCAAACCCTTGTGCTTAGGCAATCCTCTCTCTTCCCCCTCTCAAAGTGCTGGAATTACAGGCATAAGCCAACGAACCTGGCCATGAGTTTTCTTATGATTAGTGAGAATGTAACATTGACTCATGAATGTGCATTGCTGGTAAACTATGACTGCAATGGTCTATTATCACGGAGTTCTTGACCATATGCACAAGTATCTGAACTTAGTAAAAAATACATACCTCCAACAGAAATGGCACCAGGTTTGGCAGGAAGTAAATGTGGAAGGTAAACATGTTAAGGATATCATGAAACCCCTAGAGAGCTTTAAACTAGACACTCCCTTGAAAGCTACACAACATGAACTTCCAGCTTCTGAGGGAACAATGTGGCCCATGCCTGTAACTGTTGAACAAAGACCCTCACCAGGACCTAGAAAATGCTAATCTTGGTCAGACTTGGTGGCTCGGCCTGTAATCCCAGCACTTTTGGAGGCCTGGGCAAGTTGATTGCCTGAGTCCAAAGGTTTGACACCAGCCCAGGCACCTTGGCAAGATCTCGTCTCTACAATAAATAAAAATTTAGCTGGGCATGGTAGCACATGCTGTAGTCCCAGGTACTTGGAAGGTTGAGGTGAAAGGACTGCTGGAGCCCAGCAGGTAACACTGGAGTGACTGTGAGTGTACCATTGCATTCCAGCCTGTGTGACAGACTGAGACGCCAATTTAAACAAAAAAAAAAAGCAAAGGAAAACACCAGTCTTCTCAGTGCAGTGACTCTAAACCACATGGTAACCATCCAAATACACCACTCATCTGCACAAAATTTCACAATAGCAGAGGGAAAGCTGCTTGTTGATGTGGAAAAGAAAGAACTGAATAAAGGAATAGAGGAAAAGAATAAATCACCTGCTGCAGTTATAGAACCAGAGACAAGTAAATTCGATAGTACTGGTTATGACAAGGACTTAGTGGAAGCTTTGGAAAGAGGCATCAGTTCCCAGAATCCCAACGTTCAGTGGGATATCACTGATTTAGTAGAAGCTAAAAAAGTTGCTTAAGGAAGCCATGGTGCTACCAATTCATTTTGTTTTTCTGAGTCAGAGTCTCACTCTGTTGCCCATGCTGGAGTGCAGTGGCATGCTTCCATTCACCTCAGTCTCAACTTGATGAGTTCAGGCAATCCTTCCACCTCAGTCTTCCAAGTAGCTGGAACTACAGGCACCTGCCATAACACCTGATTAATTTTTGATTTATTGTTGAGATGAGGTCTTACCAAGTTGCCCAGGCTAGTCTCGAACTTGTGAGCTCTGGCAATTCTCTCAACTCAGCCTCCCAAAGTGTTGGGATTATAGGTGTGAGCCACCATGCTCAACATATGCCAGAATACTCCACGAGCATTAGGAGACTATGGAAAGGAGTATTGATGGTTGACCCACCTGGCATGGGAAAAGCCCTCCTTGCTAAAGCAGTAGCTTCAGAATGCTAGAAAATATTTTTCAGTGTCTCTTCATCAACTCTGATTTCCAATTACAGAGGAAAGTCTGAGAAATTTCTTCATCTTCTCTTTGAAATGACTCGATTTTATTTTCCAGTCACCATATTTATTGATGAGGTAGATTCCATTTGTAGTCTCGGAGAAATTTTAAGAGCACAAAGCAAGCAGAAGGGTGAAAGTGGAGCTGCTGGTTCAAATGGGTTGTGGTGCTGGGTGTGGTGACACACGTCTGTAATCTCAGCAGTTTGGGAGGTGGGAGATGAAAGAATTGTCTGAGCCCATGGGTTCGAGAGCAACCTGGGCAACTTGGTGAGATCTTGTCTCTACAATAAATAAAAAAATTAGCTTGGTGTGGTGACACATGTCTGTATTTACAGATACTTGGAAGACTGAGACAAAAGTATATCCTGAGCCCAGCAGGTCAAGGCTGCAGTAGCCATGAGCATGCCTCTGCACTCCAGCCTCAGTGACAGAGTGAGACTTGACTCAAAAAAAAAAAAAAAAGAAAAAAGAAATAAAAAGGATGTTGTTTTGGGTGCTTCTGAAAATGATGACTCTTCCGAAATGGCTATGGATCTGGCAGCTACTCACTTTCCCTAGTAGCTGTTGATCTAGTACATATGCCATTTGCAAAACTCATCAGAAAACGTCATCAGGTGTACATATGTTCACTTGTGTGTGGCAGCAGTACACATGCACCAACTTGCTCAAGGGTATATTGGCCCCAGATCCCTTATACGGTACAGTCTTAAGGGACCAACATCATTCTGGTATACTGCAGAATCATGCTGGTTCTCTCTAATGAGTTATCAATTTTTTTAATCAATATTTTTAAATTTTGATTTTGTGGGGTACAGTTAAGGGTTAGGTGTACAATTATGTTTCATTCAGGCACCTGTTGATAAGAGGTGTTTCCCCATCCCCAGACAGATATTTGCGACTGTTCATCCCATCCCCTTCCCCCCGCATAGTTTCCCAGTACCGTCAGTCATTTTCTTAAAGTATTACATTGGATGTTCAAGGTCCATTATATGAGTGAGAACATGTGATACTCGGATCTTTGTTTCTGTGAGAGGTCACTCAGTATTATAGACTCTAGTTCCATTCAGGTTGCTG
Organism: Cephalopachus bancanus; assembly: GCA_027257055.1. Lineage (NCBI taxonomy): Eukaryota > Metazoa > Chordata > Mammalia > Primates > Tarsiidae > Cephalopachus > Cephalopachus bancanus. Next base: position 1,983,963 of record JAPVLO010000522.1, on the reverse strand, counting down.
TGAAATTCATGATTTTGTTCTTTTTTATGGTAGCGTAGTATTCCATCGTGTATATGTACCACATTTTTTTAATCCAGTCCTCTTTTGATGGGCAGCATGGTTGTTTCCAGGTTCTTGCTATTGTGAACAATGCTGCGATAAACATACATGTGCAGGTATCTTTTTTATAGAGTGAATTGAGTTATTTGGGGGATATTCCCAGTAGAGGGATTGCGGGGTCATATGGAAGGTCAATTTTTAGAGCTTTTAGGAATCGCCACACTGCTTTCCATAGAGGTTGCACTAGTTTACACTCCCACCAACAGTGCAGAAGTGTTCCCTTTTCACCACACCCTCTCCAGCAGCTGTTATTTTTTGAGTTGTTGATAATTGCCATTCTGACTGGAGTCAGGTGGTATCTCAGTGTGGTTTTGATTTGCACCTCCCTGATGATTAGTGAGGTTGAGCATTTCTTCATGTGTTTGCTGGCTGCTCGGCTGTCTTCTTTTGTGAAGTGTCTGTTCAAATCTTTTGCCCATTTTATAATGGGGTTGTTTGATTTTTTCTTTTCAGCACGTTTGAGTTCCTTGTAGATCCAGGATGTTAAGCCTTTGTCAGACCTGGAGTTGGCAAATACTTTTTCCCAGTCTGTAGTCTGTCTCCCTGCTCTCTTGATGGTTTCTTTGGCTTTGCAGAAGCTTGTCAGTTTAATAAGGTCCCACTTGTCTATCTTCTCTCTTAAGTCCTGTGGGTTTCGGGTTTTGTTCATGAATTGGATGCCAGTTCTGATATCCATGAGAATATTTCCTTCCTTTTCTAAGGTTCTTATGGTTTGAGGTTTTACATTTAGGTCTCTGATCCATTTAGAGTTAACCTTTGTGCATGGGGATAGATAGGGGTCCTGTTTCAATCTTCTGCATGTGGTCAGCCAGTTTTCCTAGCACCATTTACTGAATAGGTTCTCCTCTCCCCAGTGGTAGGTGGTGGGGGCTTTGTCGAAGATGAGTTGGTTGAGAAATTGAGGTTTTGCTTCTGGAATCTCAATTCTATTCCATTGATCTATATGCCTGTTCCTGTACCAATACCAAGCTGTTTTGATCATTGTAGTTTTATAGTAAAGTTTGAAGTCTGGTAATGTGATACCACCTGCTTTGTTTTTTTTGCTGAGGATTGTTCTGGCTATTCTTGGACGTTTGTGTTTCCATATGAATTCCTGTGTTGTTTTTTCCAGGTCTGAGAAGAATGTTGCTGGTAATTTGATGGGTATTGCATTGAATTTGTGGATTGCCTTAGGTAAGATGGACATCTTCATAATGTTGATTCTTCCAATCCATGAGCGTGGGATATTTTTCCACTTGTTCGTGTCAGCTTTGATTTCTTTGAGCAGGGTTTTGTAATTTTCATTGTAAAGGTCTTTCACATCTCTGGTTAGGAAGCTGCCAAGGTATTTCATTTTTTTTGTGGCTATTGTGAATGGAATTGTGTTTTTTATTTGGGTTTCTGTTTATTATTGGTGTAGAGAAAAGTGATTGTCTTTTGTACATTTATTTTGTATCCTGAGACATTGCCAAAGGCCTTTATCAATGTAAGGAGGCTTTTGACAGATTCTCTTGGGTTTTCAACGTACACAATCATATCATCTGCAAAGAGAGACCACTTGACTTACTCTTTTCCTATTTGGATACCCCTGATTGCCTCCTCTTCTCTGATTGCTCTAGCCAGGACTTCCAATGCTATGTTGAACAGGAGGGGTGAGAGTGTTTCATCTTTGATTTATTTTAACTGTGCTTTGTAGTTTTCATTGAAAAGCTGTTTCACATCTCTGGTTAGGATGATGCCATGGTATTTCATTATTTTTTGTGGCTATAATGAATGGGATTGTGCCTTTTATTTGGATTTCTATTTTTTTATTACTTTTTATTATTGGTGTATTCTCTTGCACATTTATTTTAGACCTGAGACATTGTCAAAGGCATTTCACAGTGCAAAGAGGCTTTTGACAGATTCTCTTGTGTTTTTGAGATATATAATCATGTCATTTGCAAAGAGGGATAACTTGACTTCCTCTTTTCCTATGTGGATACCCCTGATCTTCTTCGCTTGTCTGATTGCTGTAACTGAAACTTCCATAACTATGTTGAAGAGGAGAAATGATAGTGGGCATCCTTTTCTTGTTCCAGTTTTCAGGGGAAATGGTTCCAATTTCTGTCTGTTTAGTAGTATGCTGGCCGTGGGTTTCTCATAGATAACTCTTACTATTTTGAGGTATGCTCTATATATGTCTAGATGTCCTAGGGTTTTTATCAAGATGTGGTGTTGGATTTTATTAAAAGCTTTTGCCACATCTAAGGATATAATCATGTGACTTTTGATTTTATATCTGTTGATGTATTAATTCTGTTTATGATTTTATGAATATTGAACCAGCCTTGCATCCCAGGATGAAGCCAACTTGGTCATGGTGGATGATTTTTGAGATGTGTTGTTGAAACTGGTTTGCTAGGATTTTGTTGAGAATTTTAGCATCTATATTCATCAAGGATATTGGTCTGTAGTTCTTTTTCTTTGTTGTATCTTTATCTAGTTTGGATACAAATGTGATGTTAGCTTCAAAAAATGGTTTGGGGAGAGTCCAATATTTCTCAATCGCCTGGAACACTTTCAATAGGATTGGTATCTGTTCCTCCTTGTATGTTTTGTAGAATTCTGCTGGAAAGCCATCTGGTCCAGTGATTTTTTTTTTGTAGGAATTTTCTTATGACATAACCAATTTCAGGATTGTTATTTTTTAATTTTCGGTCTAAATTTCTTCTTGTTTCAACCTGGGGAGGTTGTGGGTGGTCATAAAGTCCTCCATTTCCTTTAGATTTTCAAGTTTGTTTCCATACAATTATACATAGCAGTATCTGACAACCTTTGTATGTATTCAGGTCAGTTGTGACTTCATCTTTCGTTTTTCTGATTGTGTTTATTTGGGCATTTTCTTTCTTTTTCTAGGTCAGTCTAGCTAGGGTACAATCAATCTTGTTTATCTTTTCAAAGAACCAGTTTTGTGTTTCATTTATTTTTTGCATTATCTTTTTTTCTTCTATGTCCCAGATTTGGGATTTTATTTTGGTGGTCTGAATTCTTCTGCTGAAGCTAAAGTTTGCAGGACTGACTTTTCTAGCTTCCTTGTGTGACTTGTTGGGCTATTAACATAAGGTCTTTCCATTTACTTCATGTGTTTTTGTAGTGGTATGAATTCTCCTCTTAGTACTGATTTCATGGCATCCCAGAGATTTTGGTAAGATGTTTCTTCATTTCTTCATTTCCATTTGTTTCTGAATATCTTTTAATCTCTGTTTTTATTTCCATATTGACCCAGGAGTCGCTTATCATCATGCTGCTTAGTGCCTATGTCTTTGTGGGTTTTGGGGGAACTTTGTGTAGATATTTATTTTTATTCCACTGTGTTCTGAGAAGGTGCATGGCAGAATTTCAATTTTATGAAATCTCTTTATGCTTGATTTATGACCGAGGATGTGGTCAATCTTAGGGTATGTTACACATGGTATTGAGTAGAGTGGATATTCTGCAATTGTTGGGTGGAGTGTTATGTAGGTATCAATTAAGTCTATTTGGTCAAGAGTGACATTGAGGTTCCAGATCTCCCTGCTGATTTTTTGTCTTGATGATCTGTTAGGGTTGTGAGTGGGGTATTAAGTCCCCAGCTATGATAACATTAGAATCATTATCTTTTTTTAAGTTAGTCTAGAAGCCACTTTATAAAAGTTGGTGCTCCTATGTTGGGAGCATATATGTTTAGGGTGGATATTTCTTGTTGATGGATTGAAGCATTTATCATCATGTAATTACCTTCTGTATATTTTTAAAATTTTTGATAGATTAAAGGGCATTTTGTCTGATATTAAGACCATGACTCCTTTATTCTGTGTTCTGTTCACCTGAAATTTTGTTTTCCATTCTCTTACTTTGAGTCTGTGAGTGTCCTTTCTCGTGAGATGAGTCTCTTTGAGACAATTTGTTGTTGTCTCATGATATTTTATCCATTTTGCCATTCTGTGTCTTTTCAGTGGTTCATATAGACCATTCACATTCAGGCTAGTTATTGAAATGTGAGCATTTATCCCTGTCATGAGGTTCTTATAGAGTCATGGTTGCTGTATTTTTGTTGTCTTTCTTTTGATTTTGGGGTTGATTCATGTGTGTTTCTATCTTTTTCTTGCCCTTTTATGAAGAATGTTGTCTTTCATTTTTCCCTTTCTTCTGTGTTTAATATTTTCTTAAATGTTTCATGGAAAACTGGTCTGGAGACAGCATAAGATTTTAGGGACTAAATGTCTGGGAAAAATTTTAATTCTTCCTCAGTGATGGAGCTTAGCTTATCTGGGTAGTTTCTTCTTGGTTATAATTGCTTACCTTTGAGAACTTTGAAGATTGGACTTCAAGCTATCCTAGCTTGAAGTTTTTCTCTAGATAAATCAACTGCTATTCTACTTGTTCTTCCCTTTTAGGCAGTCTCACCTTTCTCTCTTGCTGCCTTTAGGATTTTTTCATTTATACCTACTTTTTTTTGGCAAATTATTATGTGCCTAGGATTTGGTCTTCTCAATTTTTATCTCTCAAGATTTCTCTGAATCTTTTGTATTTGAGTGGTCACATCACTCATGATTTGAGGAAAGTTTTATTGAATAATTTCATGTAATGTTTATCCCAAGGTTGTCTGTCTTTCTTTCTGCCTCAGGTAGTCCAATTACTCTTAGGTTCAGTCTCTTGAAATAATCTCTCATCTCTTGTAGGTTTTATTCTGTCTTTATAAGTTTCTTTTCTATGTTTTTGACAGTTTGGGTTAGTTCTATATTTTGGTCCTTGCACTCTGAGATTCTTTCTTCTGCTTGTCTAATTTTGCCACCTTGCTTATAAGTTTATTATTTATTTCATTCAGTGTATTCTTTACTGCTGTTATCTCAGTTAACAACTCCTTCATTCATTCCACTTATCTCTCCTCAGTTCTATTTATTCTATTAATGTCTTGATTTCTGGGTTTGTGGTTTGAGACTAGTCATTCTGAGGCATACAGGAGGGGTTTCTGTCTCTCTGAGTTTGATGAGATTACCTTAGGTACCAAGTTGGAGGCTGGGTGGAACTGAGTGGGGCAATACAGGTCTCTGCCTGGTCTCAGGACAGAGAAAATGGCTGCAGTCATCATTTCTTCACCAGGTATGGAACTCCTCTCTAGCTCTTTCTAATCTTCTCTCTCTACTGATCGGATCCAGGGCTCCACCCAATTAGCTATAACAGGAGATGGTGTGGACCAGGCAAAGGTAATGAGAATCAATGGAATTTGGCAGGCTTTTTCGGGAGAGTCCTGTGAACAGCAGACAATCCTGAACACCAGCGGCTCCAATCTCAGGGTGGTGGTGTGCTGCAGTCACCTCCAGAGGAGAGCCCTGGTGTATGGATCTGAGTCTCCCCTCAGAAGGACTTTCACTTACCCAGAAACACACTCCTACTCATGCAGAGAGTCTTTATGGACATTCACTTTTTCAGAGACTCTCACAGTCTGATGTCTCCCATCACCATCTTGCTGGAAGTCCCTATTTCTATTTTTTGTCTAACTCGCACTAGAGCTTCCCATGCTATGTTTACTAATATTAGTATAATGGGCGTCCTTGTCTTGTTTCAGTTCTTAGAGGAAAGTTCTCCAGTTTTTTTCCAATTAGGATAACGTTAGTGGTTTTTTTGTCATATAGGGCCTTTATAGTGTTGAGATATATTTTTTATACCTAGTTTGTTTAGAGTTGCTAGTACAAAGGGCTGTTGAATTTTACTGAATTTTTTTTGCATCTATTGAGATGATCATATGGTTTTTGTCATTCAATCAGCTGGTATGATGTATTAGGTTTGTTGATTTTCATAGGTTGAACCACATGTGTAACTCTTCAATGAACTGCCCAACCACTTTCCACAGTGACTACACTCTTTCACTTTCCCACTAGCAGCATATGAGATTTCCAGTTTCTCCACATCGTCAACATCACTTGTTTCTGTTTTTGAATATGGCCAAACTAGTGTGAGATAAGATTTCACTGTGGCTTATTTGTGTTTCCCCAATGACTTCTGATATTGAGCGCTGCTTCTTAGGCTTCCTGGCTACTTGTATCCTTTTGTGCAGAAATATCTATACAAGTTATTAGACCATTTTTAAACTGGGATGTTTGTCTTTTGTTGTTGTTGTTGACTTGAAGGTATTTTTTGTATATTCTGGAATACTCGGTTCTTATCAAATATATAACTTGCAAATATTATTTTCATAGTTTTTAGACTGTCTTTTCACTCTCGTGATTTTTTCTCTGTTCTTTATGTCTTCTAGCAATCAAATATATCTTTTTAAAAACATTATTTTATTTTATTTTTTATTTATTTATTTTTTTGAGTTGGAGTCTCACTCTGTCACCCAGACTGGAGTGCAGTGGCCGCTCCCAGCCTCCACAGCCTTGACCTGCTGGGCTCCAGCGATCCTTCTGCCTCAGCCTTCCGAGTAGCCAGAATTACAGGCATGTGCTACCACATCTGGCTGACTTTTTGATTTACTGTAGAGATGAGATCTCGCTGCCCAGGTGGGTCTCGAACCCGCGGGCTCAGGCAATCCACTCACCTCAGCCTCCCAAAGGCACGGGATTACAGGCTGAGCCACTGAGCCCGGCTCATTATTTTATTTTAAAGATGTGGGGTGCAATTCACATTTAAGTATAGAAGTGGTCATAGTGTGATGGTGATTTTTATTGAATACAATTTCTAAATTTTGATATCTCACATTTTGTTTTCTCTTGCTGTTTGGTTATTGGTGTCATATATAAGAAACACTTGCCAATTCAAGGTTGTAAATATTTAGCCAATATTTTGACAATGTCTCCCACCCGGCGCTCCCCCCGCCCGCCCGGCACTCCCGCCGCCCGCCCGGCACTCTGGGGCGGGTAGCTCATCACAACCCGGCCCGAGGAGATCCACACCAAATGGCTTCAAGGAAGATCTGCTGGGATCGCTGCCACATCTCCTGTGTCTGAGATTGTCCTGCCCGCCTGCGTGGGGCTTCTGTTGCCTGCTCGGAGGCAGGCAGCCATCTTGTTCCTGTCTGGCCCCACCCCCTCTGGGGCGAGCAGATGAGATAGCACCACCTGCTGGCAATTCAAGGTAACAACACCGAAACGGGAGAAACAAGCTTGATGAAGACATAGACCAGACTTCAGAACCAAGGTTAATCAGAACTGCCTTTCACAGCTGATCAGGGGAACGGACCCTATTGCAAACTAATTTACCAGCTTGAAAAGAAAACTAGAAATCAGACCTGAAAGGACATTGGACTTATATGAAATGTCTCAGAGTGTGCTTCATTGATTATATTAGTTTAATGACTTAATTCTATTACTACTGTATTGTTCCCCCTTTTATCTCTTCCTTTTCCTTTTCTTCTCTTTTCTTCTGTCTGTAAACCATGTCTTTGTATAGAGGAACAGCACACTAATAAGGTGGTTGGATAGCTGGTATGTTAGCATCACTATATGTTTTATTTTTATTTTTTATTTTTTTTGTATGAGAGTTGGTTTGACTGTAGTTGTGGTCTATTGTTTTTATCTGTTTCAGTATAGGCCTCTCTCTCTATTTGTTGGCACACTCATTAGTTTCCTCCCTTACTCCTCTATCTCTCCACTCCCCTCTTCAACCCACTATCTGCTCCATTCTCTCCCCTCTGCTAACCACATTTTATTTCAGGGAGTAAACCTACAGCCCCACTGCATGGACAGATTCCAGGGCAGTGGGAAGTGGGTTCCACATTATCCACATGCCTGTCAGCGAATACCAGGACCTGCAGACAGATTTTGAATCACAGCTCTTCCCTTAAATACATCTCAAAACTGCAAAAAGGACCACCTCCAACCTACAGTGCAACTTCAGAATTGAACAAAGTAAGAGGACATACATAAAGAATGGGAGATTGAACAAACAGAAGTAAAACTAATCCATTTACCCCTGAATAACAAAATTAAAGAAGACGGTGAAGTGGAGGGAAGGAAGAAGTAGGGAGGTGGAAAAACCGCACAAATGAAGAAAAACCAAAGGAAGAATATAGGTCTTACACAGACCCCTGGGAAATCAGACAATGAGAAAACAGATTCTGGAACACAGACAATGAAGAGTCCCCAGAATGACTGGCTACATGCAACAAACCCAGACATCAAGACATTAATGGAGAGAATTTAAAAAAGTGAGGAGAGACAAGAGGAGAATAGGAAGGAGCTGTTGTCAGAAATGACAGCAGTAAAGAATACTGTGATGGAAATTAACAACAGACTAATAAGCATGGAAAGCAGAATCAGCCAAGCTGAAGAAAGAATCTCAGAGCTCGAAGACCAAAACACAGAACTAACCCAAACTGTCAAAAGCATAGAAAAGAAGCTCAAAAAGACAGAACAAAACCTGCAAGAGTGAATTATCACTTCAAGAGACCAAACCTAAGAATAATTGGGCTTCCTGAGGCAGAAAGAGAAACAAAAGCCACACTGGAACAAACATTTCATGAAATCATTCAAGAAAACTTCCCTCATCTCAGTAAAGATGAAAAAATTCAAACACCAGAGATTCAGAGAACCCCTGCAAGACAACAAATGAGAAGACCAACTCCCAGACACATAATAATTTGCCTAAACAAAGTAGCTATGAAAGGAAAAATCCTAAAGGCAGCAAGAGAAAAAGGCCAGACTACCTACCAGGGAAAACCATTTCGAATAGCAGCAGATTTGTCCACAGAAACCCTTCGGGCCAGGAGAGCCTGGAGCCCTATCTTCAAAGTACTAAAAGAGAAACAATTTCAACCAAGAATAACCTACCCAGCCAAACTAAGCTTCATTAGTGAGGGAGAACTGAAATCTTTTCCAGACATCCAATCCCTAGGAACCTATGCTGCCACCAGACCACCGCTATAAGAAACACTTAAGAAACTACTGAACACAGAAGAAAAAGAAAAAAGAACATCAGCATTCTTCACAAGAGTACAGGCAAAAGATTAAAAACACACCTAAACCAACTCCAAAACCCAAAGAAAGACAACAAATAAAGAGGAACAACTCTGTAAGAACCTTATGACAGGGATCAACTCTTGCATTTCAATTATTAGCCTAAATGTGAACGGACTAAATACACCACTGAAAAGACATAGATTGGCAAAATGGATAAAATGCCACCAGGCAACAATCTATTGCCTTCAAGAGACTCATCTCACTAGAAAGGACACCCACAGACTCAAAGTAAGAGGATGGGAAACAAACTTCCAGGCAATCGGAATACAAGAGAAAGGAGGAGTAGCCATCTTAATTTCAGACAAAATATCCTTCAAACTATTAAAAATCAAAAAAGATACAGAAGGCCACTACATAATGATAAAAGGTTCAATCCATCAACAAGAAATATCTATCCTAAACATATATGCACCCAAAATAGGTGCATCAACTTTCATAAAGCAACTTCTTGGAAAACTAAAGAAAGATATTGACTCTAACACTATCATAACTGGGGACTTTAATACCCCACTCACAACCCTAGACAGATCATCAGGACAAAAAATCAGCAAGGAGATCCGGAACCTCAATATGACTTTGGACCATATGGACTTAATTGATGCCTACAGAACACTCCATCCAAAGACCACAGAATACACATTCTACTCATCACCACATCGAACATATTCTAAGATCGACCACATACTCGGCCATAAATCAAGTATAAGCAAATTTAAAAGGACTGAAATTTACCAAACACCTTCTAGGACCACAGTGGAATAAAAATAAACATTGACACCAACAAAGTCCTCCCAAAACCCACAAAGACATGGACACTAAACAGCATGATGCTAAACAACTCCTGGGTCAACGACAAAATCACAACAGGGATCAAAAGATACCTGGAAACAAATGAAAATGAAGAAACATCTTACCAAAATCTCTGGGATGTCCTGAAAGCTGTAGTAAGAGGGGAATTTATATCCCTACAAACACACATGACGAAAATGGAAGGAACAGAAATTCACAACCTAACAAGCCACCTAAAGAAGCTGGAAAAGCAAGACCACAAAAACCCTAATTTCAGCAGAAGAATCCAGATCTCCACAATAAAAGCCCAAATCCAGGACATAGAAGACAAAAAAGATACTACAAAAAATCAATGAAACAAAAACCTGGTTGTTCGAAAGGGTAAACAAGATTGATGGTCCCCTAACTAGACTAACCAAGAAAAAACAAGAAAAAAACAAATAAGCATAATCAGAAACACAAAAGATGAAGTCACATCTGACCCTGAAGAAATACAAAAGATCATTAGAGACTACTACGTACACTTGTATGGAAACAAACTTGAAAACCACAAGGAAATGGAGGACTTTCTGACATCACACAACCTACCTAAGTTGGAACTGGAAGAAATTGAGACCCTAAATAGACCAATTACAATCAAGGAAATTGACTATGTAATAAGAAAACTTCCTACAAAAAAAGCCCTGGTCCAGATGGCTTTCCAGCAGAATTCTACAAGACATTCAAGGAGGAGCTGATACCAATCCTACTGAAGGTATTCCAGGTGATCGAAAAAGATGGAACTCTCCCTAAATCATTTTATGAAGCCAACATCACATTGATACCCAAGCCAGGTAAAGATCCAACAAAGAAAGAGAACTACAGGCCATTATCTTTGATGAACATAGATGCTAAAATTCTCAACAAAATCCTAGCAAACAGGATTCAGCAATACATCTCAAAAATCATCCACCATGACCAAGTAGGCTTCATTCCTGGCATGCAAGGCTGGTACAACATTCGTAAAACCATAAATGTAATTAAATACATCAACAGATGTCAAAACAAAAACCACATGATCATATCATTAGATGCAGAAAAAGCTTTTGATAAAATTCAGCACCCCTTCTTGATAAAAACCCTTGAACATCTAGGCATACAGGGAACATACCTCAAAATAGTAAAAGCCATCTGCGAGAAACCTACAGCCAGCATACTCCTAAATGGACAAAAATTGGAACAAATTCCCCTGAAAACTGGAACTAGACAAGGATGCCCACTCTCTCCCCTCCTGTTCAACATAGTATTGGAAGTCCTGGCTAGAGCAATCAGAGAAGAGTAGGCAATCAGAGGTATTCAAATAAGAAAAGAGGAAGTCAAGTTATCTCTCTATGCAGATGATATGATGGTGTACCTTGAAAACCCAAGAGAATCTGTCAAAGGCCTCCTTACATTGATAAAGGCTTTTGGCAAAGTCTCAGGATACAAAATGAATATAGATCAATGGAACAGAATTGAGATTCCAGAAGCTAAACCTCAATTCCTCAACCAACTCATCTTCGACAAAGCCCCCACCACCTACCAATGGGGAGAGGAGAACCTATTCAGTAAATGGTGCTGGGAAAACTGGCTGACCACATGTAGAAGATTGAAACAGGACCCCTATCTATCCCCACGCACAAAGGTTAACTCCAAATGGATCAGAGACCTAAATGTAAAACCTCCAACCATAAGAACCTTAGAAAATGAAGGAAATACTCTCATGGAAATCGGAACTGGCATCCAATTCCTGAACAAAACCTGAAACCCACAGGACTTAAGAGAGAAGATAGACAAATGGGACCTTATTAAACTGACAAGCTTCTGCAAAGCCAAAGAAACCATCAAGAGAGCAGGGAGACAGCGTACAGACTGGGAAAAAGTATTTGCCAACTCTAGGTCTGACAAAGGCTTAACATCCTGGATCTACAAGGAACTGAAATGTACTGAAAAGAAGAAAACAAACAATCCCATTATAAAATGGGCAAAAGATATGAACAGACACTTTACAAAAGAAGACATTCTAGCAGCCAACAAACACATGAAGAAATGCTCAACCTCACTAATCATCAGGGAGATGCAAATCAAAACCACACTGAGATACCACCTAACTCCAGTCAGAATGGCAATTATCAACAACTCAAAAAATAACAGCTGCTGGAGAGGCTGTGGTGAAAAGGGAACACTTCTACACTGTTGGTGGGAGTGTAAGCTAGTGCAACCTCTGTGGAAAGCAGTGTGGCGATTCCTGAAAGCTCTAAAAATTGACCTTCCATATGACCCTGCAATCTCCCTACTGGGAATATACCCTGAAGAACACAAATCACTCTATAAAAAAGATACCTGCACACATATGTTTATCGCAGCATTGTTCACAATAGCAAGAACCTGGAAACAACCATGCTGCCCATCAAAAGAGGACTGGATTAAAAAAATGTGGTACATATACACGATGGAATACTACGCAGCCATAAAAAAGAACAAAATCATGAATTTCGCAGCAACCTGGATGGAACTAGAGTCTATAATACTGAGTGACCTCTCACAGAAACAAAGATCTGAGTATCACATGTTCTCACTCATATAATGGACCTTGAACATCCAATGTAATACTATAAGAAAATGACTGACGGTACTGGGAAACTATGGGGAGGGAGGGGGATGGGATTAACAGTAGCTAATATCTATCTGGGACTGGGAAAACACCTCTTATCAACAGGGTGCCTGAATGAAACGTAATTGTACACCTAACCCTTAACTGTACCCCACAAAACAATAATAAAAAATACTAATTAATTAAAAAATATAAAATTTCATATGTACCCCATAAAAAAATATTTTAACAATGTTAGAATTTTAGCTCTAATTTGGATTCATTCTTATTTAATTTTGTGTATAGTGCTTGTAAATACCTGATTGTTATGTTAAATGTGAATACCAGTTTTAATAACATGATTTGTGAAAAAAAGTATTATTTTTTGGTTGAATGATCTTGGCAGTTTTGTCAATAAACCATTGAACATATGCATGCATGGGTGTCCTTGTCCTTCAGTTCTATTCAATGCATCTACATGTCTGTTCTTATGCCAACACAAGGTTTATTTTATTATTATAGCTTATTTATAAGGTTTTAAAATATATTTTAATTTAAAGTTGTGGAGTACAATTCAGGATTAGGTAGACAAGGTCACAGAACGGGTAAAGTTTGGGTCTCCCATTGGCCCCTACTTTGCTTGGTCTGAGATCAGTTATGGATGGCCTCATTAATAAAATAAAAAACAATAGATGCTGGAGAGAATGTGGAGAAAAGGGAACGCTTCTACAATGCTGCTGGAAATGCAAACTAGTTCAATGAATTTGGCGATTATTAAAAAGAACCAGAAATTGATTTTTCATAAATTTTTAAATTGATTAATTAATTTTTGTGAAGTTTTGTTGTTTTTTAGAAACAACAAAATAATTTATTAGTTCACCTGACATAATAATGCAATGATATTATTCAGGTATAATTTTGGAGTATACATTTAGCTTTTCCTAAAGCTTTGTCTCCAGGCTGAAAGTGAATTTAATGCATTTAATTCACTGTATTTATCTTGATAAGCAATGCCTGTTTTCTTTTATTTTAAGTGATCCTCAGCTCTTAGGGATTTGACTTTATTGACCTAGCCAATTGCAAGCTGTTTCCACCAATTAGCACTTCCACTTTTTTTCAGATTATCTTTTCATCTTTTCCACCTTACATAAGGTAATATTTGGTGTTCATTTTCCACTTTTATTATGCATGAAACATTGATAAAGTTAGATCCTTCTAAGATGTGCATTTTTCTTTACTTGTACTGGACATTGACATTCTCACCATTGCAAATACTATGACTATGTAACTTTTTAAATTTTTTTTATTTTTAAAATGTGAGGTACAAATGAGGGTTAGGTACATCTGTGGTCATCATAGAGGTAAAGTGGGTACCTTATTGATGTTATATGCCCCCATTCCCCTGGCAGTGTCCCACTACAGCCAATCCCTTTCTTATGGTACTATGATAAATGTTTAAGGTTCACTTATGGGTGAGTACATGTGGTACTCAGATTTTTGTTTCTGTGATAAATCACTGAGTGTTAGAGACTCTAATTCCACCAAGGTTGCTGCAAAGTTCATAATTTTGTTTTTATTTATGATTGCATAATATTCCATCTTGTAAATGTACCACATTTTTCTTATCCAGTCCACATATGATGGGCAGCATGGTTGGTTCCATGATTTTGCTATTGTGAACAATGCTGCAATAAACATGCGTGTACAAGTATCTTTATTATAGAGTGATTTGAGTTCCTCTGGGTGTATTCCCAGAAAGGTGATTGCTGGGTCATATGGAAGGTTGATTTTCAGCTTTTTAAGAAATTAACACACTGTTTTCCACAGTTGTTGTACTAGTTTACAGTCCCTTCAACAATGTAAAAGTGTTCCCTTTTACCCACATCCTCTCCAGCATCTATTATTTTTTGAGTTATTGATGATGTGCATCCTGACTAGAGTTAAGTGGTATCTCACTGTGTTTTTAATTTGCATTTCTTTGATGAGTAGTGAGGCTGAGAATTTTTTCATGTATCTGTTGAATGCTTCTATGTCTTCTGAGAAGTGTCTAGTCATATCTTTTGCCCATTTTTAATAGGGTTTTTTTCTTTTTCTTTTCTTTTGGAACGTTTGAGTTCCTTGTGGATCCTAGATGTTAGGCCTTTGTCTGATATACAGTTTGCAAACATTTTTTCACATTCTGTGGGCTGTCTCCTCACTTTGTTGATGGTTTCTTTTGCTTTGCAAAATCTTTTCAGTTTGATGAGGTCCCACTTTTCTATCTTATTTTTTATGACATTCATTTTTGGAGAGTTGATTGAAACTTGGTTTTTTATTCCAATTCCCATGAGGGTGTCTCCTACATTTTCTTCTAGGATTCTTATAGTCTGTGGTTTTACATTTAGGTCTTTGATCCATTTAGAGTTGATTTTTGTGTATGGTGATAGGTAGGGAACTTGTTTCAATCTCCTTCATGTAGTCAGCCAGTTTTTCCAGCACCATTTACTGAATAGGTTTCCCTCTCCCCAGTGGTTGTTGGTGGGAGCTTTTTCAAATATGAGTTGGTTGAGGAATTGAGGTTTTTCATCCAGAATCTCTTTTCTGTTCCATTGGCTTATATGCCTGTTCTTGTACCAATACCAGGCTGTTTTGATTATTGTAACTATATGGTAGTGTTTGAAGCCTAGAAGTATGATACCTCCCACTTTGTTTCTTTTGCTAAGGATTGTGTGGGTTTTTGCCATCTTTTATGTCTCCATTTGAATTTCTGTCTTGTCATTTCCGGGTCAGAAAAGAATGATGTTTTAAATTTAATGAGTATTGTGTTAAATCTGTAGCTTGCCTTTGGTAGGATGGACATCTTAACAATGTTAATTCTTCCAATCCTTGAGCATGGAATATTTTTCCATTTGTTTGTGTCTTCTTGAACTTTTTTGAGCAGTGGTTTGTATCTTTCATTGTAAAGGTCTTTCACTTCTTTGGTTAGGAAGATGCCAAGGAATTTCTTTTTTTGTGGCTGTTGTGAATGGGGATTGTGATTTTATTTGGGTTTCTGTCTGTTTATTGTTGGTGTATAAGAATGTAACTTTCTTTTGCATGTTTATTTTATACCCTGAGACTTTGCCAAAGACCTTTATTAGTGCAAGGAGGTTTTTGACAGATTACCTTGGGTTTTCAGTGTATAGACTCATGTCACCCACAAAGAAAGATAACTTAAGTTCCTCTTTTCCTATTTGGATACACTAGAATTCCTTCTCTTATCTAATTGTTTTAGCTAGAACTTCCAAGACAATGTTGAACAGAAGAGGTGAAAGTGGGCAACCTTGTCTTGCTCTGGTTTTCAGGGGAAACACTTCCAATTTCTGTCCGTTTAGCAGTATGTTGGCTGTGGGTTTAACTTAACTGGCTCTTACAATTTTGAGGTATGTTCCATGTATGCCTAGGTGTTCAAGGATTTTTATCAAGAAGGGATGCTGGATTTTATCAAAAGTTTTTTTCTGCATCTAATCATAAGATACTTGTTTTTACATCTGTTGATGTACTTACTTATGTTTATTGCCTTTCAGATATTGAACCAGTCCTGCATCCTGGTGATGAAGCCTACATGGTCATGGTGAATGATTTTTGAGAAGTGTTTTTGATGTGTTTGAGATGTGTTTTTGGATCCAGTTTGCTAGAATCTTGTTGAAAATTTTTGCTTCTATGTTCATTAAGGGTATTGACCTGTAGTTTTCTTTCTTTGTTGGGTCTTTCCTTGGTTTGGGTATCAATGTGATGTTAACTTCATAAAATGGTTTGGGGAGAAGTCTTTATTGATTGCCTGGAATATTCCTTGTATATTTTATATCATTCTGCTGGAAAACCACCTGGTCCAGGGCTTTTCTTTTTGTGGGTAGTTTCCTTATGATGAAGTCAATTTCCTGGGTTCTTATAGGTCTATTTAAGATCTCAATTTCTTCTTGTTTCAACCTTGAGAGGTTGTGTGCTGTCAGAAAGCCCTCCATTACAATTAGGGTTCATGTTTGCTTCTATACAAGTGGACACACTAATCTCTGATAATCTGTATTTCTTTAGGGTCAGATGTGGCTTGATCTTTTGTTTTTATTATTGTGTTTATCTTTGCCCTTTCTCTCTTTTTCTTGGTCAGTCTTGCTAAGGGTCTATAAATCTTGGTTATCCTTTCAAGAACCAGCTTTTTGTTTTCTTTGATTTTTCTTTTTATTTATTTATTTAATTTAATTGTAAAGATTTGGGGCACAATTCAGGGTTTGACATACAAACGTTGATTATCTAGGTAACCTTGTTGATGTGATGTGCCTCTCCCTCCCTAGCAGTTTCTCTAATGCTTTTTTGATTTTTTTCCTATGATATTTTTGTCTTCTATTTCCCGTATTTGTGCTTTTATTTTGGTAAACTAGATTCTTCTGATGAAGTTAGAGTTTTGGTGGTCTTGTGTTTCCAGCTTCCTTCGGTGACTTGGTAGACTAAGTTGTGATCTTAACATTTTCTTCATATGTTTTTGTGGAGACAAGGATCCCCCCTTAGTACTGATTATATGGCATCTCAGAGGTTTTCGTAAGATGTTTCTTCATTTTCATTTGTTGCCAGGAATCATTTAAATTCTTCTTTGATTTCTATGTTGATCCAGGAGTTGTTCAGTATCATACAGTTTAGTGTCCATCTCTTTGTGGGTTTTGGGGGAACCTTGTTGTTGTTGGTATTTATTTTTATTCCACTGTGTTCTGAGAAGCTACATCACAGATTTTCAGTCTTTTTTTCATCAGCTTGAGATTATTTTTATTTTAAATTTTCATTATAAAGACATGGGGTACAATTCAGGGTTAGGCATATCAACATTGATTATACAGGTACTCTTGTTGATGCAGTATTTCCCTCCCTCCCCTAGCAGTTTCCCTCAACTGCCAATCCCATCACCCCTCCCCTTAGTTTCCCACTACTACCAATCACATTCTTATACCATTATAATAGTTCAAGTTCCGCTATTGAGTGAGAACATATGGAACTCTGTTATTTGTGTCTGTGATAAATCACTGAGTATTATTGACTCCAAATCCATCCAAGTTGCTGCAAAGTCCATATATTTGTCCTTCTCTATGACTGTATACTATTCCATTGTGTATATGTTCCAGATTTTTTTTATCCAGTCCAGCTTCGATGGGCAACACGGTTGGTTCCAGGTTTTTGTTATTGTGAATAGAGTTGCAACAAACGTATATGTGCAGCAATCCTTTTTTGTAGAATAATTTGAGTTACTTCAGATATATTCCCAATAAAGGAATTGTTGGGTCATTTGAAAGGTCAATTTCTAGTTCTTTCAGAAATCGCCACACTGTCTTCCAAAGAGGTTGCACTGATCTGCATTCCCACCAACAATGATAAAGCCTTCCTTTTTCCTGCATCCTCACCAGTATCTGTTGTTGCTTGTTTTATTAATGATGGCCATTCTTACAAGGTTTAGGTGGTATCTCAATGTGGTTTTGATTTGCATTTCTCTGATGGTGAGTGAAGCTGAGCACTTTTTCATGTGATGTTGGCTGCCCATTTATCTTCTTTTGAGAAGTGTCTATTCATGTCTTTTGTCCACTATTTAAAGGGGTTGGTTTTTTTTTCCTTTTGGTGTGTTTGAGTTCCTTGTAGATCCTAGATGGTAGTCTTTTGTCAGATATAGAGTTGGCAAATATTTTTTCCTATTCTGTTGACTGTCTCCCTGTTCTCTTAATTTTTTTATTTTGTTTTGTTTTGTTTTGTTTTTGCTTTTCAGAAGCTCATTAATTTTATGAGGTCCCACTTTTCTATCTTATTTCTTAAGGTACTGGCCTTTAGGGTTCTGAATAGGAATTGGCTCCCAGTTCCAATTTCCATAAGGGTATCTCCTGCGTTTTCTGAGATTCTTATATATAATTTGAGGTTTTACATTTAGGTCTTTTGTTCATTTAGAGGTAATTTTTGTGTATGGTGATAAGTAGGGATCCTGTTTAAATCTTCTGTATGTGGTCAGCCAATTTTCCCAGCACCATTTACTGAATAAGTCTCCTCTCCCCAGTGGTTGTTGTTGGAGGCTTTGTCAACGATGAGTTGGTTGAGGAATTGAGAGTTTACTTCTGAAATCTCTAATCTGTTCCGTTGGTCTGTGTGCCTGTTTTTGTACTAATACCAGGACGTTTTTTATTACTGTAGCCTTATAGTAAAGTTTGAAGTCTGGACATGTAATACCTCTAGCTTTGTTTCTTTTGCTATGGATTGTTTTGGATATGTTTATGTATCTATATGAATGTTTATGTTTTGGCTATATTTATGTTTCCATATGAATTGCTGTGTTGTCATTTCCAGGTTTGAGAAGAATGATATTGGTAACTTAATGGATATTACATTGAATATGTAGATGGCCTTTGGTAGGATGGACATTTTAACAATGTTGATTCTTCCTATCTATGAGCATGGAATATTTTTCCATTTGTCTGTTTCTTCTTGGATTTCATGAGCAGTGTTTTGTAATTCTCAATGTAAAGGTCTTCCGTTTCTCTGTTTAGGAAGATGCTGAGGTATTTCATTTTTTTGGTGGCTATTGTGAAGGGGATTGTGCTTTTTATTTGAATCTCTGCCTGCTTGTTGTTGGGCTATAGGAATGCAACTGTCTTTTGCACATTTATTTTGTACATTGAGAATTTGCCAAAGTCCTTATCAGTACAAGCAGGTTTTTGACAGATTCTCTTGGATTTTCAAGGTATAGGATTATATCATCAGAAAAAAGGGATAACTTGACTTCTTCTTTTCCTATTTGGGTACAGCTGATTTCCTTCTCTTGTCTAATTGCCTGAGCTAGGACTTCCGATACAATATTAAACAAGAGGGGTGAGATTGGGAAGATTTCTCTTGATCCAGTTTTCAGGGGAAATGTTTCTAGTTTCTGTCCATTTAGCAGTATGTTAGCTGTAGCTTAGTCGTAGATGGCACTTACTATTTTGCGGTGTGTTCCTTCTATACCTAGGTGTTTGAGTGTTTTTATCAAGAAGGGATGCTGGATTTTATCAAAAGCTTTTTCTAGATCTAATGAGATAATCATGTGACTCTTGTTTTTACATCTGCTGATGTGTTTAATGACATTTATGGTCTTGCCAATGTTGAACCAGCCCTGCATCCTGGGGATGAAGCCTACTTGTTCATGGTAGATGATTTTTGAGATGTGGTTTTGGATCTGATTTGCAAGAATCTTGTTGAAGATTTTTGCATCTATGTTTATAAGGGATATTGACCTGTAGTTCTTTTACTTTGTTAGATCTTTACCCGGTTTGGGTATCTGTGTGATGTTAGCTTCATAAAAAGATTTGAGGAGAATTCTATCTTTCTCAATTGCCTGGAATACTTTCAATGGGATTGGTATCAGCTTTTTTTTGTATGTTTTGTAGAATTCTGTTAGATAGTCATCTGGTCCAGGGCTTGACTTTTTATGTAGTTTTCCTATGATGAAGTCAATTTCCTGGGTGGTTATTGGTCTATTTAGTGCTCAATGTCTTCTCATTTTAACCTGGGGAGGTTGTGTGATGTCAGAAAGTCCTCCATTTCATCTAATTGTCAAGTTTGCTTCCATATAGATGTACATAGTAATCTCTAGTAATCTTTTGCATTTCTTCAGTGTCATGTTATGATTAGATCTTTTGTGTTTCTGATTGTGTTTATTTGGGCTTTTTGTCTCTTTATCTTGTCAATCTGGCTGGGGGCCCATCAATCTAGTTAATTCTTTCAAAGAACAAGCTTTTTGTTTTGTTGATGATTTCTATGACATTTTTGTCTTCTATGTCCCATATTTGGGCTCTTATTTTTGTGATTTGGATTCTCCTGCTAAAGTTGTGGTTTTGGTGGTCTTCACTTTCTAGCTCCTGTAGGTTATTTGTTAGGCTCTCCACTTGTTATTTTTCCATTTTCTCAATGTGTGCTCAAAGAGATATAAATTCCCCTCTTACAACTGATTTCATGGCATCCCAGAGGTTTGGTAAGATGTTTTTTCATTTTCCTTTGTTTCCAGGAATCTTTCAATTTCTTCTTTGATCTCAGTGTTGACCCAGACGTTGTTCAGCATCATGCTCTTTAGTGTCCATGTCTTTGTGGGCTTTGGGGAAATGTTGTTGGTTTTGATATTTATTTTTATTCCACTGTGGTCTAAGAATATGAATGACAAGATTTCAACCTTATAGAATGTGTTTATGCTTGACTTATGGCCAAGGATGTGATAGATCTTGGAGTATGGTCCACGTGGTGATGAGTAGTTTGTATATTCTGTGGTTGTTGGGTAGAATAATCTGTAGGTATTGACTAAGTCCATTTGGTCAAGTGTCAAGTTTAGATTCTTGATCTCCTTGTTGACTTTTTGCCTTGATGATCTCTCTAGGGCTATCAACAGAGTACTCAAGTCCCAAGATCCCTGCTATAATAGTGTTAGAATCAATATCTTTTAATTTAAATTTGTTTAGTAATCTCTTTATAAATGCTGGTGCTCCTGTGTTGGGTGCATATATGTTTAGGATGGATATTTCTAGTTGATGGATTGAACATTTTATCATTATGTAGTGTCCGTTTGCATCTTTTTAAATTTTTGTAGCTTAAAGTTTGTTTTGTCTGATATTAAGATTGCAACTCCTGCCTTCTTTTGTGATCCATTTGCCTGCAAACTCATTTTCCATCCTTTAGCATTGAGTCAGTGTGCATCCCTAGTAGTGAGATGAGTCTCCAGGATGCAGCATAATGGGGTCATGATTTCTTCTCCAGTACAATTCTGTGTCTTTTCAGTGGTGCATTTAGTCCATTCACATTCAGGCTGATTATTGAAATGTGACTACTTATCCCTGTCTTGGGTTCTTTTTTTTAAATATTTTTTATTATGGTTTTGTGGGGTACAGTTAAGGGTTAGGTATACAATTACATTTCATTCAGGCACCCTGTTGATAAGAGGTGATTCCCCATCCCCAGACAGATATTTGCTACTGTTAATCCCATCTCCCTTCCCCCCCATAGTTTCCCAGTACCGTCAGTCATTTTCTTATAGTATTACATTGGATGTTCAAGGTCCATTATATGAATGAGAACATGTGATACTCGGATCTTTGTTTCTGTGAGAGGTCACTCAGTATTATAGACTCTAGTTCCATCCAGGTTGCTACGAAATTCATGATTTTGTTCTTTTTTATGGCAGCGCAGTATTCCATCGTGTATATGTACCACATTTTTAAAGTCCAGCCCTCTTTTGATGGGCAACATGGTTGTTTTCAGGTTCTTGCTATTATGAACAATGCTGCAATAAACATACGTGTACAGGTATCTTTTTAATAGAGTGATTTGAGTTCTTCAGAGTATATTCCCAGTAGAGGGATTGCGGGGTCATATGGAAGGTCGATTTTTAGAGCTTATAGGAATCACCACACTGCTTTCCACAGAGGTTGCACTAGTTTACACTCCCACCAACAGTGTAGAAGTGTTCCCTTTTCACCACACCCTCTCCAGCAGTTGTTATTTTTGAGTTGTTGATAATTGCCATTCTGACTGGAGTTAGGTGGTATCTCAGTGTGGTTTTGATTTGCATCTCCCTGATGATTAGTGAGGTTGAGCATTTCTTCATGTGTTTGTTGGCTGCTCAAATGTCTTCCTTTGTGAAGTGTCTGTTCATATCTTTTGCCCATTTTATAATGGGATTGTTTGTTTTTTCTTTTCAGCACATTTGAGTTCCTTGTAGATCCAGGATGTTAAGCCTTTGTCAGATCTGGTGTTGGCAAATAGTTTTTCCCAGTTTGTAGGCTATCTCCCTGCTCTCTTGATGGTTTCTTTGACTTTTCAGAAGATTGTCAGTTTAATGAGGTCCCACTTGTCTATCTTTCCTCTTATGACCTGTGGGTTTCGGGTTTTGTTCAGGAATTGGATGCCAGTTCCAATTTCCATGAGGGTATGTCCTTCATTTTCTAAGGTTCTTATGGTTTGAGGTTTTCCATTTAGGTCTCTGATCCATTTGGAGCTAACCTTTGTGCATGGGGATAGATAGGGGTCCTGTTTCAATCTTCTGCATGTGGTCAGCCAGTTTTCCCAGAACCATTTACTGAATAAGTTCTCCTCTCCCCATTGGTAGGTGGTGGGGGCTTTGTAGAAGATGAGTTGGTTGAGAAATTGAGGTTTTGCTTCTGGAATCTCAATTCTATTCCATTGATCTATATGCCTGTTCCTGTACCAATACCAAGCTGTTTTGATGATTGTAGCTTTATAGTAAAGTTTGAAGTCTGGTATTGTGATATCCCCTGCTTTGTTTTTTTTGCTGAGGATTGTTCTGGCTATTCTTGGATGTTTGTGTTTCCATATGAATTCCTGTGTTGTTTTTTCTAGGTCTGAGAAGAATGTTGCTGGTAATTTGATAGTATTGCATTGAATTTGTAGATTGTCTTAGGTGAGACAATGTGAATGTCTTCACAATGTCAATTCTTTCAATCTATGAGCATGGGATATTTTTCCACTTGTTTGAGTCATCTTTGAATTCTTTGAGCAGTGTTTTGTAGTTTTCATTGTAAAGGTCTTTCACGTCTCTGGTTAGGAAGATGCCAAGGTATTTCATTTTTTTTGTGGCTATTGTGAATGAAATTGTGTTTTTTATTTGGGTTTCTGTGTGTTTATTTTTGGTGTAGAGAAACGTGATTGTCTTTTGTACATTTATTTTGTATCCTGAGACTTTGCTGAAGGCCTTTATCAGTGTAAGGATGCTTTTGAAAGATTCTCTTGGGTTTTCAAGGTACACAATCATATCATCTGCAAAGAGAGATAACTTGACTTCTTCTTTTCCTATTTGGACACCCCTGATTGCCTCTTCTTCTGATTGCTCTAGACAGGACTTCCAATACTATGTTGAACAGGAGGGGTGAGAGTGGGCATCCTTGTCTAGTTCCAGTTTTCAGGGGAATTGGTTCCAATTTTTGTCCATTTAGGAGTACTCTGCCTGTGGGTTTCTCGTAGATGGCTTTTACTATTTTGAGGTATGTTCTCTGTATGCCTAGATGTTCAAGGGTTTTTATCAAGAAGGGGTGCTGGATTTTATCAAAAGTTATTTCTGCATCTAATGATATTATCATGTAATTTTTATTTTGACATCTGTTGATGTATTTAATTACATTTATGGTTTTATGAATGTTGAACCAGACTTGCAGACTTGCACCCCTGGGATGAAGCCTATTTGGTCATGATGGATGATTTTTGAGATGTATTGCTGAATCTGGTTTGCTAGGATCTTGTTGAGAATTTTAGCATCTATGTTCATCAAAGATATTGGCCTGTAGTTCTCTTTCTTTGTTGGATTTACCTGGCTTGAGTATCAATGTAATGTTGGCTTCGTAGAATGATTTGGGGAGAGCTCCATATTTTTCAATCACCTGGATTACCTTCAGTAGGATTGGTATCAGCTCCTCCTTAAATGTCTTGTAGAATTCTGCTGGAAAGCCATCTGGACCAGGGCTTTTTTTTGTAGAAAGTTTTCTTAGTATGTAGTCGATTTCCTTGATTGTTATTGGTCTATTTAGGGTCTCAATTTCTTCTTGTTCCAACCTAGGTAGGTTGTGTGATGTCAGAAAGTCCTCCATTTCCTTAAGGTTTTCCATACAAGTGTATGCAATAGTCTCTAATGATGTTTTGTATTTCTTCAGGGTCAGATGTGACTTCATCTTTTGTGTTTCTGATTGAACTTTTTTGTTTTTTTCTCGTTTTTTCTCAGTCAGTCTATCTACGGGACCATCGATCTTGTTTATCCTTTTGAAGAACCAGCTTTTTGTTTCATTGATTTTTTGTATTATCTTTTTGTCTTCTGTGTTCTGGATTTGGGCTTTTATTTTGGTGATCTGGATTCTTCTGCTGAAATTAGGGTTTTTGTGGTCTTGCTTTTCCAGCTTCTTTAGGTGGCTTGTTAGGTTGTGAATTTCTGTTCTTTCCATTTTCTTCATGTGTATTTGTAGGGATATAAATTCCCTTCTTACTACAGCTTCCAGGGCATCCCAGAGATTTTGGTAAGATGTTTCTTCATTTTCATTTGTTTCCAGGTATCTTTTGATCTCTGTTTTGATTTCATCATTGACCCAGGAGTTGTTTAGCATCATGCTGTTTAGTGTCCATGTCTTTGTGGGTTTTGGGGGGGACTTTGTTGGTGTCAATGTTTATTTTTATTCCACTGTGGTCAGAGAAGGTGTATGGCAGAATTTTGGTCCTTTTAAATTTGCTTATGCTTGATTTATGGCCAAGTATGTGGTCGATCTTAGAATATGTTTCATGTGGTGATGAGTAGAATGTGTATTCTGTGGTCTTTGGATGGAGTGTTCTGTAGGTATCAATCAAGTCCATTTGATTCAATGTCACATTGAGGTTCCAGATCTCCTTGCTGATTTTTTGTCCTGATGATCTGTCTAGGGTTGTGAGTGGGGTATTAATGTCCCCAGTTATGATCATGTTAGAGTCAATATCTTTCTTTAGTTTTCCTAGAAGTTGCTTTATGAAAGTTGTCGTACCTATGTTGGGTGCATATATGTTTAGGATTGATATTTCTTGTTGATGGATTGAGCCTTTTATCGTATGTAGTGGCCTTCTGTATCTTTTTTGTTTTTTAATAGCTTGAACGGTATTTTGTCTGAAATTAAGATCACCACCCCTCCTTTCTTTTGTATTCTGTTCACCTGAAAGTTTGTTACCCATCCTCTTACTTTGAGTCTGTGGGTGTCCTTTCTAGTGAGGTGAGTCTCTTGAAGGCAATAGATTGTTGCCTGATGATATTTTATCCATTTTGCCATTCTATGTCTTTTCAGCAGTGCATTTATTCCATTCACATTTAGGCTAATGAAATGCAAGAGTTGATCCCTGTCATAAGGTTCTTACAGAGTTGCTCCTGTTTGTTTGTTGTCTTTCTTTGGGTTTTGGAGTTGGTTCATGTGTGTTTTCAATCTTTTGCCTGCACTCTTCTGAAGGATGTTGTTGTTCTTTTTTCTTTTTTTTCTGTGTTCAGTACTTTCTTACGTGTTTCTTGTAGAGGTGGTCTAGTGGCGGCGTAGATTCTTAGGGATTGGATATCTGGAAAAGATTTCAATTCTCCCTCACTAATGAAGCTTAGTTTGGTTGGGTAGGTTATTCTTGGTTGAAATTGTTTCTCTTTTAGAACTTTAAAGATAGGGATCCAGACTCTCCTAGCCTCAAAGTTTTCTGTCAATAAATCTGCTGCTATTCGAATTGGTTTTCTCTGGTAGGCAGTCTGGTCTTTTTCTTTTCCTGCCTTTAGGATTTTTTTTTATATAGCTACTTTGTTTAGGCGAATTATTATGTGTCTGGGAGTTGGTCTTCTCATTTGTTGTCTTGCAGGGGTTCTCTGAATCTCTTTTCTTTGAATTTTTTCATCCTTGATGAGATGAGGGAAGTGTTCTTGAATGATTTCATGAAATGTTTGTTCCAGTGTGGCTTTTGTTTCTCTCTCTGCCTCAGGAAGCCCAATTACTCTTAGGTTTGGTCTCTTGAAGTGATCATTCATCTCTTGCAGGTTTTGTTCTGTCTTTTTGAGCTTCTTTTCAATGCTTTTGACAGTTTGGGTTAGTTCTGTGTTTTGGTCTTCGAGCTCTGAGATTCTTTCTTCTGCTTGGCTGATTCTGCTTTCCATGCTTTTTAGTCTATTATTCATTTCCATCATAGTATTCTTTACTGCTGTCATTTCTGACATTAACTCCTTCCTATTTTCCTCTTGTCTCTCCTCAATTTTTAAAATTCTCTCCATTAATGTCTTGATGTCTGGGTTTGTTGCATGTAACCAGTCATTCTGGGGACTCTTCATTGTTTGTGTTCCAGAGTCTGTTTTCTCAGTGTTTGATCTCCCAGGGGTCTGTGTGAGACCTATATTCTTCTTTTGGCTTTTCTTCACTGTGCAGTTTATCCTCCTCCCTACTTTTTCCTTCCCTCCATGTCACCCTCTTCTTTAATTCTGTTATTTAGGGCTAAAGGGATTGGTTTTACTTCTGTTTGTTCAATCTCCTATTCTTTATGTATGCCCTCTTACTTTGTTCAATTCTGGAGTTGCACTGTAGGTTGCAGTTTTGAGATTTACTTAAGGGGGAAGCTGTGATTCAAAATCTATCTGCAGGTCCTGGTATTCGCTGACAGGTGTGTGGATAATCTGGAACCCACTTCCCACTGCCTTGGAATCTGTCCATGTAGTGGGGCTGTAGGTTTACTCCCTGAAATAAAATGTGGTTAGCAGAGGGGAGAGAATGGAGCAGACAGTGGGTTGAAGAGGGGGGTGGAGAGATAGAGGAGTAAGGGGGGAAACGAACGAGTGTGCCAACAGATAGAGAGTAGGTCTGTACTGAAACAGATAAAAACAATAGACCATAGCTACAGACAAACCAACTCTCATACAAAAAAAAACAACATATAGTGATGCTAACATACAAGCTAAGCAACCACCTTATTAGTGTGCTGTTCCTCTATACAAAGATATGGTTTACAGAGAGAAGAAAAGAGAAGAAAAGGAAGAGGAAAAAAGAAAAAAGGAACAATAAACTAGGAATAGAATTAAGTCTTTAAACTAACAGAATGAATGAAGCACACTCTGAGACATTTCATTTAAGTCCAATGTCCTTTCAGTTCTGATTTCTAGTTTTCTTTTCAAGCTGGTAAATTGGTTTGCAGTTAGGGTCAGTTGTCCCTGGTCTGCTGTGAAGGACAGTTCAGATTACCCACCGTTCACCACTCTGGCCTATGTCTCTTTCAAGCTTTTTTCTCCCATTTCGGTGTTGTTACCTTGAATCGCCAGCAGGTGGTGCTATCTCAGGTGCTCGACCCAGAGGGGGTGGGGCCGGACAGGAACGGCAGAGGCTGAAGGTGGCTGCCTGCCTCAGGGCAGATTGCAGGAGACTTAGGCGGGCAGGACGTCTCAGTCGCAAGAGAGGTGGCTGCAATCCCAGCAGATCTTCCCTGAAGGGGTTTAAAGGACTAAAGTGGATTACCTCCGGCCCGGGTGGTGTGATGTGCTATGGCCGCCATGAAGGCTGTGGGGGCTGCAGTGGCAGTGGGGGGAAGTGGTGGGGCCTGCGGCAATGGTGGCAGCAGCGCCATTTGCACTCCAGTGACTGTCCAGTCCGCTGTGATGCCCCAGCGGTGGCAATGACCAAGCTTCGTATCAAGAGCAGGCTGTGATGTTGAGGTCCACAGCCCCCAGGGTGAGAGTCAGAGACCCACTGCAGTTCTCCTTTGCAGAGCGTTTCACAGACCGGGTTGCCCTGTTGCCATCTTGCCACTTCCCCTGTCTTGGGTTCTTATAAAGTTTTTTCTTTGCTTGCTTGTTTTATTTTGACTTTGGGGTTAATGTATGTGTGTGCTTTCAAGTTTCTTGTTGCACTGTAGTCTCTGTTGATTTTGTGCACTGTTGTTCTCTTGGGCAGTGTGTGGTCATTTTTTTTTCTTTCTTCTATGCTTAATATCTTTTTAAGTGTCTCCTGTATAGCTAGTCTGGAAGTTGCATACTCTCTTATGGATTGAATGTTTGGGAAGGATTTTATTTTTCCTCCACTGATGAAGCTGAGCATGGCTGAAGAGGACAGTCTTAGTTGAAATTGTTTATCTTTGAGGACTTTGAATATAGAGCTCCAGTCTCTTTTTGCTTGTAGTGTTTCTGCCTATAGGTCTGCTGCCATTCTGATTAGTTTTCCCCGTAAGTAGACCTTTCTTTCTTGCTGCCTTTAGTGTTTTTTCTTTTGTACCTACTTTGTGTAAACAAATTATTATGTGTCTAGGGGTTGGTCTTGTCATATGATGTCTTGTGGGGGTTCTTTGTATCTCTTTTGCTTGGCTGGTCACATCTCTGGTGAGATGGAGAAAGTTTTCATGGATTACCGCCTGGAATAATTGTTCCAAGTTGTTCTTATTTTTCCTTTCTTCTTCTGAGATAACAGTCAGGTGTAGGTTCAGCCCCTTGATATAATCACACATCTCTTTTAGGTTTTATTCTTTCTTTCTGAGTCTTCTTTCTATGTTTTTCACAGATCAGGTTAGTTCCATGTTCTGGTCTTGAAGTTCTGAGATTCTTCTGCTATATTAATTCTGCTTTCCCTTCTTGTCACTGATTTCTTGGATGAAATTTTTTTTTGTTGCCAGAATCTTTGTTACAAGTTCTTTCAGTGTTACATCTTGTCTTTCTTGAGTCTTATTCACTCATTCTAACCATTCCCTAATCCCTGTTTTATTCTGGGGCCAGTCCTTGGTGACTTACATTGCTTGGGCACCAAGGTCTGATTTTTCAGATGTTTTGTCTTTGCTAGATTTGGAATTGCCTGAGGACTTCCTTTGGCTTGTCCTCATTTGTGACTGATCCCTTGTTTTTTTTCTTTATTTCTGTTATTCAGTTTCTGTGGGAGAGGATTTCCCTTCTGATGTTTGATCAGTCCTCTATTCTTCCCTGATCTAAGTACTGAATTTGTTCTATTTTGAAATAGGATGGTGAATGGAAAGCTTTGCTGTCTCTTGCAGCTTTTGCAATCTGGGTAAAGTGGGGGATGGGATGCTAGGAATCAGATGCTACTTGCAAATTAAAATGTTCACTTATTGTGATATGCATTCCCTGAATGTTCCCTGAGATCCATTCCCACCACCACTGTATATGACCATGCAAAGCAGAAACCAATACACACTAAAAAACAATCTGGAATAACAACAAAGCAAACCAAATCAAACCACAACAACCCCCCCCCCAAAAAAACAAGAAATCGAAACACACACACACATGCCTAGCACAAAGTGAATAGAAAAGAAAGACAAAAAGACTGAAGAGGGAAGAATAAGAAAAAAAAGGCAATATTCATGTGGAACCCTCATAAATATATTGACACACAACTTAAACTATAAAAATGAATATAAAACCTCAGAAGAACAAAAGAACAATCACCAACAAAAAATCACAATATAAACACTCAGTCATTCACATACACACATAAACAAAGAATGGCAAATAAAGTAAGTAAGAAACAGAAAAAGAAAAGAAAAAAATTGGGGGGAATCTGATAAAACCCTCACCTACACATTCATGCACAAAGGAAAAATAGTT
This sequence comes from Cephalopachus bancanus, assembly GCA_027257055.1. Lineage (NCBI taxonomy): Eukaryota > Metazoa > Chordata > Mammalia > Primates > Tarsiidae > Cephalopachus > Cephalopachus bancanus. The sequence goes on along the minus strand of JAPVLO010000522.1, from coordinate 1,954,418 downwards.
CAAAAATTGATGAACTTACAAACAGTCAGAAACTTTTAAAAATTAAAAATAATTTAAAATTCAAAAACAAAACAGAACAAAACAAAAAACATAAAAAAACCTGTCATCTTGTGACAGATTCTGTAATTGTTTCTCTAATCAGATCTCTCCTGCAAAACTACCTCTTTTCCTCTCTCCTCAGGGAATGAAACAGCGAAAAGGAGGGGCAGTGGAGGTGGGTGAGGCTGCAATCCTCCCCTCCCACTCTTGTAGGGTCAGGGAGATCTCTGGTGGGAGTGTACAGGATAGTCTCTTCCCCAGATACGTACTCTCACAATGTTGCCGAGGCACATCTGTCTTGGAATAGGGTTCTCTTATTATGACTGACATCCTGGTTCCATCTGGGTTTCCCCTCTCAACTGTGGTCCAGCTGTGTGGTTCTGACGTTCAGAGGATTGCTGGGGAGGAGGGGATTTGGGTCAGCCCCAGCCTCACCACTGATCTCTTTGGAGTTCCTTATCCTTTCCTGGCCAAATCCTTTGTCCCACCACTGGATCAGGGTAGGGGGAGGGGCGCCTGGAATTCAGCACTAGTCAGGTCCCTCTTAATTTTGTCTCTCAGGATATTTCATCTGGACCATGATCAAACCCTGGATAGTGATCTGCCATTCACAGAGATCGGACCTTTGGACTCCATCTTCAGCCCCTTCCAGCTCCCTAGCAGGTGCTGAAGCAGTGAGGCAAAGCCCAGACCAGTCTCTCTCCTTCTTCAATGGTGAGGGAGCACCTGGGGCTATAGTTTTTCCATGCTGCTTAGGCAACAAGTTGGAGGCTATGGGGGAGCTGGGTGGGGCAATGCAAATCTCTGCCTGGAAAATGGCTTCAGTGGATGGCACCGCACCAGGCATGGACTCCTCTTGGGATTCCCCGATGTTCTCTCTCCAATAATTCAATCCTGTGCTCCAGCGGATATGGTATGACAGGTGATGTGTACCTGGTGCTAGGCACTGGGAATCAGCTAGATTCAGCAGGCTTTTCTCAGGTACGTTCCTGCAGGCAGCAGACGTTTCTGCACATGATTTTGCAGTCTCCCTCAGAGGGGAAGCCCGGGTACATGCACCCCTCAGACGGACATTCACACTCCCACCAGCGCTCGCTTACTCATGCAGAGAGTCTTTATTGACACTTGCCTCCATGGAGATTCTTACAGCATGACCTGTGGGCTGACATCTTAAGCTCTGCCTCCCTAGTTTGTCAGATTTTTAATCTTATGAATTTTGTTTATGCTTGATTTATGGCCTAGGATGTGGTCGATCTTGGAGTACATTCCATGAGGTGATGAGTAGAATGTATAATCTGTGGTTGTTGACTGGAGTGTTCTGTTGGTATCTATTAGGCCCATTTGGTTAAGTATCCAATTGAGATTCTGGAAATCTTTGTTGATTTTTTTGCCTAGGGTAGAGAGTGGGGTATTGAAGTACCCAGCTGCAATAGTGATAGAGTCAATATCTTTTAAAAGTTTACTTAGTAACTGCTTTATAAAAGCTGTTTCTCCTGTGTTTGGTGCATATATGATAAGGACAGATAATTCTTGTTTAAGAATTGAACATTTTATCATTATGTGGTGGCCTTCTTTATCTTTTAATCTTTGATAGTTTAAAGGTTATTTTGACTGATATTAAGATTGTGACTTCTGCATTCTTTTGTGTTCTATTCACCTGAAAATTTGTTTTCCATCCTCTGACTTTGAGTCTGTGAGTGTTCCTTCTGGTAAGATGCATCTTCTGAAGACAATATATTGTTGCATCATGTTTCTTTATGCAGTTTCTGATTCTATGTCTTTTCAGTGGTACATTTAGTCCACTTGCATTCCGGCTGATCATTGAGATGTGTGAATTTATCCTTTTCATGTGCCTCTTGTATACTTTGTTGTTTGATTACTTATTTGTTTGTTCATTTTCTTTTGACTTGAGGATTGATTTATGTGTGTGTTTTCAATCTTGCAGTCATGATGCATGCTTTATTGGTTCTTTGTTTTCTTGAATTCTTGGAAGAAATTTGGTTGCTCTTTTTTTTCTTTATCTCTCCTGTTCTTAATTCCTTCTAATGAATCTCTTGTAGAGCTGGTTTGGAGGCAGCATGCACACTTAGGGATTGAATGTCTGGGAAGGATTTTATTTCTCCATCATTGATGAAACTTAGCTGGGTAGGAAATTTTTGGTAGAAATTGTTTATCTTTGAGTGTTTTGAAGACTTTGCATCTATCCTCTTCTAGCCTGCAAGGTTTTGTAGATAAGTCTGCTGCTATTCTGATTGGTCTTCCCCTGTGGGTAGTCTGTCTTGCTGCCTTTAGTTTTTTTTCTTTTATACCTACATTGTGTAAGTGAACTAATATATGTCTAGCAGGTGGTCTTCTTATTTGATGCCTTGCATGGGTTCTCTGTATATCTTGCATTAGGATGGTCATATCTCTGAGGAGATGCAGGAAGTATTCTTGCATGACCTCTTGGGATATTTGTTCTATGCTATTCTCATTCTTATCTGCTTCTGGGATACCTATCAGTCTTAGGTTCAGTCTCTTAACATAGGCACACATTTCCTGAAGGCTTTGTTCCATCTTTTTAAAGTTTCCTGTCTATGTTTTCAACAGAATGGATCAGTTCCACATCTTGGTCTTCAAGTTCTGAGATTCATTCTTCTGCCTGGTTCTGAGTTTCTTTCTTCAAGTTCTGAGATTCTTTATACTTTCCTTGCTTGTCAGCTTATTATTTACTTCATTTACTGTCTTCTTTATAGTTTGCATCTCAGCCATTAGTTCTTTCGTGTTTTCATCTTTCTTTTCTTGGTTCTTATTCATCTTATTCATCCATTCCTTGATCTCTGCATTTGCAGTCTGAGACAGTCAATCTGGGTGCTCTTTGTTTTTGAGTTCTGAAGTATGTGTACTTGTGGACTATCCTCTTTGGACTTTGTGTAGTGTCTGTGGTTCTTCTTTGCTTTTTCTTCTTTTGTGGTGAATTTTTCTTCTATACTTCAGATTCTCAGTGATAAAGGGAATAGTTTTCACTTCTTTTTGCTCAATCCCTTATTCTCCCTTGAATAAAGCCTCTGAACTAGTTAGATTTTTTGGAGCTGGATTGGAGCAGGAGAGTTACATTAATCCCTTGCAGAATGGAGATTTTGACGAGGTACGTTAGGGGCTGATAAGATTAAAAAGCTGTCTGAGAATCAAAATATTTGCTGATTAGTGTGTGGGCTCCCACGTGTCTACTTCCCACCACCTTACAGTACGCCCATACAATGGGATCATATGTATTTCCCATGAATACAAAATAGCATAAAGGAAGGGAAAGGAGTTACTAAGTAGAGATTGCAGAGGGGATGACAATGGAGAGAACAAAGAAGAGAAAGAAAAAGAAACATACTGGCAAAAAGAGAGACAAGCATAGAGAGAGAAAGAAGGAAAGAAAACCAAACTACAACAGTAACAAAAACAAAACAAAATAAATAAGTAGAAACAAAGATAGAAGAATAAACACAAACAGCACATAAAAAACCAAATAAAAACCCCAAGGAAACAAAAAACAATAATACGAGGAAATTTTCACATCCATATATATCCTTATTGGACAGAAAGAAGGACAAGAGGTAAAACAGAATGAGATACCCACTCCCAACAGGCTATATTAAAATTTTTGAAATAAAAATATAGGTAAAGTAATGCAGATACAAAAAAATAAAAATCTAAATAATCATCAATTAAACCCCCCCAACAACAATCACAACAAATCTTATGCAATTCTTGAGCACCCTCTTTTGGCAGTTCCAAGACTTCAGATTTCTTGTAGGAATGACCAAAGCACTGCTTGTCATAGCTGGCAGCAGAGGGGAGGGGTTTTGGAAAGGAGGAGTTTCTAGTCTTTAAATCTGTCCCCCTGTTCTCCCCTTGTGGTTTTGGAAAGGTTGGAAGGTGTCCCTGAATAATTTGCCTATGTTGAAGCCTCTCTGTATGTGCTTGATCCTAATGTTGCCCGCCTGAGTCACATGTCACAAATTAGTGTGAAAGAGTGTAGGATCACTTTAAAACTGACACCTACTCATTTGCTGTGGACAGAGATTGGGTTTGTAGGTTGAGTGCACACCACAAGTGCTTCAAATCTAACCCCCTGTTTAACCTGTCGAGTTGGGGGAAGGTTGCAAACTTTCCCCAACTGATCTGCTGTGTTCAGGTCTCTCCATGCATGTTGCTCAGAACATTGCCCACCTGAGTCACAAGTATTGTGGATCACTGGGAAAAAGGATACTGTATCACTTTAAAACTCACTGCCATTGTGTTTTGATCTAAGGCTGTCACAGTATACCTCAAATACTTCAGTTGGGAGATGGGGCACCTCAGCTGGGACTCTGGTTAGGTTACTCTGGTATATTTTCTCACAGATTGTGTTGCTGGTGCCTGACCTGAGAAAAATGCTGCCCCATCATCAGGTGGCACCTGTTGCAGGGGATTTTCACTGTTTTAGTCCTGTTTTTCCTTTTTGAGTGGTGCTGTAGAGATGGTGCCTCCCTCTGGGCCAAAGAGCATGCTTAAGTACGACCAACTGTGCATGGCATCTGTCAAAGCAAGAGATCTTCATCCTATACTTCCACGTCTCCACTCAATCAGACATTTACAGAACTTTTACTGACACCCTAGGGTGAATACTGGTCTCTTACCCTATTCATTAAGGTGGAGACACATGCACTTTGACTGCCTCTGTCAACAGCTTGGAATCCCCCCTCCATAAGTTTTTTGTTTATTTTTATTTTTTCTAATACATATTTTTATTTTAAAATTGTGGGGTACAGTTAAGGGTTAGGAATACAAATATGCATTATGCAGGTACACTTGTTGATGAAATGTGTCCCCTCCTCCCCAGACAGATATTTACTACCATTAATCCCACCTCCCTTCCCCTCCCTGCTCCCCCATAGTTACGTGCCACTGTCAAACCTTCTCTTCTAGTATTACTTATGAGTGAGAACATGTGATAATCAGATCTTTGTTTCTGTGAGAGATCATTCAGTATTATAGACTCTAATTCCATCCAGGTTGTTGCAAAATTCATGGCTTTGTTCTTTATTTTGACTGTGTAATATTCCATTATGTATATGTGCCACATTTTTTAAGTCCAGTCTTCTTTGGTGGACAGCATGGTTGTTCCATGATCTTGCTATTGTGAACAAAGCTGCAATAAACATACATGTGGAGGTATCTTTTTGATAGAGTGATTTGAGTTCTTCAGGGTATATTCCCAGTAGGGGGATTGCAGGGTCATATGGAAGGTCGCTTTTTAGAGCTTTTAGGAATCGCCACACTGATTTCCACAGAAGTTGCACTAGTTTACACTCCCACCAACAGTGTAGGTGTGTTCTCTTTTCACCACATCCTCAGCATCTGCTATTTTTTGAGTTATTGATAATGGTCATTCTGACTGGAGTTATGTGGTATCTCAGTGTAGTTTTAATTTGCATTTCCTTGATGACTAGAGAGGTTGAACATTTCTTCATGTGTTTGTTGGCCGCTTGTATGTCTTCTTTTGAGAAGTCTCTGTTCTTGTCTTTTGTCCACTTTGTAATGGGGTTGCTTGTTTTTTTTTTCTTTTCAGCACATTTGTGTTCATTGTAGATCCTAGATGTTAAACCTTTGCCAGAACTGGAGTTGGCAAATACTTTTTCACAGTCTGTGGGCTACCTCCCTGCTCTCTTAATTGTTTCTTTGACTTTGCAGAAGTTTGTCAGTTTAATGAGATCCCACTAGTCTATTTTATCTCTTATGGCCTGTGCATTTCAGTTTTGCTCAGGAATTGGATGCCAGTTCCAATTTCCATAAGGGTGTGTTGTGCATTTTCTAAAGTTCTTATGGTTTGAGCTTTTACATTTAGGTCCCTGATCCATTGAGAGTTAATTTTTGTGTGTATGGGGATAGATAGGGATCTTGTTTGAATCTTCTGCATGTGATCAGTCAGTTTTCCCAGCAATATTTACTGAATAGATTGTCCTCTCACCAGTGGTTGGTGATGGAGGCTTTGTCAAAGATGAGTTGGTTGAGAAACTGAGGTTTTGCTTCTGGAATCTCAATTCTATTCCATTGGTCTTTATGCCTGTTCCTGTACCAAGACCAAGCTGTTTTGATCATTGTAGCTTTATAGTAAAGTTTGAAGTCTGGTAATGTGATACCTCCTGCTTTTTTTTGGTTTTGTTTTGTTATTGTTGTTTTTTTTGCTGAGGATTTTTCTGGCTATTCTTGGTCATTTGTTTTTCATATGAGTTCCTGTATTGTTTTTTCTAGCTCTGAGAAGAATGTTGCTGGTAATTTGATGGGTATTGCATTAAATCTGTAGATTGCCTTAGGTAAGATGGGCATCTTCACAATGTTGATTCTTCCAATCCATGAGCATGGGATATTTTTCCACTTGTTTGTGTCATCTTTGATTTCTTTGAGCAGTGTTTTATAGTTTTCAATTGTAGAGGTCTTTCACTTCTCTGGTTAGGAAGATGCCAAGGTATTTCATTTTTTTGTGGCTATTGTGAATGGGATTGCACTTTTTATTTGGGTTTCTGTTTGTTTATTATTGGTGTAAAGAAATGCAATTGTCTTTTGCACATTTATTTTATACCTTGAGATTTTGCCACAGTCCTTTATCAGTGCAAGGAGGGTTTTGACAGATTCTCTTGGGTTTTCAAGGTACACAATCATGTCATCTGCAAAGAGAGGTAACTTGACATCCTCTTTTTCTATTTGGATACCCCTGATCGCCTTCTCTTTTCTGATTGCTGTAGCTAGGACCCCAATACTATATTAAACAGCAGGGGTAAGAGTGGGCATCCTTGTCTTGTTCCAGTTTTCAAGGGAAATGGTTCTAATTTTTGTCTGTTTAGCAGTATGCTGGCTGTGGGTTTCTTATAGATGGCTTTTACTATATTGAGGCATGTTTCACGTATGCCTAGATGTTCGAGGGTTTTTATCAAGAAGGGTGCTGTATTTTATAAAAAACTTTTTCTGCATCTAATGTTATAATTGTGTGGTTTTTTTGACATCTGTTGATGTATTTAATTACATTTATGGTTTTGTGAATGTTGAGCCTGTACTACATCCCAGGGATGAAGCCTACTTTTTCATGATGAATAAGTTTTGAGATGTGTTGCTGAATCAGGTTTGCTAGGATCTTGTTGAGAATTTTAGCATCTATGTTCATCAAAGATATTGGATTGTAGCACTCTTTCTTTGTTGGGTCTTTACTTGGCTTGGGTATCAGTGTGATGTTAGCTTCATAAAATAAATTTGGGAGAGTTCCATCTTTCTCAATTACCTGGTATATTTTCAGTAAGATGGGTATGAGCTCCTCCTCAAATGTCTTATAGAATTCTGCTGGAAAGCCATCTGGTCCAGGCCTTTTTTTGTAGGTAGTTTTGTTATTACATAGTAAATTTCCTTGATTGTTATTGGTCTATTTAGGGTCTCGATTTCTTCTTGTTTCAACCTAGGCAGGTTGTGTGCTGTCAGAAAGATCTCCATTTCCTTAGAGTTTTCAAGTTTGTTTCCATACAAGTGTACATAGTAATATATAATTATCTTTTGTATTTCCTGAGGGTCAGAAGTGACTTCATCTCTTGTGTTTCTGATTGTGTTTATTTGGACTTTTTCTCTCTTTTTCTTGGTCAGTCTAGCTAGGGGACCATCGAACATGTTTATCCTTTCAAAGAGTCACCTTTTTGCTTCATTGATTTTTTTCTTTTATCTTTTTCTCTTCTATGTCCTGGATTTGGGTTTTTATTTTGGTGATCTGGATTCTTCTGCTGAAGGTAGGGTTTTGGTGGTCCTGTTTTTCCAGCTTCCTTAGGTGACTTGTTAGGCTGTTCATTTGTGATCCTTCCATTTTATTCATGTGCATTTGTAGACATATGAATTCCTCTCTTACTATAGCTTTCATTGTATCCCAGAGATTTTGATAAGATGTTTCTTGATTTTCATGTGTTTCCAGGTATCTTTTAATCTCTGTTTTGATTTTATCATTGCCCCAGGAGTTGTTTAGCATCATGCTGTTTAGTGTCCTTGTCTTTGTTTGTTTGAGGGAGACCTTGCTGGTGTTAATGTTTATTTTATTCCACTGTGGTCCGAGAAGTTGCATGGCAAAATTTCGATCTTTGAAATTTATGCTTGATTTATGGCCAAGTGTGTGGTCAATCTTAGAGTATGTTCCATGTGGTGATGATTAGAATGCATATTCTGTGGTTATTTGGTGGAATGTTCTGTAGGTAACAATTAAGTCCATTTGGTCAAGAGTCACATTGAGATTCTGGATCTCTTTGCTGATTTTTTTGTCCTGATGATCTGTCTAGGGTTATGAGTGGAATATTAAAGTCCCCAGCTATGATAGTGTTAGAGTCAATATCTTTTTTACGTTTACCTAGACGCTGCTTTATGAAAGTTGGTGCTTCTACGTTGGGTACATACATGTTTAGGATGGATATTTCTTGTTGATGGATTGAACCTTTTGTCATTATGTTGTGGCCTTCTGTATCTTTTTAAATTTTTGATAGCTTAAAGGCTATTTTGTCTGAGATCAAGATTATGCCTCCTCCTTTCTCTTGTGTTGTGTTCCCCTGAAAATTTGTTTCCCATCCTCTTACTTTGAGTTTATGTCCTTTTTAGTGGGATGAGTCTCTTGGAGGCAATATATTGTTGCCTGGTGGTATTTTATTCATTTTGCCATTCTATGTCTTTTCAATGGTGCATTTAGTCCACTCACATTCAGGCTAATTATTGAAATGTGAGAGTTGATCCCTATCATAAAGTTCTTATAGGGTTGCTGTTGTTCATGTTTGTCTGTTGTCTTTCTTTTAGTTTGGGGGTTAGTTAATTGTTTTTAAAATCTTTTTCCTGTACTCTTGTGAAGAAAATTGTTGTCCTTTTTTCCTTTTCCTCTGTGTTCAATACTTTCTTAACTTTTTCTTGTAGAAGTGGTCTGGTGGCAGCATAAGTTCTTAGGGATTGGATATTTGAGAAAGTTTTCAATTCTCCCTCACTGATGAAGCTTAGCTTGGCTGGGTAAGTTATTCTTGGTTAAAATTGTTTATCTTGTAGAACTTTGAAGATAGGACCCCATGTCCTTGCCTGAAGGGTTTCTATAGATAAATCTGCTGCTATTCTCATTGATCTTCCCTGGTAGGTAGTCTGATATTTTTCTCTTGCTGCCTTTAGGATTTTTAGTTTTATACCTACTTTGTTTAGGCAAATTATTATGTGTCTGGGAGTTGGTCTTCTCATTTGTTGTCTTGCAGGGGTTCTCTGAATCTCTTGTGTTTGAATTTTTACATCACTGATGAGATAAGGGAAGTTTTCTTGAATGATTTCATGAAATGTTTGTTCCAATATGGTGTCTGTCTCTCCTATCTGTCTCAGGAAGGTCAATTACTCTTAGGTTTGGTCTCTTGAATTAATTCTTCTCTTGAAGGTTTTGTTCTGTGTTTTTAAGCTACTTTTGTATGTTTTTGACTTTTGGGTTAGCTCTGTATTTTGGTCTTCAAACTCTGAGATTCGTTCTGCTTGACTAATTCTGCTTTCTATGCTTATTACTTTTTAAAAATTTCCATCACAGTATTCTTTACTGCTGTTATTTCTGTTGTCATCTCCTTCCTATTTTCCTCTTGTCTCTCAATTTTTTATTTTCTCTATTAACATCTTGATGTCTGGATTTGTTGCATGTGATCAGTCATTCTGGGGGCTCTTCATTGTTTGCGTTCTGAAGTCTGTTTCCTCAGTGTCTGACCTCCCAGGGGTCTGTGTGAGACCTATATTCTTCTTTTGGTTTTTCTACATTTGTACAATTTTTACTCCCTACTTTTTCCTTCCCTCCCCTTCCCTGTCTTCTTTAATTTTGTTTTCAGTGGTTGCTTTTACTTATGTTTGTTCCATCTCCTATTCTTCCTATGTGCTTTGTTCAATTCTGGAGTTGGACTGTAGGTTTGGGGTGGTCCTTTTTGCAGTTTTGAGATTTAATTAAGGTGGGGGTTGTGATTCAAAATCTATCTGCAAATCCTGGTATCTGCCAACAGGTATATGGATAATCTAAAATCCACTTCCCAATGCCTTGGAATCTGTCCATGCAGTTGGGTTGGAGGTTTAATCCTTTAAAGCAGAATGAGGTTCACAGAGAATATAGAATGGAGCAGGCAGTGGGGAAAAGAGGGGGTGGAGCGAGAGAGGAGTAAGAGGGAAAACAGACAAGAGTACCCACTAACCAATGAAAAGAGACACAAAGTTTAAACAAGTAAAAAGGAAAACAATAACAATGACTACAACCATATGAAAAAACTAAAATGTACAATGATGCTAACATCCAAGATAACCAACCTCCTTATTGGTGTACTATTCCTCTATACAAAGATGGGATTTACAGAAAAATAAATTAAAAAAAACAAAACAAAAGGAATAGAATAAAGTCAGAAGCTAACAGAACCGACCAAGCACACTCTAAGACTTTTCCTTTAATCCAATGTCCTTTCAGCTCTGATTTCTAGCCATCTTTGCAGGTCTGGTAGATTTGTTCACAGAAATGTGTACATAACAATGAAGTTGAATTGATAATTGCTTCTGAAATAGAAGGACATAAGGATGCATATGGGAGCTATCAGTGAGATGGATTGTGTATGCTAGATACTCATTAGTGAAGACATTTCTTTTAATCACTTTTCCACTCTGCATTCAAGGATTTGACCTGGGCTCCTTGAATGTTGTAAATGAAAAAATATTTGCATCACAAAATTGGTAATGCCACTAAAGAACATTTTAAAAATCTCTTTCTGAATTAATGTAACATTGTGTTGTCATTTCAAATGCCAGTGTGATGATTCCAAGTGATGGCATTTCAGGAGAAGCAACACAGCATCTGATAAGGAGGAGAGGTTTTGTAGTTTTCAGACAGGGTGTCAGGGCATCACTTTGGACTTGTCTTTTCCTAGCTGGGGTCCCCTGTTCTCTCATGGATTTTGTTACCGGACAAGATGTTGAACTTAAAACTGAAAAGACTGAGACTTGGTAAACTATATCAAAGAGTGTGGTAATCTTATCTTCCCCTGAGACACAAAAAAAAGGGAGAAGAAAAGGATTGAAGAGGCCTATCAAGTTCAGAAATAATTGAGTCCTTGTAGGCTTTCTGTTTGGTCTGGATCACAAGTCCATGGAAGCTTACTGTCCTGGAGTCAAGACTTTTCAGTTTTTCAGTGGATAAGGGCCCAAGTTCCATAAATGAGGGACATTCAAAAGAGTACACCAAAAGAAATACTGCATTCCTGCATACATTGCATAGTTGATGTCCACCATCAAGAATGATGCAGTGGTGGTGGTCCTCACCACATTCTCATTTAATGTTCTTGTTTGGCCTGTACAGAAGACACATGAATCTTGAACAATGGTGGTGGACTATAGTAATCAAACCTGGTGTTGACTTTAGTTATAGCTGCTTGACCAAATGTAATGTCATCACTTAAAGCAATGAATACATCTCCTGATATAGAGTATGCACTTTTTAATCTGGCAAACACTTTTTTTTGCCAGAAGTTCACCCTATAGCCCAGACTGGAGTGCATTGTCATAGTCATGGCTCACCACAGCTTCAACTTCCTGTTTTCAGGCAATCCTATCACCGCAGCCACCAGAGTAGCTGGGACTACAGGCTTGCACCACGATACCCAACTAATTTTTTGATGTTTTGTAGAGAAAAGGTCTTGCAATGATTCCCAGACTGGTATCAAAATTCTGTGCTCAAGCATTACTCTCACCTTGGCATCTCAGGGTGCAGGGACTGACATGAGCCACCATGCCTGGCTTCTCTATCACTGTTAATAAAGATCACCAGAAATAGTTTTCTTTCACCTAGCATAGCCAGAGATAGAACTTCCCTGACCTATCTCAGGGACACATTAAGTCTCCAGCCCCATGTCATAATTGAGTTAAAAGGGATCTTGATCATCTTATTTTCCACAAGATATCAGACTGATCCATAGCATCAAAGACATTGTGCTGATTGAACCTAGAGATAAAACTTTAGCATCTCCTCTAGATTTATTGGCAAGACTTTTGCATGTCAGATGGCAAGAAATAAATTCCACAAAAATATTGAAGCATTCCACCTCAGTAAAGTGTATGTGGATCTACTACTGTAAGCATGTTGAGAAATTTCTTATTTTTTAAAATTTTATTTTATACTCAGTGATCTATCACAGAAAGAAAGAACAGAGTACCTTATGCTCTAACTTAGAAGAGGCACTTGAAAAACTATAATACTATAAGAAATGGATTGGCAGTAGTGGAAAACTGTCAGAGGAGGGGGCTGTGAGTGGCAGTTGAGGGGGAATTGCTATGGGAGGGAGAGGCACATTTCATCAACAAGGGTACTTGCATAATCAATGTTTGTATACCTAACTCTTAACTGTATCCCACATCTTTTTAATAATAAATACATATATAAATATTTTATTTTATTATAGCAATGTGGAGTACAAGGGAGAATTAACCACTTAGGCTGCATGCAGGTGAAGTTTGTGTTTCCAACAGTACCTCAGTCCCCTGGTAGTGGACGTGGTACACTTTGTATTGTCAAGTGACCCCCACAATTTTCCTTTCCTCATTCCCTCCCCAATAGTGATCATAATTGTTTATCTCTCTCCTTTGTGTTCATGTGTTCAGAGCCTACTTATGAGTGACAAAATGTGGTATTCTGTTCTTCATTCCTGTGATAAATCACTTAGAATTATGGTCTCTCACACCCTATGATTTTCTGCAAAGTGCATAATTTTTTTCTTCTTTCTGACTGTGTAACACTTCATCATGTATGTGAAGCAAATTTTCTCTATCTAGTTCACTTTCTGTGGGCAGTAATGTTGGTTTCATGTTTTTGTTATTGTGAATAGTGTGGAAATAAACACATGTATGTAGGTGTCTTTTTAGTGGAACAATTTATTTTCCTCTGGGTATATTCCAGGAGAAGGATTGCTGGATTATATGAAAGGTCAATTTTTAGTTCTTTAAAAAATTACCGCACTATTTTCTATAAAGGATGGACAAGTTTATACTCCCACCAAAAGTGTAGAAGTATCCCTTTTCTCTGCACTTGTGACAGTATCTCTTGTTTTTTGATTTTCATCTTACTGGAGATAGGTGTTATCTCATCGTAGGGTTGATTTACATTTCACTGATGATTAGTGAGGCTGAGCATGTTTTCATGTGACTGTTGGTTGCTTGTATGTAATCTTTTGAAAAGTTTCTCTTCATATTCTGTGACCAGTTTTATTTTCCTTTTACTCTGTTTGAGTTCCTTGTAGATCATGAATGTCAAGCATTTGTCAGATATATAATTTGCAAATATTTTCCCCATTCTGCCAGTTGTCTCTTTACTCTTCTAATGGTTTCTTTTTCTGACTGAAGTTCTTCAGTTTGATGTGATCTCACTTGTCTATCTAGTTATTAAAGCATTTTCTTTTAGGAACTTGGTCAAGAATTTCTTGCCTACTGTGATGTGCATGAGGGTGTTTCCTATGTTTTCCTCTAGGATTCTTATAGTTTGAGGTTTTACATTTAGGTCTTTGAATCAATTTGAGTTTATTTTTGTACATGGTGATAGGTATGCGTCCAGTTTCATTCTTCTGCATGTCGTCAGTCAGTTTTCCCAACATCATTTGCTAAATATATTTTTTACCCCCAGTAATTGTTATTGGTAGCTTTGACAAAGATGAGTTGGTTAAGAGACAGTGTTTATTGCTTCTGAAATCTCTGTCTTATTTTATTGGTCAGTGTGTCCAGTCTTGTACCAGTACCAGGCTGTTTTGATTACTGTAGCCTTGTAGTAAACATTAAAGTCTGGAAGTGTGATACCTCCTGTTTTGTTACTTTTGCTGCGGATTTTTTTGGTTATTTATGCTATGTTCTGTTGCCATAAGAATTTCTGTATTGTTATTTCCAACTCTGAGAAAAATGATATTGTTAATTCGATGGGTATTGCCTTGGATCTGTATATTGCCTTGGGTAGGATGGACATCTTGACAATATTGGTTCTTCCAAACTGTGAGCAAAGAATATTTTTCCATTTATATGTGCCATCTTTGATTTCTTTGAGCATTGGTTTGTAGTTCTTGTTGTAAAGGTCTTTCATTGCTCTGGTGAAGTGGATGCCAATGTATTTCATTTTTATTTATGGATATTGTAAATGGGATTGTTCTTTCTATTTGGTTCTCTGCCTGCTCGTGACTTGTGTATAAAAATTTAATTGTCTTTTGCAAGTTGATTTTGTTCCCTGAAACTTACCAAAGTCATTTATCAGTGCAAGAAAATACTTTTTTTCTTTTCTGGAAAATACTCAAAATAATAGTGCCATACTAGAGTAGAATGAATCCATATTACTCTGGGTTTTCTTCACTTTAAGATGTTCAGATTGTTAAACACTGGGAACTGTATGACGGGAGAATGCTTGCCCTTATTACACAAGAACTTTCTAGGTCAGTTCCTTGATAGATGCTGGAAACAGACTGGATTGCCTTTGGCACAGCTTTGGATTTGGGGATATAAATCTGTGAGTTCCTAATTCCGTAAGGATATTAGATCTATAGAGAGATAAATGGTGAGTGGAAGAAATGCAAACCACACACCAGCCTGAAAACAAGAACTGGTCCAGAAAGAGCTCTTCTCATCTAAAGTAGAGCATTTGGAAAAACAAAACAATTCAGAACAAAATGAGATCTGATAACACTTGTCGAATAGAAAAAAAATCAAGGAACATCATTCTAAAAATCCAGAAGAAACAGGATTCTAAATATGGTTTTCTACACGAGCCAAATGGAAATGCATAAAGATTTTGGTATAAAGAAGACATTGCCTCTATGGAACAGGAATAAATAACTTTAAAATAGTAAAAAGAGATAGAAAAATAACAAGAGTAGATTAATAAAAATAATGATAAGAAAATAATCATGAAGTAGGAGGTAAAATGAAATACAAAAATAAGCCTTGGAAGAAATTATAGATCAATACTCATACTTTTAATTATTTACTCAATACTGAATGTCTAATATGTGTCTGTTACTGCAGTACAGGCTGGGAAGAAAACAATAAACAAGACAAACTAGAAATTGGCTTGCATAGAACTTGTGTCTTGATGAGAAAATTCAGACAGTAAAAAAAACATAATATCAGATGGAAATGAGTGCTGTGCAGATAATTAAAAGATGGTTATGTATTAGACAAGACTTTCCATTTCAAGTTTAGTAGCAGAGGAATCTTTCCTCAGTAGGCAACATTCCAAGTTATACTTGAATTGTAGGAAAGAACCACACATTTCTAAATTGCTGGTATCCCTTGGGTTTTATGTGATAGATTTTTTTATACTATTATTCTAATAGCATCTCTCTTTTTTGAGTTAGAGTGTCACTCTGTCACCCAGGCTGGAATGTAGTGGCATGTTTACAGCCATACCAGCATGGACCTCCTGGGCTCCAGTGACCCTTCTCCTTCAGTCTTCCAAGTAACCGGAACTACAGGTGTGTGCTACCACACCTGGCTAATTTTTTATTTTATTGTAGAGACGAGGTTTTGCCAAGTTGCCCATCTGATCTTGAACTTGTAATGGCATTTCTTAGATGGTATCCTTCTAAGATATTTAAAAAAATATATTTACTATAGAATAGAGGGATGACAGGATCTTCTACATAAGTAGGCTGCATGGAGGTAAAGTTTATGCTTCTAGGTGGCCCAGAACCCAGCCAGTGAAGGCTACAGTGGCCAAGAGCGGGCCACTGCGCTCCAGACTGGGCAACACAGCATGATGCCAACTCAGCAAGATGATACCTGAAGGGTGCAGGAAGTGACCAGAGGGGCGGCTCCCACAATGGCATGGTGAGTATGCACCAGACAACAAAGGCCCTAGGTCCCAGCTGCTGTGAACACAATTCCCCACGCACGCAAATTTCAAACCTGCAAGCCTCCAATCCTTAGCCAACTTTGTTATGTGTCCAATAGGACTATAACTTGGTGTCAGCCCCACCCTACTCCCATGCAGCTCCTCCAATAGGAACATAGCACAGCCCCTTCCGGCCCCTGTCAGGCTGATAAGTACAGCCCTCTCCCCGCAACTCTCTCTCTCTCTCTCTTTCTTTTTTCCCCGTTAAAGATCCTCTCTGTAACAGCCCCCTTTAATAAATCTCTTGGTCCTGGCCGGGTGTGGAGTCATTACTGGCACCGAAATTCTTTTATTGGTGCCGTGACTCGGATCAGGTGCTCTCCTACCCTTGTGCAGGTCTATCCCCGTAGGGGGGACCTCCAACCTGGCGCCGGTGGCCACTCCGGCCCTCCTGGACCTTCCCCACTGTTTTGAATGCGTGATCTGCATCCACCAGCGACCATTGGATAGGTGAGTTCCCCAGACACGGAAGCCTGAAACTTGCCTGGGATCACCAGGGGGAACTGACCGTTTATTGTCTGGCAGCCCCTCTGGCCCAAGGGTGAGGGGGAATGCACCCTGCCTGGGCCTTCATGGCCACAGCGGACCCTCAAGTCTTCCTCTTCTCCTTTTCTCTCTTAAACCCAAAACTCCTATGACTGCCAAGCTACAGCTAAAGGCTCTTTCCTCCTCCTTATCTCTCTCACACCTTCCCATGGCTGCCAGGCTGCAGTGGGCCCCAGGGGTCCCACGTCTGCTAGCCCGCAGCAGATCTCGCACAACTCTCTCCCCCCACTAAGGAATCCCATGGCTGTAGGGACACAGCAGACCCCAGGGGTCCCACGTCTGCTGGCCCACAGCAGATTCTGAAAGACTCCCATATCTGTCGGGTAACAGGGAGCCTCGGAGACTCCATGTTTGTTGCCCCACAGTAAGCCCTATTTGACGGCAGGAATCTTGAACACGCTCTCACCCGACGCCTGGTCAAGTGCTTTTTGTCTGATACAAAAATCCTCGCTCTAGATGCCTTGACCCCCTCAGTTCTCCAGGAGGACCCTGGTTGTGCCAAACCCCTGTGACAACAGGCTTTGCCACAGCCACACTTCTCGGACAACCGATTCTTCGGGGGATGCCCTGTTTAGTCTACCTGTCTGATCATGGGAGGCTCGTCATCCCTGCTGACCGATTCCCCTCTTAAATGCCTCTTAAACAATCTCACTACACTTTCTCTTTCCCCTGATATCAAAGCCAAATGCCTAATTTGTTTCTGCACCCAAGATTGGCCAACATACTCCTTAGACAACCAAAATCAGTGACCCCCCCCAGGGGTCCCTCAATCCTGATATTATTTGGGACATATAATTTCTGTGAGCGTTCAAAATGGTGGGTAGAGATTCCCTATGTTCAGTCCTTTTCCCTCCTCCGTGAACATCCCTGCCTCTGCCTCAATTGCAATCCCTCTAATCTCTACCCTCCACTCATGCTAGCATCTGCCACCTCTTCTACAACTTCTCCTTCTCCCACTGTTCTACACATATTTCAGCTTCCTGTCCAAAACTCCCCTCCCCCACTGCAGACACTGTAAGTCCCAGCTCCACTATCTCCTCCTCCATCTCAGATTTCGACCCTGCAGATGAGCCTTCCCCTTACAGGCAGCCTCAACAGCCTCAGGCTCCCCCGCCCCCACCCCCTCTTCGGCCCTGCCCCCTCCACTCCGGCAGCTTGATCCTTATACCCTCCTCTTCCAACAACTCCTCCGTGCAGTCCCCTGGTAATCTGGTCCAAGGCTGTGCTGACCCTCCTAGCCCCCCTTCATGAGGTGTCAGGTGCAGAAGGCGTGGTTCGGGTACATGTCTCTTTTTCTATATCAGACCTCTCACAAATAGAAAAACATCTCAGATCTTACACAACTAACCCTGCCACCTACATTACAGAGCTTCAATACCTCATCCAGTCCTATAGCCTCACTTTTCATGATATCTGTCTTATCTTCTCCAACACCCTACTTCCAGAAGAATGTAGAAGGATTTGGGAACAGGCTATAACATATGCAGATGAAATTCATCAAACCACCCCTGCTCACCCTCTTGGGGCGACGGTGGTACCAGACCAAGACCCAGGCTGGGATTACAACTCCCCTGCTGTCATTGAAGCTAGAGACCGTTTTTCTACTTGCCTCCTTTCTGGGTTGCACAGGGCTACACAAAAGACAGTTAACTTTGAAAAACTCCAAGAAGTCACTCAGGAAAAAGAGGAAAACCACTCCAACTTCCTCAGCCAGCTCACCAGGGCGCTCCAACAATTTACTAACATAGACCCCGTAACCCCTGATGACTGACAACTCCTAATGACATATTTTTTCTCCCAAAGCTATCCAGACATTAGGGCAAAACTAAAAAAACTCGACCGAGGCCCCCTCACTCCCCAACATGACGTTCTCACAGCAGGCTTTGAAGTGTTCCATAACTGGGACAAGAAGGCAAAAAAACACAAATATCAAATGCTGGCCCAGGCCCTCCATGGCAACAGGGTCACCTCCAGTATCACCCAGGGTGGTGGCAAAGCCCAAAACCAATGACAACCACCAGGACACTGCTTCAAGTGCGGGCAGCCAGGGCATTGGGCACGAGGGTGCCCCAACCCCAGAGTATCCCAAAAACCATGTCCTAGATGTGGACAGGTGGGACACAGGGCAGTGGACTGCCCCAGTCCCCAAGGAGGGACCGGGTCAACCCCCCATCCCACTCTGGATCTGTTGGGCATGGCAGTGACTCCCTGCCCGACACTAATCTCAAATCGTCGGGAGCCCAGGGTCACTATAACCATTGACGGGCGCACTATCCACTTTCTCCTGGATAATGGAGCCACCCTTTCTGTCATTTGAGAGTTTTGGGGCCCAACTTCCCCATCTAAGTCCCCTATAGTCGGGGTAGGGGCCAGTCCATCCTTCCAAGCATAACTCCTACAGTTACATGCATCTTTGTATATGTCCCCTTCACTCATTCCTTTTTGGTAATGCCTTAGTGTCCTGTGCCTCTTATGGGCAGAGAGGTTTCAGGCATCCATCACCTTTAACCCAAGTGCGGCCCTCTGCAACCCTTCCCCTACAATCCCGTTCTTGCCCTTCTAACAGCCGATAATTCTGACTCACTTCCCCCTTTGCCCTCCTCGATAGTGAATCCTCAAGTATGGGACATAGACTCCCCCTCCCTAGCACACTGCCCCCGAGTTCACATTCAACTTAAAAATCCTTTCGCACATCCTAATCAGCCACAATACTCTCTTCCTACCTCCAGTCTTCTAGGACTCCAACCTGTCGTTAACTCTTTGCTACACAAGGGATATCTATGCCCCACTAACTCCCCATTCAACACCCCCATTTTAGCAGTATGAAAACCAAATGGCACTTACCGCTTAGTGCAGGATCTAAGACTCATTAATGCAACTGTCATCCCCATCCACCTGCTAGTTCCTAATCCCTATAGCATCTTATCTTCAATTCCTCCAACCACTACTCACTTCTCGGTTCTCGACCTTAAAGATGAATTCTTTACCGTCCCCCTGGCAGCAGACTCACAAAATATTTTCGCATTCATGTGGACTGATCCAATATCTCGCCACTCACAACAACTCACTTGGACAGTCCTACCACAAGGCTTTCAAGATAGCCCCCACCTGTTTGGTCAAACCTTAGCAGCAGATCTTAAGTCTCTCTCACTTACTAAATCCACCCTTATTCAATACGTAGATGACCTCCTCCTGTGTAGACCTTCCTTAGCTGATTCTCGAACAGAAACTGCACTCACCCTTAACTTTCTAGTGGAGAAAGGATATCGGGTATCCCTTCAAAAGGTCCAACTGTCTGTCACACAAGTCTCATATCTAGGGGTAGCCGTCTCACACCAACAGAAGGCTATAATGACAGATCTGAAGGCCCTAATTAAATCCCTACATATACCTAAAACCAAGCAGGAAATTCAATCATTTTTGGGCTAGTGGAATACTTTCGGGCGTGGATTCCCAGCTTTGCCTTACTCGCAAAGCCACTCTATACTCTCATAAAGGGAGACCCCAATGAGCCACTCCTAACACCCTCCTCCATCAAACAACCCTTTGTTGCCCTCCAGCAGGTCCTCCTGAGGGCCCCTGCACTTCATCTGCCAGACATACACCGACCTTTCATCCTATATGTCCACAAAAACAAGGGGGTGGCCTTGGGAGTCCTGGGACAACTTTGTGGACAAACGTTTGCTCCAGTGGCCTATCTCTCAAAACAGTTAGACCACACCATCCAGGGCTGGGCCCCATGTCTGCGAGTGCTCTCTGCCGCCCACATGTTGGTGTGTGAATCCAAAAAACTCATCTTTGGGGCCCCTATTACTGTAACCTCCCCCCACCATCTACAGCACCTCCTAAGCTACAAAGGCCTTCAAACGCTGCCTCCCAGTCGAGTCCTATCGCTCCTTGTCTTCTTTTTACAGGATCCCCCCATATCCTTTCAAACTTGTGCACCCCTAAACCCAGTCACGTTGCTCCCTTCTTCCACAGCCCCACTAACTCATGACTGCGTAGAGACTGTTGAGGCTCTCCTCCCTTGCCTGGTTCACATTGAGGAAGGCCCTTTGCCTTCCCCCTGCTATATCTGGTTCACTGATGGCAACTCCTTCCTACACAATGGGTCCTGGGTTGCAGGATATGTTATCACCTCTATTACACACATCATTGAAGCAAAACCTCTCCCGCCAGGCACCACTAACCAACAGGCAGAACTTATAGCTGCCACTCGGGCATTTCAGCTAGCAGTTGGACACTCTCTTTCTCTTTATACTTATTCCAAATATTTTTTCCATATTCTCATCTCCCACTCAGCCATTTGGAAGGAAAGGGGTTTATTTACCACCAAGGGATCAGCAGTGGTTAATGCTAAACTAATTTCTGATCTCCTTGCCGCCTCCTTACTTCCCACTAACATTGGCATTTCTCACTGTAAGGCTCACCAGCCAGACTCCTCACCCATCACTCAGGGAAACTTCAGGGCAGACAATGCGGCCTGACAAGCAGCTTTAACATCTGTTCCTGCCTTGGCTGCTGTTGCTCACCCTGACCCAGACCACACACTCCCCACTAATTCACCACCCTCAACCTCCCCCTCCATTACAGACCTTATCCCATACCTACACTCAGTCTTTCACACCAATTCTTCTGCACTGACGTCTTTCCTAACAAACTTTTACACTCTCACTTCCCAACATAAGGAACTCATAAAAAGCATTACTTCACAATGTTCCATCTGCCAGCGAACCAACCCCAATACCCCTCTAAAACTGGGAAACTTTCCTACCCCTCAAGCTCGGAGACAACTCCCAGGAGCAGACTGGCAGGTCGACTTCACTGTCATGCCCCCAGTACGCAACCTAAAATACCTCCTTGTCTTCGTGGACACCTTTTCTGGGTGGGTAGAAGTGTTTCCAACCTCAAATAAATGAGCGGCAACAGTAGGGACTATCCTTGCTAGCCATATCATTCCCAGGTTTGCTGTCCCCATGTACCTACAATCTGACAATGGGCCCGAATTCACTTCACAGGTGGTACAGTCTTTAACAACTGATCTTCATGTTGATTGGCATTTCTACATTCCATACCACCCACAGTCATCTGGAAAGGTAGAGCGAACCAATCAGACCCTTAAAGACATCCTCACTAAACGATCCCTTGAACTACATCAAAACTGGGTCACCCTCCTTCCTTTGGCCCTCTTCTGTTTACGAGTTCTCCCAAAAAAATCGTCCTAACTCTCACCTTTTGAAGTAATGTATGGCCTTCCAGCGCTGCCTCCAGGAGTCCCCACCTCAACCCCTCTGACACCCACTCATATGCTTTACCCCCTCTTGTCTTTCATTCATTCCCACATTTGGGAATATCAAAATCTCCTCTTACCTGTTTCACCCAGTGGTCAAATCCCACCTTACCTCCTCCCTGGACAGTGGGTCTATCTCTCTGACCCAGAAACAAAGTCTCTTTTAAATCTAAAGTGGTCTGAACCTCTTCAGGTAATTTTATCAACTCCCACGGCCGCAAAACTCATCACGGGCCATCGTCAGGTCACCCCACGGATTCACATCTCCCACTTAAAACCTGCTGCCCCTACTTCCTCGCGTTTCACCCATAATATTTGTCCACCCACCTACAGGTATACCTGCTCCAAGGTTCCAGACCAACCACTTAAGTTTCGCCTGTCTTGACTCACCACTCATCCCAATCCAAATCCAAATCAACATCCTGGATACAACACAGAACACCTGTGACCCTTGGCCCCTCTCCTTTCTTGGCCTGATTGCCATCCTACTTACTATATTACTCACCTGTTCGACACCCACAAGCTGACTGTCTGTGGCAAAAATTCTGTTGGCTACTACCTATCTCCTAATTGTCACAGGCTTTGTTCTCATCAAATGCCTCCTCTAAACACTAAAGTAGCCCCCAGTCTTGCCTCCCAAGTCACCACCCTCTTATTTCTCATTCTTCCATTAACCCAAACCTACCAACCTCACCCCTATTATGCGCCAGGTAACTTTTCCTGGAAAATAATAAACAATGCTATGCAAACTGTAGTCTCCACCTACCTCGGACATGGGCAGCCAATATTTAACTTTGATCTTTGCAAACTGTGGCCCAGCCTGTCCATTGTCCCAGAGGGATGGGGAGACTCTTCCACCAGAGGATGGGGATGTAGTTATGGCAGTCTGGAAGATGAAATTCAACTCAAGAACGTCAAGTTCTATGTCTGTCCTGACACGGGAGACAAACACTGCCACAAACCCCAGCAGTTTCACTGCGCTGCCTGGGGATGCAAAACCATAGCCCCGTGGAAAGGCAACTCTGACCCTTACATATTAATTGTAAGACTGCCCTCCACTTCTCCCTGTACACAACCCAAAACCTGCAATCCACTACAGCTTATCATCACCCCGTGGGATGCTTTTAGCCTTCAAAAAACATGGGACACTGGAAAAACATGGGACCTTCAACTGTACACGCCTGGAACCAATCCAGACATGTTATTTACAGTTCAACAAAGGCCTATTCCATGCACTCCCAATCCCATGGGACCATTGCGCAAAATAATTCTACCCAAACCTATATCCACTGACTCAAAAATTCAACTCATAACTTCCCCCCCCACCCCAAAGGGGGTAACAATCATCTCACCCATTTTAAAGGCCCCCCCATTCCCTTATCGTCTGATCACTTCCTTTACTTACTAACGGCAGTACACCATCTACTTAATAAAACCCGTCCCTCTCTGGCAAATGATTGCTGGCTATGCTTAAACCCACGGCCCCCATATTACATGGGAGTCAGAGCAGTTTCTTCAGTAGACAATGCAGACACTAGCATAAAGATACTTACTCTTACTGATATGCAAAATGAGCAATTATGCCCCTGGGGCACTCATCCCACACTGACGCTGGATGACCTCCAGGGACAAGGAATGTGTCTCTTCTCCCCAACCTTTCCCATAACTACATCCCCCCTCCGATTGTCCTGCAACAACACCTCTCATATTAACATTGCTACCTTCCATTATCAAACCATCTCCCATTTCACCGTGGCACCCCCTACCACGTGGTTTGCCTGTACCTGAGGAATCACCCCCTGTATCAGCCTACAGCATCTCAAAGACACAACAGAATTGTGCATCTTGTTCCACATCCTACCCCAGGTCTACATTTATAAAGGAACGGAAGGTAGACAACACCTCAAACTCTTTAACACCACCCACTCAAAACGGGAACTGTTAGTTCCTTTACTAATGGGACTAGGCATTGCTGGAGCTACAGTCATAGGCTCGGCCTCCTTAATTCTGGGCAATCAAAATCTTAAACAGCTTAGCACTCAAAGTGACACTGATTTATACCTACTAGAATCGAGCGTGTCTCAATTAGAACAACAGCTTGACTCTCTTGCTGAGGTAGTTTTACAGAATAGAAGAGGCTTAGACCTCCTTTTCCTGAAACAAGGAGGGTTGTGCATAACTCTAGGGGAAGCCTGCTGTTTTTATGCCAACAAATCAGGGATAATAAGAGAAACTCTAGCGCAAATAAGGGACAATATACAACACCAGGAATCGCAAAACCAGGCCTATGGCAACTGGTATCAAACCCTCTTCTCATGGCCCCCCTGGCTCACTACTGTAGTCTCAGCAATAGCCGACCCAGTAATCCTCCTCCTACTGGCTGTAACCCTAGGACCATGCATCATCAAATATCTCCTTACCTACATGAAGACTACTGTCTCAAACTTTTCAAATCAAAGCCTTAACCTCCTGTTTCTCGATAGCTACCAACCTGTTCCTGTAGAAAATCCAGAACTATAACAACCAAATTTTCATCTAATTTTTTCTTTTAGATTTGCTCTCTTCCAGGTTTTCTGTCTACCTCCACAGTCTGCTCCAGGACAGCTGGTTACTACCATCCCAGTGCTCATTAGAAGACTGACTGGAACAAGTCGCTGTTCTACACTTACAAGGAACCTTCATGGAACTCTTACCTGCTGAAATGTACACCTTCAGCACCTACCTTTGGGCCCTGCTCTGGCTGGTTCTGCACCCTTCCACCACCTTACCCCCACAACGCCCCTGATCAGCAGGAAGTAGCCAAAAAGAGTAATGACGCCCCTCCCCATAAAAACAGAAAAGGTGGGAATGAAGGGTGCAGGAAGTGACCAGAGGGCTGGCTCCCAAAATGGCACCGTGAGGACACACCAGACAACAAAGCCCCTAGGTCCTGGCTTCTGTGAGCACAATTCCCTGCGCTCATGTGAATTTCAAACCTTACCATGCATGAATTTCAAACCTGGAAGCCTCCAATCCTTAGCCATCTTTTGTTATGCGTTCAATAGGACTATAACACAGCATCGGCCCTACCCTACTCCCATGCAGCTCCTCCAATAGGATGATAGCATGGCCCCTTCCAGCCCCTGTCATACTGATAAATACAGCCCTCTCCCTGCAACTCTCTCTCTTTTTCTTTTTTCCCCATTACAGATCCTCTCTGTAACAGCCCCCTTTAATAAATCTCTTGGTCCTGGCCGGGTGTGGAGTCATTACTGGTGCCGAAATTCTTTTAATACCAACCATCACCGCCACAACCACAGGACGGGTTGAGGGGCTCAGCCTGGCATCCCGGCCCTTTAGAGGCTGAAGGAGTGAACAGCCTGAGCCTGAGGATTGAAGACCAGCTCAGGAGAGTGGGCGAGACTTCATCTTGGCCATCAAAAATAAAACCAAAGATAAGTCAGTCGTGGTATCGCAGGCTTGTGGTTCCAGTCACTCGGGGGGATGTTGCGGGGTGATTGCCTGATCCCGGCAGGTGGAGTCTGTGGTGGCCATGAGGGTGACCCTGCGCTAAGGCCTGGGTGACAGAGCGTGATTCTGACTCCAAATAATAATAATTACCAGCACTGCCACCACCACCACCCTTGCCACCCAGCAAGAGGAGTTACCGACAGGGATGAGAGAGAAAAAGGCACTTCCCCCTGTCATTCGAGGGAGGTTTCAACGGTGGCCACCGGTCAAGTCCGTCCCGTCTTTTCAGCCACGGATTCCAGAAGACCTGCCTCCACACTCCACACTCATGCCCCACTGCAAAGACGTGTATGAACTCACGAAACAGCCCCGAGTTAGGGCGGCCATCGGATACAGAACGATTAAAGTGGTCCAGCAATGCTGCTGCCAGCCTAGGTTCCGGTCACCCAGTCTGCCAAATTCGGGTGGGGGAAGGGCCCCTTCCTCTCCCGATCACTCCATCGTCCCCCATACACGTGGACCCTTCGCTGGGGGGCCGTGGATGCCAGTCATGATGCAGGTGGGAGATTAGGGTGTGGAGCAAGAAATAGGGATATAGAAGGAAGGGTCTGAGACTTCTCAGAGCTGCAGCCCAGGGAATGACTGACAGATGCCAGGGCCAACAGGTGGGCCCCAGGCAGAGCTGGGGTCTTAAGAGATATATTTCCTCATCATCTTGAATCAGTAAGCTTTAGAGGTGGAGAAGAGTTCCACAGTGCTAATCATGGTGCCCTCCTGTGACTGCGTGGGCTCAGCCTTTCAAAGGCAATTGACCTGTGGTTTTCCCAAACTTTGCTCTGATGCCAAGGAGAGACACAGTCCCAGTGTTCACTTTTTCCAGAATAGAATCAAGCTTTCAGGTCTGTGATCCCTCCATGAATTAAGACTCATGTGCTTTGTGACTTCAGAACTTAACACCTTCCCCAAATTATTTTCAGACTTTATGCACTTTACAAAGATGCTCTTGACTACACTCAACTCAAGTTCTCTCGGACTATTTCATAAGTAGCCATGACCTAATTTATAGCCATGTGTTTCACATAATTTTGCTTAAGTTTAGCAAGAATACTGTTAAGTCATTTTAACTCTAGATATCTGATCACTCTTGATATCTGATGACATCAGGTAATGTCTGGTCATCCTGCTGTGCCTCTAGCAAGAATCATGCTATGTGTGGCAATTTAGGTTTTAAAATAATATCCATCAGTCAATTGTCTTCAAGAGGTTCATTTAACTTCTAACAGTATGTGTAGGCTCAGTGTAACTGAATGGAGAAAGGTTGACCACGCAAACAGAAAAAATAATCAGGGTTTATCATTCTTGTATCATTTCAACCAGACTTCAAACCAATAACTGAAAAAAGACAAAGAAGGACGTTACATAATGACAAAAGGGTCAATCCAACAAGAAATATGTACTATTCTATACATAATGCATTCAATTTTGGAGCATCCAGATTTATTAAACAATTACTACTAAGACTAAGAGAAGACAGACAGTCACACAAAAATAGTGGGAAATGTGCACCTCATTAATATCATTGGAGAGATGATAGAGGCAGAAAATTATCAGAGAAACTTGGAATTATAGACAACACTTAATCAATTTGAACTTATGAAGGTCTACAGAATACATATGTTTCTTTTCTGCATATGGAACATAATCTGAGATTGACCACATGCTCAGTCATAAAGCAAGTCTTAGAAATTATAAAAAAGGAAATCATACCCATCACCTTCTGAATCCACAGCAGAATACAAATAAAGATCAATACCAAGAGTAACACTCAAAAAACACAAATACTTGGAAACTAAACAATTCTGTGATCATTTTGGGGTGAATAACAAATTAAGACAGAAATTTAAAGAATTCTCTGAAACAAATGGCTATAAGAACACAATATACCAAAACCTACGGGATATTGACAAAACAGTAATAAGGGGAAAGTGCAAAACAGTAAACGTCAACACTAAGAAGACAGATCTTAAATATACAACCTTCCATCCCACCTAAGGGAACTAGTGAGCAATAACAAGCTAAACACAAAACTAAGAGAAGTAATGAAAAATCAAAGCAGAATTAAATTAAACAGAAACTGGAAAAATACAAAGGATCAATGAAACCAATAAATGGTTATTTCACAGAACAAACAAGATTTATAGACCATTGGCCATAATAACGGAAGAAAAAATTTAAATAAGCTCAATAAGAAACAAAAAGGTTACATTACAAATCAATACCACATAAAGACAAAATTATCAGAGATGATTTTAAGCATCCACATGCATGTAAACTAGAAAGCCTAAAGAAAATGGATAAATTACCAGAAACACAAAAATTCTCACCATTTAAACAGAAAGAAACCAAAATTATATCCAGACCAATAAAAGTCAAGAACTTAAATATGTAAAAAAAATTATACTAACCCAAAAGTCCTGAATCAGACACACTCACAGGGAAATTCTCTGAGATATGCAATAAAGAGCTTGTACCAATCCTACTTACACTAGTCTAAACAATCAAGAAGGATGGTTTCCTTCTAAAATCATTCTTTGAAGCCAACATCAGTCTGACACCATAATCTAGTAAAGACAAAGAAGGAACACTACAAGCCCATATCTCTGATGAACATAGATGCAAAAATCCTCAACAAAATACTTGCAAATTGCATTCAACGGGACATAAAAACGATCCTTCATCATGATCAGATGGCTTTTATTCCTGGGACGCAATGTTAGTTCAACATAGGCAAATCAATACATATAATCTACTACTTAAACAGAAAAAAACCCTAAAACATTTTTAAAAAATTTAATCAACTCCCATTTATTTATTTTTGTTTCACTTGCATTTGCTTTCTGGGTTTTAGCCATACATTTATTTGCCTAGACTGATTTTCATTAAAGTTTTCATAGACTTTCTTCCAGAATTTGTATGTTTTCAGGTCTGATATTTAAGTCTTCAGTGCATCTGGAGTTAATTTTTGTATATAGGGAGAGATAAAAATCAAGCCTCATTTTTCTACGTGTTTCTATTCAATTTTCATAGTATCATTTGTTGAACATGGCATCCTTTTCCAAGTGTGTATTTTTGTCTGCTATCTCAAAGATCAGTTGGTTGTAGGTAATTTGGCTTATTTCTGAATTTTGTATTCTTTTTCTTTGGTCCGTGTGTCTAATCTTGTACCAGTACCATACTGCTTTGTTTACTACAACCTTGTAGTATAATTTGAATCTAAGTAATGTGATGACTCCTGCTTTGGTATTTTTGCTTAGGATTGCTTTGGCAATTCTGGCTCTTTTTTTGGGGGGTGGGGTAGAGGGTTCCATATACATTTTAGAATTGTTTTTTCTAATTCTGTTTAAAATGATGTTGGTAGTTTGATGGAAATTGCGCTGCTTGCATCCGTAGATTACACTGGATAATATGGTCATTTTAATAATGTTGATTCTTCCAATTAATGAGATGGGATTTTTCCCCATTTTTGTTGTGCCCTCTGTGATTTATTTTATCAAAATTTGTGGTTCTCCTGGTAGAGATCCATCTTCTCCTTGGCTAAATATATTCCTAGGTATTTTAGCTTTTTTTCTAAAGTTTGATTTGATTCCCAGCTTAGCCGCTCTTGGTATGTAGCAGAGCTACTGATTTATGTGTGTTTTGGTTTTTGTAACCTGAAACTCTACTGGATTCATTTATTAAGTCCAGGAG
This sequence comes from Cephalopachus bancanus, assembly GCA_027257055.1. NCBI lineage: Eukaryota > Metazoa > Chordata > Mammalia > Primates > Tarsiidae > Cephalopachus > Cephalopachus bancanus. Next base: position 1,925,418 of record JAPVLO010000522.1, on the reverse strand, counting down.
TCTTTTTAAAGGAGGCTTTAGGGTTGTCTAGGAATAGGATCATATTGTCAGCATGCAGCGATAGTTTGTTTCTTTTTCAATTTAGATTTCCTATACCTCTTTGTCTTGCCTGATCTCTGGCTAAGATTTCCAGTTCTATGTTGAATAGTGGTGGTGAATATGGACATATTTGTCTTGTTCCAGTTCTGAGGGAAATGTGTTCAGCTTTTCTTCATTCAAGATGGCATTGACTGTGGGTTTGTCATATATAACTTTTACTAATTTGAGGAATTCTCCCTCTAAGCCAATTTTGCTGAGGGATTTTTAAATCATCAAACGATGCTGAATTATCAAATGCCTTTTCTGCATATATTGAAATGATTGTAAGTTTTTTGTATTTAATTTTATTTAATGAATCATGTGTATTGACTTGTGTATTTTGCACCACCCTTGCATCCATGGGATAAAACCAACTTAGTCATGGTGTATTATCATTATATTTTAAAAGTAGGATTTATTGAGAGAACAGAAAATATCCTGAGAGAGAGTTACCAAGTGTATTATTTTTTTATTTGCTGTTGAGTTCAGTTTGCTAATATTTTGTTAAGACTGGGCCAGGGTTTATCCCACATCTTTGCAATTGTGAATAGTGCTGCAATGAACATGTGGGTGCAAGTGTCTTTGTTATATAATGAACTCTGCTCCTTAGGGTAGATACCTAGTAGTGGAATTGCTGGATCAAATGGTAGATCTATTTTAGTTCTTTAAGAAGTCTCCATACCACTTTCCACAGAGATTGTACTAATTCACATCCTCACTACACTGAATTTGAAGAAACTAAAAACCCTTGTGTGCACCATTGGTAGAAATGTAAAATGGTGCAGCCATTGTGGGAAACTGGATAAAAATTCCTCAAAATGTCAAATATGGAATTTTCATATGACCCTGAAATCCCACTTCTGGGAATATATTTGAAGGAATTCAAGGCAGTATCTCATAAAGATTCTTGCACACCCACACTCATTACAATATTTCTCTCAATAACCAATTGATGAAATCAACATAGATGTCCCTAATATCTCAATATATATAAAATATGGCTTGTACTGTACATATGATGAATTAGCCAATTTCCATGATAGAACTCCCATTCCATGTGTTGTGGTGGGTTGGTTACTCTATTGTTCAGCAAATGAAAAGTGATGGCACTTTGCAATGGACAAAACAATGGGAACATGATTCCTCCTGATCTCATCACACGGCTGGGGTGTGCTGAGGGGAAGGGTATGCTGGAAAGTCATGAGGGAGAAGATGAGAGATGCTTTAAAGGGAAAACATCACTGCACATAGCCACAGGTGGGAACTGTAGGGTATGAGGTGTCCATGAGAATACACTCAGTTCTTGTCTGTCTATGAGAGGAATTTCCAAGTGAGAAGAAAACCTGGCTCCTCTCTCTCCTTTCACCCCCAAGGGCAAAGGCTCATTCTGCTTGGACCAGCTGTTTCAGCTATGAAACATACACACCGGTACAGTCTTCTGGCATGTGATGTCATGTATTCAGTGTAAAAATCAGCCTCGCTGCTGGAGTCTTTGGGGACTTGCATACTCAAAAGTTGAGAAGCCCTTACTTTATACAGATGCTAGACCCTAGTTCCCCCAAGGATTCAAGACAATAGATGGTCACAGAAATCCTACCAGTGACCCTGGGGTCAGAATCATCTCAGATGTTGCACTGGGGTGGGTCCTTGGACAGGAATTTGAGCTGGAGTTCTGAGGGGTGTCTTTCTTCCTCTGTTTCCCCAGCTGTCATTCCAAAGTCCCTGCCAGACTGGTCACCATCAGCCCAGATTCACTGTGACCTCAACCCCTGCCCAAAACTATCTATGTGGGTTCATTCCACTAAAGAATGCAGCCTGAGGTAGACTAATCTGCCTGTATTGATACTATAGGCCCATACAATACAGCTCTTGTGGAGAGTTCTCGTGAAAGCTTGTCCCTCCACCAATACAGAGAAGTTGCTTAAAGTCTGGTCTGATCCCCTGAGAGCTGATGTCACAGGTGAACCTGGGCACATTCACTTGTTTCTCAGGGGTGCAGCCTCCATTGAGTCTTCTAAGTACCTGTGATCTCTCAAGATATCATCACCTAGGAGTGGGGAAAAACTTTAACCCTGTCTCTCATGATCTCCAAATGTTCAGGCAAATTATGATGACTACAGAGCCCAACAAGGCACACTGGGTGTTCCTAGTCCCAGACTAGGTGGACTGGGTGGACACACTGGGTGTTCCTAGTCCCAGACTTCTCATCAGGAAATAAAGCTCCTCCACAACGGCCTCACAGAAAGGGAAACAAGCCCCACTTTAAGACCACACTTTCCTCTCCCTGAATGATGAGAATGAGCAGAGTGCTGGCTTGGGGGGCACTTCAGACCAGATCTGAGTCGATCTGACCTCACCAAGCTCTTCCTGACCAGCCTGACTCCACCCATGCTAAACCCAAATCCAGGGAGTGACTTTTGTCCCAGGACTTCAGACCTGAGAAAGCAGGAGAGGAGCCAACCCACTTTCAGTTGCCATTTTGACCCCGCACTTTATACAGGCTGTGTGACCTGGGGAAAATAACTTTCCTTTCTTGAGTTTCTGTGAATATAAAATGTCTTCCTTCCAGCATCCAGGCAGTGAAATGCATTGAGCAACTACCATGAACCAGAAAGGGTGCTATGCTCTGAAGATCCATTGATTTGATGGCTGAATTTTCATCAACTCGATTATTCTAGGTTTGCCTTTGGGTGTTTTTCTTGATGACATGTGGATTAATGGACTTAGTGCAGTAAATTGACCCCCCTCCCCAGTGTAGGTGAGTCTTATCCAAACCATGGATGAATCAAATGACTGAAAAAACTTGAATAAGTTCTCTCTTACTGCTTGAGCTGGGACATTGGTCTTCTCCAGCCTTCAGACTACAACTTGGGTTGGAACTTACACCATGCACTCCAGTTTGCAAATCATTAGCCTATTAGAAGACTTCTCAGTCTTAGTAACCTAGGTGGCCAATACAACCTTCCTCCCTCCCTCTCTCTCTTCTCTTCTCTCTCTCTCTCTCTCTCTCTCTCTCTCGCTCTTGCTCTCTCTTTCTCTCTCTTTTGGTGTGTGTGTGTGTGAGAGAGAGAGAGAGAGAGAGAGAGAGATAGAGAGAGAGAGAGGGAGAGAGAAAGAGCAAGACAGCTATAAGTTATATTTTCAAAATATTTTATGATGTATTTATTTTTAATTTATTTATTTTAAAACTAATATTTTTTTAACATTTAATTTTTTATTTTAAAGATGTGGAGTGATCGCCTGAGCTCGCAGGTTTGAGACCCATCTGGGCAACTTGGTGAGACTTAATCTCTACAATAAATCAAAAAATTAGCCGGGTGTGGTAGCATGCGCCTGTAGTTCCAGCTACTTGGAAGGCTGAGGTGGAAGGATCGCTGGAGCCCAGCGAGTAGAGGCTGTGGTGGCCGGGAGTCACCACTGCACTCCAGTCTGGGTGACAGAGTGAGACTCCAACTCAAAAAAAAAAATGTGGGGTACATCCCAGGATTAGGTATACAAATGTTCATTATGCAGGTACCCTTGTTGAGGTGTGCCCCTCTTCCCCAGGCTGACTCCCACTACTCCCAATCCTGCTTCCCCCCCTTCCCAGCAGTTTCCTGCTACTGCCAATCCTTTTCTTTTCTTTTTTTTTGAGTTGGAGTCTCACCCTGTTGCCCAGACTGGAGTGCAGTGGTCACTCCCAGCCACTGCAGCCTCGACCTGCTGGGCTCCGGCTATCCTTCCGCCTCAGCCTTCCAAGTAGCTGGAACTACAGGCACGTGCTACCACACCCGGCTAATTTTTGATTTATTGTATAGATGAGGTCTTGCCAAACTGCCCAGTCAGGTCTCGAACCTGCGGGCTCAGGCAATCCACTCACCTCAGCCTCCCAAGGCACGGGATTACAGGCTGAGCCACGAAGCCCGACTTGCCAATCCTTTTCTTACAGTATTGTGATAATTGTTCAAGGTTCACTTATGAGTGAGAACATATGATACTCAATGTTTTATTCTGTGAAAGATCACACAGTATTATAGACTCTAGGACCATTCATGTTAAAAGATGTTTTATTTTGAAGATATGAGGCACAATGCAGAGTTATGTACACAAGTGTTCATTATGCAGGTAACCTTGTTGATAAGGTGTGACCCTTCCTTTCCCTGGCAGTTTCTCACTACTGCCAATCTCGCTCCCCCATCAGCAGTTTCCAACTACTGTCAATCCCTTTATATGGCATTACGATATTTGTTCATGGTCTGCTTATGATTGAGAACATGTGGTGCTCAGTTATTATTTATGTGATAGATCACTCATTATTATAGACTCTAAGTCCATCCAAGTTGCTGCAAAGTTTATAATATTGTCCTTTATGGTTGCATATTATCTCATCGTGTATATGTACCACATTTTTTTATCCAGTCCTCTTTCCATGGGCAACACAGTTGGCTCCATGTTTTTGCTATTGTCAACAATGCTTCAATAAGCATACAAGTACAGATATCTTTTTCATACAGTGATTTGAGTTCCTCCAGGTATATTCTCAGTATGGGGGATTATGGAATCATATGGAAGGTCGATTCTTAGATCTTTTAGGAAGAAGCGACCAATTCATGATCAAAACCCCAAGTGCCCATGCCATAAAAGATAAACAAGTGGGACCTCATCAAACTGACAAGCTTCTGCAAATCCAAAGAAATCATCAAGAGAGTGGGGAGACAGCCACAGACTGGGAAAAAATATTTGCCAATTGTATATCTGACAAAGGCCTAACATCTAAGATCTACAAGGAACCCAAATGTGCCAAAAAGAAAACAAAAAACAAAAAACAACCCCATTACAAAGTGGGCAAAAGATATGAATAGACACTTCTCAAAAGATGACAGATGAGCAGCCAACAGATAGATGAAAAAATGCTCAACCTCACTAGTCATTAAATAAATGCAAGCTAAAACTACACTGAGATACCACCTAACTCCAGTCAAGATGGCCATCATGAATAACACAAAAACAATAGATACTGGAGAGGATGCGGTGAAAAGGGAAATTTCCACACTGTTCACTGGATTGTAATCTAGTACAGCTTCTGTGGAAAACAGTGTGTCAAATCCTAAAATATCTAAAAATCGACCTGCCATATGACCCCACAATCCACCTACTGGAAATATACCTGGAAAAACCCAAATCACTCTATGAAAAAGATACCTGCACACGTATTTTTATTGCAGCATTGTTCACAATAACAAAAACATGGAAAATGAAAAAATAAAAAAATCATGGAACCAACCATGCTGCCCATTAAGAAAGGACTGGATTAAAAATATACATGATGGAATATTAAGCAACCATAAAGAAGGATAAAATCATGAGTTTCACAGCAACCTGAATGGACTTAGAGTATATAATACTGAGCAATCTATCACAGAAACAAAGAACTGAGTACTACATGTTCTCACTCATAAGTGGACTTTGAACAATAATCGTGATACTATAAGAAGAGGATTGGCCGGGTTCGGTGGCTCAGCCTGTAATCCCGCGCCTTTGGGAGGCTGAGGTGAGTGAATTGCCTGAGCCCATGGGTTCGAGACCTGCCTGGGCAGCGAGACCTCATCTCTACAATAAATAAAAAAAATCAGCTGGGCGTAGTATCGTGCGCCTGTAATTCTGGCTACTTGGAAGGCTGAGGCAGAAGGATCACCGGAGCCCAGCAGGTTGAGGCTGTGGTGGCCGGGAGCGGCCACTGCACTCCAGTCTGGGTGACAGAGTGAGACTCTAACTCAAAAAAAAAAACAACAAAAAAAGAGAAAAGGATTGGCAGTAGTGGGAATCTGCTGTGGGGGGGAGCACACCTCATCAAGAAGGGTACCTGTATAATGAACATTTGTATACCTAGCCCTGCATTTTATCCCACATCTTTACATTTAAAAAATTAAAATTAAAAATAAATAAATAAAAATAAGTTCAGGAAAGCATACTCCTTACTAAGTAAATCATGTTCACCCTTGTTAAGTAAAATATGGTAGTCCTTTTATCTCCCACGTAATAATAAGCTGACTGCTCTATTACAAAACTTATTTGGGACATAGAGGCAGTGAGTGATGTTCATGGAATGACCGATCACTTACATTTATTTGTTGAGGTCAACCAGGTCACATCTTTGGCTCCATGTCCAAGGGTGGACAATGGGCTTATTATGGAGTTGCTATGATGATAGAGAGAGCATAGCTGGAGTCAAGCAGCATGGGTTTCATGTCACGAAGGAGAGGCAGGTTTACAATGCACAGCAGATGCTGATCAGCAGAGTCATAGTTATTGCCTGACTGTGCAGTTCAAGTTGTGTAAAGTTGTGGTCCAGCACAAAGTAGAAATGCAGGGGAAAAAGATAAGAAAGCCTGGCTTTTCTCTTGGTCTGGAAATGTGTGTTGTCCTTCAACTAAGCTGTCTATTTTCGGAACTTTCATTTCTTCTGAGCAGTGGAATCAGTCACTCCCTGGAGGCAATCCTTGACCCATTTCTGTCCTTAGTGACACTTGTTCCCTTTCTTGAAACTTCCCTCCCATCCAGTGGTCCTGTTTTCAGGGTTTAGATGTAGTTATTGTATCAGAGCTTAATTGTGAAGGAAAAGCTGATCTTAATTTGTTTATGTGTACTTTAGCCACTCCCTGTGTTAATTTCAACTTGATTGTCCCATCTCTGAGCCTCAGTTTCCTCTTCTGAGGCTTGGGGTCATGAATCCTACTCATCACAGTGGTTGTGGGTGCCAGCATTACCTGGTCATGAAAGGGGTTCGATCAGTCATAGTTAATTCCCAGAGCAGATTAAGACACGAATGATTGGGACATGGGAGAACCTTGATGTTGAACTTCACAGCTGAGATGGATGATTGATGCATCTATTCAGATCCCTGTTTCCTTATATCACAAAGAAATGCTCAGAAATAAAAAAATATTTAGATTGGTACAGTCATATACAGAAAAAAGTTCCCCAACTGCAGAAACATCCGCATTTAAAGAAAATCAAAACCGAGTCACCACAAGTGTCTGAGACAATCGAAGGTCATTAAAAAGAAGCTTTTCATCATTGTGTAGGAAGGAAGAAGAGCCCTGTGGTTCTTACAAAGAAGGAGAATGTCAGGGTTCTGTGATAGGCTGGAAATTTTGGCTCCCTGTTTCTTGTGTTTGTGAACAGGCGCTGGGCTATCTCTGCTCACTGACTGGGGCATCTGTCCCACGTGTGAGTGTGAGACTAGCACTGGATCCATTCCTGCTTGGTATAACACTGAGTAGGCATGACTTTTGAGAGAGAAATGCCACATGACAGGGACAAATAAATCAACCCCCTCTATAGGGCTGTATTACCAGGGCATACTTTAGTAAATTCCTTCATGAAAGTTCAAGTATTTGGGAGGAGTGTTTCCAATAAAAATGGACAGCAAAAATTAATAATTTTATGGTAAAAATATTAACAAGTTGGTAAATTGTACTGTCTACAATCCACCAACTTGTTAATGATGGTTATCATATATGAATAAATGGAATATTGGGAATGTATGAAGTCCATTTTAAATTAACCATGTTTAAATATTTGAAAAATAGGTTGGAATTGGTGGCTCAAGTCTATAATCCCAGCAAATTAGGAGGCTGAGATGAGAAGATTGCCTGTGCCCACAGGTTCGAGACCAGCCTGGAAAACATGGTGAGACCTCATCTCTACAATAAATCAAAAAATTAGTTGGGTGTGGTAGGGTGAGCCTGTAGTTCCAGCTACTTGGAAGGCTGAGGCAGAAGGATCGCCAGAGCACAGTAGGTGAAGGCTGCGGTGACCAGGAGCATACCACTGCACTCCAGCCTGGGCAACAAAGTGAGACTCCAACTCAGTATATATATATAATGGTAAATGATGGGCATTATATAAATGAATACAAAATAGTAGTGTTGACTTATCCAATGGCATAAACACAACCAAATTATCCATTTCATGAAGGACAAGACATAGCTGAAGAGACAATTTTGAAGGTGAAAACAGAGTAGAGAGAGTTTTCCAATGTGTGGCATAGAGAGATCATAAGTGGAAACTCAAGGCAACTGAAAGAATAGAATGAAAATAAACAATGTTATATATTTTTTCAGGCATAAGAATAAGAGGGGGAGAATGGTGTCTGACAACAGCTCAAGAAATAAAGATTTGAACAATTTACAGAAATTGGAAAAGGTCATCTACTACTAAGATGCATGCATTTAGTCATGAAATGTATACCTTGATGCTTCATGGTCAAATGGAGAAAAGTAAGAGTAAATTTGAAAATATATTATAGAATAATTGCATAGTTTACAAGTGGTATTTTATTATTATATGATTTTTAATTTGTTCAGAAATACAAGAGAGATAGCCTGAACCTAAAAAAATTCCAACATTGATTTATACCAATTACTGTTAATAGAATGGCATGCTCTTTGGCATTGGATTTCCCAATAGTGAAGATAAAAGTCAGACGATATTGAAAAAAATACCTTCAAGAATAATTGTGAGTGAAGTATGCTATACTCAGACAAATACATAGGGTAAAAGAAAAAATTATCATCAGGGCATATATGTCTAGGCACAACAAGGCCTGGGGCATGATTGGCCATTTAGGATCAAGTCTCATTAGTTAAACCTACCACATCATACTTCACCTTTATAAGGGATGGGAAGTTATTGAGGGGGTAGTACCTTAACCATCAGACATAATTTATTTCTCAAGTATGGGATCCTATCATTTGCTTGATATAAAGAAAATATTCAAGATTCCTGATAGAAGGCATGGGAGAGAAAATATGGCATTTTCAAAGCAGCAAATTTCTAGATATATTACTACTTTTATGCTCAGTGAAAACAATTCTAAATGATGTTATTCAATTGGAAGATTAATGACATCAAAATGTAAAATGTGAGCCCTCAGGGTGAGGAAAAATTAGGAAAAAAAACCAAATATTTGAAAATCTCAGGCTCCGGACATCCACACACGTGTATAATCTAATGTACATGTACATAAATACATATGAACATTCAAAGTTCAGCTACGATGTAATTTAAACTGTCTTCTCAAAAGTAAAAAGACAAATGAATCATCATTCAAAAATATGTAATTAAGGTTTAGTGTCAGAATCATCCTGGGTTGAAAACAAATTAGGATGTGTCCACTCTATTTATTTGGAGATACATTTGCGTAAGATTTGTGTTATTTCTCACTTATTTTTATGTAAAATATCACCCTTGAGGACACTGGGGTTAGTGTAGGTGAATGATTAACTATAGAGCATACTTTTTTGCCAGCAAATTGAAGGTTTTTAAAAGACATTATTTTCATTTTATATAAATATTAGAATATGGTTTAATAAATTGTTTATGACCTTTGTAATATTTATAGAATCTATACTGATTTCTTGAAAGATTTTATTTTTGAGAGAAGTTTTTGGGTTGCAGCAAAATTGAAAGTACAGAGGTTTTGCAAACATCCCTCCTACCCCTACCTATGCTTATTAACAATCCCCCATAAGAAGGTACATTTACTATAATTGATGGATATACGCTGACACATTATCACACAAAGTTTATAGTGTACATTAGGCTTCATGGAGGAAGACAGATGCCCAGATAATCTTGATGCTCTACAATGCTTCAGCTCAGTGGTGCCCAGGGTATAAGACTCAGGGTAGAGTGCTTTTGAGGACCCTCAGCTGTGGTTCAATGTTGGACATGCATAGATGAGACTACATCCACCTTGAACAGCATTCCTGAGCCTTGAGAACCAGTCATGGATACTAAGCTTCTCTTTATCTTTACTGCCTGTCTCTAAGTAATAAATCTTCTTTTCCTGACTTGTCATGTGAGTATACTGTCGCCGACTCAAAATTGAAAGGAATATTTATGCCAACATTACACATTTAGGTGACAATTCACTATATAGATAATTTGAGCTACTCTTCATTGGACAGTTCTTTCCTGTTGTTTGGGCTTGTTCATTCCTCTGCAGGCCAGCTAGTGGCTGTTTCTCTAGGGTGATCTCACCTGGGATTATGTGCCTCTGTTCCACATGTCCTCTCATCATCTAGCAGACTGACCAGAGTTCTGTTTACATATTGTTGAAAGATGTCAAAGAACATTCAGAAAGAAAGAGAGAGTGAAACCCGACTATATACAAGTCCTTTCCAAATCTTTGCTTTAAGCACATTTGGTCTCACTGACCAAAGCAAGTAACATGGCCAAGCTCAGATTCAAGTAATGGAAATATAAACTTATCTCTTGGTAAGTATGAGTGACAAAGTCACATTACAATTTGGAGTACACAAATAAATAATTTAATATTTAAAATACTTACAAATAAATGATTTGATATTAAAATACTTTCACAATACACTAAAAAATAATAATAGCTGAACTTTCCTGCAACTGTCCTCTTAGTTATTTACATATATATAATCATATAATGGTTACAATAACCTATGATTAGATATTGGTATCACGGACATCACCTTTGTTCACATGAGAACATGAATTCCAGGAAAATCTAAATAACTTTTCCAATACTCCAAGGTAACATGTGGCAAAATGACTCTAATTGGCCTTATATGTTTTAAGCCAACAGTCTGAAAAGATGTCTGCTTGCGGTATGAAAGTCCTGTTTAATTAACTGTAATCCTCAATACCTAGTTTGTTATCATTTTAATTACCTGCAAAGCCCTTCTTCTAATGTATGCATCCCTTGTAATACTCAAGCATTCTTAATCCTCATCCCATTATCATAAGTAAAAATTCTAATACATTTAAAAATATTTTGTATTTGAAATAAGTAATTAAGTTAATGTTTAATAAAGAAAAGGTAACATTATTCAAAACATTCATTTCATAGTATATGTGTAAAAGGCTAATACATTAGGATAAGTTAAATAGTTCCAAATTCCAAAATGACACCCAGTCATTAGGCACAACCACAACACTATCTTAAATAAAATGATAGGCTGGGAACGGTGTCTCATGCATGTAATCACTGCACTTTGGGAGGCTGAAGCAGGAGGCTCCTGAACTCAGCAGTTGAAGACTGGCCTTGGTAACATGGTGAAACCTTGTTTCTAACAGCAATTAAACATTATCCAGGTGTGGTAGCATGCACCTGTAGTCCCAGGTACTTGGGAGGCTGAGGCAGAAGGGTTACCTGAGCCCAGGATGTCAACATTGCTGTGAGTTGTGATTGTGCCACTGCACTCTAGCTTGAGTGACAAAATGAGACACCACCTTAAAAAAACTAACTAAATAAATAATGCAGAATAATATAAAATCATACAGCAAAAAAAGTTATACTGTGAAAAATGACTATTGACAATATTAATATTCAATGTAATAAAATACAGAATAGTTTTTAAAAACTGACAATTTATGTTTTAATGAAATGATTAACAGTGATTATATAACTCCTACTCTTACACTGGTCAGATCATACATCCTTGAAATACATGTACAATAAATTAATATATATTTGGTGATTCAAATAACATTTATTATAATCTGGTAGATTAAGAGGGCAAACAATAAAATTACAAGTAAATAATTACAGGTAAATTCTCTCTCTAGTGCATACAAGCATGGTAAAGCTTTATATATATATACATATATATATATATAACACACATTATATATATATACACATTATATATATATGTACTAGGTTGAGTATTAAAAAATTAATTCTGATATACATGGTATTATATGCATGCAGTCACATATCCATATGTACTATGTGTTCATATGCAGAATACTTATATGCCTCTATATATTATCTGTATGTGTGTATATATCCAAGTTTGATATATCACTTAACAAGAAGGAAATGTACATATTAATGTATGCATTGACCATAATATGTTAAGTATTTACTAGACAAGACAGAAAGTATATCTGAATCCTTCCAAAAAGGTGTCTTATTCATTTTAGTCCCTACTCTACAGCAATTTAGATAACAGTCCACAATAAAAGGTTATTATTAAGAAATTTAATACTGCTCAAAATAAATAAAATACCTAATGTCTTCATGGTGTAGGGATGTAAAATTATAATATCAAAAAACCGTATAATATCTTACTAAATATAGTTGGTAAACATATGTTTGCATTTTATGGCATTTGGGTAATAAAAATAACACTATAAAAGTTGTGAAGGTAACCTGGTGAATATGTACACATAGTTTTCTAAGGTCTATACTTAAGGGTCATAATTTTGTGTCTCTTTCTTTTAATTAAACAATTCCAATCTATTCCATTAATTGATTAATGCAATTTGTATTTCTAATAGTAATGGACTTAAGATCTACACGCACAATTACATGTTCAAAAATTAAAGTTACTATTTACTTCTTTGCCTCCAATAAGCTATTCTTTTGGTAGCACATTCTTACTGAAGGAGCACCATGAAAATGAGGTAGAAATGATCATAAACTTTAAATAAAAAAACATAGTTGCACATCGAGAGCATCACAGAGATAAATTATAGCTGACTCATGCACACTTGTGGAGAACAAGTCTGTTTACGATTTCCCAACTCTGCATCAATTGATGTCACATTGGCACATTGAGGCCGTGTCACTCCTGCCTTTAGGGCTCCTTCCCTCCTTGTCCATCTCTCGGCACCTTAATCTCTGTTCAGGATTTGGGAACAACTACTGAGGTCTGAGTTCACATTTGGAGAGTAAAGTGGGTAGCTGATGTTTATGTAATTTCTGGTTATCATCCATGATCTGTGTGAACTTGGGCAGTAACTTCCCATCTCTGAGCCTCATTTTACTCATTTGGAGCCTGTTGCAAAGACCCCTCCTACTCAGAGTGGTGCCTGGGACATGGAAAGTGCTCTGCTGTGGTTAATTTCCAGACCAGGCAAGAACATGAAGGATTGGGATGTGAGTGTTGGACTTCACAGTCTAGGTGGACAACTGGTGCATCAACTCAAGAGCTCACATTTTTTCATGTCAGTAAATGCTACTTATAATGCTTTTTAAAATACGCAGATCCTCACAGTCATGTGCAGGAATATAGACAAGAAAGTTCTCCTCATGGAGATGGATACACATCCAACAGAATCCAAAGCTGAGTTGGTACAGAAGCCTGGGCCCATCAAGAGGTCATTAGGTTACAGGTCTCCTCTCTGTGTGGACACAGGAACCATTGGGTATGAACACAAAGGAAATAACCAGGGCTGCAGATGAGAGCTGGAAGCTGCATAATCAGTCACATCTGAGGATGGGATGGACTTAAAGAAGCTTAGGGGAGTCCCGTGAGGCAATGTCCAAACCATACCATGGTGGGGCAGCTGGGATTGCAAGCAAAGAAGCGTTAAACACCGGGGCGTCCAGCCCAAAGCATTTGTTAGGGAACTTCCACATGGATGAGTTGCCACATGTCCTGTAGACTGACAAGGAGACATAGGACATTCTACCCAGGCAAGTTGGCAGTGAGGGCATTGTTTATGAAGTTCTATATGTGAGTTAAAATTTTCAGTTTTATTTTAGGGTTTAGGGGCACAAGTGAGAATTTGCTACCTATGTAAGTAAAATACAGGTGATGTTTCAGCTTCTAGCTGGCCCTCTTTCCCCAGATAGTTGACTATGTAACCTTTGTGTTGCTATGTGCCCCCCCTTACTCATTCCTCTCTGCCTTCTCTAGAAATGTCCAGCATCTGCTGATTCCATCCTTGTGCTCATGTTACCAGTGATCAGGGCCTGCTTGTGAGTGAGAAAATCAGATATTCAGTTTTTATTTCTGTGATATTTCACCTAGTATGGTCTCCAACTGCATCCATGTTGCTTTGAAGGCCATGATTTTGTTCTTATTTGTGGCTGCATAATATTCCATTGTGTATATGTACCACAATTTTTCCAGTTCTGGTTCCTTTTTTTGGGCCAGAGTCACAAAAAATCAGTGATTCATGGCCACTGCAACTTAAACATGCTGGACTCAGGTCATCCTTCAACCTCAGCCTACCAAATATCTGGGACTACAGTTGCATGGCACCAGGCCAGTCTAATTTTTTTAATGGTTTTATATTTTTTTCTTAACAAATTTAGCCAATATTTTTAAGCCAGAATATCGCTACCACATTTTAACACTTATTTGTATTTGCCTTAATTTTATTTATTTAACATATTTTTTATTTTAAAATTGTGGGGCACATTTAAGGATTAAGTATACAAATATGCATCGTTCAGGCACCCTTGTTGAGAAGGGGTGTCCCCTGTCCCCAGAGAGATATTGACTACCATTAATTCCACCTCCCTCCCCACCCCAATAGTTTCCCACCACTGGCAATCCTTTTCTTATAGTATTACGATAGTTGTTTAAGGTCCACTTATGAGTGAGAACATGTGATACTCAGATCTTTGTTTCTGTGAGAGATCACTCAGTATTATAAACTCTCCAATTCCATCCAGGTTGCTGCGAAATTCATGATTTTATTCTTTTCTATGGCTGTGTAATATTCCATTGTGTATATGTATCACATTTTTTTAATCCAGTCCTCTTTTGATGGACAGCATGGTTGGTTCGATGATCTTGCTACTGTGAACAATGCTGTGATAAACATACGTGTGCAGGTACCTTTTTAATAGAGTGTATTAGTTCTTCAGGGTATATTCCCTGTAGGGGGATTGTGGGGTCATATGGAAGGTAGATCTTTAGAGCTTTCAGGAATTTCCACACTAATTTCCACAGAAGCTGCACTAGTTTACACTCACACCAATAGTGTAGAAGTCTCCTCTTTTCATCACATCCTCTACAGCATCTGATATTTTTTGAGTTATTAATAATGACCATTCTGACTGGATTTAGGTGGTATCTCAGTGTAGTTTTTATTTTCATTTCCTTAATGACTAGTGAGGTTGAATATTTCTTCATGTATCTGTTGGCCACTCATATGTCTTCTTTTGGGATGTGCCTGTTCATATTTTTTGCCCATTTTGTAATGGGCTTGTTTGTTTTTTTCTTTTCAACATGTTTGAGTTCCTTGTAGATCCAAGATGTTAGGTCTTTGTCAGACACGGAGTTGACAAATATTTTTTCCCAGTCTGTGGGCTGTCTCCTTGGTCTCTTGATGCTTTCTTTGGCTTTTCAGAAGCTTGTCAGTTTAATGAGGTCGCACTTGTCTATCTTATCTCTTATGGCCCATGCATTTCGGGTTTAGCTCAGGAATTGGACGCACATTCCAATTTCCATAAGGGTTTGTCCTGCATTTTCTAAAACTCTTATGGTTTGAGATTTTACATTTAGGTCTCTGATCCATTTAGAGTTAATTTTTGTGTATGGGGCTAGGTAGGGGTCCTGTCTGAATCTTCTGCATGTGGTCAGCCAGTTTTCCCAGCACCATTTACTGAATAGGTTCTCCTCTCTCCAGTGGTGGGTGGTGGAGGCTTTGTTGAAGATGAGCTGGTTGAGAAATTGAGGTTTTGCTTCTACAATCTCAATTCTATTCCACTGGACTATATGCCTGTTTTTGTATAAATACCAAATTGTTTTGATTATTGTACATTTAGAGTAAAGTTTAAAGTCTGGTATTGTGATACCTCCTGCTTTTTTTTTTTTTTTTTTTTTTTTTTGCTGAAGATTGTTCTGGCTATTCTTGGTCGCTTGTGTTTCCATATGAATTCCTGTATTGTTTTTTGTGGATCTGAGAATGTTGCTGGTAATTTGATGGACATTACCTTAAATCTGTAGATTGCCTTAGGTAAGATGGACATCTTCACAATGTTGATTTTTCCAATCCATGAGCATGGGATGCATTTCCACTTGTTTGGGTCATCTTTGATTTATTTGAGCAGTGTTTTGTAGTTTTCATTGTAAAGGTCTTTCACATCTCTGGTTAGGAAGATACCAAGGTATTTCTTTTTTTTGTTGCTAGTATGAAAGGGATTGTGCCTTTTATTTGGGTTTCTGTTTGCTTATTATAGGTGTAAAGAAATGCAATTGTCTTTTTCACATTTATTTTGTACCCTGAGACTTTGCCAAGTCCTTTATCGGTGCAAGGAGGCTTTTAACAGATTCTCTTGGGTTTTCAAAGATCGCTTGACTTCCTCTTTTCCTATTTGGATACCCCTGAGCTCCTTCTCTTTTCTGATTGCTTTAGTCAGGACTTCCAATACTATATTGAACAGGAGGGGTGCGAGTGGGCATCCTTGTCTTGTTCCCGTTTTCAGGGGAGATGGTTCCAATTTTTGTGTGTTGAGGAGTATGCTGGCTGTGGGTTTCTCATAGATGGCTTTTACTATTTTGATGTATGTTCTATGTATGCCTAGATGTTCGAGGGTTTTTATCAAGAAGGGGTGCTGGATTTTATGAAAACTTTTTCTGCATCTAATGATATAATTATGTGGTTTTTGTTTTGATGTCTGTTGATGTATGTAATTACATTTATTGTCTTGTGAATGCTGAATCAGTTTTGTGTCTCAGGGATGAAGCCTACTTGGTCATTATGGATGAATTTTGAGATGTGTTGTTGAATCCGGTTTGCTAGGTTCTTGTTGAGAATTTTAGCATCTATGTTCATCAAAGATATTGGCCTGCAGTTCTCTTTCTTTGTTGGGTCTTTACCTGGCTTGGGTATCAATGTGATGTTAGCTTGACAAAATGATTTGGGGAGGGTTCCATCTTTCTCAATCACCTGGAATACTTTCAGTAAGATTGGTATCATCTCCTACTTAAGTGTCTTACAGGGTTCTGCTGGAAAGCCATCTGGTCCAGGGCATTTTTCGTAGGTAGTTTTCTTATTACATAGTCAATTTCCTTGATTGCTATTGATCTATTTAGGATCTTGATTTCTTCTTGTTTCAACCTAGGCAGGTTGTGTGATGTCAGAAATTCCTCCATTTCCTTAAAGTTTTCAAGTTTGTTTCCATACAAGTGTACATAGTAGTCTCTAATGATCTTTTGTATTTCTTCAGGGTCAGATGTGACTTTATCTTTTGTGTTTCTGATTGTGTTTGTTTGGGCTTTCTCTCTCTTTTTCTAGGTCAGTCTAGCTAGGGCAGTATTGATCTTGTTTATCCTTTGGAAGAACCAGCTTTTTGTTTCATTGATTTTTGGTATTATCTTTTTGTCTTCTATGTCCTGGATTGGGCTTTTGTTTTGGAGATCTGAATTCTTATGCTGAAGTTAGGGTTATGGTGGTCTTGCTTTTTGAGCTTCCTTAGTTGACTTGTTTGACTGTGAATTTGTGATCCCCCCATTTTTCTTTATGTGTGTTTGTAGAGATATTAATTCCTTCTTACTACAGCTTACATGGCATCCCAGAGATTTTGGTAAGATGTTTCTTCATTTTCATTTTTTTCCAGGTATCTTTTGATCTCTGTTTTGATTTCATCATTGACCCCGAAGTTGTTTAGCATCATGCTATTTAGTGTCCATGTCTTTGTGGTTTTGGGGAGGACCTTGTTGGTGTTGATGTTTATTTTTATTCCACTGTGGTCTGAGGGAGTTCATGGCAAAATTTCGATCTTTTGAAATTTGTTTATGCCTGATTTGTAGTCAAGTACATGGTCAATTTTACAGTACATTCCATGTGGTGCTGAGCAGAATTTACATACTGTTGTCATTGGATGGAGTGTTCTGTAGGTATCATTTAAGCCCATTTGGTCAAGAGTCACACTGAGGTTCCGGATCTTGTTGCTGATTTTTTGTCCTGACGCTCTGTCTAGGGTTGTGAGTGGGGTATTAAAGTCCACAACTATGATAGTTTTAGAGTCAATATATTTTTTGAGTTTACTTAGAAGCTGCTTTATAAAAGTTTTCACTCCTATGTTGGGTGCATATATGTTTAGGATAGATGTTTCTTGTTGATGCATTGAACATTTGACCATTATGTAGTGGCCTTCTCTATCTTTTTAAATTTTTGATAGCTTAAAGGTTATTTTTCTGAGATTAAGATCATTACTCCTCCTTGCTTTTTTGCTCCGTTCACCTGAAAATTTGTTTTCCATCCTCTTACTTTGATTCTGTGAGTGTCCTTTCTAGTGAGATGAGTCTCTTGAAGGCAATATATTGTTGCCTGGTGATATTTTATCCATTTTGCCATTCTCTGTCTTTTCAGTGGTGCATTTAATCCATTCACATTCAGGCTAATTATTGAAATGTGACAGTGATCCCTATCATAAGGTTCTTATAGAATTGTTGTTGTTCCTGTTGTTGTCTTTTTTTTGGTTTTGGGGTTTATTCATGCGTGTGTTTTATCTTTTTCCTGTACTCTTGTGAAGGACGTTTGTGTTCATTCTTCCTTTTCTTCTGTGTTTAATACTTTCTTAAGTGTTTCCGGTAGAGGTGGTCTGGTGGCAGTGTAAGTTTTTAGGGATTGGATATCTGGGAAAGATTTTAATTCTTCCTCACTGATGAAGGTTAGCTTGTCTGGATAGGTTATTCTTGGTTGAAATTTTTTATCCTTTAGAACTTTGAAGATAGGGCTCCAAGCGCTCCTAGCCTGAAGGGTTTCTGTAGATAAATCTGCTGCTATTCTAATTGGTCTTCCATGGTAGGTAATGTGACCTTTTTCTTTTGCTGCCTTTAGGATTTTTTCTTTTTTACCTACTTTGTTTAGGTGAATAATTATGTGTCTGGGAGTGGGTCTTCTTATTTGTCTTGCTGGGGTTCTCTGAATCTCTTGTGTTTGAATTTTCACATCACTGATGAGATGAGGGAAGTTTTCTTAAATAATCTCATGAAATGTTTGTTCCAGAGTGGACTCTGTCACTCTCTCTTTCTCAGGAAGGCTAATACTCTTAGGTAAGTCTCTTAAAGTAATTTATCATCTCTTGAAGGTTTTGTTCTGTCTCTTTAAGCTTCTTTTCTATGTTCTTGACAGTTTGGTTTAGTTCTATATTTTGGTCATCAAGTTCTGAGATTCTTTCTTCTGCTTGGCTAATTCTGCTGTCCATCCTTATCAGTTGTTATTTTTTTCATTCACAGTATTCTTTACTGCTGTTATCTCAGTTATCAACTCCTTCCTAGTTTCCTCTTGTCTCTCCTCAATTCTTTTTAATCTCTCCATTAATGTCTTATTATCTGGGTTTGTAGTTTTAGACCAGTCATGCTAGGGGCACTTCATTGTTTGCATTCTGAAGTCTGTTTTCTCAGTGTCTGACCTCCCAGGGATCTGTGAGAGACTCATATTCTTCTTTTGGTTTTTCTTTATTTGTGTAGATTTTTCGCTCCCCCTTTCCCTTACCTTCTTTAATTCTGTTTTTCAGGGAATGTGGTGTTGCTTTTACTTCTTTTTTTGAATCTCCTGTTCTTCCTTATGAGCGTTCTCTGGCTTTGTTCACTTTTGAGGTTGGACTGCAGGTTAGGGCTGTACTTTTTGCAGTTTTTAGAGTTAATTGAAGGGAAAACTGTGATTCAGAATCTATCTGCAGTTCCCAGTATCCACCAATTGGTGTATGGGCACACTGGAGCCCACTTCTCACTGCCTTACAATCTGTCCATGCAGTGGGGTTTTGGTTTGCTCCCTGGAACAAAAGGAGGTAAGAAAAAGGAAAATAATGGAAGAAGGGGGGTCAGGAAGAAGTTGGAGAGAGAGAAGAGTAAGAGGGAAAGCAGACATACATACCAACTAATGAATAAAAAGAGACACAAGGCTAGAAAAGGGTAACAAACAAAGAAACAAGCAAACAAGATTTTCTAAAGCATACTGGTAATCACACAAAGACAGTCTAATAAATTCATGCCTTTTGATGTGCTTTTCCCCAAAACAAGCAAGTAGTCTAACTCAAAAAGCAAGCAAAAGTGAGCCAGACAAACAGTTAAAACAATAAGATAAAAAATCATAATAAGGAACCAGACTAGCTCTGGGTCTTTCCTGAGTGTCTAAAGTCTCTTCAGCTCTGATCTTTAGCCTCTCTCCATTGCAGGTATATAGACTTATTCATAGGTTGGGTTGGTTCCCTTGGCTTGCTGCCTGAGAGGTCTGCCACAGGACTGAGTCTAATTCAGCATAAAGGAGGGCCTTTTTTCTCCTGTTTGGCCAAGGTTACCTTAGAAACCAAGGTGGAAGCTGCTTGTAGATGGGTGGGGCAATGCAAATCTCTTCCTGGAAAATGGCTGTGGTGGGTGGCTCCTCTTTCACTGATTTTTCTCTCCACTGGTTCAGTCTGTGGATAGGGTAGGTGGTGAGCAGTGGCAGCAGCTTTGGGTCCCCCACAAGGCACTTCAGCCAGGAATAAAGCTGGTACCTCTGAGGCACGGGTGCCGAGAGCCTTCCTGGGTGATGGCGGCTTGAGATGGGGCTGGGCAGGGACCTGGAACCCAGGGTGGGGGCCCAGAACTCTGAAGTTCAAGCACTGGCCATGGCTTTGGGTACTTCAGCCCGGGTGGCAGCACAGAGCCTGGAGGCACAGGCTCTGGGGGCCTGTGTGGGCAGCGGTGGCCTTGGCCCTGGTGGGGAACCCCAGGAGGGAATCAAGCCTGTAGTTCCGAGGGTAGGAGAGGAAGTCCTCCCAGGGCTACCGGCCCAAGACTGGGCTGGACACCCATCCAGAGAGGGAGCTGGCAGCGACTGAGTGCTGGGTAGATCGGTGTAGCCAGCAAGGGAACCCAGATCTCCACAAGGCAGTATCTGTGGGCCTCCACAGGTGGTGGCAGGCAGCTTGGGGTCGGGTGAGATGGTGTAGCTGGGGAGGGAGCTGGGAACTCCACTTGGCCAGGACCCAGGACCATCTGGGGTGGAACAGCAGTGGCAGAGGTGCCGCAGTAGCTGGCCGTGTGGGGGACTGAGGGTTTCCAGGCCTGGACAGGTGCGGCTGGTGGCGGGCAGGGGGGTTGGGAAAGGAAAGTAAGAGTCTTTTTGGGAACTCACTTCCGGAGAATCTCACAGTCCCACCTGTGCCATCGTCATCTTACCGGAACCTTTAAAATTGTTTTAGAGAAAAAGTCTTGCCATGTAGTCCAGGCTGGCATTGAAACCCCAATTCAGACCATCCTACCATCTTTACCTCCCCAAGTACTTGGATTACAGGTATGAACCACCATGCTGGCCTCTTGTTCACTTTTGGTGGACATTTGACTTGGTTCCTTGTTTTCCTGTTGTGATTAATGATTCAATAAACACACATTTGCAGGTGTCTGTCTGGTTTGATTTATGTTCCTCCAGGTATATTCCCAGAAGAGTGACTTCTGGATGGTACGGAAGCTCAAACTTTAGTTTATACATGTTTCCAAAAGGGTTAATTTCTCAGAATTTCTGAAAAACAATCTAAACACTTTCCTCATAACCTAAGAATGTCCTAGGACCCAGCTTGGGTCAGGCCTGCAGGTGAACACCTGCAGATGACTAGGGCAAAGGGCAGTTATGGCGCTCTGTGTTTCCTTGTTGGGACAGAGAAGAGAATGAGGGAAACTTGTGAATCTAAAGTTCACTCCCTAATGGCTGTTACAGTCTTATGTCACAAAACGCAGCATCTTGGTTTTTAAAGGGCTTACGAGCAAAGCTGTCCATCAAGAACCCTGTCCCCAAATCCATGCTTTCATTGTAGATCACCAAGGTTATGCAAAACATGGTCAATTGACTGCAGTTGTTTAGGTCAGTGAAAAAGACATTGATTCACTTTAGCATTTTGTTTGAAACATACACACAATTGTTTTTATTTATTTATTTTTATTATAAATATGTGGGATACAATTCAGGATCGGGTACACAAGTGGTCTAGGTACAGGTGAAGTTTGGGCCTTCCATTGAACCCCACTTTTACTGGATTAAGATCCTGCACCCTTATTGATGTTATGTGGTCCCTCTCCCCAGTTATTTCTTGATACTTTCAATCCCTTTCTTGTAGCATTATAGGTGTTGAGCGTCCACTTATGAGTGAGAATATGTGGTACTTAGTTATCTGCTTCTGTAACAGATCACTGAGTAGGATAGACTCCAAGACCATCCAAGTTACTGCAATGTCCATAGTTTTGTCTTTCTTTATGACTGCGCAGTATTCCATCATGTATAAGTACCATATATTTTATCCTGTCCAATATTGATGGGCAGCACGGTTCGTTTTATGTTTTTTTCTATTGTGATTAGAGCAGCAATAAAAATGTGTGTGCAGATATATTTTTTGTGGAATGATTTGAGTTGCTCAAAGTATATTACCAGAAAGAGGAGTGCTGGGTTGTGTGAAAGGTCAATTTATAGTTCTTTTAGGTATTTCCACAGTTTTCCATACAGAAGGAACTAGTTTACACTTCCATCAACAGTGTAGAAGTGTTCTCTTTTCTCCACCTACTCACCAGAATCTGTTGCTTTTTGTTTTATTTTAAAGATGTAGGATGCAATTCAGGTTTAGGTATACAAATGGTCATGGTACAGGTAAAGTTTAGGCCTCATTTTGGTCCCCATTGCACCTGGTTTGAGATCAAGTACCCTTATTGATGAAGTGCACCCCTCCTCCCCTGGCAGTTTCCCACTACTGCCAATCCCTTTCTTGTAGTATTATGATAATTGTTCAGGGTTCGCTTATGAGCAAGAACATATGGTACTCACTTGTTTGCTTCAGTGATAGATTGCTGAGTATTACAGACTCCAAATCTATCCAAGTTGCTCTGAAGTTCATAATTTGTCATTCTCTTTGGCTGCATAATATTCCATTATGTATACATATCACATTTTAAAAATCCAGTATACTTTTGATGGGCAGCATGGTTGGATCCATGTTTTTACTATTGTAAATAGTGCTGCAATAAACATGCATGCACAAGTTCTATTTTATTGAATGATTTGAGTTCCTCCAGGTGTATTCTCAGAAGGAGAATTGTGGTGTCACGTGGGAGGTCAAGTTTTAGAACTTTTAGTAATCACCACACTGTTTTCCACAGAAGTTATTCTAGTTTACACTACCATCAATAGAGTAGAAGTGTTCTTTTATCCCCACATCCTCTCTAGCATCTGGTTTTTTTTCAGTTTTTATAATGGTCATCCTGACTGGAGTTAGGTGATGTCTCAGTGTAGCTTTAGTTTGCATTTCTTTGTGTTTAGTGAGGCTGAACATTTTTTTCATATGTTCGTTGGCTACTTGTATGTCTTCTTCATGTCTCTTGCCTACTTTCTAATGGGCCGGGTTGTTTGTTTTTTCCTTTTGGCATGTTTGATTTCCTTTTAGATCTTGAATTTTAGACCTTTATCAGACATAGAGCTGGCAGATATTTTTTTCCCATTAGGTGGGGGATCTCTTGATGATTTATTTTGCTTTGCACGATATTTTCAGTTTAATGAGGGCTCACTTGTCTGTCTTATCTCTTATGGCATAGGCGTCTGGTTTTTTTTTCAGGAATTAGTTATCTATTCAAGTTTCCATGAGGTTGTTTCCCACATTCCCTAAGATTCTCATAGTTTGAAGTTTTATGTTTATGTCTTTGATCCTTTTAGAGTTGATGTTTGTGTATAGTGATAGGTAGCAGTCCTGTTTCATTCTTCTGCATGTGATCTGCAAGTTTTCCCAGAACCACTTACTAAACAGGTTCTACTCTCCCTATTGGTTGCTGGTGGAGGTTTTGTTGAAGACGAGTTGGTTGAGAAATTGAAGTTTTGCTTCTGGAATCTCTATTCTGTTCCATCGGACTATATGCCTATTCTTGCACCAATATCAAGCTGTTTTGATTATTGTATAGACTTATAATAAAGCGCAAAGCCTGGGAGTGTGATACTGTGAGACCTCCCACTTTGTTTCACTTACTGAGGATTGTTTTCATTAGCTATGGTTGTTTTTGTTTCCATATGAATTTTTGTGTTGTCATTTCCAGGTCTGAGAAGTGTGATGAGTATAATTTGCTGCATTGTTTTTAGAAGGCACATCTTGATCTCTGACCAGTTGTGTTGTCTCATGCCTGTGATCCCAGCAATTTGGGAGGCTGAGGTGGGAGGATTGCATTAGCCCAAGAGTTCAAGACAGCCTGGGCAACATATCAAGACATCAGCTTTATTTTTAAAAATGTAATTTTAAAACAAAATTTATTTTTAAAAAGAAAAGGGTGCGGATTCCCCCTGCTTCACTCTTATTACAACTGGAACTATTTGGTTCTGTGGAACCACTTTAGTCATTGTGGCTGTTTCAGGATTCAAGGTCTTCAAACCATACTCAGTTTCATTCAGAGCTGTGGGAACACATCCCTGAAGGGTGTTCACTTGTTCCACGATATCAGTAGAACCTCCCAGAGGAAAACAAGCACTTAAAAAGTAATCTAAGAAAATAAATCTGCTCCCTGTGGGTTGCAAAGGGGATGAAAATACCATGTAATCCCCTCCTTTTCTGCTCAGTATTTGATTAGGGAGCCTATAAAATATGGTCCTTAAACACTGGTTATAGTTCTCAGGTTATTATATGTTAATTGCAAGTATTACAGTCATTAAAAAAAGTGTCACAGCTTTTTAAATGTTTGAGTCCTTGGGTGTGTCTAAATCTTGTCGATTAGGAATGTCATAAAACTCGAGTCATACACAAACAGACTGCACTCTGAAATAGTACAGCATCGACTGGTTCTGGTCTTTCTGAGGGTTGCTGACCCATACTCGGGATTTGCAGACATTCTGGGACTTCTGGGCAGTATTCTGCAAATGCCTTATGTGTTTAGAGGTTATTAGGACATCATCCATTTTGATGGTTCATGTCACTTGACTGGACTAAGGGATGCCCAGATATCTGACAAATCATAATTCTGGGTGTGTCTGTGAGAGTGTTTCTAGATGAAATTGACATTTGAATCACTGAAATGAGTGGGAAGAGCCACCTTTAGTGCGGGTGAGCAGTATTTGCTTGGCTGAGGGCCTGGATAGAAAAAAAAACAGAGAAGAGATCAATTCTCCATGATTTTTTGGAGTCAAAACACTCACATTCTCCTCCCTGGAACATCAGAACTTCTGGTTCCCTGGCCTTTGGGACTTGAACATTGGCCCCAAGTTCTGCTTGTTGGACTTGAACTGAGCCATGCTACCATTTTGCCTGGTTTTCCACCTTAAAGATGAACTTTTATAGGAATTCTAAGCCTTTATTTTATCCCTACATGGGGGAAGCTTGGCTTTCATGTCAACATAGGGGCTGTGGGTTTGCTGCCTCTTCTGGAGATGACAGAGGTGATAGTGCCAAGTCATTCCTTCTGTGATGCCCACTCGCTGGGTCTCTCCAAGTCCCCACTCTTCTCTTGCAGGAACCCCTCAAGTCCAGACTGACATGCTATTCACACAGTGTGCTGGCCCAACACATCTCTTTCTCCACCAGTCCCCACACAAGAGGATGTGTAGACTAAGGCACACCATGCATTTCTCGTTCTTTTTGTTTTCTGTCTCTCTGCCCCCAGAAGTTGGACCCGGGAGTTGTTGTGCAGATCTGTCTTGGGGCAGGACTGAAGCTTTGGGCTCTTCCACTTCCACATTTCCCACAGCCTCGTCACTAACAGCATGGAGGTGGAAACACTCTTCTCCTTAGTGCAAAACCTCCTCAAATCTGCACATCTTGCTCTTGTCTGCAGCCAAGCTTCTGTTTCCCAACTGGCTTCCAATAGAGAGGATAGCATCCTCTCCACCAAGTGCTGGGCTTCCTTGAGTGAAATAATTGATAGTGGCAGAAGGGAGTAACATGACTTTTTAACTGGCAGGAAGTGTGGGTCAGGTTTTGTCTTTATTGTCTTTTTCCTGATCCTCTTTTTTTCTTCTTAGCAATAGAATCCAACACACACTCTCCTGAAAACAAATCTTGATTCATTTCTGCTCCTCAGTGTTCCCTGTCCTGTGTGACTTTCTACATTATTGCCCCATCTCTGAACCTCAATTTCCTCTGCTGAGGCATATGGCCATGACTCCCATTAATCATAGTTGTTGTGGGAGCCAGTAGTGTTTTTAAAAAGCTATTGACAATATTAATATTTAACAAAATTTATTATGAGACAAAAGCTTTTTGGGAAAAAACTGATATTTTCTGTTTAACAGAAACAACAATAATGTTAAAAATCAAACTTTCATTCATCTACTTATATATCCTTGAAATGCATATGGCATAAATTAATAATTTCGTGAGACAACCCATCATTTGTTAAAATCTGATAAAATACTTGAGTAAAGAAAATATAGAAGTGAATAGATAGAGAATATTTCTGAATCTTATGCATACACACAGGGCAAAGCTTTCTAATCATACATCACAGTTTGTATAGGAAACACAAATTCTAATATATCGGTACACATATATTCATATATGTAAATATGAGCACATATTCACATATAATGTCCATATACCACAAGTGTGTGTGTATATATGGATATGCTACTGTTGTATGTGTCTCTGTGTGTATTTATATATATGATCTCTTTTTAAATATGTGTCTGTATATAAACAACAAAGAGAGAATGTACATATTTAAGGAAATCACTGGCCATAAAGTATTAAGCATTTACTAGATAAGAAAGTATCTGAATTCTTCCAAGTGGCTATCTAATACCTTATGTTCACTACTTTGGTGCAGTTTAGTTAACTATTAACGATAAAAAAGGGGTGAAGCCTAAGATGGCAGCCAACAGGTCGTGCTGTAAAAGTGGAGGCAAGTAAAAAAAGGACTCTCCACGTGAGTAGGCAGGTGTTGGTGGGAGAGTGAAAGTCCATCTGAGGGGATACTTGGTTTCATACACCCAGGCCACCCCTCTGAGGGCGACTGCAAACTTCCACCGTCCTTAAATTAGAGCTCAGTTCCCAAGAACACCGCAGAAATGTCTGCTATGGGAACACGCCTGAGAAAAGACTGCTGAATTCAGTTGATCCCAGCACCTGGCACCTGGCACACACTATCACCTGCATACCGGACTCGCTGGAATGCAGGATTTGATTTTTGGAGAGAGAGCATAATGGGAATCCAGAGAGAGAAATGCAAGCCTGGTGAGGAACCACCCACTGCAGCCATTTTCCAGGCAGAGATTTGCATTGCTCCACCCAGCTCCCCCCCAACCCCAGCCGCCAACGTGTTGCCTAAGCAACACACAAACTAAGTCCCAGGTGCTCTCTTGCCATTGAAATAGGAGAGAGACCTAATAAGGCACTGGAAGGGGCTGAAGAGGCAACCAGAGAGCCAATCTCTGTGAATGGCAGATCAACTACTCAGGGCTGGATTGTGGTCCAGAGGAAATATCCTGAAAGCACAAACTTCAGAGGGAGCTGAGAGTGCTGAGTTCCAGGTACCCCACACCCTTCCCTGATCCAACCAAGAGACAAAGGGTGTGGCCTGAAAAGGATGAGGAAGAACTCCAAAAAGATCAGTGGTGAGTCCTGGCTGAAAAAAATCCCCTCCTTCCCAGTAATCCTCTGAACGTCAGACTCACATAGCTTGGCCACAACTGAGAGGGACAAACCCAGATGCAGCCTGGACATCAGTCGCAGTAGGAGAACCCCATTTCAGGATAGGAGT
Organism: Cephalopachus bancanus; assembly: GCA_027257055.1. NCBI lineage: Eukaryota > Metazoa > Chordata > Mammalia > Primates > Tarsiidae > Cephalopachus > Cephalopachus bancanus. The sequence continues at coordinate 1,897,933 of JAPVLO010000522.1, read as the reverse complement.
GGCTGGGGCAACCTCATGAGAGTACATACCTAGGGAAGAGATAATCCTGTACATCCCCACCAGAGATCTCCCTGACCATAGGAGAGTGGGAGGGGAGGACTGCAGCCCCACCCACCTCACTGCCCCTCCTCCTTCTTTGCTCCACTACCTGAGGATCCAGTGAAAGAAGTGGCTCTGCAGGAGAGATCTGATTAGATGAACAACTACAGAGCCTGCCACAGAGGACAGGATTTTTTCCCTCTGTTTTTGTTTTCTGTTTTATTGTGCTTTGTTTTTATTAATTTTTAATTATTTTTTTAATTTTAAAAGTTTTCTGACTTTATTTGTTCATCTATTTTTAAAACATCTTTCCTTTGTGCATGAATATGTATGTGAGACTTTGAACTGCATCCCTTCCCCCAATTTTTTTCTCTTTCTTTTGTTTCTCCGTTTCTTTCTGCTTTTATTTGTCATTCTCTGTTTATGTGTGTATGTGAATGATTGAGTGTTCATCTTTTGATTTTGCTGTTGGTTTTTGCTCCTTTGCCCTTCTGGGATTTTTTTTTTTTTTTTTGAGTTGGAGTCTCACTCTGTCTCCCAGTCTGGAGTGCAGTGGCTGCTCCCAGCCACCGCAGCCTTGACCTGCAGGGCTCTGGCGATTCTTTCACCTTGGCCTTCCACATAGCTGGAACTACAGGTGCGCACTACCACACCTGACTAATTTTTGATTTATTGTAGAGATGAGGTCTCGCCAAGTTGCCCAGGTGGGTCTTGAACCCGTGGGCTCAGGCAATCCACTCACCTCAGTCTCCCAAGGTCCGGGATTTCAGGCTGAGCCACTGAGCCTGGCTGGGGTTTTATTTTTAATCCATTTTTTACAATTTATAAGGTGTGTCAAGAAATGTGTGAGGTGTGAAGTTTCCACCTGAATCCTCCCACCCTTCCCCCCCCTTTTCTCTCTCTTTTATTTCTTTTTTCTTATTCTCCCCCCTTTGGTCTTTTTGTCTGTCTTCACTATTTACTTCGTACTAGGCATGTGTGTGTGTGCATAGTTTTCTTGGGGTTTTTCTGTTGTAGTGGTGTGTTTTGCCTCGCTTTATTATTACAGATTGTATTGTGCTGTAGGTTGGTTTCTGCTTTGCATCATCATATATAGTGGTGGTTAGGAGTGGATCTCCAGGAAAACATACCACAATAAGTGAACATTTTAATTTGCAAGTAGCAACTGACTCCTGGCACCCCATTCCTCACTTTACTCAGATTTCAAAAACTATAAGAGACAGCAAAGCTTCCCATCCACCATCCTATTTCAAAATAGAACCAATCCAGAGCCTGGATCAGGGAAGAATAGAGAACAGAGAAAACATCAAATGGAAAGCCTCTCCCCTGACACTGAATAAGAGAACTAAAGAGAGAGAGAGAGAGAGAAAAAAAAAAACCAAACGAGTTATCTGTGACAAATGAGGAAATGTGAAAGGAAAACCTCAGGCAATTCCAAGTCTACCAAAGACAAAACTCCTAAGAAATCAAACCTTCATGCCCAAACAATGGATGTCACAAATGACAGACCCGAGAAAATGACAGGGATCAGAGAATGGTTGGAAAGAGTCAAGAAAGACAAGATGCAACATTGAAAGAACTTGTAACAAAGATTCTGGCAGTAAAAACTTCATCCAGGAAATAAATAACAAGATGACAAGCATGGAAAGTTGAATAAATCTAGCTGAAGACAGAATCTCAGAACTTGAAGACCAGAACATAGAATTAACACAATCTGTAAGAAACATAGAAAAAAGACTCAGAAAGAAGGAACAAAGCCTACAAGAGATGTGCAATTATGTCAAGAGGCCAAACCTACACCTGATTGGTATCCCAGAAAAAGAAAGGGAAAATGAGAACAACTTTGAACAAGTATTCCAGGAAGTAATCCAAGAAAACTTTCCCATCTCACCAGAGATGTGACCAGCCAAGCACAAGAGATACAGAGAACCCCCACAAGACATCAAATGAGAAGACCAACTCCTAGACACATAGTAAGTCACCTACACAAAGTAGGCACAAAAGAAAAAATACTGAAGGCAGCAAGAGAGAAAGGTCAAACTACCTACCAGGGAAAACCAATCCAAATAGGAGCAGACTTATCAGCAGAAACACTACAAGCAAGAGGGGATTGGAGCCCTATATTCAAAGTCCTCAAAGATAAGCAATTTAAAACAAGAATTTCCTATCCAGCCAAGTTCAGCTTCATCAGTGATGGAGAATTAAAATATTTCCCATACGTGCAATCCCTAAGAGATTATGCATCTTCCAGACCAGCTCTACAGGAGACATTTAAAAAGGTATTAAGAACAGAAAAAAGAAAAAAAAGAATCACTACACACTTCCCCAGAGAGCAGCAGAGCACAGAATCAACAGAGAATACAGCACAACAAGAAACTTGAAAACACATGCACACATTAACACCAAAGTCAAAAGAAAACAAATGAGCAAATAAAAAAGCTTTATAAGAACCTCATGACAGGGATAAGCAATCACATTCCAATAATCAGCCTGAATATGAATGGACTAAATGCACCACTGAAAAGACACAGAATGGCAGATGGGATAAGAAACCATGACCCCATTATTTGCTGCATCCAGGAGACTCATCTCACTGCAAAGGATGTACACAGTCTCAAAGTTAAAAGATAGCAAATGAGTTTCCAGGCAAATGTATCACAAAAGAAGGCAGGATTTGCAGTCTTAATATCAGAAAAACAACCTTTAAGCTATCAAAAATCAAAAAAAAAAAAAAAAGGAAAAGGACACTACATAATGATAAATGGTTCAATCCATCAACAAGAAATATCCATCCTAAGCATATATGCACTGAACACAGGAACACCAGCAGCTATAAAGCAACTACTAAATAAACTAAAATAAATTGATTTCAACACTATTATAGCAGGGGCCTTGAATAGCCCAATGACAGCCCTAGATAGATCATAGAGGCAAAAAATCAACAAGGAGATCCAGAACTTAAACTTGACACTTGACAAAATGGACTTAGTAGATTCCTACAGATTATTCCACCCAAGAGCCACGGAATATACATTCTACTCATCACCACAAGGAACATACTCTAAGAGAGATCAAATCCCTGGCCATAAATCAAGCATAAAAAGTTCCATAAGTTTGAAATCTTGTCATACACATTCTCAGAGTACAATGGAACAAGTATAAATATCAAAACCAACAACACTTCCCAAAGCATACCAAGACATGGACACTAAACAGCATGATGCTGAACAACAAATGGGTCAACACTGAAATCAGAGAAGAAATTGAAAGATTCCTGGAAACAAATGAAAATGAAGAAACATCTTACTGAAACCTCTGGAAGCCATTAAATCAGTTCTCAGAGGGGAATTTATATCTCTATGAGCACACATCAGGAAAATGTAAAGATCACAAGTGGAAAGCCTAACAAATCAATTAAGGGAGCTGGAGAGAGAAGACCACCAAAATCCCAACTTTAGCAGAAGAATCCAAATCACAAAAATAAGAGCCCAAATATGGACATAGAAGAAAAAAATATTATAGAAATCATCAGCGAAACAAAAAGCTGGTTTTTTGAAAGAATTAACAATATTGATGGGCCTCTAGTCAGAATGACCAAGAAAAAAAGAGAGAAAACTCAAATAAACACAGTCATAAGTTCAAAAGATCAAATCACAACTGACGCCGAAGAAATACAGAGGATTATCAGAGACTACTATGTATACCTACATGGAAAAAAAACTTGATAACCTAGATGAAATGGAGGACTTTCTGATATCATACAACCTCCCCAGGTTTAAACAAGAAGACATTGAGACACTAAATAGACCAATAACAACCCAGGAAATTGACTCTGTCATACAAAAACTACCTAACAAAAAAAGCCCTGGACCGGATGTCTTTCCAGCAGAATTCTACAAAACGTACAAGGAGGAGCTGATACTAATACTATTGAAAGTATACCAGGCAATTGAGAAAGATGGAATTCTCCCCAAATCATTTTATGAAGCTTATAGCACACTGAGACCCAAACCGGGTAAAGATCCAACAAAAAGAGAACTACAGGCCAATATCCCTTATGAACATAGATTCAATAATCCTCAACAAGATTCTAGCAAAATGGATCCTAAAATACATCTCAAAAATTATCCACCATGACCAGGTAGGCTTCATCCGCAGGATACAGGGCTGGTTCGATATTTATAAGATCATAAATGTCATTAAATACATCAACAGATGTAAGAACAAGAACCACATGATTATCTCATTAGATGCAGAAAAGGCTTTTGATAAAATCCAGCATCACTTCTTGGTAAAAATCCTCAAACACCTAGTTATAGAAGTAACATACCTCAAAATAGTAAGCGCCATCTATGACAAACCCACAGCTAACAAATTGCTAAATGGACAGAAACTAGAAACATTTCCCCTGAAAACTGGAACAAGACAAAGCTGCCCATTCTCACCCATCTTGTTCAATATTGTGTTGGAAGTCCTAGCTCAGGCAATTAGACAAGAGAAGGCTATCAGGGGTATCCAAATAGGAAAAGAGAAAGTCAAGTTATCCCTCTTTGCTGATGATATGATCCTATACCTTGAAAATCCAAGAAAATCTGTCAAAAACTTGCTTGCACTGATAAAGGACTTTGGCAGAATCTCAGGGTACAAAATATGTGTGCAAAAGACAGTTTCATTCCTATACACCAGCAACAAGCAGGCAGAGACCCAAATAAAAAGAACAATCCCATTCACAATAGCCACCAAAAAAATGAAATACCTCGGCATCTTTCTAATCCGAGAAGTGAAAGACCTTTACAATGAGAATTACAAAACACTGTTCAAAGAAATCCAAAAAGACACAAACAAATGGAAAAATATTCTTTGCTCATGGATAGGAAGAATCAACATTGTTAAGATGTCCATCCTACTAAAGACAATATACAGACTCAACACAATACCCATTGTTACCAACATCATTTTTCTCAGACCTGGAAATTATAATTCAGAAATTTATATGGAAACATAAACAACCACGAATAGTCAAAACAATCCTTAGCAAAAGAAAGAAAGCAGGAAGTATCACACTGCCAGACTTCAGACTTTACTATAAGGCTACAGTAATCAAAACAGTCTGGTGTTGGTACAAGAACAGACATATAGACCAATGGAACAGGATAGAGATTCCGGAAGCAAAGCCTCAATTTCTCAATCAACTCATCTTTGACAAAGCCTCCATCAACAACCACTGGGGAGAGGAGAACCTATTCACGAAATGGTGCTGGGAAAACTGGCTGACCACATGCAGAAGATTGAAACAGGACTCCTGCCTATCACCATACACAAAAATTAATTCTAAATGGATCAAAGATCTAAACGTAAAACCTCAAACTATAAGAATTTTAGAAAACACAGGAGACATCCTTATGAAAGTTGGAACTGGGAATTAACTGTTATTCAGAACCCAAAAGGCCAATACCTTAAGAAATCAAATAGAAGAGTGGGATCTCATCAATTTAACGAGCTTCTGCAAAGCCAAAGAAACCATTAAGAGAGCAGGAAGACAGCCCACAGAATGGGAAAATAAATATTTGCCAAATGTATATCTGACAAAGACCTAACATCTAGGATTTACAAAAAACTCAAACATGCCAAAAGGAAAACACAAACAGCCCCTTTAAAAAGTGGGCAAAAGACACGAATAGACACTTCTCAAAATAAGATATACGAACAGCCAACAGACACATGAAAAAGTGCTCAGCCTCACTCATCATCAGAGAAATGCAAATCAAAACCACATTGAGATACCACCTAACCCCTGTAAGAATGGCCATCATTAATACAACAAACAACAACAGATCCTGGTGAGGATGTGGAGTAAAGAAACGCTTCACTGCTAGTGGGAATGCAAACTTGTTCAACCTCTCTGGAAAACTGTGTGTCGATTTCTGAAAGAACTAGAAATTGACCTTCCATACGACCCAGCAATTTCCCTACTGGGAATATACCCGGAGGAATTCAGATCATTCTATAAAAAAAGATAACTGCACATGTATGTTTGTTGCAGCTCTATTCACAATAGCAAAAACATGGAGCCAACCATGTTGCCCATCAAAGCTGGACTGGATAAAAAGTATGCTACATATACACATGGAATATTATGCAGCCATAAAGAAGGACTTTGCAGCAAATTGGATGGTTTTGGAGTCGACCATACTCAGTGATTTATTACAGAAACAAAGAACTGAGTTCCATATGTTCTCACCCACAAAGTGACCTTGAACAATTATAATGCTATAAGAAAGTGATTGGCAGTAGTGGAAAACTGTCAGGGAAAGGGGGTTGGGACTGGCAATTGGGGGAACTGCTAGGGGAGGGAGGGTCATACCTCATCAACAAGGGTAACTGCATGATCATTGTTTGTATACCTAACCCTGAATTGTACCCCACATCTTTATAATAAAAAAGGAAATGTCAGAGGTTTTTTACACTGTCCTTTATACACCAACCAAAATTTATACTGTTCATATTTCTCCCAGTCTTCCTCACAGAGACGGATGGCCTGTTTTCCAGAGCAAATATGACACTGACTCTAAACCAATACTAATTCCAGGAGTACCAAAATATCACTGTGACCCTCTTGCCTGAATAGGGGCTTATGGAGGTCACATGATTAGTGGGGTTTGCTCCCAGATCTCTCTCATAGTGAATTCAGTCGACCTTAAACCCATTCTATAGTTGTATGCCCATATCTGTAATGCACAATTGGATTCAACATACTCAAAAACTACCAGAATTCCCACATTGGTTTTCTGACTGTGGTGTGAGGATCAGTGTAATGGGTAAGGCTGATTAGGGGCCAAAAGCACCTACTCTGCCTAAAAAAACAGTACATCAGAAACCATATTGCATTCCTGCATACACTGTAGCGGTGAGAGCCATCATCAAGAATGATGCAATGGTGATGGTTCTCATGACATCTTCATTTAATGTTTTTATTTGGCCTGTGCAGAAGACAGATGAATCTTGAATAATTGCAGTGGACTATATGAATCAAGACTGGTGATGATTTTTAAAGCAGCTGCTAGGCCAAATGTAAATGTGGTGTCATCATTTGAGCAAATTAATGCATCCCTTGGTACCAAGTTTTAAACTGCAAACACATTTTTATCCACAACTGTTTTTTATTTATTTGTTTTAGTGAGAGTCTCACATATCATCCAGGCTGGAGTGCAGTGGCAAAATTACAGCTCACCACAGTCTTGACCTACTGGACTTACCCGAGTCTAGCACCTCAGCCACCTTGGTGGTTGGGACTACAGGTGCACACCACCATGCCTGGATCATTTATTTTTCACTGAGACATGTTCTTGCTAAGTTGCCCGTGTTGGTCTCAAAGACTTGGGCTCAAGCAATCCTCTCTCCTCGGCCTTCCAGAGTGCCGGGATAAGAGACACAAGCCGCCATACCTGTCATCTCCATGGTTGTTAATAAAGACGATGAGAAACATTTACCTTTCACACAGCATAGTCAGCAATACACCTTCCCTCACCTACTGTGGGGGCACATGAACTCTCCAACTTTGTATCATAATTGAGTTAACAGAAACCTTAATCATCATTTCCTTCCACAATATATCACACTGATCCATTACATCAATGACGTGCTGATGGGATCTAGGGAGAAAATTTTAATATCAACTGCAGATTTATTGGTAAGACATTTGCATGTCAGATGGCAAGAAAGAAAGTCCACAATAATACTGAAGCATTCCACATCAGTCATATTTTTAATGTCTACTGGTGTGGGCATGTTGAGATGTTTCCTCTAAGGTAAAATATAAGTGGTTTCATCACTCTACCTACAACAAATAAAGATACATTACCATAATGCTCTTTAGATTGTGAAGACAAAATATTCTTCACTTGGGTGTGCTACATCTTCCCATTTGCCAAATAACCCAAATAGTTTTTATTGGGCCACAGAGGAGGGGAAAGATTTCAACAGATTCAGGCAAGTCACTCTGACATCTGGACCATGATCAGCAGACCTGATGGTGCTTGAAAGTGTCCATGGCTGATAGAGATGCTGTTTGGACAAATCACAGTGGCTCACACATGAAATCCCAACAATTTGGGAGGCGAAGACAGGAGGATTGCTTGAGCCCAGGAGTTCAAGGCTAGACTGGTCAACATAGCCAGACCTCATCTCAACAAAAACATTGTAAAATTAGACAAGAGTGATGGCTCCCACCTGTAGTCCCAGCTACTCAGGACATTGAGATGGAAGGATAGCCTGTTCCCAGGAGATGAAGGTTGTGGTGGGCCATGATGGTGACACTGCATTCCAGCCTAGGTGCCAAAGTGAGATTCTGACTCAGAGACAGAGAGGAAGGCAGAGGGAGAGGGAGAGAAAGAGACTGACTGATTGGAGGATTTGACAGGCCCATATAGGTGAATTGCAGCATGCGTCCCTAGAATTTGGGAGCAAAGTCCTACCATCCTTCACAGATAACTATTCTCTCTCTCTCTCTCTTTCTCTCTCTCTCTCATAGTTTTGCTCTGTTGCTGAGCCTTAGTAGACGCTAAGTACTTAAGTATGTTTTTGCTCTTCATGAGCCAGTCCCATATCTTACAATATAAATATTTAATACTAATTGCACAATATACAATATAAATATTTAACACTAATTGTAAGATCCAGCAGAGGAAACAACAAATTAGATCCCCAAACAATGCACTTTGGAGATCTAATTTGGAGTTCCGTCTACATAGAGAACCTGGGGTGAAGCTTAATGGTCTGAGTCTAGAGTGCCACTGAAGTCTAGCTGATGATTCCAGATGGACAGGACTGTCAGGACTTAGACCCAGACCCATGATGACTTTCTCCCAAGAGAATATCCTGAGACATGAGCATCCACATTTGCCACAATGGAAGTGGACTTTGCACTGAAATCAAGCCTACGTTCAGTCCTCAAGGAGCCAATCACTTTTCATATCAAAGAGTTGCTGCTAAAATGTAGAGACTACAGAGCTCTTGCATTCAAAAATGGGAGTTGTGTGTGGCAAAGGTGTATCTTCGGTCTCCAAATTTATTCTGGCCTCTGTTCCTTGAGTTGGCTGCAGGAGACTCCATAAGTTCCCAGTGTTGTTGGAACCCTGGTATTAATTTATTTTGTATTTCCTTTTTCACATCCAGAAACCTAGGCGGTTGTTGAGACTGGGCATTATATTTCTAGAAGCAGAGAATTGTGAAGCACCAGAGGAAACTAGCAGAGGTAGGTTCAAATCAAGGTGCTTCTAAATTCTCAACCTTGTGATAGCCCCTACCAGGGTGACAGCCTGGTGCTCATGGGAATCTGTTCAGAAAAGTCCTATCTTGCTTTCACTCTTTCCTCCACACAATTACTGGCAGAGACAAAATATTTCCAGAGCGATAAAACATTCCAGGACAGGGGCATCTGACACTTCCTTTCCCAGAAAGGCACTGGCATGGAAGTTCAAAACTGAGTGGCCATTTGAAAAAAATCGTGGTATTCAGCCTTTGACAGATGGGAAAAGAACATCCAAGATTTAGGTAGAATTTGATAAGATTCTCATCTTAACTGTGGCTGAACCAACCCTGCTTTAAGTTTTTGACAGCCCTATTACAGCCTGAGAGGCATTTTTTATTCTTCTCTTCAAATGTAGACCTTCTTGCATGGGTGCCTAGGAGACTCCTTTACCAGCCCTAGATATCAGCACCATGGACAGGAGAGAGAGGCAAGTGTTGCACTTTCCCCTACTGTACCTTGACTTCTTCCCCTTCATACATCTCCCCCACACTGATCCTCCAACAGATACCAATAACACCAGGTGGTTTGGAATGTGGGGACCCTCCCTTCCTCTCCCCCTCTCTACCAAGTCCCTCGAGAATAACCATTTCCATAACGGTTTGAACTGTGGAAGGATGACTCTGACTCCTCTGGGTTACATGGACCCTTTCACTCAGCAGATGTGATGTGGGTCCATTAGGCTGGTGGACTCCAGTCCCCACATGCTGCTTGTGACAGGGACAGGAGGAGGACATGGGGCGGTGGTAGTTCTTTATCTATTCCTCAGTCTCTTCTCTTTCCCTCAAAGGCCAGCCTACTATATATTTCAATTTTCTCCTTCCACTTACCCAGTTTCTTCTGTGACCCCAAGAGGGGTAAGGCATGGAGAGAGTGTGAGAGTTTTCATCTTTTTTCATCCTGCTGTGGAGTAGAATCACCCTGTGACTATCCTATCTGCTGCTCCTTCCTTACCTTTACAGCCCAGGGTTCTCCTGACCCATTATCTACTCCAGGACACTCTCCCTGGACCCTCATCACCAGCGGTGACCCTCAACCCAGTGCCCTGAGCAGATAATAAGGACACGGGTCTGGAAAGAACTCCTCGATTACAACCAGGATGGAATATCAGTGGACATGGGGGTTGAAAGCTCTTATCCTGAAACTACAGTCTTCAGGGGTCACTGAGTGTGACAACTTATAGGGACAAATGCTGTCTGAGTCATGGCATTGGTAGGGGCCCTTTGTGGGCTTAGGTTACAGGATTCAGAGTAAACATGACATGAGAGGATGAAGTCATGTCTTACAAACACATGGTCTTGGGGAAGCACAACTGACACTTCCATGGACAGATGGAAGATGTTCAATCACATCTTTGGGTAACACAGCAAGTTCAAGTTCTCTCCTGAGGAACTGAGGGCTCTAGAAGGGCTGATAACTTCTCATACACAGTGTGAATGACCCCAGGAAGACAAGGAGGCTGTACAGATGTGTATAAGCCTGTTAGGACTGTTAGTTCACTGGGAGAAGAAGCACGACTTCCCTTTTGGCCTGTGTGTGGTTTTGTGCCTCCCAACACCTCCTCCCTCTGACTTCCTTAATCTATAATTAGCAGCACCTTCTCTTCATCCCCTTCCACCAGGTCTCTGAGTCACTCTACTTCCTCGCTGCTTCTTCTTCCCCTGTCTGTAACTCTTCATCTGCCACCTTGGACTCTGTCTCCATATGTTGGGCAAGAGCATGCACTGGAAGGAAATTCACAGGTTTTTATGTAAGACGCGAGGATCACATTTCCTGGAGTTGGCCCCTAGTGGGTAATGCCACATTTACCCCCTATTCTTCGTTGTAGGAAGATGATGAAAGCCTCTCCTTTAGTAGTATTACATGAAGGACTGTGGCGCCTGAGACATGCAATGGCTTCAGCCTTGTGTCATTTTCATAACCAGTTTAAGAAAAGTGGCATAAGAACCATCATGACTAGAATAAATGTCCCTAAAAGTGTCTTTTTATTTAAAAAGGTAACTCAGAGACAATACCCTGTTGGGCTGGAGAGTAGAGCTTTAGAAATACTGCATGCATGTAGAATAGGAGACTCTGAGGTAATAATGTCTAAATTAAAGGTCCTGAATAATCACTTCTTGCTGAAATTATAAATGAGAAGCAGTACTCCATTCTGAATGGAATGTCAGACAACCACACAGGCTTACAAAATATAGGAATGCTGGTGCTGATTCACAATTTTATACTTGCCATATTGCTATCTATAAATGAAAGTGGACATATCATCAGTACCCAAACACGGCCGAAGCCAGATTATCTCTGATCTGGAAAGATTCCTGCCTCACATGACCCCAGGGGAAATAGACCTCAGAGCAACTTCATCTGAAATAAGAAATTTTTAGGGAATCATATCTTTTTTTCACATTTTTTCTCATTGAGGTAATATCCTCATAGCAAAGAGATAACTGTGAAGCAACTTAAAGTGTATAATTTAGTGGCATTGAGGAAATTCACAGTTCTGTGCAAAAGTAACATTTGGCTCCATTTTTAAAATTTATTTTAAATTTATGTGGGGTCTGAGACTGAGCCTATGGTATCAGAGTTAGGATCACCCCAGGGTCAGGTTGGGCTTTATGGACTCAGCATGCTCCTGAGAACTCAGGCTCCAGGTACACCCTTATAGACTTGGTCAACATGTACACTCCATAAAACCTGGCACCAGGCCAGCCAACATGACCCAGTCGTCAGGTTTACACACCTGCTGACAAAGGTGCAAGTCCAGACTCCCAAGGATGCCAGCAGCAAACCTACCTGCAGGCCCTACCCCATTGCCCACTCAGAATCTCTAGATTGTCTGATTTGCAAAGGGATTTCCCTGATGAAGCCTGTCTATAGATACTGAAATATGATTTCTTCAGCTGTGAAGATACCCTTGTTTGGTCAGCTATAAACTGACTGAAATTACTTAAATAATCATTGTCAAGAATTTCAATGAATCACAAGAGAATAGTCAGATATCTAACATCTAGGTAAAAAAAGTTAAAGTATAAAGTGTTTGCCCACAATAAAAAGGATGTCATTATTATCAGCTTAAACACACTGTTATAACTATAAGATGTTTATGTACACTTCATGGTAATTACAAATTTTAAAAATCGGTGGTACATATGTAAAAGATAAAGAAAAATGAATCAAAATATAGCATTTCAACAAATACTATCAAATAACAAAGACACAAGAAGAGTAAAAGTTTGAAATGAACTGCAAAACAATCAGAAAAGCATGAACAAAATGTCATTAGTAAGTCCTTACCTATTAATAATTAATTTAAATGTAAATGAATTAAACTCTTCAATCAAATGACAGAGAGGCTGAATTAAATATAAGATGCAACAATGAAGCTTAGAAGAAATTCACTTTATTTTATTTCATGTATGTATGTATATGTAGGTATGTATGTTTTTAGAGTCAGGGTCTCACTTGCCCAGGCTGGAGTGCAGTGGTATGATCACAATTCATGGCCTCCTTGCCCTCCTGGGCTCAGGCAATTCTTCTGCCTCAGCCTTCTGAGTAGATGGGACTACAGTTACATGCCACCGTGCTCATCTAAGTTTTTTTTAATGTTTTTTTTATTTTGTAGAGAATATTGTTATGTTGCCTAGGTTGGTATGGAATTCCTGGGATCAAGCAATCACCCAGCCTCAGTCTCCCAAAGTGATGAGATTACAGGTGTGAGCCACCACGCCCTGCTGAGGTTCACTATAATTTTTAGAAATCGAATAAGGTATGACTGAATGGATGGAAAATGTTATTTTATGCAAATGGAAACCAAGACAATGCAGGTGTATCTATATTGACATCAGATAAAATACATTTTCAGTCAAAAATTATAACAAGAGACAAGTTAGATTGTTATAATGAGGTCAATTTATTATCAAGCATGCATAGTTCTGGGCTACCCCGGCTCAGTTCTGTGAGAAGTGTAAGATTTTAAAAAAAACAGATCCATGAAGTCAATCTCCCAATTCCAAGGAGAGAACTATGATTGTGGGACCCCAGGGAGAAGGACAGAGGCTGGAGATTTTTGAAATGGGAATAATCATGATCAGGTGTAACAGACAAGCCTTGAATGCTGATATCAACAAAGGGACAGTCGTGGAGGCTGAGGAAATGATCGAGACCAGGCTGTGGGAGCCTCTGACACAGCGCAAGAAGAGAGAGAACGTGTAGAGGGAAACGGGGGTTGAAGGGAAATGGGGAGAGCTGAAAGGAGAAAGAGACTTGAAAGGAGTGGGGTGAGGGTGGCCATAATGAGTGTCAACTTAGAGGGAAACTTGGATGCAAGATAATTGACAGACCAAGGAGAGGCTGGGATATGGCACCACTGTCTCCAATGCCCATCTGAGTTGGTGCCCAGATCCAGCAGGTGCAACCTTCCTTCAGGGTCCATGAAATTCACAGTCAAGGTGGGCTTTGGGTCTCCTTGGGCTTCAGGGCAAACCTTAGAGCCTTGGGGCATCCCTCCTGAGTCGTGGTTCTATCTACTTTGTCTCCATCGGCTGTCTCCATCGCTGCTGGTCGTGCCAAGCTTCTACTAGAATTGCCAACAGGATCAACATCACCAGACCAGCCAGGCCCATGCGGACATAGCTCACCACTGTGTAGGTTTTTGAGAATGGAGTCTGGCAGCAGGAAAAAGGAGGGTCACTTAGAGTGTACAATACCCAGTACAGACCAGGAACTCTGAAACAGAAGCTCCTTCTGCACTTTCCTGCCCAGAACCTGCGCCTCCTCAAGCAATTCCCTTGGGCTGTTCCCAAGTGGCTTATGCATTATGTAGTCAGCTTCTGTGTGTGTAGAGCTGACTTCGCTGGAGGTTTCTATGAATCAAAAATGGACAGTGATGGGCTAAGACTTCTTCTGCCCTTTCCAAGTTGACATTGGTATCCTGAGTCCTCTGTGTTAACGGTCCCTTTATTGGGAACATCCAAGGCCCTGGGCTCCTTGGAGCCCACCCACAACACTCTGATATTTCTGGGTCCCACACACAGTCAACAGAGGGTCCAAAGCAAGTGCAAATAGAAAATCCACAACTTCCAAGGGTCAAACTCAGCTTTAAGGTCTTGAATCTGACACTCCTTAGGGGTAAACTGAGGGTACAGCAGGTTTTCTGCATTAATGAGGATGACACTGGATTTGAGAGCTTGGTGTATGTTCACCCACTTCGCTGCAAGAGGCAGGACCCTTGGTCCCTCAGTGTGGTGAAATGAAGATGGGGCCCCAGGTTTGGTCACTGTCCCTCATATGCTTCCAACCAGAATTCACTGACCTGGCTCTGGGGTGAGGGGCTGGGATTTCCAGGGGGGTCAGGGTTGTCTTTGTTCTGTCCAGCTTGTCCCAACCCCTGCTACTTCTGAGTCACTTTGGTGCATTTCCAATCTCTCAACACACAGCTTCAAATCAGCATCTGAGCATTTCAGGGAAACAATAAAAAATGGGACGAATAGCAACCCCTTCGGGTGCCCTCCCACTGTGCGAGGTTTTCTTTCCTCTCAATAAATCCTGCTTTAAAAAAGGCAGCAACATGGATATATTTAAATTTTATCATTTTTCATATATTTTATCATTTTTATCATATATTTGTATACCTAACCCTGAATTGTACCACATATCTTTAAAATTAAAAGAGAAAAAATTTTCTAGAATGGATTGTAGGTTAAAATGGTATTTTTATATTATGTGATTTTCAACTCATTAAAAAATTAAAAGAGACTTGGAAATATTTAAAAATCTTACATTTAATTTTTAGACAAAATGCAAATTATTGCCAAAAGACTGTCATACTCGTTGGGACTGGACTTCCAACAGCAAAAACAAATGTCAGAAGATATTGAAAAAATACCCTTAAAAATTAATTGTGAGTGTAATATTTTATACTCACTCAAATTATCGAAGAAAAAGGTAAAAAGGTCAGCAGGAAACAAATTTAAACATTAAGATGTCAGTGATAAGACAAACTATCTGGGATGGCATGTCCCAAGTAAAAAACACTACATCAGGTACTTTGCCTTCGTGAGGGATGAGGAGGAATGAAAGGGTAGGTCCTTAACCATAGATGACTTTCTTTTTCAAGTAGCTTACTTAGTGTAAGGAAATATTCAATATCTAGATAGAGTGAGAGGTAAATGAAGGCGATTTCAGAACTGTACATTTCTAGATATTTTACTGTTTTAGGTGCAGTAAATGCAATTCTAAATAACATAATTGTTAGAATATTAATAAACTCAAAATGCAGAATGTAAGATTTCATAGGAAATTTGAAAAATATTATTTGAAATCACATGCAGACCCATATAATTTCACACATGCACAGACAAAACATCTGTGATTACTCAGACTCAGCTACGGTGCAATTTTTTTTGAAATGTCTCACTCAACCAGGCTGGAGTGCAGTGGCATGCTCACAGCCACCAAAGCCTTGACTTTCTGGGCTCAGGTGATCCTTCTGCCTCAGTCTTCCAAGTAGCTGGAACCAGAGGCATGCACCACAACACCTAGCTTATGTTTTGATTTATTGTAGAGACAAGGACCTGCCATGTTGCACAAGCTAGTTGTGAACTCCTGGCCTCAGGCAATCCTTCACCTTCACCTCCCAAAGTGCTGGAATTACAGGCATGAGCTACCATGCCTGGCATCTACAGTGTAAGTTAACCTGTCTGTTCAAAGATAAATGATAAATAAATGTTGAAAACTATGTAATTAGAAACAAGCAACTGAGTACCACATGTTTTCACTCATCAGTAAAACCTGAATTATTATCATAATAATATAAGGATATTATTGACATTATGATAAGAATTACCATATAGTATTAAGTATATAGTATTAAGAAAGGGATTGGTAGTACTAGGAAACAGCAAGGAGGACAGCATATGGTTCAATAAGGGCACTGATCTCAAACCAGGTTAAGTGGGTACTAAAATGAGGCCCAAGCCTCACCTGTACAATGAACATTTGTATATATAACCCTGAATTTTACCCATCTTCAAAATCTAAATTTAAAAAAGGAAAGTATGTAATTAGAAGGAAAGGAAAGGAAAGGAAAGTATGCACAATTTTTTTTTTCCTTGGGTCTATATTTAACAGTCAGAGTTGAATGTCCCTACCTTTTAAGACAATATTCAATATTTCAAATCTACTTCATTAATTAATATCATTCCTATCCTTATTAGTAGTGTACAAAAATTTGTACATACTTTTTTTTCAATTGTGTCTTTAAGATTGATGCCACTATTTATTTTGCCACCAATGTGCTATGACTTTTTTTATCATGATTTCATTGAAACTGAACCATAAGAATAATCCAGAAATTATCACAGCCTTCAAATATAAAAGAAAATATAGTTGCACATGGTGGATATCACAGAGAAAAATTGTAGTTGGCTCATAGACTCTTGTGAAGAGCAATTCTGTCCGCAACTACCCAACTCTACATTCAGTGATGTCACATTGATGATTGGCACATTGATGCTGGCCACAATGGGAGCATTTACAACACAGTAAGAGGCAAATGCCATAAGCCAAGTGTTAGGTCACAATTCTAGCAGGGCCTAAAGAATGTGAGGTCAGAAGTGCCAGGGGTGAGTGTGTCTGGTTTGCAATCCAGTGCCATAAGAAGGGATGTAAAAAATTGAACAGAAGTTAGATTGGAAAATATGGTTTATTTAAAAAGTAAATGAGAGAAAAAGAGAGAGAAAAAGAGAGAGAGAAGATTCACCTTCCCAAGGTAGGGAAGGAGCCAAGGCTTGGAAACATAGCAACTGTGACTCAAGGAGCCAAATGGTAAGGCCATGTCTTAGCAAAGTAATGGTGGCTGACTGGTCGAAGTCAGATCCTTTTTAAACTTTCCCTTTAATGGGGGTTAGTTGTTAAGGTGACCGGGTGGTGGTCTGTTCCATGGTATCACAGAGGGCAGGTATGCACAGGTACTGACGTGAGGTGATGGACAGCAGACAGATGAGTGATTTAGGCACATGAAAACTGCCATGTTGATGGGGTCTGTGTCATGAAGGTCATGAAGAGCTAATTAGGTTAACTTGTTTATGAAACAAGCTGAGGAGTTGGTTATAAAGCAATTATCAATAGCTACATCTGAGAAATGGGTTCTGTCCTTGGCTAGTGATTAGAGGATAAAGTGAACTGCTAGTGAAACATGACAGATCTAGAAAACGTTAAAATGGCTACTCATTGTGTATATTGACTCCATGTTATGTCCTTTTACCAGGGTTTTATTTTTATTTTTTATTTTTTTCCAAGTTGGAATCTCAGTCTGTCACCCAGGCTGGAGTTTAGTGGCACACTCATGACCACAGCAACCTCGACCTGCTGGGCTCAGCCAATTCTTCTGCTTCAGCCTTCCAAGTAGATGGAACCACGGGCATGTACCACCATGCCTGGCAAATTTTATTTTTATTTATTGTAGAGATGAGGTCTTGCCAAGTTGCCCAGTTTGGTCTCAAACCTGTGATCTCAGGCAATCTTTTCACCTCTGCCTCCCAAAGTTCTGGGATTACAGGTGTGACCCAGCACACCTGGTTTACCAAGATTTTATAGAAATGATTTTTCAGCGAGCTGGATTAGCAGCATACCACTGGGCTGTTCCACCAAACACCCATGTGTTGATTACCAGTGATGATATCTCAAGTTAAACTCCAAAAGTAGCATTTATTGAAGAGTGATCGGTGCAAAGACATCATTTAGGACTTAAGTTTTTTGGGAGAGAAACAGATGCTTTCCATTTATTTCATTATTTCAACCAAGTTCCATGTTATGAGCTGATGAAATGGAGAAGCCTAATCACTTATTAGGGAGCATAGTAGTTAGAAATAGAAACAGAATGTATTACATGAAAGTGAGGAAGGGCATGAGGTCACAGAGGTGTGAACCCAAAGTTCCATTGGGGGATGTAACCTCATGTTACTGTGGACATGGATGGAGGCATTTGGGGGAAGTCAACAACAAGAATGAGGGAGAGAACCACTGTTTAGTGGAGGAAGAGTCCTCCATAGACACCCCAGACATTTTCCCTGCACCCGATCTATGTTTACTTCCCACAATATTTTCAGTAGATATTTTCCCAATTTGTGTCTCAGACTTTCTTCAGGGACCTTCTGGAATCAGCAGATTCAGTTCAAATCCCCTACCACTCTGAATGGTATGTTGTCCACTCTCCTGTTAGCCTCCTAGCTGTATCTTGGGGGCTTCTCTGAATGTGCCAAGCATCAAATTATCAGAATCCCAAGGACCACCAAGATCAAGCCAGTCACACACATGTGGACAGAATTATCCATTGTGTAGTTCTGGGGCTGTGAGGTTGGGGGTGATGGAAAAAGGAGGCCACAGAGGCCACAGAGGTAAAGTCACCCAAGATCCTTGGATGACCGCCCTGGGCACCCACCTCCCATTGAAAGGATCTGACCCTCTGTGCCCAGCCCCGTAGCTGAGAGCATCTCCCCACTCTTGAATTCTAATTTTTTGTGTGACGGACTGGTGGTCTTAGCTGATCCCGTGGTCCCAAAGGCAAGGGTGTTGGTGAGGAGCTCTAGAGACCTAAGCCTGGGCTCTGTATCCCCACCTCTCAAGACAGAACTCAGGAGTAGTCTCTTAATAAACCCTGTCTTTGCTCTAGCAGGCTTTTCTCTGGTCTCTTCATGGGATTCTTCAGCCTTTCTTTGTTCTGTGAATTCAAATCTTAAGTCTGGAACAAAGCATATCTGAGCCCCCAAAACTCAGAGTTGTTGAGAAAAATGGTTTCCTTACTAGAAATGATTGAGTTCTCTCTGCTCACTCTGCTACACTGCACCACATAAGTTAATTCCCCTGGAGATGAGAATGTCCAATTTTTTACAAGCTGAGAGCCCACACTCTATGGAAGAGGTGTTGGTCCTCAGGGCTCCTGAATGTTAGGAGTACAAAGGGTGGAAGTCTAGGGCTGCCTCCACTTTGCACCACCTCAGTCAGTTCACGTGGTGTTTTGCTGTCTGTCTATCCTTTAATTACACCATACTTCATATATTAGGAACACCTATGATGGGGCACACACGCACTCACTCATATGCACACAACATACGCAAAATTATACTTCATATGTTGGTGTTGCCAGGGAGTCATGAAAATAGTACTTACATCATTTTTGAAGTATGAATCTAGCACAGGAGACCAATATCAAACATGAAAAAACATACCAGATGAAACATTTTAAGCATATGGCTGAACATTTGTGGATATAAATATACACAGAGCAGTACACATATATTTATGTGCGGTGTATGTGGCCATAATACATATAGGGATATACATCTATATATCTATATATCTATATATATATCTATATATATATATATATATATATAATATATTCACCTTTCAAGTTATAAAAATAGGCATATGATTTGGAAATAAGAAAATAATATTCTTATTGACTTGTGATTCATACAAATTTGATAAGAAAATAAGAGATCAACTTAATAAAATTGGAAGAAAGATAATTTGTACTGTTGACATGAAGAAAAATGAGTCTATCCAAATTAACAGCTATGTTGCCAATGATTTAGTATTATTTTAAGAAGCAGTTGAGTACACTAGTGCACACCCGTCTTCCCAGTTACTCAGGTGGCTGAAGTAGGAAGATGCTTTGAGGTCAGGAGTTTGAGTCCAGCCTGGGCAACATACAATCATCATCAAACTTCACTTTAAAACATCATTGACTAAAATATTAATCTCAATAAGAAACTACTTTCTATAGTTAATATATAAATTTAATCTATTGTAATGAGAATGGGAGAAGTACTTATCTTTAAACCATACATTCATACCTCTTTTAAAGAGCAACAAAAGACAATCTTGCACAGAAATGCAAATTAGAAATGAACTGCCCACAACACACATGTGGATAATTCTCTAACTTGCCCCAGGGAGCAGGTGCATGATTCCTCTTTAGTCTCGGGGGTGCCTTGAGTATAGAGGCTATCAGGTGAGCACAGGAGGCGCCCTGCTGAGTGGTACCCACAGCTGGGGGTCTTCCCTCTGAAGGGACATGTCTGGTGTGGGCTCCACCTGGACACCAGTCAGATCCCACCAAGGCCCAACAGCCTCCTTCCCTGACCTGAGAGGCCTCAGTGTCCCCTTCATGTGTGAGAGATAAACTCCATCCTCAAGGTCTCTTGGAAATGAGGAATAACAGCTGCCTAGGGAATGCTCATCTGTCCTTACTCCACCTCACCCAGTCTCTTCCTCCTCCACCAGCCCCAGGATCTTCCCTGAATCCAAATTAGACCTGGACCCCAAAATCCTACTGACCCAGCCCATCCTCATTTTTCTACTTATCACACATCCTCCAAGGCTGTTGAGGAGCCTTTGTCATTGCCTTCAGTCTAATCATGTGACCTCCAGGTTTCAACCGTGTCTCCTTAAGTCCTCCCTGCTCTCCACTCTGACTGAAACTTCCAGACTTCAAAGTTGGGTTCCCAGGGGTGAGAGGTCTCTATCTATTTCCACCCTCTCATGGACTGGACTCTCCCCTGTGGGCCTTCCCCCTCCATTGCCCTCAATCCCTATTACCCAGAACTCTCCTGGAACAGGTCCCTGAGCCAACACTTTGTGCTCAAAGAGGACACAGTCAGGGGTCCTCACCTGAGACTACCAGGTCCAGGGGATTACGGGGGTGTGGAAGTAGGTAGGGGGAGGTTCTGTGTGAGCCGTAACACCTGTAAGTTCCCCCGTGGGCTGAGGTCACAGTGTTAATGGAGAACTCGACCTGCTAGACAAGAGTTTGCTACTTTGATCTAGACACAGGGGAGAAGGAGAGGAAAAACTGCCCCTTCCTTGGAAAGAAGGAATGTGTCTACCAGGTACCATGACTGACACAGTTGGGTCATGTGCTCTCTTGAGGCTACCATGGGACCTGTCTGCACAAAGAGGGAGGATATGTGAGGGAGCTGTCTTAGAAAGATGATGGATGAGGAGCTTCCCCCACCTTTTTCTGAGTTGAGACCTTCTAGAGGTTTCTGTCTGAGAACTCTCAGTCTCTCTGTCTCTGAAATTATCCTTGCCACCCATCTTTTGTTTCTCTTTCTCTTGACACCTCCACCCCTCACCCTGGCCATTACCACATGAGGATCCCATGGCAGGGCCTATGCAAAGTCTGGGTCCCTGACTAATCTTCTGGGCTCCTCATCTGCGGTCAGGATGTCCAGGGAGGATCACTGGGAGCTGACCCCTCAGAGGAGAGGTTGTGTCCACCATAGCATCTGTCCTGACCCTGTGGGAGCCACTCAAAAGTCCCAGTTTGAAGTGGCCTGATAGCCCAGCCAGGGGCTGCAGTCCAGGGCACTGGGAAGGTCCTGTTCCCCCATCCCTAGACAGGGGGAACCTGCCATAGCTGACAAAAGAGTGAAACCAAAATGTCAGGTTCTCTCCAGGGACCATGACCATACCTGCTGCACCAAAAATGATGGTTTCCTCGAAACATCTGATGAAAAAGTTCTAAGTGCCAAAAATCAGGTCCCTCCATGAACCCTCCCTCTCTCCCTGGGCCTCAGCACTGATCTTTCCGAGTCTCTGACCCCAGGACACTGAGCCATCTCACCCTAATGTCGTTCTACCATGACATGCCCAAGATGAAAATCCTCCCCACCTCTCTAGAGACTCAGAGTGTTCTGGGTCATTGCTGTGAATTTCTCACCTGAGATCAGGAGCTCCAGGACATCTCTGGAAGAAGACCACTCATAGGGAGAACTCAAGAAATAACCATAGCACCTGTATGTTCACCTATGACTTGGGCTCACGGGGCCTACAGAGAAGTGAGCTTGGATCCACTTGAGGGTTTGGGAATATGGATCCAGAAATTGGAGATGACTGTCTCATTCTTGCTTACACAGAACAGATCTGAAAAATCTCAGCCATGACCCACATTGGGGGGTCACATTCTCTTCCAGGATCACCACAGGGCTGGGCAGGGCTGAGAGGGTGGGTGTGCTGTAAGTTCCTAAGATAGAAGGAGGCATTGTGTTCAGGGGGGCTCACACCTCCCACATGATGCTCTCGCCTGGACTATGAGGGGAGACATCCCTAAGAGCAGCACCCTTCCTGAAGGCAGAATCTGGGGCAGGGAACCCTGGGCATCCTCTCACCTGTCACCACCAGCTCCAGGTTGTCACTAGGCTCTGACCAGTGAGCATGGCTGTCATAGTTACAGTGATATCTTCCTGCATGTTTCTCTGTAATGTATAGGATGTAGAACTTTCCTTTGTTCCCAGGCTATAGGGTGCTCTGTATGTCTCTGGGCACTGAGCTTCCCTATTTACACAGATGGTAATCATGGGCCTCCAGGGCTTCCTGACACCAGATGGTCACAGGGATCCCTTGGGTGATCACAAAGCCTGGTTTAGCCCAGACGAGGGGTTTGGGGAGTGTCCCTGGAAGGAAATTAGAGTCTGGAATCCACAACATCCCCACACATAAAGTCCCAGCTCTCAGCCCTAGAACCTTCCAGATGCCCCCATCAATCAGTCGAGAACTGCTGTGCTCCATCCCCAACAGCCCAGAGGTTACCACTTGTCCCCAATGAGCATAAGGGACATGGAACAGCTGGTGACAAACTCACCTGCCTGCCCTTTGGTCCTGGGGCCTAGACTCAGCCCTGGAAGAGAGTTTCCCTTCAGAGGTTTTCCCTCTGAAGTCTTTTTTTCCCCAGAGTTTCCTGAGAGCTTGGGGTCTCCTTATGGACCAGGCCTGAGGGTTCCCTCTCAGACAGGGCCCTCTCCTCCCCCTATTTAAATCTCACCGAGGTAGAGCAGTGCTGTGAGGGTGGAGGCCTTGGCATCTCCTTTTACTGGTTCTTATGGTGCAGATGGGTAAGATCACAGTGCTAAGCAGGAGAGAAAGACACACAGAGTTTGGCCACTTGGGGGTGAATTATTCCTGTCACAGGATTGCCACATCAGCAGCCTCACAGGGAGAAAAACTGATCTTCCCAGGATTCTGTCTGTCATTTCCACACACTGAACCTGGGGTGAGGACCGGGCTCTCTAAAGACACTTCACACAGAATAGAAGTATGTCCTGACCCCTAGAAACTGTCTGTGGGATATTTCTTCATCTTACTGAGGTTCTGCACATGGCAGCAAATAGACCATCTGTTTTCCTAAGTCAGACCCTTCCAGGTAAGGGAGATCTGGGGCTCACTCCTCAACTTGTCATCAGCACATCCATGTCCAATGGTCTCTACAGACATGGAGGTGCTTCAGAAAAGATAAAGGCTTATGATTCATGGCAGACTCATGACAGCAGAGACACAGTTGTCACCTGAGTGGGCAGGTCATGTCAAGCTGCACGTGGCAGAGAGCACAAAGGAGACACAGGAAAATAAGGAAAGAAAATGACTTCCTTCCTTGCCCTGGATTCTGAGTTCTCTTTGTACCAAATAGTTCCCATCTTGAACTTCTTCTCTTTTTAAATAATATTTTAATTTTTGGCAACAATATCTGCAGCCTTCCCTCTCTGGGAACACAACTTTGAGTCAATTTTTCCTCTCCATGCCCCAATTTTTGTGGGTATTTCTCTGCACCTCGGCCTCTTTTCAAGGTTTTAGGGACTATGATTAAGGTTTGAGGTGCGGTTTGAGAAGTGGAGTGGGAGTTGTTTTTTTTAAATTTCTAACTATGCCTCACTGACTGTGTGACATTGGTTAGTAAGGTCCCATTTCTGAGCCTCTTTTTTCTTATTTGAAGCTTGTTTTCAAGGACTCCAATTCTCAGAGTGGTTCTAGGGGTCAGTGTTGCTGGGGTCATGGGAGGAGCTTAATTGTGTTTATATTACAGGTCAGATTAAGACACAAGGTGTCAGGAAATGAGAGGATCATAGTGCTAAATTCCACAGTCAAGGTGGACAACTGATGCACTCTCATCTGCTCCTAACACTGAGAAATGCTGCCTATAGTATTTCTGAGATATGCAAATCATCAAAGTCATGGGAAGAAAGAGAGAAAGGATGGATCCCTACAAGGAGACAGATCCATAGCAAAGAACAGAGGCCAAAACTGATTGGCAGCAACGGGTGTCTGTGATCATCATGCCATCAAGAGGTCATTAGGGTGGAAGTATCCACCACTGTGTGGACACAGGAGCCCAAGGGTCTACCATGGGCAGGGAGGGGTCAGGTGTCCAATTGAAGGTTGGATTAGACCCAAGACATCCCTGGGGAGTTTCCTCAAGGGAGTGTTCCAAACTTCCTTTAATAGAGCTGAGAAGATTCCAGAAAAAGAAACACTGAACACCAGAGTATTCAGTTCAAAGCTTTTATTAGCTCGATTTATTTATGGGACGAGGGGCTGTAGTGTGTGTTCAAGATGCATGGGAAGACATGGGATGTTCTCCCCACTGTTTCAAACTACTAAAAAAAAACTGGAGATAAATTGTTCCATACAGCCATCCTTTGGTATGGACAATGTGTTGGCTCCAGGACAACTCATATATCCAAAAATACACCCAAATTTAAGTCCTTCACTGAGCCCTGCTGGATCTGT
Source organism: Cephalopachus bancanus (assembly GCA_027257055.1). Lineage (NCBI taxonomy): Eukaryota > Metazoa > Chordata > Mammalia > Primates > Tarsiidae > Cephalopachus > Cephalopachus bancanus. The sequence continues at coordinate 1,873,026 of JAPVLO010000522.1, read as the reverse complement.
GTGTAGGAAATGTTGGTCCTCTCTGTATGTGAGTTTTTCATCCAGTAAAAGCCATATTTTGAATCCCATTTCATTGAATACAAAATGGATATCTAATAGAATCTGTGCAGTTCAAAGCCATGTTGTTAGAGTCAACTGTATGTTGAGTTTGTTTGGAAACAGAAATAAGGATTATAACCTGGGATGAATGGAATGGATAGACACCAGTGCATCTGGTGAGGTAAGGGCAAAGGAAATCCCTTATTACCAAAAGGGAGAGGGTCACATAAGTGACTTAGAAACAGACCTTAATGGTTCCATAGATTCAAATTCAGAGCTGTGGTCAGTTCAGTGGTGAAGTTCTGTCACAGGGCAGGTGTTCTTTCAAGAGCATCTTGTCAGAATTACCAAAGTTCTAAAGCATGTCTAGTGACAAACGTCAAAGAAGGAGATGTGTGATGCAAAGGAAAAGGTGTCTGGTGGGGATTTTTAGAAAGTCCTTAGACACTTTATTTTTCAGACAGGCAAGCAAGAGTCTGCTCTTCCATGCCTCCCTAGTCTTATTTTTTCTGAGTCTGAGGATAAGAAAAAAGGGAACCCTTATGCATTGTTGGTGGGAAAGCAAGTTAGTTCAATCTGTATGAAAAACAGTATATATGAAGATTTCTTAAAGAACAAAGTAATATAGGCATCTTTTTCTTTGTTGGAGTCTCACTCTCTCACCCAGACTGAGTGCAGTAGCATGCTAATGGCCACCACAGCCTTGACCAGCTCAGCCTCCAACTAACTGGAACTACAGGCACACGCCACTACATCTGGCTAATTTTTTGAATTATTGTAGAGACAAGGTCTCCCTAAGTTGCCCAATCTGTCCTTGAACCCATGGGCTCAGGCAGTCCTCTTGCCTCAGCCTCCAGACTGCTGGAATGACAGGTGTGAGCCACCGCACCCGCCAATAGAGCTGTCTTTTGATGCAGCAATCCTGCTACTGGGTATCTACCCTTCTGTCCCTACAATAAATTATTTTGTGAAAAAGACACCTGCACTCATATGTTTATGACTGCCCTATCCATGTAAGAAAAGACAGGGAGCCATCCTAGTTTCTCGTAAATGGTGGATTGAATAAAGTAAAGATAGTACGTATACATCATGGAATACCATGCAGCCATGAAAGAGAACAAACTCCTGTCCTTTGCAGCCATGTGGATGAAGCTGGAGATTATTTTTTTTTTTTGAGTTGGAGTCTCACTCTGTCGCCCAGACTGGAATGCAGTGGCCTCTCCCAGCCACCGCAGCCTCGACCTGCTGGGCTCTGGCAATCCTTCCTCCTCAGCCTTCCAAGTAGCTGGGATTACAGGTGCGCGCTACCACGCCCGGCTAATTTTTGATTTATGGTAGAGATGAGGTCTTGCCAAGTTGCCCAGGCAGGTCTCGAATCCGCGGACTCAGGCAATCCACTCACCTCAGCCTCCCAAAGGCGCGGGATTACGGGCTGAGCCACCGAGCCTGGCTGAGATCATTAATCTGAGTGAAATAATACAGAAACAGAAAAGATTCCTCAGTGCCATACAGGAGCTAACCCCTGAGTACACAGGGACATGAAAATAAAAAAAGACACCGGGGGCTCCTAAAGAAGGGAAGGGAAGGAGGGCAAGAATGGAAATGATACCTTCTGGTTATTATGCTATTGGGGTGACAAATTTAACAGAAGCCCAAACCTCATTGTCACACAATATATCCATGTTGCAAACCTGAGTGTATCCCTTGAATCTAGAATAAAACATAAAATAAAATGCAGAAAAATAGTAGCTGTCTTATCTTCGTTGTGGAGTAAAACCAAAAGAAGGAAAGTGATGATATTTCTTAAGACTCTGGCCTGGCCAGCTTCTCTCTTACCTCTTCTCTCTCTTCTCTCTCTCTCTCTCTCTCTTCTCTCTCTCTCTCTCTCTCTCTCTCTCTCTCTCTGTGACTTTCAGCATTCTGCATGTATCTCTATTTAACTATGGGTAACAATAATAAAATGTACCGTTCTGTACAAAACAAAAAAGAAAATACCTCTCAAATATCCTCACTTCACACATCTACATTCATTTAGAGGTTGTCCCTGGCTAGGGAAAAAATATATATAGACACACACATGTATATAGAAACAATCTCACATGTGTAAATATAAATATGCATGAATACACACAAGTAAATAATACCATGTTCTGCAATCTACTCTCTAGATTGCTTTTTTCACAAAACAAGTCAAAGAGCTTAACATTACATTTTTAATGCAAATAGATCTCTTTCATCATTATTTAATAATCCTTTGTTGCAGATATGACATTTATTTTACTATTTCTCAATTTGAGTAGTTTCCATATGTTTATTCCTCAATGCAACTGTTGTAGCATTTGAGTTCACTTATTCAACTCTGTTCTTAGACACTTTTCCTAAGTACAGAATTGCTGGGCCAAAGTTATGCACATTTAAAATATTGATGCATAGTGTTTGATTACCCACTAATGTTTTCCTAATTTACACTCTGCATTCAAAATGTACATTAGAACTGACCTACAGTTCTACTCCTCCAATTTTTGAATTGTTTATCTTTTTTTAAATTGATAGATGAAAAATTGAATAACATTGATACTTTAATTCTTATTTCTTTGCCCACCAGGTAGAAGCACTTTTCACATCATATTTGCCATTAATTTTTCTTCAGTTTTGAGTTGTCTGTTCATCCTCTTTTTGAATCTTTTTATTATTATTATTATTATTATTATTATTATTTTTGAGTTGGAGTCTCACTCTGCCACCCAGACTGGAGTGCAGTGGCCGCTCCCTGCTGGGCTCTGGCGATCCTTCCGCTTCAGCCTTCCAAGTAGATAAAACTACAGGTGCGCGCTACCACACCCAGCTCATTTTGATTTATTGTAGAGATGTGGTGAAATTGCCCAGGTGGGTCTCGAACCCGTGGGCTCAGGCAATCCACTCATCTCAGCCTCCCAAAGTGCTGGGATTACAGGCTGAGCCACCGAGTCTGGCTGAATCTTTTTATTATTGAAGTGTTCTTTATTAGAGTGCAAATGGGAAAAGGACCATTTTATTTCAATAAACCATCAAAGGCCTTAAAAATATCTACTGTTCTGAATATTTTTTCTGTGTATAGCTCTGTAGTATGATGTATATTCACATTGTTATGCAACCATCACCATCATCTATCCCCAGAGGTGCTCACTTTGTCATTACTGAAATTTTGTACCCTTTGAGAAATAGAAATAAAATCCTAAGCCACCCCCAATTGACTGAACCCCCCTATCGATCCCCTTAGTCAAGGGGACTCCAGAGAGACCCTGAAAACTGTGTTCCCTGCCAAGATGGGAAGGGAGGTAGGAAATGCCTGATCAGATCATCCCCCTCCATTGCCACTGACCATTGGGCCTTCTTTCCTAAGGGCTAGACAGAAACCATCCCTTTCAAGAGATGCCATCTTTGAGATCAACCATGTGACTGAATGCTACTTCTCTGTTTTGCCTTCTGACATAAGGGAGCAGAAGTCCATCCTGATAAGAGACCCCTGACCGTGGAGTGGTCTGGTCAATCTACGGAGAATGTGCGATGAGAATTTTCTTGTCCTCTGCTTCACCTTTTGGTTTACCAAGAACTCCACCCTGGGATTGCGTCTCTCAAAGGAGAAGGAAACCCAAATGTATATGTTCACATTTTTCTTTCATAGATATTCATAACTTTTTAAAAGCATATTAAATATACATATCTTGTTTCCTAGCTTGTCAGAATGGCCACCCTACAGGTTACAACTCTTAATGAGCAATAAAGTTCTCCTTTCCAAGTTGATGAACCTCACCTTACCTTTGTTGATACCATTAAGCAGCAACTCCCCATTTCCCCCCTCTTCAGGGGGAAAGTATCCTACTTTCTGTCTCTATAAATTTGACTATCTGAGTAGTTTAGGTAGAATTACACAATATTTGTTCCCTTGTGACTGATTCATCTCACTTAGCATAAAATCTTGAAATTGTATTCAAGTTGTAGCATGTATCAGTCATGTTTTTGTTTCTTTTTGTTTGTTTATACTTCATTGTCTCTACTCATTTATAAACATTTTAGAAGTTTCTGCTTTTTTATTGTGATTAATAGTGATATGAGCATGGATGTATGAATATATTCAAGTCCCTACTTTGAATTCTGTCTGAAAGTGCACACGAGAAAAATTGTGGGATTCTATGGTAATTCTGTGTTTAATTTTCTGAGGAAGCACCATACAATAATTATTTACACTGTATCTAATTCCTGGCACTTTAATAAGCAATATGAGATCATGAATATCCACATTATTTATTACTTAATCCCAAAGAATTTGTACATTAATTAGAATAATAAGTGAATCTATGAATATTAAAAAGGGAAGTGTGAGTCAATAAATTAGGCAATATTCTGGAGGAGACTAATAGCAGAAACCTAACTTGGAGCATGTATCTTCCTTCTCCAGCAGTCAAAGCAGAACTGTGAGACTTGGGTGTCCGTGACAATGAACATGAAGAGGTTGAATAATGGGAAGCCTGAAGACACCAGAAGGGACATGTTCCTCAGCCAATGGCATGGGTTTGGGATCTGGGTTATACCAAATGACAAAACAGTAGTGAGAGCATGAAAGAGACAAACATGCTCACCAGGGCGAGGATGGTGTATGTGGCTCTAGTTTCATAAGAGATCCTGGGGGAGAGGCTGCTGCAGCAGATGTTTTGTACTCTCTGTTGTTCCGATACAGAATCGGGACCATGAAATCAGTAATCCAAACCATCATGGACAAACGCACACCATCTGTGTTGCTGTAAATGACTGCAGTTACTGACAATAGCATCCCTAAGAAACGTGAAGAACAGTATCTATATATTACTCCCATACTCATGTTCTTGCTAATTGTTAGACCAGTTACATACCTTGCAATAGGGATATTTAACACAAGATGCAAGATCCAGTAGAGGAAACATCAGGAAACAATACACATTGGGGATCTAATTTGGAGGTCCAAAAACCCCAAAATGCTGGGGTGAAGCTTCATGGCCTGAAAGCCACTGAGGTGGCAGGTGGTGCTGCAGGTAACCCCTCTGGTTACTCTCTATAAATAGAAGACAAGTTTACATCCAGCCTCATCCTGGAAAGATAACAGTCTAATAGCTGAATCCCCTTAGAAGAATCCAGTTGTTAGCCAAGGCCAGCTAGTTGAGAATCAAGTCTGTGTGTCTCAATTCCATATTCCATGTGTGTCTCATTCTATAGCTTATGCATAAGCTATAGAAGCAAAGAAATATAGGCTTTATGAAAATTCCAACTCAAGTCTGAATGTGAAAGTTATCAGAAAATAGTCAACCCATGTAGAGGATACTTTGGAGATTAACTTTATTTGAATGAGAAGAATCTGGAGACTGAAAAGAAAGTTAGGTTGTTCTCACTTCATCCTAATAATGCCTGTTCTCACCAAGCCCATTATCCCAAGCTTATACAAATATGAGGAACAGGTCATTTGCAAGCATAAAAGTATTTTGTACAATATTTGTGTTCAATACCAACCTCCATCAAAGAGAAACTGAATAAATCTCTGTGCATTTCCAAAATGTTGTACTGGGTAGCTGTGGATGTAATGAGAAAGTTCACATAAAAGCTGATCAGCCAAGATGTACAATCATGGGAAGAGAGAGAAAACAGGAGACTCAGAACAGCATGTTTTTAGCTGTATTTTACTAAGAACTGGAGATAAATAAAATACCAGAATTCTTGTGTGTATATTTTTATATATTAAAAGAAAAAACAAATCAAAAATTTTAAAGTGCGTACTTGAGAGATAATAGTGCAGAGAAGATGGAAATAAACTAGACTTATTTGATGTGCTTTCTTAGTTATTTTGGTTTAAAATATATATATATTCAAATATAAAATGGCAAAAATAATTTAAAATGTGATTAACACATATAATACATACTATATAAATTCTCAAGAGAGAAAAGTTAGTGTTCATACTACAAAAATGATAACCATGTGCGGTAAGGCCTATGTCAATTACCTAGATTAACTCATATCACATTGCATATGTACTCCAAAACATCACGTTTTACAAAAAAAACTTGTAGTTTTCACTGTCAGTTAAAAAATAAGTTTAAAAATGAACAAAGATCACTGAGATACATATTCCTGAGAATCCATGCAGGTGGCTCACAAGTGTAGGAATAGATGTTTTCTAATAATCATCAGAAAAAAATTGAGATAAAGCTTCTATAATTTATAAACTCTAACACCTGTTAGGATGTCATTATTTTATAAAAGAGTAAAGTAACAAATATAAATGAAGATGGGGAAAAATAGAATCCTTGCACAGTGTTAGTTGGAATGTAAATCAGCACAGTTGTTACCAAAGGAAGTATGGAAGTTCCTCAAAACTAAGCTATTAGAACTACCATCTGTTTCCACAGTTTCACTTCTCAGTCTACAGCCAAAGGAAGTGAAATCAGCATGTTGAAGCAATATCTGCACCCTCATGTTCATTAAAGATTAATTCATAATAGCTAAGACATGGAACTAACCAAAGTGTTCGCTAATAAACACATAGTTGCGAATATAGAAAATATAGTGTACAGTATTTACTCAGGGCATACTCTTCAGCATTTTAATATTTCTCTGTATATATAGGTGTGTGTATAATTATGTGTTTTATTTATTCTTATGTCTGATAGGTTAACAGGCATAAGAATATTTGCCAACTGTGTGTCTGACAAAGGCCTAACATCTAGGATCTACAAGGAACTCAAACATGGTGAAAGAAAAACAAACAAACAAACATAATCATTTAAAAGGAGAAGTCTAACCCAGTAAGGGAAAAAAAAAGAATGAACTCTCTGTGGAGATTTGTTGGATGAATGAATGTGGGGAGTCTAAGGAATGTAGATGGTTCATTTATTCTTGTATCCTTCTGAGGCCTGGGGAGTACTCTATTAACAAGAGGGTCAGAGTAAGAGAAGCCAGAAAGGGGGCAGGATAGAGGGGTGGCAAGATCTCATGAAATCAGAAGAGAGTCCAGCAGACAGGAGGCAGCACTCAAGGAGAGAGGGTTCACTGGGGGGATTGACACTGAGAGTGGAATGAGGGGGACAGAGAAGACCCCAGGGGTAAATCTGCAACGAGAGGCCTGTGGTTCCCTGACAGTGGCAGTGCCATCCAGCTGCCCAGCTCCACCTGGTCCTCAGGTCATGTGTCCTTCTGGGAAGCATCTGCATTGTCACGACCTGGGCTTATGTCTAGAGAAGAGACCCCGCGAACTCTCTGGCCCACAGGCCCATACCTGGTGCAGATGGGGCCACAGAGTCCCCAAGGGTGACTGTGATGTCTCTGAGGTCCCCCAGTGTGGGATTCAGAGCATGTATTCTGGGACCCAGGTATATCCCAGCCTGTGCTCTCATCCTATTGTTACTGAAACTTAGGCATCCCTATCCTCTTCCCCTTTTAGGCCCCTCTCTCCTTCTTACAGAAGTTTTCTTCCTGGACATCAGCAGCCGGGCTGGACCTAGAGGAGGACATGGGAGTGAGAGAGGCAATGAGGAGGCAGCAGGCAGGTTGGAGTCTGGGTCTCCAGGCAGAAGCACCTCTTCTGCAGGCCTCGGTCTTTGGGCTCTGGCTCCACAGTCCCTGCAGGCCATTGGACATCAACTTCTCTCTTGGCTGGTGAAGAAGGACAGAGTCTCAGCCCTGGGATCTCAGAACCAACCGCCCTGCACAGGAACTCTAGAGGAGAGAGGGGGTCCTGAAACACTCCTGTTTAGATATTTCACATATTTGGTGAGATCAGAAAAGCCAAAAGAATAAACTGCTTCCATGTATGCTAATATTTAATCTCTTCTTTCTCGTTTTCTCACTGGGAAATTCTGGAGCAGTTTGTCTGTCTGGCCTTTCCCATCTGTCTGGTCTCCCTTTGCTGGAACCCTGAGCTCACCCATGGTCAGCAAATGGGTCCCCCATTTCCCCACTGACTCTGGTGTTTGCCCTGATGCCAGTGTCAGTTGAGGAGGAAGAGGAGAAAGAAGAGAAGCAGGAAGAAGGCCACCGAGACCCCAATTAGAACCTTCAGGTACTTTTCCAGACCTTGGGCACGATGATGTCAGGAAAGAGGAAGGATGGCATTTAACTGAGCACCTACTTTATGTAGGCTCATTCCTGGTCTTTCATTCATCACCTCCCTCTTCAGAGTAATTGTACAATATGTACAACCCACCCTACCCATTTTACCGATGAGTAACTCAGAGAGGCGAGTCACTTGCCCCAGAACCCCCAGCCAGGAAACAACAGGCCTGGGAAGTGAACCCAGGCGTCTGACTTGCAGCCCTTGTTCTCTGTACTAGACCTGAGCCCCTGAGCCCAGGGCAAAAGAGCCTGAACACCGGGAGCATGGTCCTTCTCTCACTCCCCTGCACAGTGTTACCGTCACTGACTCAAGTGGGACAGGGCCCAGCAAAATTGGGTCCTGGGAGGTTTCCCTGGAGGTCTCCTTTCCTAGGAGGTCACAATTGGGGTCAGAAACAAGAGGGACTTGGCCATCTGGTCAGGCCTCTCTCCTTTACACTTGGAGAAGCTGAGGCTCAGAGAGGGAGAGCTTTCCCAAGTCACTGTCTCCAGAGGAGCCTGAACTGATGACATAACTCAGGCCCTGATTCCCATGAACCCCAGCTCTCCCTCACACAGAGCCTCTTACTCACCACTCTGTGGGCCTGACTCCATGAAGGTGAGGGGCTGATTCCCAGGGTCTCCTGTTTCCTGCTTTAGCCCGACTGCTCCTCCTCCAGCCTGGATCCCGATGTCTCCCTCTGTCTTGATACCCCCCGACACCTCATCAGCCCAGCTGAGAGTCCATGGGACACAAGCCCATCTTTGAGTATTTGAGGGGGAGTGAGATCTTATGAGCTATTCTAAACTATCTGAGAAAGCCTGTGACCCTCTGAGCCAAGAAGTCTCAGTGACTCACCAGGTGTTGAGGTGGGTCCTGTGGGTGGGGAACTTGGGCTCCCAGAGAATCAGAGAAATTGAGGTTTTGCTCATGAGTTTCATTAGGGTATGTCCTTCATTTTCTAAGGTTCTTATGGTTTGAGGTTTTACATTTAGGTCTGTGATCCATTTGGAGTTAACCTTTGTGCATGGGGATAGATAGGGGTCCTGTTTCAATCTTCTGCATGTGGTCAGTCAATTTTCCCAGCACCATTTACTGAATAGGTTCTCCTCTCCCCATTGGTAGGTGGTGGGGACTTTGTCAAAGATGAGTTGGTTGAGAAATTGAGGTTTTGCTTCTGGAATCTCAGTTCTATTCCATTGATCTATATGCCTGTTCCTATACCAATACCAAGCTATTTTGATGATTGTGGCTTTATAGTAAAGTTTGAAGTCTGGTAATGTGATACCACCTGCTTTGTTTTTTTTGCTGAGGATTGTTCTGGCTATTCTTGGACGTTTGTGTTTCATATGCATTCCTGTGTTGTTTGTTCTAGGTCTGAGAAGAATGTTGCTGGTAATTTGATGGGTATTGCATTGAATTTGTAGATTGCCTTAGGTAAGATGGACATCTTCACAATGTTGATTCTTCCAATCCATGAGCATTGGATATTTTTCCACTTGTTTGTATCAACTTTGATTTCTTTGAGCAGTATTTTGTAGTTTTCACTGTAAAGGTCTTTCACATCTCTGGTTAGGAAGATGCCAAGGTATTTCATTTTTTCTGTGGCTATTGTGAATGGAATTGTGTTTTTTATTTGGGTTTCTGTTTGCTTATTATTGGTGTAGAGAAATGTGATTGTCTTTTGTAAATTTATTTTGTATCCTGAGACTTTGCCAAAGCCCTTTATCAGTGTAAGGATGTTTTTGACAGATTATTTTGGGTTTTCAAGGTACACAATCATATCATCTGCAAAGAGAGGTAACTTGACTTCCTCTTTTCCTATTTGGATACCCCGATTGCCTTCTCTTCTCTGATTGCTCAAGGCAGGACTTCCAATACTATGTTGAACAGGAGGGGTGACAGTGGGCATCCTTGTCTTGTTCCAGTTTTTAGGGGGAAATGGTTCTAATTTTTGTCCATTTAGGAGTATGCTTGCTGTGAGTTTCTCATAGATGACTTTTACTATTTTGAGGTATGTTCCCCATATGCCTAGATGTTCGAGGGTTTTTATCAAGAAGGGGTGCTGGATTTTATCAAAAGCTTTCTCTGCATCTAATGATATAATCATGTGGTTTTTGTTTTGACATCTGTTGATGTATTTAATAGCATTTATGGTTTTACGAATGTTGAAACAGCCTTGCATCCCAGGAATGAAGCCTACTTGGTCATGATAGATGATTTTTGAGATGTATTGCTGAATCCGGTTTGCTAGGATCTTGTTGAGAATTTTAGCATCTATGTTCATCAAAGATATTGGCCTGTAGTTCTCTTTCTTTGCTGGATCTTTGCCTGGCTTGGGTATCAATGTGATGTTGGCTTTGTAAAATGATTTGGGGAGCGTTCCATCTTTTTCAATCACCTGAAATACCTTCAGTAGGATTGGTATCAGCTCCTCTTTAAATGTCTTGTAGAATTCTGCTGGAAAGCCATCTGGTCCAGGGCTTTTTTTTGTAGGAAGTTTTCTTATTACGTAGTCGATTTCCTTGATTGTTATTGGTCTATTTAGGGTCTCAATTTCTTCTTGTTCCAACTTAGGTAGGTTGTGTAATGTCAGAAAGTCCTCCGTTTCCTTAAGGTTTTCAAGTTTGTTTCCATACAAGTGTACGTAGTAGTCTCTAATGATCTTTTGTATTTCTTCAGGGTCAGATGTGACTTCATCTTTTGTGTTTCTGATTGTGCTTATTTGGTTTCATTCTCGTTTTTTCTTGGTCAGTCTAGCTAGGGGACCATTGATCTTGTTTATTCTTTCAAAGAAACAGCTTTTTGTTTCATTGATTTTTTGTATTATCTTTTTGTCTTCTATGTCCTGGATTTGGGCTTTTATTTTGGTGATCCGGGTTCTTCTGCTGAAATTAGGGTTTTTGTGGTCTTGCTTTTCCAACTTCTTTAGGTGGCTTGTTAGGTTGTTAATTTGTGTTCCTTCCATTTTCTTCATGTGTGTCTGTAGGGATATAAATTCCCCTCTTATTACAGCTTTTAAGGCGTCCCAGAGATTTTGGTAACATGTTTCTTTATTTTCATTTGTTTCCAGGTATATTTTGATCTCTGTTTTGATGTCATCATTGACCCAGGAGTTGTTTAGCATCATGCTGTTTAGTGTCCTTGTGTTTGTGGGTTTTGGGGGGACCTTGTTGGTGTCAATGTTTATTTTTATTCCACCGTGGTCCGAAGAAGGTGCATGGTAGAATTTCAGTCCTTTTAAATTTGCTTATGCTTGATTTGTGTCCAATGATGTGGTCGATCTTAGAATATGTTCCATGTGGTGATGAGTAGAATGTGTATTCTGTGGTCTTTGGATGGAGTGTTCTGTAGGTATCAATTAAGTCCATTTGGTCCAGAGTCTTATTGAGGTTCCAGATCTCCTTGCTGATTTTTTGTCCTGATGATCTGAGGGTTGTGAGTGGTGTATTAAAGTCCCCAGTTATGATGGTGTTAGAGTCAATATCTTTCTTTAGTTTTCCTAGAAGTTGCTTTATGAATGTTGGCGCACCTATGTTGGGTGCATATATGTTTAGGATAGATATTTCTTGTCGATGGAGTGAACCTTTTATCATTATGTAGTGGCCCTCTGTATCTTTTTAAATTTTTGATAGCTTAAATAATATTTTGTCTGAAATTAGGATCGTGACTCCTTTCTTTTGTGTTCCATTTGCCTAAAAATTTGTTTCCCATCCTCTTACTTTGAGTCTGTGTATGTCCTTTCTAGTGAGATGGGTCTCTTAAAGGCAGTATATTGTTGCCTGGTGATATTTTATCCATTTTGTCATTCTATGTCTTTTCAGTGGTGCGTTTAGTCCATTCACATTCAGGCTAATTATCGAAATGTGAGAGTTCATCCCTATCATGGAGTTCTTATTGAGTTGTTGTTCTTCCACGTGGTTTTTTCTTTCTTTTGGTTTTGGGGTTGGTTCGTGTATATTTTATTCTTTTCCCTGTACTCTTGTGAAGAACGTTGTTCTTTTTTCCTTTTCTTCCTTGTTTAGTACTTTCTTAAGTGTTTCATGTAGAGATGGTTTGGTGGCAGCATAAGTTCTTAGGGATTGGATATCTGGGAAAGATTTTAATTCTCCCTCACTGATGAAGCTTAGCTTGGCCGGGTAGGTTTTTCTTGGTTGAAATTTTTTATCTTTTAGGACTTTGAAGATAGGGCTCAAAGCTCTCTTAGCCTGCAGGGTTTCTGCAGATAAATCTGCTGCTATTCTGATTGGTCTTCCATGGCAGGTGATCTGGCCTTTTTCTCTTGCTGCCTTTAGGATTTTTTCTTTTGTGCCTACTTTATTTAGGCGAATTATTATGTGTCTAGGAGTTGGTCTTCTCATTTGTTTCTTGCAGGGGTTCTCTGAATCTCTTGTGTTTGAATTTTTGCAGCACTGATTAGATAAGGGAAGTTTTCTTGAATGATCTCATGGAAAGTTTGTTCCAATGTGGTCTCTGTTTCTCTTTCTGCCTCAGGGAGTCCGATTACTCTTAGCTTAGGCCTCTTGAGGTAGTCACTCATCTCTTGAAGGTTTTGTTCTGTCTTTTTGAGCTTATTTTCTGTGTTTTTAAAAGTTTGGGTTATTTCTATATTTTGGTCCTCAAGCTCTGAGATTTTTTCTTCCACTTGGGTAATTCTGCTTTCCATGCTTATCAGTTTGTTATTTATTTCACTCACAGTATTCTTTATTACTCATTATCTCAGATATCAGCTCCTCTCTTGTTTCTTCTTGTGTCTCCTCAATTCTTTTTAATCTCTCCATTATTGTTTTGATATCTACATTTGCAGTTTGAGACCCTTCATTCTGGGGGCTTTTCATTGTTTGCATTCCAAAATCAGTTTTCTCAGTGTCTGCTCTCCCTGGAGTCTGGGAGAGACCCATACTCTTCTTTTGGTTTTTCTTCATTTGTGTAGGTTTTTCTCCCTCCCCCCTTTCCCTCCCCTTCTTCAATTCTGTTTTTTAGGGAAGATGGGGTTGCTTTTATTTCTCTTCTGCAATGTCGTGTTCTTCCTTATGAGGGTCTTCTGGCTTTCTTGACTTTTCCCTCTGCTTTACAGTCTGTCTATTCAGCCATATGTAGTCTTGGTCCCTAGATTTAAAAAGGGGGCATATAAAAGAGGAAAATAATGGAGGAAGGGAGGGTCAATAGGGAGTTAGAAAGAGAGAAGTGTGAGAGGGAAAACAGATATACATACCAACTATCAGGTGAGAAAGAGACACAGGACCAGGAAGAAATGAAGAAAGACACGTAAGAAAGATTCCCTAAAGAGTACTGATAGATACACAGAGACAGGCCAATAAAATTGAGAAACAGTGTAAGTCAGAAGGTAAACAACAGACGTGATCTAAACCAACAGTTACAATGGTAAAATCATAAGTCAAAATAAGCGAAAAAAGAGAAGTGCGAGAGGGAAAACAGGTGTACATACCAACTATCAGGTGAGAAAGAGACACAGGGCCGGGAAGAAGTGAAGAAAGACAGGTAAGAAAGATTCCCTAAAGAGTACTGATAGCTACACAGAGACAGGCCAATAAAATCGAGCAACAGTGTAAGTCAGAAGGTAAACAACCGACGTGATCTAAACCAACAGTTTCAATGATAAAATCATAAGTCAAAATAAGCGATCAGACTAGAGTCACTTCTCTGATCTCCGTTTCCAGCCTCTCCCTTTTGTTTTTCATTGCAGAGTAGGGGTGGGGCTTTGTCTCCTGTTTCACATTGTTGCCTTAGGAACTGAGGTAAAGTTTGTTGATAGGTGGGCGGGGCAATGGAAGTCTCTGCCTGGAGAATGACAAGGTAGTTTAAGCAGATCTGTTTTTCTCCACTTGTCTGGGTCCCTTGGCTTGGGGTCTCACGTTGAGTGCCTTATCCAGGGTGGGCTCAGAGTTCCAGAGCTCCAAAGCTCCAAAGGGCAGGCAGTGGGTGGTGAGAGTGGCTCTGGGCCTCCCACAGGGTACTTCAGCCAGGAATGGGACCGGTGTCTCTGAGGTGTGGGCATCCAGAGCCTCCCTGTGTGACCGGTGGCTTGGTGCCAGGTGCTGGGCTGGAGACAATGCAGCCGGGGAGGGAGCCGGAGGGGGCTGGGACCCAAAACTCCCATGCAGGCAGTGGAATAGCAGCAGCAGGGGGGTGTAATATCTGGCCTTAGAAAATGAGGCAGTTTGTTGATAGGTGGGCGGAGCAATGGAAGTCTCTGCCTGGAGAATGGCAAGGCAGTTTAAGCAGATCTGTTTTTTTCTGCTTGTCTGGGTCCCCTGGCTTGGGGTCTTGCTCTGAGTGCCTCAGCCAGGGTGGGCCCGGAGATCCAGAGCTCCAAAATTCCAAAGGGCAGGTGGTGAGCGGCGAGAGTGGCGCTGGACCCCCCACAGGGTACTTCAGCCAGGAATGGGACCGGTGTCTCTGAGGGGCGGGTGCCCAGAGCCTCCCTGTGTGACTGGCGGCTTGGTGCCGGGTGCCAGGCTGGAGACAATGCAGCTGGGGAGGGAGCTGGAGGGGGCTGGGACCGAGACTCTGACACACGCAGTAGAACAGCAGCAGCAGGGGGCCACAGCATCTGGCCCTACGTGGGACCAAAGTTCCCGGGCCTGGCACCAGCACAGTTGGTAGTGGGTGGGGGATGGGGGAAGAGAAGCAATAGCCTTTTTGGGAACTCACATTCAGAGAATCTCACCAGTTCACCTATGCCATCACCATCTTGCTTCAAACTTCTGTTGTTTTCTTATGATAAATCTCTTTCAAGTTATATTGAAACTGGGACTATATCAACCTTCTTCCCAGATGGAAGTAAAAGGATCATATAAATTAATCCTGTTAGTTAACTACAAAACAAGGTGCTATTAAACAGGCTAACTGCCAGGCTCGGTGACTCAGCTTGTAATCCCTTGATTTGGGAGGCTGAGGTGAGTGGACTGCCTGAGCCCACGGGTTTGAGCATTGCCTGGGCAACTTGGTGAGACCTCACTTCTACAATAAATCAAAAAATTAGCTGGGCGTGGCAGTGCGCACCTGTAGTTCCAGCTATTTGGAAGGCTGAGGCAGAAGGATTGCCAGAGATCAGCAGGTCAAGGCTGCAGTGGCCTGGAGTGGCTACTACACTCCAGTCTGGGATGCAGAGTGAGACTCCAACTCAAAAAAACCCCCAAACAAACAAACAAACAAAACAGGCAAACTAAGACAAAGCAAAAGAGATTTTTTAAAGACCAGATAAAAATCCAGCAATGTTTCTAAGTCGTTTCTCTGAGACATTGCAGCAGCTTGCTAATATTGATTTAAACTCTCTGTAGGGACAAATTCTTTTGGCTATGTATTTTTATCACCCAGTCAACACTGGATATTAGGCACAAACTCCAAAAATTAGGAAAAGGCACATACAAACCCCTCAATTTGAACTATTGGACATGGCCTTTAAAGTCTTTAGCAATCAAGAGAAGGAAAGAATGCAGGACCTCAAACATAAGTGAGAAGCATTTCAGCTTTTATCTACCACTTTAGCACAAAGAGCCACCACTAATAATCTTCCACCCCAAACAGTCAATTGCAGAAGGGATACACAGCCCCCTTCCCAGGTTTGTTTCCAATGCCATCAAAATGGGCATATGGCCAACGGCTGTCAAGCTCTGCCACCTGCAAAACCCTGTCCCAAACACAAACAGTATGGACATTGGGCTCATGATTGCCTCATTCACCCAGACGGAGGAAAGCACATGGCCCAGAAGCTTGCTGCAAATGAGGGATACCAGGCACCTTGCACGATCTCAGAAGGGGATATCTTAGGCTTGCTCCAGTCAGATTGACTCACCCCTGTCTTGGTAGCCCCAATGTCTTCGGAACAAACTATTAAACCAACCGAGCCTAGGATGGAAATATCAGTAGCTGGCAGTGTTATATCATTTGTTATTGGTACGAGGGCTACATGCTCAGTTCTACTTGAATTTCCTGGTCCACTTCTTCCTTCACCCCGTTCAGTTGTGGGAGTACAGGGCATTATATCCAGGTCCCTCACTATGCCATTACTTCCATGTGTTCTGGGAGATAAAATATTTCAGCACTCCTTCCTTGTTATGCCAACGTGTCCAGCTCCATTATTGGGAAGGGACATGACAAAATTGGAACTCGTATTATTCTTTACCCTGAGACATCACCACTGTATTTTTGGGTGCCTTTGTTTAGTTTTGGATTATCCTGATAGTTCTACATTGGATCCTATTCAAGCTCTTCCACTGCATATAAACTTGTTGCTTTGGTTAGAGCTCTGAGGTTAGGAAAAGTGTAAAGAAGGCTGTTGGTATGAGGTATGTTTTTAGTAAGAAAGGATAAAGGAAAGAGAAAAAAATTTTGTATAGGAAAGGATCTTGTATGGTACATTTTTGCTCTATAATAGAATGGCTGATCAAAGGAAAGTATAGAACAAAAATAGAAGGTTCAAGCATGCTGAAAAATGGTATGAGTATGTCAAACATGGTAGGTGAAAGATTGTGAAAAGAAGTGAAAGGAATTCTATAAACACTTGAAGCTACAAAAAGGTTCTATAAATTTACCATTAATATCAAGTACACTAATGCTAGGCCAACATGCTACTCAAAGACCAGAGCATTAACTTCTTAATTAACGATCTCCAAAAGAATTTTCTTCTTTAAACAACGGGGGGGGGGAGAAAGAGACAAAAGTCAACTAGCCCTCCCTCACTGTCTCTGTTACAAAAGAGTGAGGTTTTTTTCCTCCCCCACTCCTTTGTTACAAAAAAGCGAGGTTTTTTTTTTCTTTTCAAAATCTTTGGATTATCATTTTGGCTAAATAAGCAACTTTTACAATAACTACTGTGATTTTGTGTTGTAACATTATGCTTTTAAAAACTTTAAGACTTAAACTCTTAAAGTTCTCAATCAATCTCTTTAGGGTGAGATAAGAAGCAAGATCCAGGAATCACACCTGCCCCACACCCTCCTCCTGAATTTCCTGCAGACCAGGTACAAGGATTACTATCCAACATAGAATGCATGGCAAAATAACTAGGCTTCACCCTCTAGCATATCAATTGTAAAAGTATATCAGACCTATTATAAAAGCAAAGGAAATTGTTTTCTCTTGCCAATGTTTACCTGTTTTGAATTCTCAATTTAAGCTACAACCTAACCACATGTCTCTAATGATTTCAATTTTACTTTCTTCAGACTTTGTCAAAGTGGCTGTATTTCCTTGTTAAAGCACAACTATAGATAATTTACAAAGGAATATTTCAACTTATGCTAATGAATACATATAATTTACAGGACTTTCACTTTTCCAACATTGTTTTTGGGGCCATAGCCTTATTCATCACCATTTGCGTAATACTTTGTGCCTATGCTCTCGCTTGTTGTTTTATTAAATTCAATAGCATTTGCTTAAGGTCCCGCCATTTCCTGTTCATGCCCTTGGAAATAGATAGGTAGGGACATTGCTGTGACCCATCCCAGCAGGAAGTAGATACAGAAGAATGATCTTCGCCCCATTTCCCAGGATTATAAGAATATTTCCAAGAGCAGGAGTGAGAAATGAAAGAACAGACTGAGAGTGGGAAGCCATTTTTCATCTTGTTCTTAAACCCTGACACAATGATGAGAAAGTAGAAGTTATGCTTTTGGAGAAATGCACATTTTAAGTAAAATTAACTTTGCTGACTTTGCCTTTTCAGGAACAGACTTCCTGGTGTCAGGTATCTATCTCATAGTGTCAATCAAGCTTGCCTAAAGTAAAGGGAATTTACAAAGCCTAAGACATCATGCACTGGGCAAGGATTGAAACAGTCCTGAAACTTGTAATTACAAAAGTTATAACCACTCAGAGGGAGAGCAGGTGGAGATTCGATCTTCCAGTAAATTGGACACCATCTACAGAGAAGCCAAGGATCCCCCAAAGCTACCCACTGAGAATGCCTAGGAGATAAGGGGAGGTGCACCCTCCATTAGGTCTAAGGAATGTCATTTGGGAAGGTGCAGGAGAATTAGAATCCTTGTCACCTCCTTCTCTAGAGGCTATGATAATGTGGGCAAACATTAATGGTTCTCTGTGTCACAGGTTCTCCAAGACATCCTCAGGTGGTCGATAAGGAAGTCACAGCACTTTCAGCAGTCACGTGCAACATCTCCAAGAAAAGGATTTAAGCCAGGACTCTGAGGGGCTATGAGGCCACACTCATCTAGAGTGTAGGCCCACTCCCTGTCTGTGGGGGGTGAATTTTTCCATAAATAAATCTTTTCTTCTCTCATCTCTGTGTGTTGCAATTCTTTGCAATTTACTCGGATCTCTGGGTTCCCAGCGTGAATCTCCAGCTTGCCAGTCCCAGCAGTGCTGCGTGCTTCCTCTCTGCCTCTCCACCCTCACCCTGTCCATCCATACCCTAACATTGGCCTTCAGGGTTCTGAACAGGAATTGGTTTCGAGTTCCAATTTCCATAAGGGTATCTACTGCGTTTTCTAAGATTCTTATAGTTTGAGGTTTTTCATTTAGGTCAAGTATCAAGTTTAGGTTCTGGATCTTCTTGTAGATTTTTTGCCTCAATGATCTGTCTAGAGTTGTCAGTGGGATATTTATGTCCTCTGCTATAATAGTGTTAGAGTCAATATATTTTTTTAGTTTATTAAGTAGTTGTTTTATAAATGCTGGTGCTCCTGTTTTGGGTGCATATATGTTTAGGATGAATATTTCTTGCTGATGGATTGAACCTTTTATTATGTACTGTCCTTTTGCATCTTTTTAAATTTTGGATAGCTTAAAGGTTGTTTTTTCTGATATTAATATCGCAACTCTGCCTTCTTTTGTGAGCCATTTGCCAGGAAACTCATTTTCTATCTTTTAACTTTGAGTCTGTGTGTGCCCCTTGTAGTTAGATGAGTCTCCTGAATGCAGCAAATAATGGGGGCATGGTTTCTTATCCAGTCCACCAGTCTGTGTCTTTTCAGTTGTGCATTTAGTCCATTCACATTCAGGCTAATTATTGAAATGTGGAGTTTTGTCCCTGTCACGATAGAGTTGCTGTTGTTCCTCCTTATTTGGTGTCTTGCCTTTGTTTTGCGGTTGATTCATGTGTGTTTTCTATATTTTTCATGTACTCTTGTGAAGAACATTGTCATTCTTTTCTCCCTTTTTTCAGTGTTTAATTCTTTCTTAATTCTTTCTTGTAGAGGTGGTCTAGAGGCAGCATAAACTCTTAGGGATTGGATATCTGGGAAAGATTTTAATTCTCCCTCACTGATGAAGGTTAGCTTGCTGGGTAGGCTATTCTTGGTTGAAATTGTTTATCTTTGAGAACCTTGAACATTAGGCTCCAAGATCTGCTAGTCTGAATGGTTTCTGGAGATAAATCAGCTGTTATTCTAATTGGTCTTCCCTGGTAGGAGTCTGATCTTTTTCTCTTGCTGCCTTTAGGATTTTTTCTTTTATACCTACTTTCTTTAGGTGAATTAGTATGTATTTGGGAGTTGGTCTTCTCATTTGTTTTTCTGCAGGGAATATCTGCATCTCTTGTGTTTGAATTTTTGCATCACTGATGAGATGGAGGATGTTGTCTTGAATAATTTCATGGAATGTTTGTTCTAGCATGGTCTCTGTCTCTCTTTCTGCCTCAGAAAGTCCCATTACTTTTAGATTCTATCTCTTGAATTAATTGTTCATCTCCTGAAGGTTTTGTTCTGTCTTTTTAAGCTTTGTTTCTATGTTTTTGACAGTCTGGGTTAGTTTTGTATTTTGGTCTTCAAGGTCTGAGATTCTTTATTTTACTTGGCTAATTCTGCTTTCCCTGTTTATTAATTTGTTGTTTATTTCAATCATGGTATTCTTTTCTGCTACTATTTCTGTTTCAGTTCCTTCCTATTTTCCTCTCGTGTCTCCTCAATTCTTTTTATTCTCTCTATTAATGTGTTGATGTCTGGGTTTGTCATATGTGACCAGTAATTCTGGGAGATCCTCATTTTTGAGTTCTGAAATATGTTTTCTCAGTGTCTGACCCCCCATGGTCTGTGTGAGACCTGTATTCTTCTTTTGGTTTTTCTTCATTTGTGTAGATTCTCGTCCCCACTTTTTACTTTTTTTTCTTCCCCTGTCTTCTTTAATTCTGTTGTTCAGGGGTGGAGGGTTTGTTTTACTTCTATTTGTTCAATCTCTTATTCTTTCTTATGTATATTCTCTGGCTTTGTTCAATTCTGGAGCTGAACTGTAGGTTTGGGGAGATCCTTTTTGCAGTTTTGAAATTTAATTGAGGGGGGAGTTGTGATTCAAAATCTATCTGCATATCCCAGTATCCACTGACAAGCGTATGGATAATCTGTAACCCACTTCCCATTGCCTTGCAATCTGTCCATGCAGTGAAATTATATGTTTACTCCCCGAAAGCAAAATGAGGTAAGTAAAGGGAAAATAATTGAACAGGGAGTCGGGGATAGAGAGAGGTGGAGAGAGAGAAGAGTAAGAGGGAAAACAGACCAATGTAATGACTAACAAATGAAAAGATACACAAGACAGATACGAGTAAAAAGAAACAACAACAACAAACAAACAAATCAACAACATACGAAAAAGCTAAAACATACAATCATACAGACATACAAGCTAACCAACTTCCTTATTGGTGTACCCACTTTACAAAGGTGAGGTTTAAAGAGAAAAAAAAATAAAATAGAATAGAATAAAGTCAGTAAATTGACAGAATGAAAGTGAGCATGAAAACCTTACTGATAACAGTAAGAAGAGAGAGAAAAGGGAAAAAAAGATGGGTAAGATAAACAGACACTTAATAATAGAAGAAAATTAAAAGAGGGGAACCAAGCTCATTCTGAGACTTTTCCTTTAAGTCCAAAGTTCTTTTAACTCTGATTTCTAGCTCTCATTGCAGGTTGATAGAGTTGTTCACAGTTAGGGTCAGTTGCCCCTGGCCTGCTGTGGAGGATGGTTCAGATCTGGGTTGCCTGCTAAATCTGTCACTCAGATCTGGTCTGTGTCTCTATAGCACGGAGGAGGGACTTCTGACCCTCCCATTTTTGTTACCTTGGATCCCAAGTTGGGAGATGGGCTGAGCTGGGTGGAGCTGGTATCACTGCTCCAATTGATCTATTATTCCTCTGAAGGCCAAGACTGCCAGGCAATGCAGACCAGCATAGCAGTGGGCTACTCCAGCTGAGCTGGGTGGAAGTCAGTGGCCACCTAGGGTTGGAGGGAGTAGGCAATGGTGGTGGCAATGGCAGCTGCCACTTCAGTGGTGTGTGGGAGGAGCTCCATGAGCCTGGCTCTGGGTTAGGGGTGGGGCATGGCAGTGGCAGTGGTGACAGCAGTTTCAGTAGTGTGGTGCTTGGGGGAGGCTTCATGGGTCCGGGAGTCGTGGGTCACCTCAGGCAAGAGTGGAGTAACAGTGGCGGCAGCACTGGCAGTGGCAGCGTTAGCAGCAGCTGATCACTGTATGAAGAGTAGGCTGGCAATGAGGAGAGCTGCAGCCCCCGGGGGAGAGCAAGAGTCTTTATGGTTGTTCTCTTTCACGGAAGGTCTCACGGACCAAGCAGCCCCATTGCCGTCTTAGTAGAGGTTTGATAGATTATTCTTAAGTAAATCAATTATGAATAAGGAGAGCTCCATCCAGAGTAATTCCCAGAATTAGGGCCATAAGTTCTTAAATGGGAAAAATACAGTCTTCCACTTTTCTTCCTACAAAAAATTCCTCTTTATCTTTTGCAGTACTGTGAATTTTCATTATCTACAAAATAAGGATTGTAATTTAAATGAGGATGACTCTGATTCTATAGATTTCCCAGGAAAACAAACATTGCCATATACACAATATTAAGTATTCCCGTTCATGATTCTGAGATGTCTTTCACATTTTTAGATATTTTAATATACTTTAAACAGTATATTTAATTGGCAATATATGTCTTTTACCTCTTTTCCTCCTCAGCTAATGTACTTCTACCTATGTTTTTATTCCAGTTACCATTGTGAGTTGAATTTTACTCCAAAAATTTAGACAGAAATTTTTAACTTTATTATCCATTAAGATATTAATAAGTTAGATTGGACCCTAATCTAATATGAATGACTAACTTTATTATCTGAAGATGACAAGAGATGCAAAGAGAAAAAAGCCATATAAATACAGCAGCATACAGGGAGAATCCAGTCTTATGAAGATGGAGGCAAAAATTGGAGTTGTGCTACCACAAGGTAAGGAATTTTGGGACCAACAGAAGGTGAGAAGAATTCATTAAGCATTCTTCCACAACCTGGGCAACATAGAGAGATCTCATCTCAACAAAAAATTAAAAACAATTGCAGAGTTTCACGGTGTTCACCTATAGTCATAGCTACTTGGGAGGCAGTGATGGGAAGACTGTTTGAGACCAGGAAGTTGAGAAAACAGTGAGCATGCAGTGACTGGGATTTATCCAGAGTAGCAGAGTAAGACTCTGTCTCAAAAAATAGACAAACAGCACAGCATTCTCCCATGGAAACTTCAGAACCATCATGATTCTGTTGATGATTTTAATGTTGTAATCGATTTGTAGGCTAGTTCTATTAGCTTCCACTTATGCTATGGATGTTTTTGCCTTTTGCCTCTCATGGGAAAAAAAGATGGGTAAGATAAACAGACAAAGAATAATAGAAAAAAATTAAAAGAGGGAAATCAGCCACAATACTAGTATTATGATTTTGTGATGTTATTTGAATTGTACAACAACACTTCTGTTGAAATGTTTTTTACTTCTAAAAAAGAAGGACAAGGATTTACATATGAGCTATCAGTGTCATGTTCTGTGCATGGTCGCTACTCATTCAAAAAGAAAATTCTATTAATTGCTTCTCAAGTCTGCTTTGAGTAATATTACCTTGGCATTCTGAATTTTAGCCATAAAAATATTTGCACCACGAAGGTGGAAAATGCCACCTAGGATCATTTCAAATATCTCTTTCAGAATTAGCCTGGTACTGGGTTGCCATTTAAAAAGCCAGTGTGATGACTCCAAGTGATTATACTTCAGCCACAAAAAAATGAAATACCTCAGCATCTTCCTAAACAAAGAAGTGGAAGACCTTTACAATGAGAGCTACAAAACACTGCTCAAAGAAATCCAAGAAGACACAAACAAATGGAAAAATATTCCATGCTCATGGATAGGAAGAATTGACATTGTTAAGATGACCATCCTACCAAAGACAATCTATAGATTCAACGCAATACCCATTAAGTAACCAACATCATTCTTCTCGGACCTGGAAATGACAATGCAGAAATTGATATGGAAACATAAATGACCACGAATAGCTAAAACAAGCCTTAACAAAATAAACAAAGCAGGAGGTATCATACTTCCAGACGTCAAATTTTACTATAAGGTTACAGTAATCAAAACATCCTGGTATTGCTAAAACAAAACAAAACAAAACAGGCACATAGACCAATGGAGCATGGCAGAGTCTCTGGAAGCAAAGCTTCATTCCTCACCCAACTCATCTTTGACAAAGCCTCCAACAACAACCACTGTAGAGAGGAGAACCTACTCAGCAAATGGTGCTGGGAAAACTGGCTGAGCACATGCAGAAGATTGAAATAGGACCCCTGCCTATCACCATACACAAAAATTAACTTTAAATGGATCAAAGACCTAAATGTAAAACCTCAAACGATAAGAATCTTAGAAAACGCAGGAGACACCTTTATGGAAATTGGAACTGGGAACCAATTCTTATTCAGAAACCAAAAGACCAATATCCTAAGAAATAAGATAGACAAGTGGGACCTCATTGAATAAATGAGTTTCTGCAAAGCAAAAGAAACCATCAAGAGAGCAGGGAGACAGCCCACAGAATGGGAAAAATATTTGCCAACAGTATATCTGACAAAGGTCTAACATCTAGGATCTACACAGAACTCAGACGCACTGAAGGGGGAATAAAAGCAGTCCCTTTAAAAACTGGGCAAAAGACATGAATGGACACTTCTCAAAAGAAGATATACAGGCAGCTAACAGATACATGAGAAAGGACTCAGCCTCACTCATCAACAGAGAAATGCAAATCAAAATCACACCGAGATACCACCTAACCCCTGTAGGGATGGTCATTATTAATAAAACAAACATCAACAGATGCTGCCGAGGATGTGGAGAAAAAGGAATGCTTTTACACTGCTGGTGGGAATGCAAACTTGTAAAACCTTTCTGGAAAACACTGTGGTGATTTCTGAAAGAACCAGAAATTTACCTTCCATATGACCCAGCAATTCCCTTATTGGGAATATACCCAGAGGAACTCAAATTATTCTACAAAGGAGATACCTACACACGTGTATTGGTTGCACTTCTATTCACAATAGCAAGAGCATGGAACTAGCCATGCTGCCCATTGAAGCTGTAATGGATAAAAAAAATGTGGTACATATACACAATGGAATATTATGAAGTCATAAAGAAGGACAAACATATGGACTTTGCAGCAACCTGGATGGATTTGGAGTTGATAATACTCAGTGATTTATCACAGAAACAAAGAACAGAGCTCCATATGTTCTCACTCATAAGAGGACCTTGACAAATTATAATGCTATAATAAAGCATTTGGCAGTAATGGAAAACTGTCAAGGGGGTGGATTGGCAGTTGAAGGAAACTGCTAGGGGAGAGAAGGGCATACCTCATCAAGAGGGATACCTGCATGATCAATGATTTTTTACCTAACCCTGTATTGTACCCCACATCTTTATAATAAAAATTTATATTAAAAAGCCTAGAATACCTAGGCATATAAGAAGCATTTCCCCAAACAATAAAAGCCATCTGTGATAAACCTGCTGCCAACACTTTGCTCAATGGGCAGAATCTGGAAGCACTCATCCTTAGAACTGGTAGAAGACAAGTATCCCCCTTCTCTCCCCTCTTGTTCAACATGGTGTTGAAATTTCTAGCTAGAGCAGACTTCTGGCAAGCTGGCAATGAGGCAGCTTGGTTTGTGAGACCCTCTGTGAAAGATAACAATCATAAAGGCTCTAGCTCTCTCTTAGGGGGCTGCAGCTCTCATTGTCAGCAGCCTGCTCTTCATCCTGAGCATGGCCATGGCCACCACTCAACCACCTCAGCAATCTAAGCCACCAGCACAGCCATGGATACTGCTGCTGTGGCTATTGCCCCACCCTTGCTGGAGGCAAAACACAGCCCCAGATCATGACACCCTCGCTGCACAATCTACTGAAATTGCTGCCACTGCTGCCACTGCCACGCCCTACCCTTCATCCAGAGCCAGTCTCATGGAGCTCCTTCCACACACTGTGAAGCAGTAGCTAACACTGCTACTGCCATTGCCTGCTCCCTCCCATCCTGGGTGGCCTCCGACTTCGCCCCACTAGGCTTGCATTGATTTGCAGTCTCCAGCTGCTGCAGATAAAGATCAACTGGAACAGTGAGATAGCACACCTGCTGAGGATCCAAGGTAACAACATCAAAATGGGAAAGACAGAGTTTTTCCCCTTGATAAATAGACATAAGTCAGAGCTGAGTGGTAGACTTGGCAGGGAGTGCAGATCTGAACCACCCTCCACAGCAGGCCAGAGCAACAGACCCTAACTGTAAACAAATCTACCAGCCTGCAAAGACAGCTAGAAATCAGAGCTGAAAGGACATTGGACTTAAAGGAAAAGTCTCAGAGTGTGCTGGGTTGGTTCTGTTAGTTTACTGACTTTATTCTATTCCTTTTTTGTTTTGTTTTGTTCTTCTTTGTTTTTTTCCCTGTAAACCCCATCTTTGTATACAGGAATAGCACACTAATAAGGAGTTTGGTTAGTTTGTATGTTAGCATCATTGTATGTTTTAGTTTTTTGTATGGTTGTTGGTTAGTTTGTGGTTTAGTTTTTTGTATGGTTGTTGGTTAGTTTGTGGTTATTATTGTTTTTCTTTTTACTTGTTTTAGCCTTTGTGTCTCTTTCCATTTGCTAGTCGGTACACTTTTCTGTTTTCACTCTTACTCCTCTCTCTCCACCCCCCTTATTCCCCCACTGCTGCCTGCTCCATTCTCTTCTCTTTGTAAACCTCATTTTGCTTTCAGGGAGTAAACCTACAACCCCACTGCATAGGCAGATTCCAAGGCAGTGGGAAGTGGGTTTCAGATTATCCATACACCTGTTGGCGGACACCGGGTTCTGCAGATAGATTTTGAATCACAGCTCCCCCCTTAAGCAAATCTCAAAACAGCAAAAAGGACAGCCCCAACCCACAGTCCAACTCCAGAATTGAACAAAGCAAGAGGAAATGCATAAGGAAGATTAGGAGATTGAACAAACAGAAGTAAAAGAAACCCCTCCACCCCTGTATAACAGAATTAAAAATGGGGAAGGGAGGGAAGGAAAAAGTAGGGAGGGAAAATCTGCACAAATGAAGAAGAACACAAAGAAATTCTTCTTCCGTGTGAATATAGGTATCACACGGACCCCTGAGAGGTCAGACACTGAGAAAATATACTTTGGAAAACAAACAAAAAAGAGACCCTACAATGACTGGTCACATGCAACAAACCCAGATATCAAGACATTAATAGAAAGAATAAAAAAATTGAGAAGAGACAAGAAGAAAATATAAAAGAGCTGAGACCAGAAATAACAGCAGTAAAGAATACTGTGATTGAAGTAAATAACAAACTAATATGCATGGAAAGCAGAATTAGCCAAGCAGAAGAAAGAATCTCAGAGCTTGAAGACCAAAATACAGACCTAATCCAGCCTGTCAAAAACAGAAAAGAAACTTAAAAGGACAGAAAAAAACCTTCAAGAGATGAGCGATTACTTCAAGAGACCGAACCTAAGAGTAATTGGCCTTCCTGAGGCAGAAGAGAAACAGAGACCACACTAGAACAAACATTT
Organism: Cephalopachus bancanus; assembly: GCA_027257055.1. Lineage (NCBI taxonomy): Eukaryota > Metazoa > Chordata > Mammalia > Primates > Tarsiidae > Cephalopachus > Cephalopachus bancanus. Next base: position 1,846,002 of record JAPVLO010000522.1, on the reverse strand, counting down.
CATGAAATCATTTAATAAAACTTTCCTCATAGCGTCAGTGATGCAAAGAATCAAACACAAGAGATTCAGAGAACCCCTGTAAGACAACAAATGAGAAGACCAATTAACAGACACATAATAATTCACCTAAACAAAGTAGGTATAAAAGAAAAAGTCCTAGAGACAGCAAGAGAAAAAGGTCAGACTTTCTACCAAGGAAGATCAATGAGAAAAGCAGCAGATTTATCTACAGAAACCCTTCAGGCTAGGAGATCTTGGAGCCCAATCTTCAAAGTGCTCAAAGATAAACAATTTCAACCAAGAGTAACCTACCCAGCCAAGCTAAGCTTCATCAATGAAAGAGAATTGAAATCTTTCCCAGACATCCAATCTCTGAGAACCTATGCAGCCTCCAGACCACCTCTACAAGAAATACTTAATAAAGTATAAAACACAGAAGAAAAGAGAGAAGAGTGACAACGTTCTTCACAAGAGTAAAGAAAAAGATGGAAAACACACATGAATCAATCCCAAAACCAAAGTAAAGAAAACAAATAAACAGGAACAACAACAACTCTATAAGAACCTCATGACAGGGAAAAACTGCCACATTGCAATAATTAGCCTGAATGTGAATGGACTAAATGCACCACTAAAAAGACACAGAATGGTGAACTGGATAAGAAACTATGACCCCATTGTTTGCTGCATTCAGGAGACTCATCTCACTACAAGGGGTACACACAGACTAAAGTTAAAAGATGGAGAATGAGTTTCCAGGCCAGTGTATCACAAAAGAGGGTAGGAGTTGTAATCTTAATATCAAACAAAATAACTTTTAAACTATTAAAATTTTTAAATGGTACAAAAGGATACTATATAATGATAAAACATTCAATCCATCAACACAAAATATCCATCCTAAACATATATGCACCCAAAACAAGAGCACCAGTATTCACAAAACAACTACTTAATAAACTAAAAAAAAAAAATTGGCTCTAACACTCTTATAGCAGAGGACTTAAATATCCAACTGACAACTCTAGACAGATCATTGAGGCAAAAAAATCAACAAGAAGATCCATATCCTAAATTTGACACTTGACCAAATGGACTTAGTGGATACCTACAGATTATTCCACCCAACAAACACAGAGGATACATTTAACTTATCACCACATGGAACCTACTCCAAGATTGATCACAATCTTGCCCATGAATCAAGCATAAACAAATTCCACAAAGTTGAAATCTTACCATGTACATTCTCAGACCATAGTGGAATAAAAGTAAACATTAAAACCAAGAACATTTCCCCAAAGCTCAAAAAGACATGGACATTAAACAGCATGATGCTGAACAATGACAGGGTCAACACTGAAATCAAAGAAGAAATTGAAAGATTCCTGGAAACAAATGAAAATGAAGAAACATCTTACTAAAATCTCTGGGATGCCATGAAATCAGTTTTAATAGGGGAATTCCTATCTCTATGAGCATGCATCAAGAAAACGGACAGATCACAAGTGGAGAGCCAAGCAAATCACCTAAGGGAGTTAGAAAGAGAACACCATCAAAAACCCAACTTTAGCAGAAGAATCCAAATCACAAAAATAAGATCCCAAATATGGGACATAGAAGACAAAAATATCACAGAAAACATCCACAAAGCAAAAAGCTGTGTCTTTGAAATAATTAACATGATTGATGGACCCCTAGCCAGAATGACCAAGAAAAAGAGAGAAAAAATCCAAATAAGAACAATCAGAGATACAAAAGATCAAATCACAACTGACCCCTAGGATATACAAAAGACTGTCAAAGATTACCATGCACACCTATATGGGAAAATCCTTAACAACGTAGATAAAATGGAGGAATTTTTGACATCATATAACCTACCCAGGTTAAAACAAGAAGAAATTGAGACACTAAATAGACCCATAACAACCCAGGAAATTGACTCTGTCGTATGAAAACTACCTACCAAAAAAAAAAAAAAAAAGCCTTGGACCAGATGGCTTTCCAGCAGAATTCTACAAAACGTACAAGGAGGAGATGATACCAATCCTATTGAAGGTATTCCAGGCAATTGAGAAATATGGAATTTTCTCCAAATCGTTTTACGAAGCCAGTATTACACTGATACCCAAACTGGGCAAAGGTCCAACAAAGAAAGAGAACTACAGACCAATATCCCTTATATCATCCACCATGATCAAGTAGGCTTCATCCCCAGGATGCAGGGCTGGTTCAACATTCACAAAACCATAAATGTCATTAAATACATCAACAGATGTAAAAACAAGAACCAAATGATTATCTCATTAGATGCAGAAAAAGCTTTTGATAAAATTCATAATCCCTTCTTGATAAAAACCCTGAAACATCTAGGTATAGAAGGAACATACCACAAAATAGTAAGTGCTATCTCTGACAAACCCACAGCTAGCATATTGATAAATGCTCAGAAACTGAAATCATTTCCCCTGAAAACTGGAACAAGACAAGGTTGTCCACTCTCACCCCTCTTGTTCAATATTATGTTGGAAGTCCTACCTCAGACAGTTAGACAAAAGAAGGAAATCAGAGCTATCCAAAGTGGAAAAGAGGAAGTCAGGTTATCCCTCTTTGCTGATGATATGGCCCTATACCTTGAAAATCCAACAGAAATGTAAAATCTTACTTGCACTGATAAAGGACTTTGGAAAGGTCTCAGGGTACAAAATAAACGTTCAAAAGACAGTTGCATTTCTCTACACCAACAACAAGCAGGCAGAGACCCAAATACAAAGCACAATCCCATTCACAATTGCCACACAAAAAAATGAAATACCTTGGCATCTTCCTAACCAGAGAAGTGGAAGACCTTTACAATGAGAGCTACAAAACACTTCTCAAAGAAACCCATGACACAAACAAATGGAAAAGTATCCCATGCTCATGGATAGGAAGAATCAACATTGTTAAGATGTCCATCCTACCAAAGGCAATCTACAGATTCAATGCAATACCCATTAAGTTACCAGCATCATTCTTCTCAGACCTGGAAATGACAATGCAGAAATTAATATGGAAACATAAACGACCATGGATAGCCAAAACAATCCTTAGCAAAAGAAACAAAGCAGGAGGTATCACACTTCCAGGCTTCAAACTTTACTATAAGACTACAGTAATCAAAGCAGCCTGGTATTGGTACAAGAATAAGCACATAGACCAATGGAAAATGATAAAGATTCCAGAAGCTAAACCTCAATTCCTCAACCAACTCGTCTCTGACAAAAGCTCCAATAACAACCACTGGGGAGAGGAGAACCTATTCAGTAAGTGGTGCTGGGAGAACTGGCTGAACACATGCAGAAACTTGAAACAGGACCCCTACCTTTCACCATACACAAAAGTTAACTCTAAATGGATAAAAAACCTAAATGTAAAACCTCAAACTGTAAGAACCTCAGAAAATGCAGGAAACACTCTTGTGGAAGTTGGAACTGGCAACTGATTCCTGACCAAAACCCTAAGTGCTCATAAGAGAAATCGATTCCTGACCAAAACCTGATGGTCATAAGAGATAAGACAGACAAGTGGGACGTCATTAAACTGACAAGCTTCTGCAAAGCCAAAGAAACCATTAAGAGAGCAGGGAGAGAGCCCACAGAATCGGAAAAAAATTTGCCAACTGCATATCTAACAAAGGCCTAATATCTAGGATCTACCAGGAACTCAAATGTGCTGAAAGGAAAAAAGCAAACAACCCCTTTAAAACGTGGGCAAAAGACATGTATAGACACTTCTCAAAAGAAGATATATGGGCAGCCAACAGACACATTAATAAGTGCTCAGCCTCATTTGTTGGGAGCCAGCCTTGGAGGCCCACCTGATTGACAGAGTCCTGGTGGGACAAAGTCCCTGGACCACAGGGCAAGTCCGGGAAGCTGAGGCCCTTCTGTCTTCTGCCTTTGCTGTTGATATGGCTGAAAAATTCTGTGCAGTCATGAAAGAAGAAAATAGCCTGATTATGCAAAGTATTTTCAGCTGTTGGAAACTCATTGACCATCTTTCCACTTTCCAATACGTTGTTTGACCTGTCCCTTTTTGCCCACGTGATGGCTCTCAACCATGTTTAAAGAGCTTTCTTTCACTTGATCATGGGTTACAGATCCTGTATTTATGGTTCGGATTTGTAACTAATACCTGGTAAAAAGAGATTTCTGATTTTGTTTAAGCAAAGAATTGTTTTGAATATTTTTACTAATTATTGTAGTTATGGTGTTTGTTTATAAGGTTTTACAAGTATAAGCTTACAATCGTAGGCATAAGATTTAAGTGTAGTGAAAGTTTATATAAGGTATGTGTAGGTGATTTGTAAGTTTGTTTTTAGGGGTTTGAGATACATATTAAAGTTTTAGTATATAAGAAGTTAAAGGATTTAGATGTAGAATTTCAGTAAGCGAAACAGGTTTTATCTAACAACCAAAACTACTTTGAGGCCTGAATAACACCACTAAGTTTCTTCTGAGCTGTTCTCCTTAGGAATAAGATGTCCCAGATAAGGAAGACAATGAAAGAATTAGAACAAGAAGAAACTACCAAGGGGCTTGAAAGACCAGAGGGCCTTGTAAAAGAAACTCCTTGTCCATGAAAAAAGGAACATCTGTGCGAGGTGCTTCAGGAGGGTCTCCAGGTGCACATTCCTCCACACAGATGGAAGTATTCTACACATGAACTGCTCCAAAGTCTTGGAGAAACTGCTGTTCTGGGTCCTGGAGACTTTTATTATGGAAAAACTTGTTTTCCTAGATAATTTGAATAAAGAAGTTAAGTTTATAAAGAATTAGAATTGTTAGAAAGATTACAATATGTATTAGTTAATTTGGGATATAAGTTTTGTTTTAAATAGAGTTGTTCAATGAGAAGCTTTAGAATTTTATATGAGTTTTTAAGCTTATAATTTTAAAGTTTTATATTAACTGGTTGCGGGGACTGTTTTTACTTCAAGATAACATCATGTGTTGTAATGGTGTTGTTTTTGGGGTGGAGGTAGTCTCCACTCTTAAAGAGAACTTTAGCCAAGCACAGAGAAGAATACTTAAACTTTTCCTTTAAGCATCATAACATCACAAAAATTCATGTAATTTGTTGTAAGTGATTTGCTTTGCAATGATGATTTTAACTTGCTTTGTAATGATGACTTGCAGAAATTGTTTCCTTGTAAAAAGGAATATAAGTTTGCTGTTAATTAGCAATAAATGGCATCTGAAAGAAGTTCGGAGCCAGTAATGACTCCACACCCGGCCAGGACCAAGAGATTTATTAAAGCAACTGTTACAGAGTGGATCTGTAATGGGAAAAAAGGAAAAGAGAGAAAAAAGAGAGAGTAAGAGAGAGAGAGAGGAAGTGGGAGAGAGGCAGGGAGAGAGCTGCAGAGAGGGAGAGAGCGACAGAGAGAGAGAGAAAGAGTGACCAAGAGAGAGAGTTGCAGGGAGAGGGCTGTACTAAAGCCTTTGTTGTCTGGTGTGTCCGTGCCATTTTGGGAGACGCCCCTCTGGTTGCTTCCTGCACCCTTCAGCATCTGATCTCAGAACAGTTGTCCGAAAGTGCTTTCTTGCAATGTCAACACTGTTCCCACCTTTGGGGTACCCTGGACCCAGCAGGAGCTGGACTCCCTCAGGTGGTGCCCAAACAGGGACCTGAAGGTAATCTTTTTCTTTCTTTTTCGGAACAGTTAGGACCTTACCCAGTGTGCTGCGGACCCCTCTGTAGAGACAGGCAAAGCTAGGAAAGGTAAAAAGTGTTAAGAGCCATGATAGAATCATGGACCAGAGTAAGTCTAAATAGAGGAAAATGTTTATAAGTATTTTGATGAATACATTGTCTAAAAGAGAAATCAAGGTGTCTTCTAATCAATTGACTCGTTTTTTTGCATTTTGTCCAGGAACAATGTTCCTGGTTTCCAGAAGAGGGCACTGTAAATCTGGCTATTTGGGCTAAAGTAGGAGAAGAACTTAAGCTCTATTATACCTCACATGGACCTGAAAAGGTGCCAGCTGATACCTTTGCTTTATGCTATATTATTAGAGATGCCTTAGATCCACAACATGATTTTTCTAAATTCCCTACTAAAGTTATTGCTGGAGACACCCCTTTGCTGGTTATGGCCATGTCTCCAGCCATTCCCATGGCACACCCTTTATGCAGTGATGACTTATCCCCTGATGATGAGATACATTTGGAGGATGAGGCAGTTAAATATCATGAACAGAAGTATCCTGATGATGTGATTAATGTGTCTATTTCTAAGACCCCTGCAAAGGCTACTTTAAGAAATTCAGAGTTTACACCTGGGTATATACCTACAGTTAAAACTCATCAGGTTGGTATACAAGGAGCTAGGAGGGAGACTGAGAAGGAAGGAGATTTTGGTTTTTCTTCTTGCTTTCTGGTACTCTTTGAAACTAACAATGCAGGAAATGAATCACCTTGATGTGAGCCGTTGCCATATAAATTAATAAAGGAACTAAGGGACGTATGTTCCCAATATGGCCCTGTAACTCCTTACACAGTTACTATTATGGAGCAATTTGCTACCCGATGGATGACACAGTATGATTGGCAGACACTTGTTAAAAGTTTTCTATTGGGAGGAGCCTATTTGCTGTGAAGAACTGAATATGAGGATCAGGTGAAAATACAAACGACTCATAATCAGCAGAGACAACCAGGTCAAATTGAAATTACGACTAACATGCTTTTGGGAACAGGACCTTATGAGTCTTCAGATAATCAATTATGCATAAGAAAGCCCTGCTCCAGGTTAATACCTGTGCAAGCACGGCTTGGAGAAAATTACCAGTTGATACAGCTGATACCTCTTCTTTATCAGACATTAAGCAGAAATCAGATGAGAATTATGAGGATTTTGTTTTTAGACTTATTACAGCAGTGAATAGAATTGTTACCAGTGAAGGGGCAGCAAATATTCTTATTAGGCAACTGGCTTTTGAAAATGCTAAGAGTACTTGCCAGGCTCTGATTAGATCAGTAAGAAAAACAGGACAGGTAACTGATTACATCAGAGAATGTGCAGATGTCAGCTCCGATTTTATGCAGGGTGTGGTGATAGCCACTGCCTTGAAAGGAGAAACTTATACACAGTTTGTGCAGGGAATGCAAAATGGCAACAACAAATCGAAAAACAGCTCAGTCTTAACTTGTTATACTTGTGGGCAACCTGGCCATATTAGCAGAAACTGTCCAGCTAAACAAGGGCCACAAAAGGCCCCGATGAAATTGCCTAATGAGGGTTCTCGACCAAAGTCTTTGTGTCCTAGATGTCTGAAAGGTTTTCATGGGCTAAGGATTGCAAATCTAAGTTTCACAAAAATGGCACTCCATTAACAGAACAGCAATCTGCAGTGCCAAATTTGGAAAAAGGTGGGGGGCCTGCCCCAGGCCCAGATAACAATAGGGGTGGCCTCCACCTTGAACCCATTCTTCCCTTTGTCCCATCTCAGAACTCATCAGAGCCACCCAAGGGAGTGCAGGACTGGACCTCTGTTCCTCCACCACAACAATATTAACTCCGACATTTCAGTAACTCCCATTCCAACAGGAGTTCAACCCTGGGCTGCAATGCACCCATAGTCTCCATAGTGGCATTAATGCTTCTTAAATCTTGTAAGTCTCCACTTACCAGATTTTTTCTTTATGACAAATATAGGAGTTCAAGGCCTTCTTCCTGATGGAATAGTAGGAATTATTTTAGGAAGAAGCTCATTATCTCTCCAGAAGTAGCCATTATCCCTGCAGTAGTGGATTCTGATTACACAGGGGAAATTCTGGTGCTTGTTGTTCCCTCTAACAAAACCATACAATTTAATAAAGGTCAGAGAATAGCTCAGTTATTACTTTTACCCTATCACAAAATGGGCAAATCCTTAACTGATGAGCCTAGGGGTGATTCTGGATTTGGTTCAAGTGATTTTGCGTTTTGGATTCAGGAAATTACTGACTCCAGACTTCTAAAAGATTTGTTTATACAGGGAGTTAAAATTAAAGGCTTGTTAGATACAGGGGCAGATGTTTCTTGTATAGCAGGAAAGGATTGGCCTTCTTCTTGGCCAGTGCAGCTAGCCCCTTCAGGACTTATTGGCATTGGTCGAGTACCTTCTGTGGTCAAAAGTTCTCAAATTTTAAACTGGACAGACAATCAAGCATCAGGGACTTTTTTGCCCCTATGTCATCCCTTATATCCCTGTTACACTCAGGGGTGAGATATTCTCACCCAAAAGGGAACACTTTTGTATAGCCCAGGTGACAAGGTGTCAGCACAAATGCTATCCCTTTAAGGGACTGGGAAAAATTGCTATCCCTTTAAGGGACTGGGAAAAATTGGCCAAGGAATAACCATCCGAGTTTCAGAGAGGAAAGACTGGTCTGGCATAGGCTATTCAAATTTATCCTAGGGGCCATTGCTCCTAAAACTGCCGAACCTATTATCTGGAAATCTAACGAACTGGTTTGGTGGAACAATGGCCTACACCCTCAGATAAACTTAAGGTAGCAAAATAATTAGCCCAACAGCAATTAGAGGCTGGTCATATAGAGCCTTCTTGGAATACTCTTGGAATACTTCTATATTTGGAATACTTCTATATTTGTCATAAAGAAAAAAATCTGGTAAGTGGAGACTTACAAGATTTAAGAGGCATTAATGCCACTATGGAGACTATGGGTGCATTGCAGCCCGGGTTGCCATCTCCAGTTGCTATACCTGCTGACTTTAACATCATAGTCATTGATTTACAGAATTGCCTTTTTACTATACCTTTAAATTTTAAGGATTGTAAGAGATTTGCATTTAGCCTTCCCTCTGAGAATCTTAAACAGCCACATCAGAGGTTCCAATGGAAAGTCCTGCCACAAGGATGAAAAATAGCCCCACCTTGTGTCAAAAATATGTTGATGCTGCCTTACAAGATATTAGGCATCAATACCCTGACCTTTACCTGGTACATTATATGGATGACATTTTACTAGCTCTTCAGAATCATGCTCTTTTGCATGACATTTTGAAAAGAACAGTGATGGCCTTGACAAACTGTGGCTTGAAAATTTTCCCCGAGAAAATTCAGACAAATCCGTCTTTTACTTATCTTGGTCAAGTGTTAAACACTCAGTGGGAAACACTCAAGTGACTCAAACTGTGAGTCATCAACCTTTGCAATTAAGAAAAAATCATTTGGTCATTTTAAACGATTTTCAAACATTATTAGGAGATATTAATTGGCTAAGATCTTATTTACATATTACTACTGCAGATTTAAAACCTCTTTTTAATATATTACAGAGGGATTCCTCCCCTACTTCTAAAAGAGTCTTAGTATCTGAGGCAAAAAGGCATTAACTCTTGTAGAAAAGGTCATTGAGTCTCAAAAGGTGAAAAGAGTAAATTATGATTTACCATGGGAATTGATTGTATTGGCTACTTTTCATATGCCAACAGGATGCTTGTGGCAGGAAGGACCTATGGAGTGGCTACATTTACCGGTTTCTTCTAACAAGGTTTTGGCATCTTATCCTTATTTAGTTGCTTTGTTAATAATTAAAGGAAGATAAAGAGGGTGGAACTGTTTGGGAGGGAAGTGGATAATATCATCATTCCGTATGACAAAACTCAATTTCAAACTTTATTATAAACCAATGATGATTGGCAAGTAGCTTTAATTGATTTTAGAGGACAAATTTGTTTCATTTGCCTAAAAACCCATTATTGCAGTTTGTAAAATGCAGTCCCATAATTTTTTCTCATAACTGTTCCTTGGTTCCCCTCGAGAGGGCAGCCTTGGTTTTTATTGGTGATTCATCTAATGGAAAAGCAGTGACAGTAATTAATGACAAGCCTCATGTCTTAGATACTTCAGAAAATTAGCACAAAAAATGGAATTAAGGGCAATCTTATGTGCCTTTACTGCTTTAAGAGACAGGAGATTTAATTTGTATACTGATTCTTCTTATATTAAAAGATTGTTTCCTCATATAGAAACAGCAACTATTCCTGTAAATAAAATTGCGATTTTGGAATTGCTTATTCAACTGCAACAGTTGATTTGTGACAGAAAGGAGCAGTTTTTTGTTGGGCACATTAGATCTCATTCTGGCCTTCCAGGACCTTTGCATAAAGGCAACCAATTGGCTGACAGCTTAACTAGACCAGCAATATGCTCAGCCCTAGAAACGGAGGCAGTCACTCAGTCTCAGCTATCTCATAAGATTCATCATCAAAATGCTACTGCCTTACGTTATCAGTTTCAATTGCCTAGAGAAGCAGCTCGGTAAATTGTTAAAAACTGCCCGGCATGTCCTACCTTTGTCAGTGTTCCAGCAGTGGTCAATCCCCGAGGATTGAAACCTAATGTTTTATGGCAGATGGATGTAACTCATTTTCCGTTTTGGAAAATTGTCTTATTTACATGTAACTGTGGATACTTTTTCTCATGTAATATTGGCTTCAGCTGGAATAGGAGAAGCTTATAAGGAAATGGTACAACATTTATTCTTTTGTTTTTTACAGTTGAGTCTCCCAAAACAACTTAAAACTGACAATGCTCCTGTGTATACGTCTAAAGTTTTTCAACATTTTTGTGCTCAATTTAATATTTCTCATTCTACAGGAATTCCTTATAATCCTCAGGGTCAAGCCATAGTCGAGAGAGCCCATCAAACTAAAAAAATCAAATAATTAAATTACAAGATGGAGAATTTAAGTATAGTTCCCCTCATCACATTGTAAGCCATGCTTTATTTGTACTTAATCATCTTAATTTGGACTCTTTGGGTCATTTGGCTATGGCTAGGCACTGGAATCCGGTAGAGACTGTTAAATCTATGGTTAAGTGGAAAGATCTCCTTATGGGCCAGTGGAGAGGGCCTGATGTATTGCTAACATGTGGGAGAGAATACGCTTGCATCTTTCCCCAGGATTCTCCATCACCTATCTGGATCCCGGATCGACTCATCCGACATGACCAACCAGCCTCTTCTCAATCCAATGCCTTGCCTGAGGCAGAGAGATCCCAGATGAGAACCCAGCCTACATCAGAATAGATCAGAGCCAGAAGAAGAAAGGATTTTGGTTCCTCGAATGAGACATCTCGCCCTCAGTTATCAGTCACCACATACTCTCATACATCGACGGTCTCGTTCCCATTCTTGTTTTTCTTCAATTTCAGGTCCTCCTCCTTCTCCATTTCATTATTTCCTGGAGCAATTGACTTCTTCTACTCACCACTGGTGCCTCCCCACATGGGGACATCTCAAGTCTTTAACTATTGAAGCACAAAAACTGGTTTGTTCGCAAAACATCTCTCCATCGCCATCTACTGTTTTCATTGTTATCATGATTATTTTGACTTTCCAGGTGGGTCATATCAATGCTGCTAAGAGTGTGGATAAAATTTACTGGGTTTATATACCTAATCCTCCACTCTTTCAACCAGTTACATGGGACCATGGGATAATTTCTGTGTTTACTGATTCCCATCAGTTTTTGGGAGGGCCGACTCTTTTTGCTTCTCAAACAAAAACTGTTGTGACTTATAATTTTTCATTTGTAGGAAATTCCAGTAATCTTCCTGTATGTCTTACTGACTATTCAGATAATTCTCAATATAAACCCTTTTGTTTAAAATCCTCTATAAAAACCATGGATACAAGCAGTCCCTCTCAAGTTCCTAACAGACTGGGCTCCAGAGATGATTGATTTCTTAAACTATTGATACCTGGAGGCATTGATTTCATTTTGGCTGTCCAAGCCTCACCTCTGCTTACTGTGACTACTTGTGTCCTTGATAACACTGAAAAGAACTGGCTATTCATCCAACCAGATACAGGATATCCTGTTTGGAGAGAATGTGTATATTTATCTAAAGTTACGTATCCTCTATGCAGCTCTGGGCCTTCTATTAATGATTGGGGTCTTGGTTCCAAAATTTATTCCACTCCTGAAACTTCAGGGGGCGTAAATATTCCTGTTAGATTTCATAACAATGGGTGGGTGCCTCCAATTTTAACTACTGTCTTTAAATATAAACAAGTTATCCAACCCAACTTTTGGAGAGCCCTTGCTGCCATTAAACCAGTGACACTTACTCAACCTACAGGAACGACTCTGTATAAGGTCAGAACTTGCTTACAATCACCTTATGCAGTTTTGGCTTTCCAAAATTCCAATTTTTTACATATTACTCGTAAGAATTCTATTTATGATGTTTCTTGCAAAAATTGTGTTCTTGCTAATTGTTTAACTGATTTTTCTTACAAAGGATTTGTGATTCTCAAACAGCCTCCTTATTTGATGGTTCTAGTAAAACTTCCTTCCCTTTGGTATGATGAGTATGGTTTAAAAACATTGTATAAAGTTAATTCATTGTTGTCATGGCCTAAAAGATTTATTGCGGCTTTGATTATAGGAATTACAGCTTTAATAGCTATAGATACTTCAGTTTCAGTTTCAGCTGTAGCGTTGGCCAAAGAAGTACATGCAGGTACATTTGCAGATCAGTTATCTAAAAATGTTTCTTTGGCATTGGCCACTCAGGAAATTATTGATCAGAAGTTAGAAAGCAAGATTAATGCCTTGGATGAAGCTGCTCTCGCTATAGGTCAGGAATTCGTGACTTTAAAAATCAAGCTAGCCCTACAATGCCATTCAGAGTTTAAGTAGATTTGTGTAACTCCTTTACAGGTAAATAAATCCATCCATACATGGGACAAAATAAAAAACCATATCCTTGGAATTTAGAATCACTCAGATCTGAGTATATATCTTTCTAAATTGCACCAAGAAATACAAGGCATTAGCTTAGCTGAAAAGCAATTTATGTCTACCCAATTGGCTCAGTCTATTTTTAATAACTTTTCTTCATTTGCTGATCAGAAATCATTGCTGTCCATATTAATTAATGTGGAGGAATAATTTTGTTACTATTATGTTTGCTTCCAGTAATCTTCAAATTGCTAAAGAATAACATCTCCTGACTGAACACGGTATTTCATGGCTTCTTATTAAAAAACAAAAAAGGGGGAGATGTTGGGAGCCAGCCTCGGGGGCCCACCAGATTGACAGGATCCTGGTGGACCAATGACTCTGGACAGCAGGGCGAGTCTGAAAAGCTGAGGCCCTTCCGTCTTCTGCCTTTGCTGTTGTTATGGCCAAAGAGTTCTGTGCAGTCATGAAAGAAGAAAACAGCCTGTTTATACGAAGTATTTTCAGCTACTGGAAACTCATTGTCCATCTTTCCACTTCCCAATATGTTGTTTGATCTGTCCCTTTTTGCCCATGTGATGGCTCTGAGGCATGTTTAAAGGGTTTTCTTTTACTTGGTCATGGGTTACAGATCCTGTTTTAAGGGTTAGGATTTGTGACTAATACCTGGTAAAAAGAGGTTTCTGGTTTTGTTTAAGCAAAGAATTGTTTTGAATATTTTTACTAATTATTTGTAGTTGTAGTTATGGTGTTTGGTTATAAGGTTTTACAGGTATAAGTTTACAATCATAGGCATAAGATTTAAGTGTAGTGAACGTTTATATTAAGGTATGTGTAGGTGATTTATAAGTTTGCTTTTAGGGCTTTGGGATACATATTAAAGTTTTAGTATATAAGAAGTTAAAGGGTTTAGATGTAGAATTTAAGTAAGTGAAACAGGTTTTATCTAACAACCAAAACTACTTTGAGGCCTGAATAACACCACTAAAAGTTTCTTCTGAGTTGTTCTCCTTAGGAATAAGATGTCCCAGATAAGGAAGACAATGAAAGAATTCGAACAAGAAGTAACTACCAAGGGACTTGAAAGACCAGAAGGCCTTGAAAAAGAAACTCCTCGTCCATGAAAAAAGGAACATCTGTGCGAAGTGCTTCAGGAGGGTCTCCAGGTGCACATTTCTCCACGCAGATAGAAGTATTCTACACATGAACTGCTCCAAAGTCTTGGGCCAGAAACTGCTGTTCTGGCCCCCAGAGACTTTTATTATGGAAAAACTTGTTTTCCTAGATAATTTGAATAAAGAAGTTAAGTTTATAAAGAATTAGAATTGTTAGAAAGATTATAATATGTATTAGTTAATTTGGGATATAAGTTTTGTTTTAAATAGAGTTGTTCAATGGAAAGCTTTATGATTTTATGTAAGAGTTTTCAATTTTATAATTTTAAGGTTCTGTATTAACAGGTTGTGGGGACTGTTTTTACTTCAAGATAACATCATTGTGTTGGAATGGTGTTTTGGGGTGGAGATAGTCTCCGCCCTTAAAGAGAACATTAGCTGGGCATGGAGAAGAATACTTAAACTTTCCCTTAAGCATCGTTGGGTGGACTGAGTTTGAGGGTGCTCTGAAAAGTCTTGACAAAGAAAGAGAGAGCTACATTAATGTTAAGGAGGATCATCACCCCACATATCCCAGGTGTTCCCTGTGGGTGTGAGTTCCTTCTGAAGACACACACAGTTCACACAGTTTCGGTCTGTCTATGAGGAGAATCTCACCATGGGGAGGATATCTGGATTATATTTCTTACCTATCACCCCCAGAGACAGAGGGTCAATCTGCATGGTCCAGCTCTTCCAGCTGTGATATGGTAACTGGAACAGCCCTGCAGTGTGTGACCTTTTGTCTTCAATGTAGAAACTGCCCCAGTCTTAGATTTCTGGAGCATCCATATATACAAGGATTGAGGGACTTTTGCTTTATACGAATGGTAGACATCAGCCTGTGGAGATTCCAGATACCAGATGGTCACAAGGATACCCATAATAACATTAGAGCTGGGATCAACCCATTGGAGGATTTGAGGAGGGCTCCTGGAAAAGAATCTGAGATGGAGATCCTAGGCATATTCTTCTTCCTCAGTTTTTCCAGCTGTCTCTCCAAGGCCCCTCCCAGCCCCTGTCTTCAGAATATCCAGGTGGATTTAATGTGTTGAAACAGAAAGTCTGGGGAGGATTCATTTGGGTCTGCTGCTCCTGTAGGCCCCACGCACACTCCTGGAGGAGAGGTCCCATTGAGAGCTGTTTCCCACCACCAACACCATCAGCTGGTTCTGAGCGAATTTTCTCTGAGCTCATAGGTTTAGCCTTCCCTGAGCCCACAGAGTCCTTGGGATCACCCAAGGAGCCATCTCCTGGGAGTAGAGAGGAACTCTTTTCTCACTAAAACTCACCAAGCAGTGAAAGATAATGGTGTTGCCTTCTATGCTTCTTCCAAATTCCAAAATAGTATGAAGACCACAGAGACCAGAAAAACAAACAATGAGGGTGTTCCAAGTCCTGGGATCAATCTGTGTTACAGGTCATGTGGCTCCTCATCAACGGTTTACAGTAAGGAAAACAAACCCTTCACCTGGTGTTTTACTTGGCTCTCCCTGAAAATTGGGAGTTAGTAGACAACAGGTTCTGGGAACCTTTCCAACCAGATGTCAGTCACATCTGACCTCCGCATACTCACAGACCAGCCTGCTTCCAGTGTCGAATTTGGGAAAAGATCCCTGTTCCAGAACATAAGGCTGGGGAAAACTGGAGAGAAGCTATCCTAGTTTCAGCTGCTGTTTTGACTATGTTTTAGGCTGAGTGACTTGGACAAGCCTCTTCCCTTTCCTGGGTTTCTGTGAATGCAAATTGTCTGTCTTCTCTCCATCATCTAGGTAGTGAATGTGTGGAGAAATTACCACTTGCCAGGCAGAGTGTCAGACTCTGAAGATCCATTGGTGCAATGGTCAATTTTGCATCAACTCGATTGATGAATGCAGCACTTAGATACTGGGTTGAAAATTATTCTGGGCATGCCTGTGAGTGTGTTTCTGAATCACATTGAATTGTTGTACTAAGTGAAGCAGATTTTTGATAAACTGTGGATGGATCAAATGGAATAAAAGATGAAGAAAGGTCGAATGAGTTCTGTCTCACTGGTGTAGCCAGGACATTGCTCTTCTCTAGCCTTTAGCTTTGAACTTGCACTGTAAATTACACCATTGACTGCCCCTGGTTTCCAATTTTCCAACTGCAGATCTTGTAACTTCTCAGCTTCCATTATCTCATGGTTTCTGTGTGTGTGTGCAAAGAAAAAGAAAAAAACAGGAAAAAATAAGATACAGTATCAAGTGAGCTTCAGGAGACATCTGTAGAAGGAGAGATCAGTGCCTGAGTAGTCATCCCTGCTAGAGTGGTGAGGAGTAGGCATCCTCAGTCAGAAATAGCATGAACTATTCTCAGAACTTAGAGTCATCCAGAAAATTCAGGAAACTGGATCTTGTGTACCCTGCAAGTATTTTTCATTTTTTTCCTCATAGAACATCAAGTCAATTTTAAGCAATGGTAAGTATAAGTAGATTGCTGTTTTATGAAAAGAACCCGTGTTTAGAAAGTGAATGACAGGAAGACTGTAAAAATAACGTACTGTGATAAAATGCCAAGAGTTACCTGGCTGCTAGGTGATGTTTCAGTAAGAATCCTAAGTGGTTTACATGCAACCCTTACAAAATCCCTATATCATAAACACAGAAAGACTTCATTGCATTCATCATAGTGAAGTATTGGAAAGATGTTTTCTAGATTAGAATTATCCCAGGGAACTGACTGTGAAAAGTTGAGAACATGTTGATCACTCAGGTTGTGGATTTCTAGGGAAGGAAAAATGGTGAGTGGAATTTATTTGTTTTCTACAGTGGCAGTCCCCAACTTTTTTTGGCATGTGGGACTGGTTTTGTGGAAGATATTTTTTCCATCACAGGGAGGGAGGGATGGTTTGGGGATGATTTAAGTACATTACATTTATTGTTCCCTTTATTTCTATTATTATTGCATTGTAATATACAATAAAATATTATACAACTCACCATAATTCAAAATCAATGGGGTGATTGGAGACTGTGATATCCAAAGTGTGTTGCTTATGTCCATTCTACCCTGTAATCTCATTTTGGTTGCTGTCATTGCAGAAAACCCTGCTCCCCAAAGATGGGATGTTGGAAATGGAAACAGGCTTTCAGTGCTTTTGTGGCAATCTTAGGATATAATTTTGTCTTTAATCCAGAATGGGTAGAGATTCCAAGTTGTCTGAAACAGACTTTAAAGGCCACTGTCATTTGCAATCTCAAATGATCAACTTCTGGCATGGACAAACTTGACTCACCTGGCTTGTTCACAAGTGGATTGCATACACATTCCTTCCTAATTTGGGGGTATTTTGTGGTTAGGAAGTAATGGCCAAAATCTTTTGAAGTCAGAGATAGGCAATCATGCACCAGATGGGAGAAAGAAGGCGCTGGCACAGACTTTTTCAAAATCTCTGCTAATGTTTGAAACGTCAAAAATCCCATTGGTCACTCATTGCCCCTATTATTCCAGTTTGGCTTTGAATGTAGCCAATTTATCTGCTGACTTGAATACATTGTCATTTTTCCCTGAAGTGGCAGATTGAGGTTGTTGAGCAGGTTGAATATGTCATAAAAGTTACCAAGTTTTGTCACCCATTCTGTGTTACTGAAATGTGTTGCCAGTGATGGCTATCTTTCCAAATGAAATCTATGGAGTATCTCTCATAACTGAAAACTCTGGTCAGTGATCTACCTTTAAAAAAACCCTCTCACTTTTGTGTGTAAGAGAAGGTTATCAGGCTCTGAAGAAACGTGTGCTCTGCTTTCATCTCCTCACAGAGCTCATGAGCAAACATATGTTAAGGGCATGTACTTTAATGTGGTTGATAATTTTACTCACATTCTGCAAAACATTGTAAAGTTTAGGTGACATATTTTTGGCTAACCTGAATTCCCTATGAATGATGTAGTGCATAGAATCAAATTCAGGAGACACCTTTTTGACCTGAGTGGTGAAACCAAGAAGCCGTCCAGCTGTGACAATTGCTCCCTCTGTGCATATACCAGTAGAAAATGACCAAATCAGGTTTCCTGTTATGTAATCATTCAAAGACTTGAATAGCTCTACAGCTGTGGCATTAGTTGGCTACAAAAGTGCATACAGTATACCCTCATGCATATTCTCCTGAAACATATATCACACAAAAGCAAGCATCATTGTCTTGTCAACAGTGGTAGACTCGTCACCAAAACTCAGGAATCCTCTCTAGCAATTGTGCCTCAATATCCTCTGTTATTTCACAATTCGTCTAGATATGGTGCTAGAAGAAAGAGGAACAGATGACACGTTTTGAACTGCAGTCTCTCCTAAAAGTTCATGACAATTGTCCTTAGCAGCAGGCAGGGTCAGCTCTTCACAATAGTAAAAAGCTTCTTAGCTTTAGCAATGTGGTTAGTCACTAAGAATCATGCTCTCAGTACAGACACTTTTGGTGAAGTGATGGTCTTCAGTAATTGATTCTGTGCTTCATGTTCACATTTTGTTCTTTTGAAAAACTCCAAAGACTTGCTTGGTCTTTATGTGTTGAAGCGGTTTTGAAGGTTTTATGGCTTCATAGGCTAACCAGTCAACGTTTATTATACAAAGCAGGCTTGGAGAATGTTAATCACCTGTTGCAATGAACCCATAATTTAGGTAGGACTTACCGGTTTTTTTTAATGCAGCTATCTTTTCGTTGGCAGTCTTAGAGTATTCTGGAGTGTCATCATTGTGTCCTTTCCTCTTTTCAAAAAAGCTCTCCAGTGATGTTTGTTTTTCACTCATTTTGACTGGGGTTAGTTTTGGGGCTTATTAAAACTGTGACTGAGACAAGTGCCCAGTGTGGGAAAGAGGCGAGATTGGAAGTGGTAAATAAAATAATGGGTGAGGAATGAATGGACTATAATAAGTGTCATATCCTGACTTAAAGCCTGTCGCCAGATGCAACTGTACAATGGATGCACATCAATGTACTTGTCACTCACTGACAGAGTTTTGATAGGAGTCTGCAAGCAATTCATTTATTATGTTCTCTGTGAAGACAAACATCAGTATTAATGTTAATCTATATATCTACAGCTGCTCCCCAGAGCTAGCATCATCCCTCAGCTCCACTTCAGATCCTCAGGCATTAGACTCTCATAAGCAGTGCATAAACTAGATGCTTCACATATGCAGTTTACAATAGGATTCAGAGAATCTAATCTAATCCCACCGCTGATCTGACAGAGGGTAGAACTCAGGTGAATATAAGCAAAGTGGAGTGGCTGTAAATACAGGTGAAACTTTGCTCATTTGCCCACCACTGCTCACCTCCTGCTCACCTCCTCATACCCAAATTCCTAATAGGCAATGGACAGGCAACAGTCCATGGTCCAGGGGTTGGAGACTGACAACCCTGTTTTCTGGGGGCTGGAAAATTTATCTCACTTATCATCATTGGCAACACTGAATGTCAGGAAAAGATGCTCAAGTCTATTTTGGAGGATGGCGGATTCTTGAGGAAGGATTTTGATAAGGAAGGGTCAGTGACAGATAAGGTTGAAACCATAAGACTAATAAAAATTAGCTCAAAGTAAGGGTTTGGAGTGGAGGGACCTACTCTGAAGTGGCACAGACAAGATAACTTAAGTCTACATTTGGGCTTGAACTAATGGACTGAGGGACATGGATGAGGAGAAATCATGGGCAAAACTGTATGGATTTGTTCTTGTATGCAAATCAAAAGTGTGAGGAAATAAGAGATTTTACACTGTCTGCCTTGGTTTGTGGGAGAAATTCATGAGACCTCTCCAGGATCTCTCTCTCTCTGAGGACTCTCAATCTCTCTTTCTGTCTCTTTTGTCTTAGTATTTCTCTCCTCACCTGCTGTTTCTCTCTGTCTCCCTATCCCTTGAGAACTCCACCCCTCATTTTGACCATTGCCACCTGGAGCTCCCCTGGAAGGGTCTGTGCAAAGTCCGAATCCTTGACTGAACCTGCTGGGTTCCTCAATGGCAAACAGGATGTACAGGTTGTCACTGGGGACTGACAAGTCAGAGGTGAGGTTGTGTACCCCATATCATCTGTATTGGCCTCGGTGGGAGTCACTCACAGGGCCCAGAGGGAAGTAGGCCTGAGAGAGCCCAGCCTGGGGATGCCTGCCAGGATACCGTGGAAGATCAGATTCCCATTTCTTGGACAGAGAAAATCCGTCATAGATGAGAGAGTGACATTGGAAGGTGAGTCTCACTCCAGGGGCTGCCACAGGCCTTTCTTGGTCAGAAGGGAGGGCTTGCTAGACATTCCTGGAGGGATACAGGAGTCAGGAATGTAGGGCTTGTTCCTTTCAAATTCTTCCTTTCTGCTGATTTGACTCTGGGGCTCTCACCTTCCCTCACACTATGTGTCTCTGGTCCCAGAAGCCCTTGTTCCCATCATTCCACTCTCCCTCTAAAAACTCCCACATAGCAATGCTTACAGCAATGTGGCTGGTGTCTCAAACAAAATATGGGCAAAATCAAAGTTGGGACTTCCTCACTAGAGACCAAGAGATCCTGGGCATCACTGGAGTCTTATCACCCCTGGGATGCTCCTGTAATAGCCATGGCATCTGAACTTCTACCTGCGGTCACGGGGCCCACAGAGAACACAGTCTCGACCTATCCACGGGGGTGTTGCTGTGAGTCCAGGGTGCAGGAGAGCTTATTTTCCCCCTCCTCAGTTAGAATAAACCTGAAAAATCCCCCAAATGAGCCCCACTGGAGTGTCACATTTTCTCCTGGGGTTACCACAGCATTGGGCAGAGTTGAGAGGCTGGGTTTGCCATAAGTTCCCAGGAGAGAAGGAGGCACCATGTTAAATGGGGCTCACACTCCCCACATGATTCCCCAGGTCTGTGCTGTGAGAAGGGTGATATCCCTGTGAACCGATCTCTTCCTGAGGGCAGAGGCTGGGGTGGGGACTACGAGTGTCCTCTCACATGTCACCAACAGCTCCAGGGGTCACTCTACTGTGACCGCTAGGAAGACTCTACTAGTGATAGTGGTATTGTCCTGTGTGTTCATCTGTCATAATTGAATGGAGGACTCTGCCTGGCATCTGCCTGGGCTCTCTCTGTCCCAGATCACTGAGGCCCAACTTTATTGAGGTTACACTCTAGGCCTCCAGAATGCCATGATGTCAGGTGTTCACAGCCATCAATCAGGTAGTCACAGAGACTCCCTTCGCCCATTTTAGTTTGGGGAGGGCCCCTGGAAGGAAATGAGAGGTTGAGTCCTATGACCTCTCTCCCTTTTTTGCTGACATGGGAGGCCTGAGACATCATCCCCTCAGCCTCACAGAGTCAGGACACAGAGGGGTGAGTGAAGAACTGAGTGGAGAAGGTAGGATGGGGCCCATGGAATGCAGGAGCTGAGTTATGTCATCCCTTTAGTCTTCCCTGAGTATGGCGATTGGACAAGACCTTCCCCATCTGGGCCTCATTCTCTCCAAATGTTCCTTTCAGTTCTGACCCTGGCTGTGATCTCTTAGGAGAGGAGACCTCCAGGGAAGCCTCCTAGGACTTGATTCTGCAGGGAGCCTGTCTCAGCTGCAGCAGTGACAGTGACATTGTGCAGAGGACAGAAAGCAGGGCCATGTTACCAGAGGGCATGCGATGTCTCTGAGCCGTGGCCTTGGGGAAAACCATAGGCAGGCCCAGGAAGGGCTCTTACCATTTCTGAGGGTTTACAGTTGTGGTTCTCAGCATGGGCAGAAGCAAGGTTTGACAACCACATTCACATGTCTGGGTGGCCTAGGGCATGTGCTGGGTTGTCCTGGTCCCCACTTCAGCCTGATTGCTCCTCTCTCAGGCTGGGCCCCAACATCCCTCCCTGCCCTGACCCTACCCACCAACCCAAACTCAGAGTCATTTGGAGTCTCTGGACACTGATCATGAATCTTCCTAATTCCCAACCTGCTGGACACAAGCCTGTCCCCGAGCATTTTGAGGTGTCATGATATTCTTTGAGTGACTCAGAACTTTCTCAGGGTGTCAGTACATCTTCTTAACCAAGAGACTTCAGTGAATCACCAACTGGTCATCCATAACAGAGACGAGCTAGTGTCTGGCGTACCCAGCACAGAAGAGGGCTTGTTACTAGGGAATACATTATGGATGAGGACTAGTCCTTGTGTCACCTATCTCTGAGAGGAAAAGTTCACTCAGGTACCCATCACAGATGAGAGCCAGCCCCTGAGCACCAACTACAGGAAATAGCAAGTCCCTGGAGCACCAATCATAGAAGAGGGCCACTCAGGGAAGCAGCAAACACAGAGGAGGGTAAATCACTGAGGCACCCATTCCAAAGGAGGACTAATAACTGGGAAAGTCAGCATGGAAGAGGACCAGACACTGGTGCACCCATCACAGAGGAGGATCAGTTACTGCACACCAAACACAGAGGATGGGCAGTCACTAGAGCACCCATAGTTGAAGGGGACCAGTCACTGTTTCAGCCATCTCAGATGTGGGCTAGGCACAGGGGCATCCCTCACAAGGGAGAGCTAATCACTGGGGTACCAGATGAGCCCTGTGGGAGGGGGCTTAGAGGATTCTTGGATTGGACAGAGAAAAGGATTGAGGGACTAGAGATGCCCAGGAGCCCTAACCTTCACTCAAACCTGCCCCTTCACCAGTTCTGTGACATTTTCAATCACCCTCCCTTTGATTATTTGGCACCATCTGGACCCAAGAGATGAAGAACAAGGTGGGATGTCTGGGGGCACTGGCCTTCTCCCGTCTGAGAGTTGAATATTCCACTGCCTGACTCTTCCTCAGAGCTCCCCTAACTCCTTCCCAGCCCACAGATTTCCTTGTGGCGGGGTCCTGAGCTGACCCTTTGAGCTCAGAAGGAGCAGTGTCAGGACCCTTCAAATGAGACCATGAAACCCAGGGCATCATTGGGAAGTGACAAGAGACATATATACCACAGTAATCAGCAAATGGCACAAATTAAGGCTTTTCAAATAACTATCTGTTTATCAGAAGGCCAGTCTGTCAGCATACCACCAGGCTTCCTCATCAAATATCTGTGTGTTAATTGCTAGTGATGATATTTTTGGAGAAACTACACAGGTAGCATTTATGGAAGAGTGTTAAGTGGCAGGGAAAAGAGGTGGCGGGGCATCATTTTGTACTTTTTCAGACAAGATTCTGATTTTTGACTATTCAGCTATTAATTTAAAGTGCTATGTTATGAGAGACTCAATAGTTTACAACAGGGAATGTCATAGTGGTCAAAAATTAAAAAAGCTATATTACATAAAAGTGAAGCAAAGCATGAGGTCACAGAGGCATGAGCCCTAACTTATCATGGCCTTAACTTATCATGGAGGATATAACCTCATGTCATTAGGGAGAGAAAAATGGGAGGGGGCAGTCAAGGAAAGTCAACCACGAGAAGGAGGGAAAGAACCACACTTTGGTGAAGAAAAAGTCAACCACACACACCCTGACATTTTCTAGCACCCAATTCATGTCTACTCTTCGATATTCTCAACAGACAACATATGTCCTAGACTTTCCCAACATATGTCCTAGACTTTCTTCCAGAACTTCTTGGAATCATCAGATTTGATTCCAAATCTCTAACATCCTGAAGAGTAAGTTGCTGTCTTTGGGGGTGACCTTCTAACTGCCCATTTGGGGCTTCCCTGGCTGTGACGAGCACCAAATAGCAGAAACCTAAGCACCACCAGGATCAAGCCTTGCATACCCATGTGGATGAGATTCCCCACTGTGTAATCCTGGGGTTGTGAGACTGAGGATTGAGGACGAAATGGTCATAGAAGTCAGGGCATACAAAAAATCACTCGGGGAAACTTCCACCCAGGACACCCGCCTCTCCTCAGCAGAACCCAATCCTCTGTGCCCAGCCTCATACTTAAGAGCATCTTCTCACTCACCAGCCTTGAAGTCTGACTTGTTTTGTGATGGACTACTGGTTTTAGTTGCTCCTGAAAATCCCAAAATCGTGATGTTGGTGATGAACTGAGGAAACCCGAGCATCTCTCTGGGCATTCTTGTATACCCGCATTACTCCTGGTGTAACATAACGTTGATCCTTAATGAGCACATTCTCTGCTGTGGCAGGGTTCCTTCTCATGACCTCATTGGATTCTTCAGCCTCTCTGTGTTTTGGGAACTCAGAATGTGTGTCTGAGCATTTAGGAAGAAAGGTTACTTAAGCCCAAGAGCTCAAGATTACCAAGAAACAAGGTCTCCCAATTCAGAAATAATTGAGCCCTTGTGTTCCCTCTGTGGAATCCTGGAAACAAGAACAAGGCAGCCAATTCTGCTGAAGATGAGAGTTTCTAATTTTTCAAGGATGAAGACTGAGGTTCCATGGATGAGGGGTAAAGCAGTACAGAAAACAGAGGTCTAACCGTGGGAGCAGGTCTAGGATCATCCCATCCCAGATGTCCAAGAAGGACAGAAATGAAGATGCTTGAAGGCCACATCGAGGCAGCTCCTCCTTATGCAGTTGGGTAACTATTGCAGGAGATGTAGAGGCTTTCTCAGAAGTCCCATCTCCCAGGAGACTCAGTCCCACATCCCAGTGATCTCTCCCATCCTCGCTCCTAAACCAAGCCCCTGTATTTTTTCTCCCCTCCAACCCCATACCCAGACCCTTGTACCCCAAGGAGTAGTGGTAGTTCCTGGGAATCCAGCTCAAAGAGGAAAGTCCTGGCTTCTCCATCCTATCAGCTCTGGTTTCTCCTTCATTCCTGGACACCGCCCTTTCCTCTGATCAGCACAGAGGGTAAAATTTTCCACCCTTGGAACCCCAGGATGGCACATAAAAATTGCCATTAATGTCCATTCTTCTCTCTTCTCCTTGAGGAACAGACCCCTCCACGAATTTTGCAAATAGACATGTGTTTGGAATATTTGATTGGAGCAAAAATATGGAACCAACCATGCTGTGCATCAGAGCTGGATTGAATAAAAAAATACACAGTGGAATATTGTGCAGCCATAAAGAAGGGCAAACATATGGACTTTACGGCATCTTGAATGGATTTTAGGGTCAGTTATAGTCAGTGATCTAACACAGAAACAAAGAACAGAGTACCATGTGTTCTTACTGATAAGTGGACATTGAGCAATTATCATAATACTATAAGAAAGGGATCGGCAGTAGTGGAAAACTCTCAGGGTGGAATTGACAGTTGAGGGAAGCTGCCAGGGGAGGGAGGGGCACACCTCATCAACAATAGTACCTGCTTAATGAACATTTGTATACCTAACCCTGAATTGTAACCACATCTTCAAAATAAAGGGGAAAAAAAGAAATTACCTAACAGGGAAAAAAAAGAATATTTGATTGGATCAGTAATTGTGTTCCCATCACACATGGCTCTGATTCTGCGATGGAGATATCAAGAGGTGAGTGGGTGGGGTCTCTATGTTCTACCCTCAGTCTAATCAAATACCCTCTGAAGTTCGCCCACATCACCTTCCAGACCTCTCTGTTCTCTACCTTAATGAAGTCCTCAGGAGTGGGTACCCAGGAGTGGGATGTCCTGGACTCTCTACCGTGGACCATCCCCCTTCACTCCCAACATTCCATATTGCCTAGAGCTCTTCTGAGGAAAGGGTCCTGTACTGACTCTTTGAGCTCAGATAGGACAGGGTTAGGATCGTGTGCTCCAGGGAGTAACTGGGATGCGACAACAGGTGAGGGGAGGTTATTTGTGAGACAGCACATGTAGGTTCTCTCGAGGGCTGAAGTGACAAGACTCATGGGGATGTCACCTGGATACAGCTGACCTCGGCACTCTGATATTAGATGCAGGAGGGGGCCCCCCTTGCACAGAATGAAAGAGTTCACTGGGATCTACAATGGACACAGCAGGCTCACATCCTCTCCTGAGGTTACCATGGAAGAAGCGTCTGTCATGGAACTGTCCTAGAGAGAAAAGGACAGGTGAAGGACTGTTTCTACCTTGCTCTGAGCTGAGATGTCACCAAGGCCTCTCTCTGGGGATCTTCATTCTCTGTTTCTGTTTTATCTCAGTCTCTCTCCCTCCCACATCCTGTCTTTCCTTTCCTTGAGAGCCATCACCACCTGGGGCTCCCCCAGCAGATCCTGTGCAGAGTCTGGTCCTCTGACTCAACCCATTGGTCTCCTCATGTGTGATCAGGATGTCCAGGTAGTCACTGGGTCTGACCACTCGGAGGAGAGGATGTGTCCTCTGTAGCATCTTTACTGACCCATGGGAGTCACTCACAGGGTCCAGGAGGAAGTCAGTCTGAGAAAGCCCAGCCTTGGCCTACCAACCATGGTGCTGGGGGAAGTCCTATCCCCTCTCCTTGGAGAGAGTGAACCTGTCATCAGTGGCATTACAGCACCAGTGGAGGGTCAGACTCTTTCCAGGGTCCAAGACAGGGCCTTGCTGGGTCAGGAGGGATGGTTTCCTAGACACTTCTGGAGGGAAAGAGGACCTGGGACTGCAGGGCTGGTTTCTCCCACACTCCTCCCTCTGTAACCATCCTCACAGGGAATTTCAGCATTGTTTTTCTCACTGTGTATTTTCTGTTCTCATCATCTCTTCTTTGTCCTTGGACTGCCTTTGAGTCAGTGTCCTCAGAACTTACCTGGTGTCCCAAGGTAGCACAAGGAAAGGCCATGGCTTCCCTCACCTGAGACCAGGATCTCCAGGGGATCACTTCATTCTGACCACACCTGAAGAGTGTTCCTGTAATGAAATAGACAGCATCTGAAGGTCCACTTGTGACTGCGGGTCACCGGACACCCAGGGAACAGGGCCGGAATCTGCCCACCAGGGTGTTGCTGTGAGTCCAGTGTCCACAAGTCTGTGTTCTTTTTCCTTAATTAGAATGAATCTTTCAAATTCCTTCAAATCCCGGTCTTGACCCACACTAGAGTGTCACGTTGCCTCCTGAAGTCACAACAGGGCTCAGCAGGACTGAGAGCATAGGTTTGCTTTAGGTTTTTAGGATAAAAGGAAGCAACATTTGTTTTTAATTTTAAATATCTGGGGCACAATTCAATGTTTGGTATACAAATGTTTGTTATGTAGATACCCTTGTTGATGAGGTGTGCCCCTCCCTCCCCTGGCAGTTTCCCACTACTGCCAGTCCCTCTCCATCCCCCTTCTTTTTGAGTCATAGTCTCCCTCTGTTTCCCAAGCTGGAGTACAGTGGCACACTCATGGCCACTGCAGCCTCAATCTGCTGGACTTGGGTGATCCTTCCCCTTCAGCCTTCCAAGTAGCTGGAACTACAAGGTGCGTGCTACTATGCCTGTTTTTTAATTTATTGTAAAGATGAGGTCTTGCCATGTTGCCCAGGCTGTTCTCCTATTCCTAGGCTCAGGCAGTCCTCTCACCTCTGCCTCCCAGAGTGCTGAGATTACAGGTTTGAGTCACTGTGGCCGGCAAGCACCATGTTAAATGGGGCTCTGACCTCCCTTGTGATTCCCCTTAGGCTGGGCTGTGAATGAAGAAACACCTATCTGAAGGAACAGCTTGGACCTGGGACCTTTGAGTGTCCTCTCACCTGTTACCACCAGCATCAGAGGGTCACCGGACTCTGACCAGCCTTCAGGGGCATGGTAATGACAGGAATATTGTTCTGCATGTTCCCAAGAAGGTGGCCTTGTTTCCAGACTCTAGTGGTTTCATCATGTTCCATGACCTTGATATCCCTCTTCATCCAGATGGTACTCCTGGGTCTTGAGGGTTCACTGACACTAGATGGTCATGGGGTTCCTCCAGGTGATCACAGAGCCTGGCTCAGCCCAGAGGAACACTTTTCCAAATATGTCCCAGACTTTCTTCCAAAACCTCTGGCAATTGCCAGATTTATTTTAAATGTTCTACCACCCTGAATGGTATATTGTTCTCACTCCTATTTACTTCCTGGCTACATCTTGAGGGCTTCTCTGACTGTACCAAACATCAAATAGCATAATCTTGAACCAGCAGGACCAAGCCAGCCATCCCCATCTGGATGAGATTCCCTACTATGTAATACTGGGGCTGTGAGTCTGGGAATTGTGGACTAAAGAATTCACAGATGTCAGAGCAGATCAAAATCACCCAGAATCCTTGAATTTCTACTCAGGCCACCCACCTACCTTGACAAGGCCTGACCCTCTCTGTTTAGTCCCATAACTGAGAGTACCTTCTCACTCACTGGTCTTTGAGTCTGCCTTGCTGTGTGATGGTCTGGGGATCTCAGCTGCCCCTGAAGAATACCAGGAAGAGACCAGAGGAAATCCTGCTAGAGCAGAGGCTGGGTTTATTAAGAGACTATGCCTGAGTTATTTTGTGAGAAGTGGGGGATGCAAGAGTACAGAGCCTGGGGACACCAGACTCAGCTCTGAAATAGAGTTACCATGAGAGGTCTGTCCTCTGAAGCCTGAGCAATTCCTCTTCCCTTGCTGGCCTCCTGAGAGCCTGGGGTCTCATTATGGACGAGAAGCTGGTTGTGAGGGTCAACTAGGGTCAGACTAAGGTCTTCTCTCCCCCTTTTAAAATCCCACTGAGATAGAGCAGGGCTGTGAGGGTCAGATTCATGGCATCTCCTTCCACTCGCTCTGGCTATGCAGATGGATGAGACCATGGTGCCTGCAGGACAGAGACACACAGTGTGTGGCAACTCAGAGATGGGGCTATCCTTGTCAAGGAGTTGTCACAGCAACAGCCCCACAAGAAAGGGAACTGCCCTCCCCCAGGACTGACTATTATTTCTCCAGGGTTGGGCTGGGGGTGGGCACCATGCTTTCTTGAGATATTTTGTGGTTTCTCCTCACCCCTGGACACCCTCTGATCTGTCCATATCCCAGTGAGGCCCAAGACACAGCAGCAAATAGACCCATTGTCTTCCTGAACTGGATGACCAGGGCTCCTCCTCCCCTCTAGAGTCTTCCATGGCATCTCCTTCACTCTCAACCTGTTCATCAGCACAGCCTTGTGGGGTCCTTACCATGACCAGTCATCTTGCCAGCCCTGAGATGCTTCAGGGGAGATGCAGATTCAGGTCAGTAGAGACATAATTGTCACCTGCGTGTCCAGGTCACGGTGAGATGCATGGGGCAAAGAATACAAATTAATGTAATAGAATAAAGGTGACCTCTCTCCTTGCCATGCAGTGTGGGTTTTTTTTGTATCTAATCATCCCTTTCTTGTATTTCCATTTTTTTCTTCTCCTTTCTACTCTTTCTTCTTCTTCTTCTATTCGCAGCAGCATCCACTCTCTTCCATTCTGAGAACACACCTCTGTGTCATTCCTGTCCCCTCAGGGCCCCTTCCTTCCTCAGCCCTCTTTCTGAACCACTGTCTCTACTTAAGGTTTGTGTGTATCTACTCAGACCTGAGTGCCATCTTGGGAAGTGAGGAGGAGAGCTGATGTTTGTGCAATTACTAGTTATCATCTATTTGTGTGATCTTGGGCAGTAACTTCCCATCTCTGAGCCTCAGTTTCCTCATTAATCCCCTATTCACAGTGGTGTGGTCAGTGGAGTCTTGAATCTGGGAGGGATTCAATCATGGCTAATTTCTGTCCCAGGCTAGGACATGAGTGGTTGGAACATGAGTGGTTGGAACATGAGTGTTGGCCGCCACAGTCTGGGTGGACAATTGACATGCCCACTCAAGAGCCCACAGCATCTCCTAATGCCAATACATTATTCTTGTAGTGTTTCTAATATGCAGATCATCACAGTCATGTGTAGAAACAAGAAAGTCCCCCACATAGAGATGGATCCACACCAAAGAACAGAAGACAAAGCTGGGCCCCTCAACAGGTCATTAGGGTGCAGGTTTCTGCCTCTCTGTGGACACAGGAAGCCTGGCTTCTGCTCACACAGGGAGGAATTGGGCTTCAGATGAGGGCTAGAGGCTGGGTCTTCATTCACAACTAAGGCTGGAGTGGACTTAAAGGAGCACAGGGGTTTTCCTCAAAAGAGTGTCCAAACCCTCCCACCGTGGATCAGCTGGGATTCCAAGTAAAGAGATGCTAAACTCCAGGGTGCTCAGTCTGAAGTGGTTTTTGCTTGACTTCCATCTGGAGGGGCTGTTGCGTGTCCTGGAGGCTGACAGGGAGACACAGGACGTTCTATCTGGGAATGTCGGCAATGAGGACATTGGGTGTGGAGCTTTATATATGCATTTAAGGATTTTAGCTCAGGGCAAGGCCAGTTTCCACACATTATGCAAAAGAGTTAAATTCTCAGTGTTTATGAACAACAGCCTAAACAGCTTCCTCAGAACCTGGGAATGTTCTAGACCCCAGTTTGGGTCAAGCCTGTAGGTGAATCAGATGGAGAGGGCACAGAGAAGTCACAGCAATCTGTTTTCCTGTCAGGGCAGAGAAGAAAGTGGGGTATCCCAGGAAACCCTACAATCTACTGTCGGGGTGCCAGCCCCGACTTAGGGAAGGGTTAGGACTGCAACGGTGAATCAAGACAGAGAGAAGAGACCACTCAGAGGCAGTTCTTCTGGGAACAGTCTGATCAGGACTGAAGCCAAATTTTATTTGGACTCCTTCCAACTTATATACATTTTTCTATACCCTCCATCAATATGATAATCACTTGTTGGGGGCGTACAAATTCTTATGCAAATTACGCATCACAAGACCATCACAAGACCATCATGAGACTTGTAAGTTCCAAGCAAACAATTACAATTCCATGATGCATGACGTGTTTCACAAAACTTACATTAAATTTACAGGTATACAATTTCAATACAGATTGTTCAAAGTGTTTTTCATAATGTTCAATAAATCATTCACACTATACTTTTTGTTCCAGACCCTGATTAATACAAAAACTTTTCTAAGTTAAATCCAAGTTTACTGACTCCTAATATTTTTAATGATTAATATTATCAACTTAACACTATACTATAATCTATAAGTTTACTTAAATGACTCAGTTATTCTATTAATCTATTATGGTTTAACCAAGTGTCCTGTAATTCTATAACAATTAAAACTTATTCTTAAATTATAAAACCTTACCATGACTTAAATGAATCTCCTATGTCTAAACTTTAATTTTTCTAATGATTGACCTTTAATACTATGCTATATCCTATTAAGCTAATGCCTTATCATTAATTCTTTTATAAATCGTATAGTAACTATTATATTTGAATAATGTAGCCAAAAGAAACAAAACAGCAAGAATAAACTTACTCAAATATACTCTAAAATGTAACTATAAGTGTATATGTATATATTTTATCCTAACAAGTCTACTCTAGAAATCAAATAGTAGCTGTCACACTCTTGAATAAGGAAATGCATGGCCATCATGGCCTCGGGCAGAGTTTCGATATGAAACAAAAGCAAGGAAATGCATAGCCTGTAATGAAACAAAAGCAATCGTTTCTGCCTGGCTAAGGGTAGGGCGATATAACTATTATGGTAATTTAGTTTCTAATCCTAGCTTTAGGGGAAACTGCTTTTGGGAACAAGAGCTGACTCACCAGTCTACCAGGAGATAGAAGTTTGAAAATATCTAGAAAGAAGTAAGTTTTACTGCCATGTATGCACACTGGTCACTAATCACACGCCAATATTATAGGTATAACAGATATCCTATGTCAGAGGCGATCTTCCAGATGGGCCTTTACAGGCCTCAGCCATGTAGCTATAGATGTTGGCTCCCAACAGTCTACTCCCAATGTCTCGTACTCTCTTACAGGCCCACCTATTCCAAGATGATCCCTGAATTGGCTGTAGAGGCGATATCAACTGTAAGGTCCTTTCCCCTAATTTTATGAAACATTGGGAACTAAACTGACACCAGCAGTAAATTCAGCCACATGTCACAAGACTCACCATCAAGATTCTAAAGGACTTAGAAACAGAGTTGTCCATCAGGAACCCTGTCCCAAATTCATGCTTTTATTGTAGACACCAGAGATCATTGCATTTACTATTGCAAGTGAATGTGAGATTAATTGACGTTAGCATTTTATTTGAAACACACACAACAGTTTTTAAAAGGGCGCATTCTGACCTCTGACCATGCTTGGTGACTCATGCCTATAACCTCAGCACTTTGGAAGACTGAGGCGGGAGGATTGTTTGACTCCAGGAGTTCACAATCAGCCCTAGGAACACAGAAAGATCTCCTCTACATTAAGCAAACATATAATATTAAATCAAAATATATTATTAAAAATAAAAGGTACAAATTTCCCCTTGAATACCTGTCAGCACATCTAGAGTCATTTGGGACTATGAGACCACTTTCCTCATTGCAGCTGTTTCAAAATTTCACTTTTTGCATATCAGTAGAACCTGCCTGAGTTGCTAAAACAGCTAATAAGTAATCTCAG
Organism: Cephalopachus bancanus; assembly: GCA_027257055.1. NCBI lineage: Eukaryota > Metazoa > Chordata > Mammalia > Primates > Tarsiidae > Cephalopachus > Cephalopachus bancanus. The sequence continues at coordinate 1,813,770 of JAPVLO010000522.1, read as the reverse complement.
CAAATAAAGCTGCTCCCTGTGGGTAGTAAGATAGAGGAAACTGCCATGCTATCCCCTCCTTTTCTGCCCAAACTTAGATTAGGGAGTCTATGAACTATGGCCCTTAATCACTGGTGACAGTTCTCAGGCTATCATATATCAGATGCAAGCATTGAAGACCAAACCCAGACATTTTATATTTTCCTCAGGTCCTTGGACTTTTTGAGAACTCATTCTGCAAAAGCCTTAAGTGTATAGATGTTAACAAGACATCAATCCCTGATGGTTCACGTCAAGTGTCAACTGGACTAAGAGATTTTCAGACAGTTTGTGAAGCATGGCTCTGGATGTTTCTATGAGAGTGTCTCTGGAATAACTTGGCATTGGAATCAGTGGGCTGAGTGGAAGATCCACCTTCAAGGTGAGACTTCTACTTGGCTGTGGGTCTGAACAGGACTAAAGGGCAGATAGAGACCAATTCTCCATCTTTCTTCTGGATCTGGGTCCTTCAAATTCTCTTCCCTGGAACATCAGAACACCAGGTTACCTGGCCTTTGGGACTTGACCATTGGCCCCAGGTTCTCAGTATTTTTGACTTGGACTGAGCCATGACTATAATTCGCCCCAGTTTTCCAGTTTGAAGAATGACTTCCAAAGAACTTCTCAGCCTCCATAATGTACCTACATTGGGGGACCTTGGCTTTCCTGTTATTGTAGGGGATGTGGTTCTTGCCATCCCCTTCTGAGGATGACAATGGTTGTGGTGCCAGGTTGTTCCTTCTATGATGTCCACCCCAGGGGCTTCCCAGTCCCCCAATCTCCCCTTGAAGGAGCCCCTAATATGGTCTGACTGCTATTCTCAATGTGGCCAGACCCTACAGGTCTCTTCCCCACTGGCCCCACCTAAGAGTGTGGGTGGACCCTCTTCCTTTCTATTTTTCTGTCTCTTGACCCTCTGCAGGTGGATCTGAGATATGCTGAGTAGATCTGTCTGGGGACAGGACAGAAACTTTGGGCTCCTCCTTCCATCACATTTACCACAGACTCCTCACTAACATCAGGGTGGTAGAGACACGATTCTCCCTGATTGCCATCTCTTGTCAAAAATGCCCACCTTATTCTCGGCTGCAACTCAGCCTGTGCTTACTGGCCAACTGTCTGTAGAGAGAACAGTCTTCTCTCCACTAAGCACTGGGCTTCCTTGAGGATCTTGTTAGTTTCAAGTACACCTACATAAATATCCTCGTTTCATTCTGATCTTGGTTGATGTCAGCTGTAGATCACCTTTGTTAATTTAGAGACATTAGCTTCTTTTCCTAATTTACTAGCACTTTTTATCATAAATGTATGCTGACGTTTGTCTAACTTTCCTTTTTATTGTCTATATCAAGATGATCATATGATTTTTTTTGAGTTGGAATCTCACTCTGTCACCCAGAATGGAGTGCAGTGGCACGCTCCTAGCTACCTCAACCTTGAACTGCTGTGCTTAGACGATCCTTCCACCTCAGCCTTCCAAGTAGCCAGAACTACAGGCATGCTCTACCACGCCCACGTAATTTTTTATTTATTGTAGAGACGAGGTCACGCCAAGTTGCCAGGGTGGGTCTCAAACCCGTGGGTTCAGGCAATCCACTTGCCTCAGCCTCCCAAAATGATGGGATTACAGGCTGGGCCACCAAACCTGACCGATCATATAATTTTTAAAATATTTTCTCTGGTCATTTGGTGAATTATCCTGATTGCTTTACTATGTTGATTGAATCATTCCTGCAATAAACACTATTTTTCAAATAATAATAATAATAATAATAACCCTGTCTTCTGCCTAGTTTCATCTGCTGGGGCTTTTAGGGACCCTCAGTTCTCCTAAGGCAGTCTACAACCATCCAGTAAGAAAAACACAGAGTTCCCCATAGGACCTTGAAGAGCTTCTTGTTGGATCTCCTTTTCCTCCCTCATTTCTTTGAAATCCTGCTGATTCCACCCACTGTTTTGTGGGGCCAGTTGTGGCTGGAGTAACCCCTAAAGTGGCAGCAGAGGCATCCTTGAAAGGGAGGGCTCTAACCCATCTTGAGATGGGGCTGGTGGGATTACAAAGAAAGAAGCACTTAGCACCAGTATGTTTAGTCTAAAGTGTTTATTAGGGGGTCTTCTTTACAGAGAAGGGGGTTATAGCATGTTCTTAAGGTGGACAGTGAGACATCATATGTTCTGCTTGGATACATCCACAGAGGGTGTTGGGCATGAAAATTTTATGAGCGTTTAAGAAATTTGATGCAGGGCAGAGCTAGTTTTGATGGGTTTAGCCAAAGGGCTAATTGCTCAGTGTTTCTGAACCCCAATCTTAACAACTTTATCAGAACCCTGGAATGTCCAAGGCCCCAGGTTTCTGCTCAAGCCTGCAGGTGAACACATACAGCTGGCTAGGTCTCGAGGAGTCTTAGCAGAATGTGTGTCTCTGTGAGGGCACAGAAAATATACAGGCTCTGGAGGACCCTGCAGAGGCCATGACTCCCCCTCCCTTGTGTGTGTGGACATACTCTGTAATGAGATGTTTATGCTGCAGAGTGGTAACTTGCAAAAAAATACCTTAAAATGTCTTAAGACTTAGAAAATCAGTGATACCCACAATGCACTTTCTGTTTTAATCCAGAAATCATACCTCTCATTAAGTAAATGCATTCATTCTTGTTAAATAAAATATGTTGATCTTTGCAAGTCCCATATACCAAAAGGCTGACTGCTCTACGACAAAACTTATTTTGATAATTGATCAGAATGACTGATCAATTACATTTATCTGTTGAACTCCGCCAGGTCACATCTTTCCTGACAGCCCATGGTGTACAATGGGCTTGTTTCAGAGAAGACTTGAAAACAGAGAGAAACTATGCCTGGGATCAAACAGCATGAGTTTCCTCTCTAGAAGGAGAAGCTTCAGTGAAAATGCATGGCATATTCAGATCAGCAGAGCCACAGTTATCATCTGACTGTGCATTTCACATTCAGTAGCATTGTGGCCTAGCAGGAAGGAGAAATACAGAGAATAAGGAGAAGAAAACATGGCTCTTCTGCCAGTGTGAGAGTGCGTGCTTTCCATCGACTAAATTGTCTGTTTTCTGAGCTTTCATTTCTTCTTAGCAGTAGAATCCATCACCACATGCTGAAAACAATTATTGTCCCATTTCTGGGTCTCGGTGATTCTTGTTTCCTTTCTTGAAACTTCCCTTTTTATCTAGGGTGCTGTTTTCAAGTGTTGGGTATTGTGATTATGCCAGGGTTTAATTGTGAAGGAGAAGCTGATCTTCATTTGTATGTTCATTGTCTATCCCCTGCCCATGACTTTCAACCTTTTTATTCCATCTCTGAGCCTCTTTTTCTTCTTCTGGGGCATGTGGTCATGACTCCCTCTCATCACAGTGGTTGTGGCAACCATTGTAGCCTAGTCATTGACTGTGACTCAATCAGACATAGTTAATTCCCAGAAGAGATGAAGACATGAGGAATTGAGACATGAGAGAATCATGGAGTTAAGTTTCACAATCAAGGTGGATGATTGATGCATCCATACAGATCACCTGTCTCCTCATAATGCCAAGAAGTGCTCAGAAATAAGAAATATTAAGATCACCACAGTCAGGCACAGAAACATAATTTCCCAAATGCGGAGAAATCTCTATTTGAAGGGAAATCAAAACCTAATAATCATAATTGTGTGAGATGACCACGAGGTTATTTAAAAGGAGTTTTCCACCACCATGTGGAAAAGAAGCAGAACCCTGTGGTTCTCACAGACAGGGAGCATGTCAGGGCTCTGAGGTAAGGATGGAAGCTTATGGACCCTATTGCCTGTATTTTTAAACAGATACTAGGTTATTTCTGCTCTCAGATTAGAGTTCATGGTCAGCACTGGATCACCTACCCCATGTGTGTAAAACAGTCCCAGCAGTGAGAGTAAGGCTCACATTGGACCCATTCCTGCTTTGTTTATCACTGAGCAAGCACTTTCTTAGGGAGATGAATACCATGTGACAGGGACAAATGGATCAATCCTTCTTTTAGGCCTGAAACGTCAGGATATCCTTGATCAAATTCCTTCATGGAAGTTCAGGTATGTGGGAGGAGAGTGTCAAAAAAAAAAAAAAAAAAAGAAAGAAAACGAAGAGTAATACTTATATGATAAAAAGAGTTACTGTCTACTATCTGCCAACTTGTTAATAAAGGTTATCATATCTGAAGAAACAGAATAGTCAAAATGTATGATCCCTTATAAAGTAAACATGTTTAAATATCTAAAAGAATACAAGAGAAAATTATACATTTTTGAGACAAATATATAGATTTTATGGTAGATGGTGAGCATTACAGAAATAAATAAGAAATAATAGAGCTTAAATATTCAATGGAATAAAGAAACCCCAAATATCCATTACATAAGGACAAGAAATAGCTGAAAAGAAATTATGAAATTGTAAAGGAGAATAGAAGGAGTTTCCAATATGCAGAATAGAGATATCTGAAGTGAACATTTAAGGCAATTTAAGAAATAGAATGGAAAACCAAAAAAGGGCAACTCCCTCAGGCCCCCTCCTCCCCTCCCACTGAGGGACCTTTTCTGTCCTTTCAATAAAACCTGCTTTAAAATACAAAGAAAAACGTCACACCTATTGTAGGCAAAAGTAAAAAAGAAGAGAATGACATCTAACAGCAGTGCAAGGGATAAAGTGTTGAACATTTTACAGAAATGAGGACAGACCATCTATTGCTATGGTGCATATATTTAGACTTGAAATGTATATTTTGAAACTTTATAGTAAAATTTTTAAAAAGAGTAAATGTAAAAACATTTTCTACTAATAGAATAATTACACAGTTTAAACGTAGTATTTTACCTGATGTGATTTTCAATTCTTTAAGAAATACAAGAGAGGTAAACAGAAAAATGGAAAAAAATCTAATATTGCTTTTTAGTGAATATATTAAGTATTGACAATAGAATGGCATGTTCATTAGGACTGGACTTCCCAATAGCAACAACAAGTGTCAGAAGATATTGAAAACAAATACCTTCAGGAAATTGTGAACGAAGCATTCTTTACTCATTCATATTATTAGGGGAAAAAGAAGATGTGTCAGCAGGGGGTAAATTTCTAAGCACAAGGAGGCCTGAGCAAGATAGACCTGTTGGCATCATGTTTCACAAGTTAGACTCACCACATCCCGCTTCATCTTCATAATGTATAAAAAGTGATTGATGGGATAGTCCCTTAGCTATGAGGTGTACTATCTTTTCCAAGTATGGTCTCCTATAATATACTCAATGAAATATAACATTCAAGTTTCTTGATGGAGTGGCAGACTTAAAAAATACATTTTTAGAACTGCAAGTTTCTTGATATTTTCCTGTTTTATGCACTCTAAAAGCAATTCTAAATAATGTAATTCAGTTAGTAGATTCATGAAATCAAAATGTAGAAAGTGAACTATCATGGTGAAGAAAAAAAGAAAAAAAATACCTAATATTTGAAAATCACAATCTGCATAATGAAGATTTGTTTACCTAACCCTGAGTTGTACACCACTTATTTAAAATAAAAAAGGAAAAAAAGGAAAATCACACACAAATACACACATACACACACACACCAGACATCCACATACACATTTGTAATTTCATGTACATGCATGTAGGCATAAACTTATGTAAGCAGTAAAAGTTCAGCTACAGTGTAATGTAATCTATCTTCTCTAAAAGAAAAAGACAAATGGATATTCATTTAAAAGTATATAATTAAGTGAATGCTTAATAAAATAGGTAAAATTATTTCACATTATTTCATAGTCTCTCTATAAAAGACTAATATACCACTCTAGGATAAGCTAAATAACCCCAAACCAAATGACACCCGGTCACTAGGCACAACCATAGTACCATCATCTAAAATAAAATAATAAGCAGGGAATGGTAGGTCTTGCATGTAAACTCAGCAGTTTTGGAGGTTGTGGTGACAGGATCCCTTGAGCCCAGGAGTTTGGGACCGGCCTAGGCAACACAGTGAGAGCTTGTCTCTACAAATAAAAATTTTAAAAACTGCCAGGTATAGTGAAACAAATTGTATTCCCAGTCACTCAGGAGGCTGAAGTGGGAGGATTTCCTGAGCCCAGGACGCTGAGACTGCTGTGCACTGTGATTGTGCCACTGCACTGCGGTCTGGATGACAGAATGAGATTCTGACCCAACAAACAAACAAATAAACAAAAAATAACTAATAGTACAATATCATACAGCAAAGTAAGATATGCTATTAAAATCGCTATTGACAATATTAATATTCAATCAATGTAATATAATACAAAAAGTTTTAAATGAAAAAATGGATAATTTATGTTTTAAAGAAACTATTAGCAATGATTATCCAACTCATTAACTTTTGTCAAATTATATGTCCTTGAAATACATAGAGAATAAATTAACGCATGTTTGGTGATTCAAACCTTGATTAAAAACTGATAAGTAAAAAGAAAAGATAAAGTGTACGAATAAAAATATACAGGTACTTTCTCCATCTGTTGTGTTCACATATGGCAACGCTTTCTAACTTTATATATGGCATAGGCTGTATATAAAAACGAATCCTGATATATTTGTACACACATTTGTATTAATGTATGCATATACTCACATAGTGTATCCATATAGACTATGTGTTCATATTAGTATATGTATATGCTACTGAGTCTATCTTTGTATATATGCATATAGATATATATGTTTAAACTATATGTATATATACATGAACCCATGATATACCTCTCAACAATTAGAAAATGTACATATTATATGCCTGCATTGTCCATAATAGATGAAGCATTTACTAGAGGAAAGAAAGTTTATCTGAATCTTTCCAATAAGAAATATATTATAAATAAAGTCTCAGTGTGGCTGAAAATAATAAAATCTTCAATATTTTCATGGTATATGTATTTAAACTTATTTTATAGCTTTTGGGTTATAATTCCAACACTCATATCAATGTTGTAAAGGTGTCCTGGTGAAGATGTACACCTTTTTCTCTAGGGTGTATACTTAAGAGTCTTAGTTTTATGTCTCTTCCTTTGAATGAGACTATTCCAATCTTCTCCTTCAATTGATTTATAGAATTTGCATCCCAGCTAGTAATGGCTAAAATTTTACATGCATAACTGTGTGTTTAAAAATTGATGCGACTGTTTCTATCTTTTGCCTCCAATATGCTATAATTTTGTAACCACATTTTTACTGAAACTGTACTATAAGCATGAGGAAGAAATGATCATAAACTAGAATAAAAGGAAACATAATGGCACATGAAGGACATCACAGAGATGGATTGTAACTGGCTCATGCACACTTGTGAGAGACACTTCTGCCCATGACTTCCCAACTGGCATTCAGTGATGTCACGTTGGCACGTTGATGCTGACCATAGGGTATTTACAGCACAGTGATAAGCAAATGGCACAGACCGAGGCTTCATAGAAATGATTTTTTCAGAGATCTGGTTTGGCAGTACATCACTGGGCTGTTCCATCAAACATCCTGTGGTGATTCCTAGTGGCAATATCTCTAAAGAAATTAAACAATCAGCATGTTATGAAGAGGGGCAGATGCTAGGACATCCTTGAGGAGTTATCTTTTTGGGGGGGATAATTTCATGTTTTCCATTTATTTAGTTCTTTCATCCAATTTCCATGTTTTGAGCTATAGAAACAGAATCAACCGCACACATAATAAAATATGATAGTTACAAAAAAGATGTATATATTACACAAAAGTGAAGCAGGGTATGAGATCACAGAGGTGTGAACACAATTTTGCCATGAGTGAAGTAATTTCATGTCTTGGGGAATGAAAAGACGAACAGGGAAGTCAAAAAAAGTCAACAACAGGAAAGAGTGAAAGAATCACAGTTTATTGGAAGAAGACACCTCCACACACCTCAGGCATTTTCCCTGCACATGACCATGTGTAGTCCCCTTCACATTTTCAGGAGACAGTTCCCCAATGTGTCACAGATTTTCTTCCAGAACATCGTGGTATCATCAGATTTATTTCCAAGTTTCTGTCACTCTGAATGGTACATTGTTGTCTTTCCTGTTTACCTCCTGGATGCTTCTGGGGGCTTCACTGGCTATGCCAAGAATCAAACAGCAGAATCCTGGGGACTGCAAGGATCAAGCCTGCCATGCCCATCCAGATGAGATTCCCCACTGTGTAGTTCTGGGTCTGTGAGGCTGGGGATGGTGGACAGAGAGGTTACAGAGATCAGGGCAGATCAAAATCCCCCAGGATCCCTGAATGTCTACCCAGAGCACCCTCCTCCTCTTAACAGCACCTGACCCTCTGTGCCCAGCTACATACCTGAAAGCATGCCCCCACTCACCAGTCTTGGAGTCTGACTTGTTGTGTGATAGGCTGGTGGTCTCAGTTGTTCATGTAATAGGAGGTAATATTTTTATTTCCTTGTGGCTAATATAAATTTTATCAGAAGAAGAAACAAAGGTGTTAGTGAGGAGCTCTAGAGATCTGAGCCTTTTCCCTGGGCTCTGTGCTTTTTATCCCCCACTTGTCACGACAGAGCTCACTTAGTCTCTTAATAAACCCTGTCTCTGCTCCAGCAAGAATTCCTCGGATCTCTTCCACCTCTCTTTGTTCTGTGAATTCAGAGTTTAAAATCTGAATCACATTGGAATAAAATGTAGTGGGGAGGGACGTGGCAAGATGGAGACAGGTCAACCTGGCGTCTGAAGTCCTCTGCAAAGGAGATCTGCAGTGGGTCTTTGACTCTCAGCCCAGGGGGCTGGGGACCCCAGCATCGCAGCCTGCTCTTCAGACAGATCTTGGCTGTTGCCATCGCAATGACTGGACAGTTTGACTACATTGCAAACAGTCCCGCCACTGCCGCTGCCGCCGCTGCCACAGGCCCTCCCCCCACTGCTGCTGCCGTCACCATCGCCACTGCCGCCGCGGCCTCTGGGAGGGATAGCACATCACACCACCCAGCCTGAGGATATCCACAACAAACCGCTTCAGGGAAGATCTGCTGGGATCGCTGCCACCTATCCTGCATCTGAGACTGTCCTGCCCGCCCGGCGGGGGGCTCTTGTTGCCTGCTTGGAGGCAGGCAGTCATCTTGTTCCTGTCCGGCCCCACCCACTCTCAGGCGAGCAGATGAGATAGCACCACCTGCTGGCGATTCAAGGTAACAACACCGAAACGGGAGAAACAAGCTTGATAAAGACATAGACCAAACTGCTGAAGGAAGGTTAATCTGAACTGTCCTTCACAGCAGATCAGGGGCAACTGACTCTAACTGCAAACTAATTTACCAGCTTGAAAAGAAAACTAGAAATCAGACCTGAAAGGACATTGGACTTAAACAAAATGTCTCAGAGTGTGCTTCATTGATTCTATCAGTTTAATGACTTAATTCTATTCCTACTGTATTGTTCCCTTTTTTCTTTTTTCCTTTTCCTTTTCTTCTCTTTTCTTCTCTCTGTAAACCATATCTTTGTATAGAGGAACAGCACACTAACAAGGTGGTTGGTTAGCTTTTATATTAGCATCACTATATGTTTTATTTTTGTTTGTATGAGAGTTGGTTCGACTGTAGCTGTGGTCTATTGTTTTTATCTGTTTCAGTATAGGCCTCTCTCTCTATTTGTTGGCACACTCGTTTGTTTCCCCCCTTACTCTTCTATCTCTCCACCCTCCTCTTCAACCCACTATCTGCTCCATTCTCTCCCCTCTGCTAACCACATTTTATTTCAGGGAATAAACCTACAGCCCCACTGCATGGACAGATTCCAGGGCAGTGGGAAGTGGGTTCCACATTATCCACAGGCCTGTCAGCAAATACCAGGACCTGCAGACAGATTTTGAATCACATCTCTCCCCTTAAATACATCTCAAAACTACAAAAAAGACCACCTCCAACCTACAGTGCAACTTCAGAATTGAACAAAGTAAGAGGACATATATAAAGAATAGGAGATTGAACAAACAGAAGTAAAACCAATCCCTTTACCCCTGAATAACAGAATTAAAGAAGAGGGTGACATGGAGGGAAAGAAAAAGTAGGGAGGGGGAAAAACCGCACAAATGAAGAAAAACCAAAAGAAGAATATAGGTCTTACACAGATCCTTGGGAATTTAGACACTGAGAAAACAGATTCTGGAACACAGACAATGAAGAGTCCCCAGATTGACTGGTTACATGCAACAAACCCAGACACCAAGACATTAATGGAGAGAATTTAAAAAATTGAGGAGAGACAAGAAGAAAATAGGAAGGAGCTGTTGTCAGAAATGACAGCAGTAAAGAATACTGTGATGGAAATGAACAACAGACTAATAAGCATGGAAAGTAGAATCAGCCAAGCAGAACAAAGAATCTCAGAGCTCGAAGACCAAAACACAGAACTAACCCAAAATGTCAAAAGCATAGAAAAGAAGCTCAAAAAGACAGAACAAAACCTGCAAGAGATGAATGATCACTTCAAGAGACCAAACCTAAGAATAATTGGGCTTCCTGAGGCAGAAAGAGAAACAGAAGCCACACTGGAACAAACATTTCATGAAATCATTCAAGAAAACTTCCCTCATCTCATTAAGGATGAAAAAGTTCAAACACAAGAGATTCAGAGAACCCCTGCAAGACAACAAACGAGAAGACCAACTCCCAGACACATAATAATTCGCCTAAACAAAGTAGCTATGAAAGGAAAAATCCTAAAGGCAGCAAGAGAAAAAGGCCAGACTACCTACCAGGGAAAATCAATTAGAATAGCAGCAGATTTATCCACAGAAACCCTTCAGGCCAGGAGAGACTGGAGCCCTATCTTCAAAGTTCTAAAAGAGAAACAATTTTAACCAAGAATAACCTACCCAGCCAAACTAAGCTTCATTAGTGAGGGAGAATTGAAATCTTTTCCAGACATCCAATCCCTGAGAACCTATGCTGCCACCAGACCACCTCTACAAGAAACACTTAAGAAAGTAATGAACACAGAAGAAAAAGAAAAAAGAACAACAGCATTCTTCACAAGAGTACAGGCAAAAGATTAAATACACACATGAACCAACACCAAAACCCAAAGAAAGACAACAAACAGGAACAACTCTGTAAGAACCTTATGACAGGGATCAACTCTTGCATTTCAATTATTAGCCTAAATGTGAACGGACTAAATGCACCACTGAAAAGACATAGAATGGCAAAATGGATAAAATATCATCAGGAAACAATCTATTGCCTTCAAGAGACTCACCTCACTAGAAAGGACACCCACAGACTCAAAGTAAGAGGATGGGAAACAGACTTTCAGGCCAACGGAATACAAAAGAAAGGAGGAGTAGCAATCTTAATTTCAGACAAAATACCCTTCAAGCTATTAAAAATCAAAAAAGATACAGAAGGCCACTACATAATGATAAAAGGCTCAATCCATCAACAAGAAATATCTATCCTAAACATATATGCAACCAACATAGGTGCGCCAACCTTCATAAAGCAACTTCTTGGAAAACTAAAGAAAGATATTGACTCTAACACTATCATAACTGGGGACTTTAATACCCCACTCACAACCCTAGACAGATCATCAGGACAAAAAATCAGCAAGGAGATCTGGAACCTCAATGTGACTTTGGACCAAATGGACTTAATTGATACCTACAGAACACTCCATCCAAAGACCACAGAATACACATTCTACTCATCACCACATGGAACATATTCTAAGATCGACCACATACTCGGCCATAAATCAAGCATAAGCAAATTTAAAAGGACCGAAATTCTACCAAACACCTTCTCGGACCACAGTGGAATAAAAATAAACATAGACACCAACAAAGTCCCCCCAAAACCCACAAAGACATGGACACTAAACAGCATGATGCTAAACAACTCCTGGGTCAACGGCGAAATCAAAACAGGGATCAAAAGATACCTGGAAACAAATGAAAATGAGGACATTGTTCTTAAAGCTGCTGACCCTATTGCCTGGAAAACTAATGAACCAGTTTGGGTGAAAATGACCTATGCCATCAGAAAAACTTAAGGCAGTTAAGGCTTTATGGGAGCAGCAGCTGGAAGCTGGCCATATGACCCTTCTACTAGCCCTTGGAATACCCCTATATTTGTTATAAAAAAAGAAATCTGGCAAGTGGAGACTTTTGCAAGATTTAAGAGCCATTAATGCCACTATGGAGAACATGGGGGTGTTACAGCCTGGGCTGCTGTCTCTGGTTGCTATTCCCGCAAACTTTAACATCATAGTTATTGATTTACAAGATTGCTTTTTTGCTATACCTTTAGGTTCTGAGGATTGCAAAAGATTTGCATTTAGCCTCCCTTCCCAGAATTTTAAATAACCTTGCCAGAGGTTTCAGTGGAAAGTCCTGCCACAAAGAAAGAAAAATAGCCTTACCTTGTGTCAAAAATATGTTGATGCTGCTTTACAAGATATTAGGTATCAATACCCTGACCTTTATCTGGTGCATTATATAGATGACATTTTACAAGCCCATCAAAATCGTGCTCTTTTTCATAACATTTTAAATGATACATTGACAGCTTTGACAAGCTGTGGTTTGAAAATTTCTTCTGAAAAAATTCAAACCAATCCACCCTTTACTTATCTTGGCCGAGTGTTACACACTCAGACAGTGAGTCATCAGCCTTTGCAGTTAAGAAGAAATCATTTGGTGACTTTAAACAACTTTCAAAAATTATCGGGAGATATTAATTGGCTAATACCTTATTTGCATATAACTACTGCAAACTTAAAGCCTCTTTTTAATATATTGCAGGGGGCTTCCTCCCTCACCTCTAAATGAGTTTTAACATCCGAGGCAGAAAAGGCCTTAATTCTTGTAGAGAAGGCCATTAAGTCTCAAAAGGTGAAAAGAGTAAATTATAATTTACCATGGGAATTAATTGTGTTGACTACTTTTCATACTCCAACAGGGTGCTTGTGGCAGGAAGGATCTATGGAGTGGTTACATTTACCAGCCTCTTCTAAAAAGGTTTTGGCATCTTATCTTTATTTAGTGGCTTTGTTAATAACTAAAGGTAGACAGAGAAGTGTGAAATTGTTTGAGAAGGATGTGGACAATATTATTGTCCCATATGACAAAACTCAGTTTCAAACCTTGTTACAGACCAATGATGATTGGCAAGTAGCTTTAATTGATTTCAGGGGACAAATCTTGTTCCATTTGCCTAAAAATCCATTGTTGCAGTTTGTAAAACAAAACCCCATAATTTTTCCTCGCAGCTGTTCCCTAGTTCCCCTCAAGGGGACGGCCTTGGTCTTTACTGATGGTTCACCTAATGAGAAAGAGGTGACAATAAATGATGATGAGCCCCATGTTTTAAATACTTCAGGAACTTCAACACAAAGAACAGAACTAAAAGCAGTTCTATATGCCTTTCTGTTTTAAAGAAAAAAAGGTTTAATTTGTATACTGACTCTTGTTATATTAAAGGATTGCTTCCTCATATTGAGACAGTTACTATTCCTACCAATAAAACTACAATTTTGGAGTTGCTTGTTCAGTTACAACAATTAATTTGTGTCAGAAAGGAGCAGATTTTGTTGGCCACATTAGATCTCATTCTGGCCTTCCGGGACTTCTGCATAAAGGCAATCAATTGGCTGACAGTCTAACTAAACCAGAAATATGTGCAGCTGTTGAAACAGAGGCAGTTATTGAAGCTCAATTATCTCATAAAATCCATCATCAAAATGCCACTGCCTTACGGTATCAGTTTCAGTTGCCTAGAGAAGCAGCTCGGCAAATTGTTAAAAATTGCCCAGCATGTCCCACCTTTAACAGTGCTCCAGCGGGGGTTAATCCCTGAGGATTGAAGCCCAATGTCCTATGGCAAATGGATGTGACTTATTTTCCAACTTTGGAAAGGTATCTTACCTACATGAAACTGTGGATACATTTTCCCATGTCACATTGGTTTCAGTCAGAACAGGAGAGGCTTATAAGGATGTGATACATTTATTTTTTGTTTCTCACAGTTGGGTATCCCAAAACATTTAAAAACTGCAATGCAGCTGGGCTCGGTGGCTCAGTCTGTAATCCCGTGATTTGGGAGGCTGAGGTGAGTGGATTGCTTGAGCCAGCAGGTTCGAGACCCACCTGGGCAACTTGGTGAGACCTCATCTCTACAATAAATCAAAAAATTAGCTGGGTGTGGTAGTGCGGGCCTGTAGCTCCAGCTACATGGAAGGCTGAGGTGGAAGGATCACTGGATCCCAGCAGGTCGAGGCTGCAGTGTCCAGGAGCAGCCACTGCACTCCAGTCTGGGTGACAGAGTGAGACTCCAACTCAAAACAAACAAACAAACAAACTGACAATGCTCCTGCTCATACGTCTAAAGTTTTTCAACAGTTTTGTGTTCAATTTAACATTTCTCATTTCACAGGAATTCCTTATAATCCTCAGGATCAAGCCATAGTTGAGACAGCCTGTCAAACCTTAAAAAATCAAATCATTAAATTACAAAGGGGAGAATTTAAATATAGTTCCCTTCATCATATTGTAAGCCATGCTTTATTCATACTCAAGCACCTTAATTTGAATTCTTTGGATCATTCAGCTATGGCTAGATGATCCAAAGAATCCGACAGAAACTGTTAAGCCTATGGTCAAATGGAAAGATCTCCTTACAGGTCAATGGAGAGGGCCTGATGTATTGCTGACATGTGGGAGAAGGTATGCTTGCGTCTTTCCCCAGAACTCTTCATCGCCCATTTGGATACCAGACTGACTCATTCGACATGCCCAACTCAATGCCCATGCCAAGGTGTAGAGCTGTCAGATGGAACCCAGCCCAAATCAGAATAATTCAGAACCAGAAGAGGAGAGAATTCTTTTTTTTTTTTTTGAGTTGGAGTCTCACTCTGTCACCCAGACTGGAGTGCAGTGGCCGCTCCCGGCCACTGCAGCCTCAACCTGCTGGGCTGCAGCGATCCTTCTGGCTCAGTCTTCCGAGTAGCTGGAATTACAGGCATGCGTTACCATGCTCAGCTAATTTTTTCTTTATTTATTGTAGAGATGAGGTCTCGCCTGCCCAGGCAGGTCTTGAACCCACAGGCTCAGGCAATCCACTCACTCAGCCTCCCAAAGGTGCGGGATTACTGGCTGAGCCACTGAGCCTGGCTGAGGAGAGAATTCTAATCCTGAGAATGAGGCGTCTTACTCTTCGTCATAACCATCCACTGCAGATTCAGATGCACCGCATTCTGCGACCTCCCTGTTCTCACTCTTCTTCCAGTTCTAGGTCCAGACCCCCACATCCCCAGCCAAGACAGTATGCTTCTTCCACCAGAGGCCAAAGTTTTCCCACGTGGGGGCAGCTTAAAGCCCTGGCTCTTGAAGCAGAGAGACTGGTTCATTCACAAAATATTTCTTTAACGTCATCTACTGTTTTTGTTGTTATGATGACCATTCTCACCCTTCAGGTAAGCCATATTAATGCTGATCATGGTGTAAGTAAGACCTATTGGGCTTATATGCCTAACCCTCTAACTTTTCAGCCTGTTACTTGGGATAATGGAATGATAACGGTTTTTACTGATATTGTTTCTTTGGTAGACGGTCCCACTATTTTTTTCTCCAAAGTTAAAACTGTTATTAATCATAATTTTTCTTTCTCAGGGAGTTCCAGCTACCTACCGGTTCAGGGAGTTTACCTACCAGTTCAGAACGCTCTCCTCTCATACCAAAATGCTTGCCTTCTCATGTTAAAGTAATGATAACTGGTGGTCCATCTGGTCAGAAAGGGACTCGAGACATTTGATCCTCTATCCTATTAATGCCCGGAGATTTCGAGCCCAATAAAAAAATAGAGGAACAACACTCCTCTGAATTTCTCACTTGCATGGCTCATGGGGAATGTCAAACTACAAAAACTGAAAATGATTGGCTCACAGTGCATTCTGAAATTGGATTCCCTCCTTGGAAAGAATGCATGTATTCCTCCAAGGTGACTCTCCTCATTTCTAATAGTAATGTATCCATATGTGACTGGAGTTGCTATGACCTGACTGCAGATTTCCACCCTTATTTAGAACACAGTGCTAATTTTTTGTGGAAAAACTCCATGCCTAAACCTATACCCATTACTAAATGGAATATTAATGGATGGGTGCCCCCAATGTTAGTAATGGATAATGGTGGTAAACAATCTATACAACCTAATATTTGGAGAGACTTAGCTGCTACTAAACCATAATTTTACGTCACCCACAGGGACAAACTGCATATAAAGTAAGAACTTGTTTGCAATCTCCTTATGCCTTTTTAATAACCACTGATTATAAATCTTTATAATTTCTTTTGATGGACAGAAATATAAAATTTCTTGTAAAAATTGCAAACTAACTAATTGTCTTACTTTCTCTAATTCATATAAAGGATTTATTATTCTCTGCTGACCTCCTTATTGGATGGTTCCTGCAAATCTTCCATATCTTTGGTATGATGAATATAGTTTAAGAACATTGTATGAGGTTAACTAATTATTGTCAAGGCCAAAAAGATTTATAGCAACTTTAATTTTAGGAATTACAACTTTGATAGCCATTGCTACATCAGTTTCAGTTTCAGCCATAACTTTAGCTAAAGAAATCCATACTGCTATATTTACAGATCAGTTATCCAAAAATGTCTCATTAGCTTTACCAACTCAAGAAATTGTTGACCAAAAATTAGAAAGTAAAGTTAATGCACTAGAAGAGGCAATCTTGATTATAGGACAAGAACTTGTAACCTCGAAAATTAAATTGGCCTTGTGATGTCATTCAGAGTTTAAATGGGTTTGTGTCACGCCTCTCCAAGTAAACAAATCTATTCATACCTGGGATAGGATTAAAAATCATATCTCTGGAGTTTGGAACCATTCCAACATAAGCTTGGATCTCTCCAAACTTCACCAGAAAGTACAGGACATTAGTACAGTTGAAAAACAATTTGAGTCCACCAATTGGCTCAGTCAGTCTTTAACAATTTTTCTTCATTTATCAATCAAAAATCATTATTGTCTATATTAATCAATGTGGGAATTTCTGGAGAAATAATCTTGCTACTGTTATGTTTGCTTCCAGTCGTCTTCAAATTATTGAAAAACATCTCTTGACTAAGCATGGAATTTCATGGCTTCGTATTAAAAAACAAAAAAGGGGGAGATGTTGGGAGCCAGCCTTGGAGACCTGCCAGATTGACAAAGTCCAGGTACTCTGAGGACCCCGGCCGCAAAGCGAGTCTGGGAAGCTGAGTCTCTTCTGTCTTCCGTCTTTGCTGTTTATACAACTGAAGAATTCTGGACAGTAGACAATGAAGAGAACAATACATTTATGTGAAGTACTCACAGCTAACCTGGGAATGTCATGGTTCTTTTTTCCATTTCCCACTATGCCATTTGGCCTTTTCTAACATATGCAATGGTTAAACTCTGAAGCACATCAAGAATGTGTTCTTTCACTTGGTTATAAGTTACTAGATATTGCTTGAGTAAAAAATGATATCAGTATATTCACTCATTTGATTTAGAATTATGTAGTTTAGTGTTAAGACATAAGGTTTTTTTAGAAGCACAAGTTTATAGTAAGTTCATTATGAATTCATTATAAGTTCTAACACGTATCTAGGAGTTATGTAGGTGATTTATAACACTGTTTTGACAGATTTAGGATACAGATTAATCGTTAAGGTTTTCACTTAATTCAATTGTTAAAATTTTAAGTTAACATATATAGAGTGGGTTTTCACTGAATTCATACTACACTAATTGGATACTTTTATGATAAATTAACTAAATACAGAAAGCAACCTTGGGGGCCTGGGAGACATCACTAAAAGTTTCTTTGGAGTTTTCTTTAGAAATATACACTGCACGATAAGAAAAATGTAATGAAGACACCTGGACAGGAAAAGCGGTTACAAAGCTTTGAAGGTCATAGAAACCCCAGAGAAAACTCCTGATACGTGCAGAAATGTGCACCTGGAAACTTTCTTGAGGCATTTCAAGGACTGTAATTAGGGACTTTGGACTAAAACTATCATTTTTGGCTATAAGAATAAGACTCGTTGACTGAAAGTAGATAGTGTTCTTGGCTTGTTTGTTGCTTCTAAGACCACTAGATGGTGGTAACTTCTAAAAGATAATGTACATGAAGGAGTTTTCTTTGTCTTGCCTCTTTACAAATGATATAAAAGCTCTCTGTTAACTAACAATAAATGGCATCTGTCCTGCAAGCAGGTTTCCAAGTGTATTATTTCGTCATAAGTTATTTCTTTCACCTACTCCATCTCTCCTTCAGGAAACCTCACACCCAGCAGGAGCAGGACTCCGGCACCTATGCTTTCCACCACCAATGAAAACAAGAAGAGGGCAGAGTACCCACACAAAACACCTGACACACCCTTAGCTGGGATGATACATGAAGGTTTTCTTTCTTAAAGCCAGTCAGTAAAGACCACAAGGGAGCACCACAACTTCAAATGCAAATACAACAATGTGGACTTAAGGAACAAGAAGAACCAAAGAAACAGAACACAAGCACAAGAAAAGCAAAAAGCTCCAGACTTGCTAACAGATATACGGGTAAGTACAAAACTTCACTAATCATCAGGAAAGTGCATATCAAAACCAAAGATCTCTCCTCATTCATGTTATAATGACTATTATTGTATAAAAAGAAGAAAAAGTGGCAAGTGTTGGGAAGGGTATGGAGAAAATGCCACTCTGGAGCACTGTTGGTTGAAATGTAGATTGTTGGAGCCACTATAAAAAACAGTATGGAAACTTTCCACACACACAAAAGATATTTTTCAAGAGACAGCAATTCCACTTCTTGATAGTCACCACAAATAAAACCAAACACCACATATTCTCACTCAAATGCAGGAGCTAAATGATCACAATGATGAAAATAATGGACTTTGGGACACCAATAAGGGGAGAGGCATGGAGAAGGGTTAGGGTTCAGAAATTATCTATGAGGTGCAACATTCACCATCTGGGGAATGGCCCACCTGAGACCAAATCCCCACTATACACAATATGTCCATGTCATGGACATGCGTGTGGAATTCCTAAAACAAATAAAAATAGAGAAAAATAAATGAAAATCTCAGAGAGATATCTGCATTCCTATTTTTCATTTAAATATTATTCACAATAGCCAGAATACAGAAATAATATAAATATTCCTTGATGAATGAATGGATACAGAAAAAGTGGTATATACATACCATAAAATGCAATTCAGCTTATAAAAAGAAGGATATCCTATCATTTTCAATAACATAGATGAAGTCAGTGGACATCATGCTAAGTGAAATGAGCCAGACACAGAAAATAAATATTAAGACCGCATGTAAGTGGAAGGCAAATTAGTCCAACTTATGAAAGTTGAGGACAGAATTATGAGAAGTACATGTAGCTGGTCTTAGGAAATGAGGAGATTTTCATCTAAAGATATAAAGTTTTAATTTTCCAAGATGAAGAAAGTGTGGAAATCTAATATACAGCATGGTAATTATAGGTAAAAGTACCATGCTGCATACATGAAATTTGCAATCATCAGGGTGAAACCTAATTATTTCCACCACACACAGTAATAAAAAGTCTGTAAGGTAATAAAGACGTTAATTCTCTTGACTGTGGTTGATATATATATATAGTAAATCTTCAGTATATATTTGAAAAACACTCAAAGCAGATGAAATGTGTGTATTGTTTAGGTGAGACTTATGATCACATATGATCACTCACACCTTAACTCAGTAATATACAAAACTGTCATATTCATGGGCATTACCACTTGTGCTATTTTTATCTTCCAGTATTAAAGAGAAGCCCTTTTACTATGAGAGTAGATATAATAAGCAGCATATAAAAATTGTTCAGAAATAAGACTATAATGCTGGAAATTAAAAATTTCTTTATAACTTTTATATTTTAAATTTAAAAATGATATATATCTTTAGCAAATACAGCCAAGAAGGCAAAAAATATATATGTAAGAATGAATGTATATATTGGCAATTACAAAATCACCTTTGTGATCTTTGGAAATAATTCACTTTCATGCATGTTCTCACTCATAAGTGGACCCTGAACATTTATCATGATATTACGTAAAAGGGTTTGTCAACAGTGGGACACTGCTGGGGGAAGGAGAGACACATAACATCAATAAGGCTACCTTGATCCCAAACCAGGTAAAGTGAGGACCAATGGGAGTCCTAAGCTTCACCTGCAAAATGTACCACATATGTACCTAATCTTGAATTGTAATCCACATCTAAATAAACCACATTGCTAAGTAGAATAAAATATATTTTATTAATATTTAAGAATTTTCTTTTTTTTGAGTTGGAATCTCACTCTGTCGTCCAGACTGGAGTGCAGTGGCATGCTCCCAGTCGCCACAGCCTTGACCTGCTGGGCTCTGGTGATCCTTCCACCTCAACCTTCCAAGTAGCCAGAACTACAAGTGTGTGCTACCACGTCCTGCTAATTTTTGACTTATTGTAGAGATGAGGTCTCACCAAACTGACTGGGTTCAAAATACAAAAATCCTATGAAAAACGATCATATGCAGGACAGGTGCAGAGGCTCAAGCCTGTAATCCCAACACTTTGGTAGACTGAGGTGAAAGGATTGCCTGAGCCTGGGGGTTCGAGAACAGCATAGGCAACTCGGTAAGACAGCGTCTCTACAATAAAATAAAAAAGCTGGGCATGGTATCATGTGCCTGTAGTTCTGACAACTTGAAAGGCTGATGCGGAAGGATTGCCTGAGCCCAGCAAGTGGGCACTGGGGTGGCTGTTAGCATGCCTCTGCACTACAGCCTGGGCAACTCAAAAAAAATTATATGCAGATTTTTATTTCTAGAGACAGCATTATGTTTAAAATTCTGATGAAATTTTTCTTAATAAAAGCAAATGTACAAATGTGTAATTGCACAAATCAATGACAAAATTAAATAAATGCAGAAGAAATGTAGGAGAATGAAGAATGTAAAATGAGATCTGAACAAACGCAGAAAACCACTATCCTGCAAGGGCTGACTCAATCTTTTAAATAGTTTTATTAAAAAAGTCTGCAAAACCAAATGCTAACTTTTCCAAATGTCCTTACAGGTTTTAAAAAAATGAAGACAGAGAAATTACATTTATATTGTTCATAATAATAAAAATAGCTTTACCCAATATTTAAAATAACAAATAGGAATTCGCTCTGTGAACCAAGATTATAAAAGAGACAGCCAAGGAAATAGGAACACTTGATAGGTAGACAAGCAAATACTCAGACCTGGAAATGACAACACAGAAATTAATATGGAGACGGGCTCAGTGGCTCAGCCTGTGATCCTGTGCTTTGGGAGGCTGAGGTGAGTGGACTGCCTGAGCCTGTGGGTTCGAGACCAGCCTGGGCAACTTGGCGAGACCTCATCTCTATAATAAATCAAAAGATCAGTCGGGCATGGTAGTGTGTGACTGTAATTCCGGCTACTCAGAAGGCTGAGGTGGAAGGATCACCGGAGCCCAGCAGGTCAATGCTGCAGTAGCCGGGAGCAGACACTGCACTCCAGTCTGGGTGACAGAGTGAGACTCCAACTCAAAAAAAAAAAAGAAATTAATATGGAAGCATAAATGAACATGAATAGCCAAAACAAGCCTTAGCAAAAGAAACAAAGCAGGAGTTACAACACTTCCAGACTTCAAACTTTACTATAAGCCTACAGTAATCAAAACAGTCTAGTATTGGTTCAAGAACAGGCACATAGACCAATGGAACAGGAAAGAGTTTCCAAAAGCAAAGCCTAAATTTCTCAACCAACTCATCTTTGACAAAGTCTCCAACAACAACCACTGGGGAGAGGAGAATCTATTCAGTAAATGGTGCTGGGGAAACTGGCTGATCATATGCAGAAGATTGAAATAGAAACCCTAGCTATCACCATACACAAAAATTAACTCTAAATGGATCAAAGACCTAAACAGAAAACCTCAAACTATAAGAATCTTAGAAAATGCAGGAGACATCCTTATGGAAATTGGAACAGACAACCAATTCCTATTCAGAACCCTACATGCCCATACCCTAAGAAATATGATAGACAAATGGGATCTCAGCAAACTAACGAGCTTCTGCAAAGCAAACAAACAAACAAAAAATCAAGAGAGCAGGGAGACAACCCACAGAATGGGGAAAAATATTTGCCAACTGTATATCTGACAAAGGCCTAACAGCTGGGATCTACAAGGAACACAAATGTTCCAAACGGAAAAAAGCAAATATCCCCATTAAAAAGTGGGCAAAAGGCATGAATAGACACTTCTCAAAAGAAGATATATGGGCAGCCAACAGACACATGAAAAAGTACTCAGCCTCACTAATCATCAGAGAAACGCAAATCAAAACCACATTGAGATACCACCTAACCCCAGTAAGAATGGCCATCATTAATCAAACAGACAACAACATATGCTGGTGAAGATGTGGAGAAAAGGAATGCTTCTACATCACTGGTAGGAATGCAAACTAGTGCATCCTCTCTGGAAGACAGTCTGGCAATTTCTGAAAGGACTAGAAATTGACCTTTCATAAGACCCAGTAATTCCCCTATTGGGAATATACCCAGAGGAACTCAAATCATTCTACAAAAAAGATACCTGCATATGTATGTGTGTTGTAGTTCTATTCACAATAGCGAAAACATGGAATCAACCATGTTGCCCATCGAAGCTGGACTGGATGAAAAAAATGTACATATACACAATGGACTATTATGCAGTCATAAAGGACAGACATATGGACTTTGCAGCAATTTTGATGTATTTAGAACTGATCATACTCAGAGATTTATCACAGAAACAAAGAACAGAATACCAAATGTTCTCACCCATAAGCGGATCTTGAACAATTATAATTCTATAAGAAAGGGACTGACAGTAGTAGAAAACTGTCAGAGGAGGGAGTGTGGGATTGGCAGCTGAGGGAAATTGAAATTGCCAGGGGAGGGAGGGCCATATGTCATCATCAAGTGTACCTGCATACTATATGTTTATACACCTAATCCTGAATTCTAATCCATATCTTTATAATAAAAAAAGATTTTTTAAAAAAGAAAAATGAATTAGCTGGGTGCAGTAGCGTTTGCCTGTAGTTCCAGCTACTTGGAAGGCTGAGGCGGAAGGATCGCTGGAACCCAGCAGGTTGAGGCTGCAGTGGCCAGGAACGACCACTGCACTCCAGTCTGGGTGACAGAGTGAGACTCCAACTCAAAAAAAAAAAGAAAGAAAGAAAAATGAGTTCAAAAGGAGTTGAAAAATTTTATTAAATACATGATATTAAAATATTTTAACCAGGCTTGGTGGCTCAGCCTGTAATCCCGTGCCTTGGGAGGCTGAGGTGAGTAGATTGCCTGAGCCCACGGGTTTGCGACCCGCCTGGGCAACTTGGTGAGACCTCATCTCTACAATAAATCAAAAAAATTAGCCGGGTGTGGTAGCATGCGCCTGTAGTTCCAGCTACTTGGAAGGCTGAGGCAGAAGGATCGCCGGAGTCCAGCAGGTTGAGGCTGCAGTGCCTAGGAGCTGCCACTGCACTCCAGTCTGCGTGACAGAGTGAGATTCCAACTCAAATATATATATATATATATTTTGACACCTGGTTGGAAAAATAAAGTCAATTTCTACTGGATGCCATTCAGACAAACATATTTGTATGCTGACATGTACACATGCAATTGATATACAGTAGATTAGCACACAGGAATATGTATTTTTAAAGTCATAAATTGATAATAATACTTAGCAATAGATAAAAGGGAGCCATCATAATTTGACTTTAGAGAATTTGAAATAGTAATATTTATGTGAGATTAAAGACACAAAATTGAGAATATTAGAAAGCATTTTATTCAGCAAAGTAGAAAAAAAGAAGCTATCAGTAAGATGTTAAGTGCCCATTCTAAATAGCAAAGAAAACAACGTATACATTCTAGGTAAGAAATTTATGTGAGAAAACAGTTTGCAGGACAAAATAAAACTCTACAAATATAACACATATTATTTTCAGAAATATCACAGAAATACAAAATACATATTGAAAGAGATATTTCTTATTTAAAAATATTGTTCTTTACCAAATGTTTAATTTAGGTTCATACCAACACTTTTTTGAGTCAGAATCACCCAGACTGGAGTGCAGTGGCATGATCACTTACTAGTAACTGGAGCTACAGGCGTACACCACCATGTCTGGCTAATTTTTTGATTTATTGTAGAGACAAGATCTCGCCAAGTTGCCCAGGCTGGTCTCAAATTCCTGGGTTTAAACAATCCTCTTGCCTCCACCTCCCAGAGTGCTGGGATTACAGATGTGAGCCACTGAGCCTGGCTGCCTGTTTCATACTATCACTTTGTGTAATGACTATTTTTATTTGAACTTTGTAAACTCAAGTAAAAGCAAAAATAAAATATAGTTTCTCCGTTTAGCATTATTTAAAGTAGGACGATATTAATGCCCTTCTACATTTATATGATGCAATTATGGAAAAGATATAGTTTCTGTAGTCAAATTCAATTTGACAGAGCTTTTTATAATCCCCTAAAATTTCAATGTTTTCTAAAAATTTAAATATAGTTTCATCAAAACATACACTGTCATTTTTAATAATATTGTTCTTGTTCACTCTAATATTTAACATGTTATTAAGCTACAATGTGAACTAAGTGGTATCAAAATTAGGGAAATAATAGAACTTTGGAGATACAGATTAAGAGAAACAGAATCTTTTACAAAAATCAAAATTGCTTCTCAAAAGAAATTAAATAATTCATAGCAGTTTGGTCCCAGTGCCACAGAGGATGGAAAAAAAAGTGGCAAAGAGAGGAAAAAGCATGAACTTCATGAGGTAGATGCACCCAAGCCTGTTCAAAATTTTATTGGAAAGAAAATGTTTTATGACAACAATTAATGTATATTAAGCAAATTTATATTACATACTAATCAGCAAATCCAAATGAGATAAAGAGAGAATTGGCTCATGAAATCATAAAGAATTTTATAAATGAATTTAAATTATTCTAAATCTCAATTAATAGAGCATGCATGAGAATGACAGAATAATGCTTTAAAAAGGGAGACAAGAGCATATCTGTGCATCCTGGACCAACTGTGATCATGAGTCCCATATGACCTTTAAAAACTGCCATCGCTCATGGGAAAATAAAGACTTTTTATTTCCACTAGCATAATTTCTAAGTAGTCAAATTAGGGACTAAATGGGGCACATCTTGTTGTTTGCTGTTGTAACAGGAAAATTCCCACTCCACAGTACTTGCGATTTGGATCTTAACAGAGCGGACCAAGATTTCACTGCTTCAAAACTGAATGGACCGATGACTTTAGGAAGTTTTGGTTGTACATCCCACAGGATTTGGAGCAGGAGCAAATATCTGGGGACTATCAAAGCACTTTTAAATCTGCTTAAGTGTCAGAGGTGCATTTGTCTGGCATTAACACATTTATAGTACCTGATTATTCTTTCTCCATAATCCTTGACAACTCTTAGTGATTTTTTGTACAAAAAATATTTCTATTTTCTAACTAGAGTATATGTCTTACCTTTCTTAATGGACCCTATAAATTGTCTGTAGATATAAAATTGTTGATGCAATAAAGTGCACCCTGTCTCATAGAACCTATAAGAAAAGATATGAAGGCTCCTGATTTTGTCCTCAGCACAGAGAGTTTCTAGAGACATGCTGTCACTGCCAACCAAAGCACAAAATGCCACCACCAGAAATATTTCACATGCCTCGAGTAGGAATATTTATTAGACAGCAGATGTAATAGCAGGATTCAGGAGTTGAACACACCCTTCTCTTACAAGCAGAAGAGGTATGACTGTGAATTTTGGTGTATTTATTTAAAGACAGTGTTTCAGAAGAAACATGACAGGCAGCCCTGATACAGGTAGCTTGACGTGATTCTACATCTCAGAATGTACATCTAACACCTATGCCTCATGAGCTTTTTTAAAATCTTTTTTTCTATGTTCAGTTTTTACTCTATGGGATATATACTGTATTATCACATGATAATTTTCGAACGTACTTTTTTTCCTGTAAGAATATTGCTCTCTACCTAAAAAGAAGGTCCACTTACCACATGTCAATCCTTGCTGGAGCAGTAGCTGTTGTGGTCACAATCTGAGCCCCTATGCTAAAGGGGGTATCTTATAGCTAAGATAAATATTTGAGATACCATGAGCTCATTTTCTTGCTGAAAAGTAATTACCATTTCATCAGTAAGTACAGTGACTGTGCATTGCATGGGGATATGAGATGATCTCAGAAAAATATTTATGAAATGTTTAAATTACTGACAAGTATTAGTAGCTATTCAACTGACAAAGTTTGAGCAAAAAAGAGAGACAGTGACAAAAAGCAACTGAGAGCTCGAGAGAGAAGGACAGAGACAAGAGATTCAGAGAGATAAGCACGCAGAGGAAAACTTATCGGAGATACTTGAAGAAGATCAGGTGGAAATAACATGACAGACATAGATTCTGAGTTCTAAAATGTGAGAAAGGATACATGGAAACAAGACTTACTTTATTTCTTGCCAACCTTAGTGGTTTGCCTTGCAAATAGTATGATTTTTCAATTCTTTATTTTTATTTTTTAACTTTATTTCATTTCAAAGATCTGGGGTACAGTTCAGGATGAGGTATACAAGTGGTCTTCACACAGGTAAAGTTTGGGCCTTCTTTTGGTCCCCACTTTGTCTGGATTGAGATCAGGTATCCTTATTGACGTTATGTGCCTCCCTCCCCTGGCAGTTTCTGGCAACTGCCAGAAACTTAAAGTATTATGAAAGCTTAAAGTATTATGGTGAAATTTCAAGGTCTACCTATGAGTAAGAACATGTGGTACTTAGTTATTTGTTTTCTGTGACCTGGAGAGACCAATTTCCATCTTTCTTCTGGAGCTGGGACACTCACATTCTCCTCCCTGGAACACCAGAATTCCAGTTTCCCTGGTCTTTGGGACTTGATCAATGGCCCCTGGTTCTCAGTTTGTTGGCCTTGGACTGAGTCATGTTACCAGCCTCCCTGGTTTCTCAGCTTAAAGATGGACTTGCATGGGATGTTCCAGCCTCTGTAATGTCCCTACCTTGGTTTTATTGTCATCCTATGAGCTGTGGTGCTCCCCACCTTTTCTAGAAATGACAAAAGTTGTGGTGCCAGGTCATTCCTCCAGTGGTGCCCATTCCCTGGGACTCCCCTGTCTCCCACTGTCCTCCAGCAGGAGCCCCCCGTGTCTGGCCTGGCATACTATTCACACTATGGCATAACCCAACACATCTCTTCCCCCACCGGTCCCCACCTGAGAGTGTACGTGGACTCGGGCACACATTCCTTTCCTCTTCCTTTTTATTTTCTGTCTCTCTGACCTCAGCAGTTGGACCTGGGAGTTGCTGTGAAAGATCTGTCTGATGGCAGGACAGAGACTTTGGGCTCCTCACTCTCTCCATGTTTCCCACAGCCTCATCACTAACTGCGTGGTGCTAAGACACCTCTCTTCCTAGTGGCAGCCCTTACTGTGGCGTTCACACCTCGCTCTTGGCTGAGCCTCTGCTTCTGGGCACCGCCTGTAAAGAGGACAGCTTCTTCCCCACATAGTGCCAGGTTTCTTTGAGGACTATTTTCAGTTTTAAATCCACCTTCATAAATATTTTTGCTTCCTTTCTGTCTTGGGTTACCCAGCATTAAATGGGATGCCAGCTGTGGGTCTTTTGTGGATCACTTTTATTAATTTAGAGATGTTGACTTTTTTCCTCGAAGTTACTAAATTTTTTAAATCACAAATGTATGTTGAGAGTTCTCTAATGCTTCCTTTTTATTACCTATATTGAAATAATTATATGAATTTTTTCATCTTTTGTCTTTTTTTGTGGTGATTTATTCTGATTGCTTTACTATGTTAAAGGAATCCTGAATTCCTGAAATACACCCTATTCAGACAAAAAAATCCACCATCAGGCTAGTCATCTCAGCTGGGGAATTTGGGGCATCTTGATACTTCCAGGGGAGCTGACAGGCATCCTGCAAGTGGAACACAGAGCCCCACATAGCACCTTGTAGCCACTTCAGAATCTCCTTGGTTTGTCTCCTTTTCCTCCCCCCATGTCTTTGAAATCCTGCTGAGACCACCTATGGTTTATTGGGGATGGAGCTGTCCTTAAAGTGGCAAGGGAGGGCTCTAACCTTTCCTGAGACAGGGCTAGTGGAATTACAAAGAAAGAAGCATGTAGCACCAATGTGTTCAGTCTAAAGTATTTATTGGGAGGCCTTCTCACAGAGAGAGGAGACTGCAGTGTGTCTTCATGATGGGCAGCGAGACACTGAATGTTCTATCCAAGTATATCCACAGGGTCAGGTGTGGAGTTTCACATGAGAGCTTAAGGAATTTGAGGCAGGACTGAGTTGGTTTCTATTTGTTTAGCAAAGGTGCTAATTTCTCAGTGTTTCTGATCAACAACCTAAATAACTTTACTAGAGCCTGGGATCTTCCAAGGCCCCAACTTCTGCTCAAGCCTGCAGGTGGGCACACACATCTGGCCAGGTCTCCAGTAGTCACAGCACAATGTGTGTCTCTGAGAACACACTCACACTCACACACACACTCACACTCACACACAACACACACACACACACACACACACACACACACACACACAGTGGACAACTAGAGGACACTGAAGAAGCTATGTCTCCCCTTTCCCTACATCTGTGGACAGACCTAGCAAAGGGATGTTTATGCCACCATGTTATAATGTGTTTTTAAAAAAGTGTTAGTGGTTGATGTCCTTTCAGACACAACTACATCCACTTTGTGGTGTGCCCTTAAGCATCACTGAGATATATCTTTTTCAAATGGTAAAATGGTTGATGAACGGAAGGTTTGGGCTTAAAGAGTCAGATCAAAAACATAGAAATCAAATGTCATATAAAAATGAATATAATATTAATCTCTGCCTTGTTAACTGTTTATGATGCCAAACATATGGTACCTAGTTAGTGCCTAACAAATATTTAAAAATCCAATGACTAACCAGACTTGGTGACTCAGCCTGTAATCCCAGCATTTTGGGAGGCCGAGGGGAGAGGATTGCCTGAGCCCACGGGTTCAAGACCAGCCCAGG
The DNA here is from genome assembly GCA_027257055.1 of Cephalopachus bancanus. NCBI lineage: Eukaryota > Metazoa > Chordata > Mammalia > Primates > Tarsiidae > Cephalopachus > Cephalopachus bancanus. Next base: position 1,784,494 of record JAPVLO010000522.1, on the reverse strand, counting down.
CAACTTGGCAAGACCTCATCTCTACAATAAATTAGCCTAACTCGGTGGCTCAGTCTGTAATCCCGCGTTTTGGGAGGCTGAGGTGAGTGGATTGCCTGAACCCATGGATCAAGACCCGCCTGGGCAACTTGGTAAGACTTCACCTCTACAATAAATTTTAAAAAATTAGCTGGGTGTGGTAGCAAATGCCTGTAGTTCCAGCTACTTGGAAGGCTAAGGCGGAAGGATTGCCGGAGCCCAGCTGGTTGAGGCTGTAGTGGCCGGGAGCAGCCACTGCACTCCAGTCTGGGTGATAGAGTGAGACTGCAACTCAAAAAAAAAATCCAATAACTGTGGGGGGAAAAAAGTGTTTTAGGGCCTAGAAAAATCAATGATATTTAAAGGGATATTCTGTCTTAAGAAATCATACCCCGTAGTAAGTAAATTATGGTAATTCTTGTGAAGTAAATCATGCTCACCCTTGAATCTTCCACATAATGATAGACTGACTGCTCTACTAGAAAATGTTTTGGAGAACATAAAGATTGAATGTGATATACCCAGAAACATTGATCACTTGCATGTAGTTGTTGAGCTCAGCTTGGGCGTGTCTTTGGCGATAGTACATCATGTACACTGGGCTTATCATAGAGCAGCCATGAAGACTAGGAAAGTCTGTGCCTGGGGTCAAGAAGAATGAGTTTCATCTCATGAAGGAGAGGCTTCAGGGGAAATGCAGGTTTATACTGCACAGCAGATTTAGATCAACAGAGTCAGAGTTTTCTTCTGACTGTGTAGTTCAAGTTGAGCACCATTGTGGCCCTTCACAAAGGAGAAATACAGAGAAAAAAAGAAAAAACACAGTTGTTCTCCTGCCTTGAAAGTATGTCTTTTTCTTCTACTAATTGTCTATATTCTGAACTTCTTAGCAGCAGAATATACCACCACACCCTGGAAACAACCCTTGACCTGTTTCTGGTTCTCAGTGCCCCATGTTCCCTTTTCTAAAACTTCCCTCACATCCAGCAGTTCTGTTTTCAAGCTTTAAGTATGGTGATTGGTGATTGGGTTACAGCTTAACTGTGAAGAGAAAGCTCATGTTTATTTGTTGATTTATTATTTCTTCACTGACTGCTTGACTTTCAACAGTATCACCCTATCTTTGAGCCTCAGTTTCTTCTTCTGAGGCAAGTTGTCATGGATCCCACTCATCACAGCAGATGTGGCATCCAGCATTACCTGGTCATGAAAGGGGCTCAACAAATCATAGTTAATTTTAAGAAGAGATGAAGACACAGGGGTGGGCACATGAGAGAATCTTGATGCCGAAATTCACAGTGTTGTACATAAGAACTTCATTATTCTCAGAGACAGGAATGTGTCTGAGACAGGGCTCTGTGGTAAGATTGGAAGCTTTGGCTCCCTGTTGCCTGTTTGTGAATAGACACTGGGCTGTCTCTGCACACTGATGAAGTTCATGGTCAGCACTGAGCTTCTTCTGAGTCTGTAAAACAGAATCTCTGCAGTGTTGTTAGTCATGGGCATCTGTCCCACGTATGAGTTGGAGGCTCACATTGGACCCATTCCTGATTTGTATAACACTGAGCAGGCACCGCTTTAAGAAGATAAAAGCCATGTTGCAGGAACAAATCGACCAATCCCTGTTTTTAGTCTTCAATTACTAAGGCGTCCTTGAGCAAGTACCTTCATGGAAGTTGAGGTATTTGAGAGGAGAGTTTCCAAAAAAGGTCAACAAAAAGTAATACTTTATATGGTAAAAGGATTTCTTTCTACAATCTTCTAACTTGTTTATGAAGATTATCATATCTGAAGAAATGGAATGTTAGGAATGTATGAGATGCATTTTAAATTAAGCAAGTTTAAATATCTGAAAAATACAAGAGAAAATTGCATTTTGAGACAAATATATAGATGTTATGTTAGATGGTTGGCATTACAGAAATAAATAAGAACTATTAGAGTAGAAATATCCAATGTAATAAACAAACCAAAATATCACTTTCCTTTTTGTTTTCTTTTTTTTTCTTGAATTAAAGTCTCACCCTGTCACCCAGACTGGAGTGCAATGGCATGCTCATGACCACTGCTTCCTCAACTTATGGGGCTCAGGCAATCCTTCTGCCTCAGCCTTCCAAGTAGTTGGAACTACAGGCACATTCTACCATGCCTGGTTATAAAATATCAATTTCATCAATAATAAGACACAGCTAAAGAGACACTTACGAAATTAAAAACAGAATAGAGGGAGTTTTTCAATAAGCAGCATAGAGCTTTCATATGTGGAAATTTAAGGCAATTGTAGGAATAGAATGAAAAAGGAAAGGTCATATCTATTGTATGTACAAGTAAAAATGGGAGAATGACGCCTGATAACAGCTCAAAAGATAATGTATTAAGTATTTTACAGAGAGGAGGACAGATCATCTAATTCTAAGACACATATATTTAGACATAAAATATGTACCTTGACGCCTCATGGTAAAATAAATAAAATTAAGGGTAAATTTTAAAACATATTCTAGAAAAATTGTATAGTTTAAAGTAAGTATTTTAATCTTATGTGATTTTCAATGATTTAATAAATATAAGATGGTTAGCCTGGAAACCTAAAACAATTCCAATATTGCTTTTTAAAGAAAATGCCAACTATTTCCAATAGAATGACATGCTCATTGGGATTGAACTTCCCAGGGGCACAAATAAATGCTAGAAGATATTTGAAAAAATACCTTCAAGAAATTGTGAGTGAAGTCTTTTATACTCAATTTGTTAGAGTGAAAAAAAACATCAACAGGGAATAAATTTCTAAGCACAAAGTGTCCTGGGGCAAGATTAACCTGTTGGGATCTGTCTCAGAAGATAAACTCACCACATATCATAATCTTCCTTTCACCATTATGAAGGGATGAAAGGCAAATGAGGTAGTAGTCTGATAACCATCAGATGTACTTTCTTTGGAAAAGTAAAAAAATGTATTTTCTTATGAATGGTAGTATTATATAGAAGTAGGTTAGCTAGTACAGTTTAGACACAAATAGATAAATTTCCCATAGATATTTTTAGGAAGTATCCAGACATTTTTAAAATTTCATTTTGACTTTGAGATACCACCTAACCCCAATAAAATGGCCATCACTAATAAAATAAACAACAACAGACGCTGGAAATGATGCAGAGACAAGGGAATGCTTCTCCACTGCTTGTGGGAATGAAAACTAGTGCAACATCATTGGAAGACAGTGTGGTGATTTCTGAAAGAACTAGATATTGACCTTCCATATGGCCCAGCAATCCCCCTATTGGAAATATACCCAGAGGAACTCAAATTTATTCTACAAAAAAAGATACCTGCACATGCATGTTTGTTGCAGCTCTATTCACAATTGCAAGAACATGGAGAAAACATGTTGCCCATCCTAGTTGGTCTGGATTTTTAAAATGTGTAACATACACACAATGGAATATTATGCAGCCATAAAGGACAATCATACTGACTTTGCAGCAACTTGGATGGATTTAGAGTCTATCATACTTAGTGATCTATCACAGAAACAAAGAACAGAGTGCTATATGCTCTCCCTCATAAGTGGAAATTGAACAATGATTATACTAGTATAAGAAATGGATTGGCAGTAGTGGGAAACTGCCATGGGAGGGAGGGTCACACCTCATCAACAAGGGTACCTGCATAATGAACATTTGTATAACTAACCCTGAATTGTACCCCACATTTTTTAAATAAAAAAATTAAATTTTTAAAAAATACATTTTACAGTAAGTCAAGCTGCAGCCTACCCCACCCCCTCAGTTAATCCAAAGAAAATCCCATCAGTTGTAAGGCTAAATAGTGTAAAATCATACAGCAAAGTGAGGTGTGCTATGAAAAATCGCTATTAATAATAATAATATGCAATCAATGTAATATAATACATAAAGTTAAATGAGAGAGATGGGGCAAGATGGCAACGGCATAGGTGAACTGGTGAGATTCTCTGAACGGACCAAGGCTGCATACTGCTGAATAGACAGACTGTAAAGCAGAGGTAAAAGTGAAAAAAACCAGAAGACCCTCATAAGGAAGAACAGGTCATTGCAGAAGAGAAATAAAAGCAACCCCACCCTCCCTCAAAAACAGAATTGAAGAGGGGGGAGGGAAAGGGGGAGAGGGAGAAAAATCTACAGAAATGAAGAAAAACCAAAAGAAGAGTATGGGTCTCTCCCAGACGCCTGGGAGAGCAGACATTGAGAAAACTGACTTTGCAAACAATGAAAAGTCCCCAGAATGAAGGGTCTCGAAATGCAAATGTAGATATCAAAACAATAATGGTGAGATTAAAAAGAATTGAGGAGACACAAGAAGAAACTAGGAAGGAGCTGATATCTGAGATAACAGTAATAAAGAATACTGTGAATGAAATAAATAACAAATTAATAAGTATGGAAAGCAGAATTACCCAAGCAGAAGAAAGAATCTCAGAGCTTGAGGACCAAAATATAGAAATAACCCAAACTCTTAAAAACACAAAAAATAAGCTCAAAAAGACAGAACAAAACCTTCAAGAGAAGAGTGACTACCTTAAGAGGCCTAACCTAAGAATAATCGAACTCCCTGAGGCAGAAAGAGAAACAGAGACCACATTGGAACAAACTTTCCATGAGATCATTCAAGAAAACTTCCCTTATCTAATCAACGATGCAAAAATTCAAACACAAGAGATTCAGAGAACCCCCACAAGACAACAAATGAGAAGACCAACTCCTAGACACATAATAATTCGCCTAAATAAAGTAGGCACAAAAGAAAAAATCCTAAAGGCAGCAAGAGAAAAAGGCCAGATCACCTGCCATGGAAGACCAATCAGAATAGCAGCAGATTTATCTGCAGAAACCCTGCAGCCTAGGAGAGCTTGGAGCCCTATCTTCAAAGTCCTAAAAGATAAACAATTTCAACCAAGAATAACCTACCCGGCCAAGCTAAACTTCATCAGTGAGGGAGAATTAAAATCTTTCCCAGATATCCAATCCCTAAGAACTTATGCTGCCACCAAACCATCTCTACATGAAACACTTAAGAAAGTACTAAACACAGAAGAAAAGGAAAAAAAAAAAACATTCTTCACAAGAGTACAGGGAAAAGAATAAAATATACACGAACCAACCCCAAAACCCAAAGAAAGACCAAAAAAAAAGAAAAAGAAAAAACCAAGTGGAAGAACAACAACTCAATAAGAACTCCATGATAGGGACGAACTCTCACATTTCAATAATTAGTCTGAATGTGAATGGACTAAACGCACCACTGAAAAGACATAGAATGAAAAAATGGATAAAATATCACCAGGCAACAATATACTGCCTTCAAGAGACCCATCTCACTAGAAAGGACATACACAGACTCAAAGTAAGAGGATGGGAAACAAATTTTCAGGCAAATGGAACACAAAAGAAAGGAGGAGTCGCGATTCTAACTTCAGACAAAATACCATTTAAGCTATCAAAAATTAAAAAAGATGCAGAGGGCCAATACATAATGATAAAAGGTTCACTCCATCAACAAGAAATATCTATCCTAAACATATATGCAACCAACATAGGTGCGCCAACATTCATAAAGCAACTTCTAGGAAAACTAAAGAAAGACATTGATTCTAACACCATAATAACTGGGGACTTTAATACACCACTCACAACCTTAGACAGATCATCAGGACAAAAAATCAGCAAGGAGATCCGGAACCTCAATGAGACTCTGGACCAAATGGACTTAATTGATACCTACAGAACACTCCATCCAAAGACCACAGAATACACATTCTACTCATTACCACATGGAACATATTCTAAGATCGACCACATCATTGGACACAAATCAGGTAAAAGCAAATTTAAAAGGACTGAAATTCTACCATGCACCTTCCTGGACCACAGTGGAATAAAAATAAACATTGACACCAACAAAGTCCCTCCAAAATCCACAAAGACATGGACACTAAACAGCATGATGCTAAATAACTCCTGGGTCGATGATGACATCAAAACAGAGATCAAAAGATACCTGGAAACAAATGAAAATGAAGAAACATGTTACCAAAATCTCTGGGCTGCCTTAAAAGCTGTAATAAGAGGGGAATTTATATCCCTACAAACACACATGAGGAAAATGGAAGGAACACAAATTAATAAACTAACAAGCCACCTAAAGAAGCTGGAAAAGCAAGACCACAAAAACCCTAATTTCAACAGAAGAATCCAGATCACCAAAATAAAAACCCAAATCCAGGACATAGAAGACAAAAAGATAATACAAAAAATCAATGAAACAAAAAGCTGGTTCTTCGAAAGAATAAACAAGATTGATGGTCCCCTAGCTAGACTGACCAAGAAAAAATGAGAAAAAAACCAAATAAGCACAATCAGAAACACAAAAGATGAAGTCACATCTGACCCTGAAGAAATACAAAAGATCATTAGAGACTACTACGTACACTTGTATGGAAGCAAACTTGAAAACCTTAAGGAAATGGAGGACTTTCTGACATCACACAACCTACCTAAGTTGGAAAAAGAAGAGATTGAGACCCTAAATAAACCAATAACAATTAAGGAAATCGACTACGTAATAAGAAAACTTCCTACAAAAAAAAAGCCCTGGACCAGATGGCTTTCCAGCAGAATTTTACAAGACATTTAAGGAGGAGCTGATACCAATCCTACTGAAGGTATTCCAGGCAATTGAAAAAGATGGAATGCTCCCCAAATCATTTTACGAAGCCAACATCACATTGATACCCAAGCCAGGTAAAGATCCAGCAAAGAAAGAGAACTACAGGCCAATATCTTTGATGAACATAGATGCTAAAATTCTCAACAAGATCCTAGCAAACCGGATTCAGCAATACATCTAAAAAATCATCCATCATGACCAAGTAGGCTTCATTCTGCGATGCAAGGCTGGTTCAACATTCGTAAAACCATAAATGTTATTAAATACATCAACAGATATCAAAACAAAAACCACATGATAATATCATTAGATGCAGAAAAAGCTTTTGATAAAATCCAGCATCCCTTCTTGATAAAAACCCTCGAACATCTAGGCATACGGGGAACATACCTCAAAATAGTAAAAGCCATCTACGAGAAACCCACAGCAAGCATACTTCTAAATGGACAAAAATTAGAACCATTTCCCCTGAAAACTGGAACAAGACAAGGATGCCCACTCTCACCCCTCCTGTTCAACATAGTATTGGAAGTCCTGGCTCGAGCAATCAGAGAAGAGAAGGCAATCAGGGGTATCCAAATAGGAAAAGAGGAAGTCAAGTTATCTCTCTTTGCAGACGATATCATTGTATACCTTGAAAACCCAAGAGAATCTGTCAAAAACCTTACACTGATAAAGACCTTTGGCAAAATCTCAGGATACAAAATAAATGTACAAAAGACAATCGCATTTCTCTACACCAATAATAAACAAACAGAAACCCAAATAAAAAACACAATTCCATTCACAATAGCAGCAAAAAAAATGAAATACCTTGGCATCTTCCTAACCAGAGACATGAAAGACCTTTACAAGGAAAACTACAAAACACTGCTCAAAGAAATCAAAGTTGACACAAACAAGTGGAAAAATATTCCATGCTCATGGATCGGAAGAATCAACATTGTGAAGATGTCCATCTTACCTAAGGCAATCTACAAATTCAATGCAATACCCATCAAATTACCAGCAACATGCTTCTCAGACCTAGAAAAAACAATGCAGGAATTCATATGGAAACACAAACGTCCAAGAATAGCCAGAACAATCCTCAGCAAAAAAAACAAAGCAGGTGGTATCACAATACCAGACTTCAAACTTTACTATAAAACTACAATCATCAAAACAGCTTGGTATTGGTACAGGAACAGGCATATAGATCAATGGAATAGAATTGAGATTCCAGAAGCTAAACCTCAATTTCTCAACCAACTCATCTTTGACAAAGCCTCCACCACCTACCACTGGGGAGAGGAGAACTTATTCAGTAAATGGTGCTGGGAAAACTGGCTGACCACATGCAGAAGATTGAAACAGGACCCCTATCTATCCCCATGCACAAAGGTTAATTCCAAATGGATCAGAGACGTAATGTAAAACCTCAAACCATAAGAACCTTAGAAAATGAAGGAAAAACCCTCATGGAAATCGGAGCTGGCATCCAATTCCTGAACAAAACCCCAAACCCCCAGCTCATAAGAGAGAAAATAGACAAGTGGGACCTTATTAAACTGACAAGGTTCTGCAAAGCCAAAGAAACCATCAAGAGAGCAGGGAGACAGCCTACAGACTGGGAAAAAGTATTTGCCAACTCCAGGTCCGACAAAGGCTTAACATCCTGGATCTACAAGGAACTCAAGCGTGCTGAAAAGAAAAAAACAAACAACCCCATTATAAAATGGGCAAAAGATATGAACAGACACTTCACAAAGGAAAACATCCGAGCAGCCAACAAACACATGAAGAAATGTTCAACCTCACTAATCATCAGGGAGATGCAAATCAAAACCACACTGAGATACCACCTAACCCCAGTCAGAATGGAAATTATCAACAACTCAAAAAATAACAGCTGCTGGAGAGGGTATGGTGAAAAGGGAACACGTCTACACTGTTGGTGGGAGTGTAAACTAGTGCAACCTCTGTGGAAAGCAGTGTGGCGATTCTTAAAAGCTCTAAATACCAACCTCCCATATGACCCTGCAATCCCCCTACTGGGAATATATCCTGAAGAACACAAATCACTCTATAAAAAAGATACCTGCATACGTATGTTTATCGCAGCATTGTTCACATTAGCAAGAACCTGGAAACAGCCATGCTGTCAGTCAAAAGAGGACTGGATTAAAAAAATGTGGTACATATACACGATGGAATACTACGCAGCCATAAAAAAGAACAAAATCATGAATTTCACAGCAACCCGGATGGAACTAGAGTCTATAATACTGAGTGATCTCTCACAGAAACAAAGATCCAAGTATCACATGTTCTCTCTCATATAATGGACCTTAAACATCCAGTGCAATACTATACGAAAATGACTGACCGTACTGGGAAACTATGGTGGGGGGAGGGAGATGGGATTAACAGTAGCAAATATCTGTCTGGGTACGGGGAAACATCCTATATCAACAGGGTGCCTGAATGAAACGCAATTGTATACCTAACCCTTAACTGTACCCCACAACTTCACAATAAAAAAAAAATTAAAAAAAAAGTTAAATGAGAAAGTAATAATTTATGTTTTAAAGAAACTATTAACAAGGAGTATTTAAATCATAAACCATCAGCAGACAAATTATACATTCTTGAACTACATATAGAATAAATTAATACATGTTTGGTGATACAAACATTTGTGAGTTTTATGAGTAAATAAATACGGGTCACTATATAAAAAGGATACCTGCACATTCATGTTTACTGCAGCATTATTCACAATAGCAAACACATGGAACCAACTGTGCTGCCCATAGAAAGAGGACTGGATAAAAGTACATGATGGGCTATTATGCAGCCATAAGGAAGGACAACATTATGAACTTCACAGCAACTTGGATGGACTTAGAGTATATAATATTCAGTGATATATCACAGAAACAAAGAACTGAGCACCACATGCTCTCACACATAAGTGGAACTTGAATAATTATCATAATACTTAAAGGGATTGACAGTAGCTGGAAATGACCAGGGGAGGATTGGCAGTAGTAGGATCAACAAGAAAGTACCTGCATAATGACCATTTGTATACCTAAGCCTGAATTGTGCCCCACGTATTTAAAATTTAAAAAAGTCCAACAGTTATTTTCACATATGGCAAAGCATTCTGACTATACATATTAAGGTTGTGCAGAAAAACAAAATTATGTTATGTTTGTATACATATATGTTAATATATGCATAAATTCACATATTATATCCATGTATACTATGTTTATACATATATATACTACTGTATAATATGTGTCTATCTCTCTCTCTCTCTCTCCATTATATATACATAATAATATATATATGAACCCAAGTTTAGTATATCTTTGAACAAGAAGAAAATGCACATATTTAATGCCTGCATTAACCATATCATATTGAGTTTTTACTAGACAAGAAAGTATACCAGAATCTTTCCAAAGGAGTATTTTACACATTATGTATTCTACTCTAGAACTATTTAGATAACATTTAACAATAAAAAGGTTTATAAATTTTAAAAGAAACATAGTTGCACAGGAAGAGTATCACAGAGATGAATTGTAACTAACTCATACTCATGGGTAAGGGACAATTCTGCTCATGACTTCCCAACTTGTAATTCACTGATGCTACATTCACACATTGATGCTGACCCCAATGTCACACAGTAATAGTTAAATGACACAAAGTAGGGTTTGATAAAAATGATTTTTCACGGAGGTTTAACAGCACATCACTGGTTGTTCCATAAAAAACCCGTGTGTTGATTCCTAGTGATAGTATTTCTACCACACAGGTGGCGTGTTATGGAAAGGGATGGATTCTAGGACATCATTTTGAACTTATGTTTTAGGGAGGGGAAGCTGATGCTTTCCATTTATTTAGTTATTTCAACCGAGTGAGCTGAAGAGATAGAGAACCCACAGGGGAAACATCAGAGAATATGATAGTTAGAAATAAAGAAGAATGTCTTAATGAAAGTGAAGCAAAGCAAGAGATCACAGAGGTGTGACTCTAGACTCACCATGGGGGATGTAACCTCATGTCAAAGGGAACTTAAAAGATGGGAGTGGCAGTTGAAGAAAGTCAACAATGAGAAGGAGGAAAAGAACCACAGTTTAGTGGAGGAAGAGTTCTCCAGACGCCCCAGGCATTTTCCTGCACCTGATCCATGTTTACCTCTCAACATTTTCAGCAGACAATTCTCCAACATATGTCTCAGACTTTTTTCTAGAACTTCCAGAGGCCATCAGATTTATTTCCAAGTTTCTACTACTCGGAATGATTCATTTTTCTCTCTGGAATTTATCTTATGGCTGCATCTTGAATGCTTTTCTGGCTGTGCCAAGCTTCAAATAGTAGAATCCCAAGGATCACCAGGATCAAGCCAGTCACACCCAGGGGATGAGATTCCACACTGTGTAATCCTGGGACTGTGAGGCTGCAGATGGTGCAAAAAGGGGCCACAGTGGTCAGGGTAGGACAAAATTACCCAGGAACCTGGTTGTCCAGCCAGGCCACCCACCTCCTTTTGACAGGACCTGACCCTTCTTGCCCAGCTCCATAACTGAAAGAATCTCCTCACTCACTAGTCCCGGAGTGTGACTTATTCTGTGATAGGCTGATGATCTCTGCTGTTCCTGTCATCCCAAAGGCAAGGGTATTGGTGAGGAGCTCTAGAGACATGAGTCTTTCCCCTGGGCTCTGTGCTCATGTACTCCCCACTTCTCACGATGGAACTTAGTTGTAGTGTCCCCTTCATAAACCCCGTCTGTGCTCCAGCAGGATGTACTCTGGTGTCTATATGGGATACTTCAGCCTCTGTTTGTTCTGTGAATTCAAACTTTAAGTCTTTATCTCATTGGAACAAAGTGTAACTGAGCATTAAGAGCTCAATGTTGATGAGAAAAAAATTGGAGTTCAAACTGAAATAATTGAGTTATTGTATTTTCTGTGTTCACTCTGGAACACATGACCCTGGTAAACTGATTCCCCTAGAAATGAGAATGTCCAGGTTTTTGCCAGCTGAGGACCCAAACTCCATGGATGAGGGGTTGGTCTTCGGGCACCTGAATGTCAGGATTACAAAGGGATGAAAATCTGAGGCTGCCTCCTCTTCACCCCACCTCTGCCAGTGTCCCTGAGGATACTCTGTCCATCTGTTTTTTCATTATGTCATACTTCCCATAGTTAGGAACATCTACAATGCACACAGACACACACATACGCATACAACATTTGCGAACATATATTTTAAAAGTTGATTTTGCCAGAGGTTCACAAAAACAACATTTGCCTATATTTTTGAAGTGTGAATCTAGCAGGAAAGACCAATAGAAAACATGAAAATCACATCAGATGAAAAATATTAACTATATAGTTGAAAATGTGTAAATATAAATGCATGCATATAGCTGTACAACATATATACCTGCATAAATTCACATTTAAAGTGAGAAAAATTGGCATACGAACTAGAAGTAAAATAGCAAAATATTTCCATTTCCTTTTGGTCCACTAAATTTTATCAGTAAAGCAGAAGAGATCAACTAAATTAATTTGTAGGAAACACAATCTCTATTAAATTAATGTGAAATAAAATCAAGAAATATAAATTAATAGCTATGTTATAAAAACTCTTGTGTTATTTGAAAAGGTAACTGGGTGCAGTGGTGCATACTTGTGGTCCCAGCTCTTTGGGGCTGAGGCGGGAGAATGCCTTGGGTGCAAGAGTTTCACTTCAGTGTAGGCAACACACATTCATTAACAAATCACAATTTTAACGGATGTGAATTTCTCAAAATATATTTACTAGAAGTTACTTTCTGTAGTAAAATTTAAAATTTGATTTATACTAATGAAAACGAGAGTAAAGTTTTAAATTTATTTGTTAGTCAGGGTCTCGTTCTGTCATGCAGGTTGAAGTGTGGTGACACAATCACGGTTCACCACAACTTCAACCTCCTGGGCTCAAAAGATCCTTTCACCACTGCCTCCTGAGTATTTGAAATTGCAGGTGTCACCATAACTGGCTGATTTTTGTTTATTTGTTTTTGCAGCGACAAGGTCTCATTATGTTGCCTAGTCTAGTCTTGAACTCATGGCTTCCCACTTTGCATCTGAAAGGGCCATGATGACAGAAATTAGCCACCATACTCTGCCAAGAGTAGAAGTACTTATTTTTAAATCACAAATGCACACATCTAGTGAACAGTAACAATAGACAGTCATGTACCAAAAAGGTAGCATAGAAATGAACTGCACTACACCTCATTAACAAGGGTAACTGCATAGTGAACATTTGTCTACCTAACCCTGAAATGTACCCCACATCTTTAAAATAAAAAAAGAAATGCACTTCACTGAAGGCATACTGTAGATAATCCCCTAACTTGCCCCAAGGAGCAGGTGCACAATCCCTCTCTAGTCTCATGTGTGCCTTGAATATAGAGACCACCAGGTCAACACAAAAGAGGATGCTGCTGAGTGGTGCTCACACCTGGGAGGCTCCTCTCTGAAGGAGCATGTCTGGGGTGGTCTCCACCTTCACTGCAGTCACTTCCCACTGAGGTCCCCGAGTAGCCTTCTGCCCTGTCCTGAGAGAGATCATGGACCCCCTTGTGTGTAGATGAGGGCCTCCATCCTCTTGGTTTCTTGGAAATGAGGAATAAGAGCTACCAAGGAGCATCCATCTGTCATCTCTCCTCCTCATCCCATCTATTCCTCTTCCACCAGCCCAAGCACCTTCCCTGAATCCATGTCTAAGCTGCACCACTTGGCCCATCCTCCTCCTTCTATTAATCATGTATTAGCCATTGCCGGCTAGGGGACTCTCTCTTGACTTCAGTCTGTTCACATGACCTCCTAGGTTCACATACATCTTCTTCCAGTCCTCACTGCTCTATACCCTGACCGAAAATTTAGGGGTGGGTGCCCAGAGATGGGAGGTACCCATCTAGTTCCACCATCTTGTGGTCTGGACCCTCTTCTGTGTACTCACCTTCTTTATTCCCCACATTCATTATTGTCCCAAAATGCTCATGGGTACAGGACCCTGAGCTGACCCTGTCCTCAGAAAAGACAAGGCCAGGGATCCTCACCTGAGACCACCAGCTCCAGTAGGTCACTGGATTTGACAACAGGTAGGAGGAGGTACTGTTTGAGCCATACCACATGTAGGTCTCCCCATGAGCTGAGGCCACAGGACTCATGGAGAACTCTTGCATGTAGGGGAATGGGAACAAGCTACACTCTCCAAGGACAGAAGGAAAGTGTCCAGCAGGTACCATGACTGACACAGCTGGGTCACATTATCTCCTGAAACCACCATAGGGACTGGCTTCACCAAGAGGGAGAGTCTGCCAGGGAGCTGTCCTAGAGAGAAGAGGATGAGTGTGGGACAACCCCACCATGTTCCGATTTGAAACCTACCCAGGGCCTCTCTCTGAGGACCTCCAGTCTCTCTGTCTGTCTCTGTTGTCTCTCTCTTCCTCTCCCCTGCACTGACTCTTTCTGCCTCTTACCCCCTTGAGACTCTCATCCATCATCTCAGTCATTACCACCTGGAAATCACATGGCTGGGGGAGTATGGGTCCTTGAATGAATCCCATGGGCTCCTCAACTGCAATAAAGATGTCCAGGGGTTGCTGGTACGGACCACGTGGAGGAGAGGTTGTGTTCACCACAGCATCAGTACTGGCCCCTGTAAGAGATGCTCACAGGGACCAGGGGGAAGAAAGCCCGATAAATCCCAGCCTGGGACTGACAGGGCACTGGAGGAGGTCCCATGTCCCCCCTCCTTTGACAGAGCAAACCTGTCATAACTCACATTAGAGTGACACTGGTGGGCCAGGTTCACTGCAGGGGCCAAAATAGGGAACAGCTAGTCAGGAGCAAGGGTTTCCTAAACACTGCTGGAGAGAAAGAGGTGCCAGGACTGCAGGCCTGGTTCTTCCAAAATCCTCCCTTCTCTTTCCTGGCCCTGAATTTCTCACTGTCACTTGAAGTCTGTGTCTCTTAACCTTGGGGCTTCTCTTTTCACCTGTGGCTGTCTTGGAAACATTTCAGACCATGGAGTTCTTCCTGACCTTGGCTACTGTCTGCCTGATCTGTCTTCATCTCTAGTGACCAGCACACAGCGGCAAATAGACTCACCTCATTCCTGAGTGAGCCTCTACCTGACTTTGGCTACTGTCTGCCTGATCTGTCTTCATCTCTAGTGACCGGGACACAGCAGCAAATAGACTCAGCTCATTCATGAGTGAGTCTCTTCCAATTCATGGTCACTGGGGACTCCTCCTTCCCTCTCAGAGTCTCCCATGGGGTCTTCTTCACTCCTTAACTCATTCATCTACACATTCGTGTGGATTCCGGTCATAAGAAGTCTGTCCCAGCTTCCCATAGTCAGCTGTTAATCAAAATCCCAACACAATGTCTGGTCCCTAAAATTGAATAAGGGAAGGCGGTGACTTCCTCACCTGGGATCAGAATATCCAGGGGATCACTTGGTTCTGACCACACCTGTGGGGTGTTCCTGTAATAGCCATAGCATCTGAGCATCCACCTGTGGCTAGGGTTCACAGGGCCCACAGGGAACAGGGCCTGGAACTGCCCATAGGAGTGATGCTGTGAGTCCTGGGTCCAGGAGACCCTGTTTTCTCCTTCCTCAGTAAGAACAAACCTGTTAAAACCTAGTCCTGAGCCACACTGGAGGGTCACATTCCCTCTTGAGGTCATGACAGAGCTTGGCAGGATTGAAAGGGTGGGTTTCCTCTAGGATCCTAGGAGAGAAGGAGGTACCATATTAAGTGGGGCTCATACCTCTCACATCATCCCTCAATGCTGGGCTGTGAGAGTGGAGAAACCCCTAAAGTCTATTACCCTCTCAGAGGGCAGAGCCTGGAGCTGGGACCATAAGTGTCCTCTCACCTGTCACCACCAATTCCAGGGGGTCACCACCAGTTCCAGGGGGTCACCACCAATTCTAGGTGGTCACTGGTCTCTGAGAATCCAGCAGGACTGTGATAGTGACAAGAGTATCACCCTGCATAATGGTCTGTTTTGTGGTGGATTTAAACTTGGCCTTGTTCCCAGGTTCTAGGGAGTTCTTTCTATCCCAGGACAATGAGCTTCCCTCTTTATACAAAAAATACATCCGGGCCTCCAGCATCCCTTGACACCACATGGTCACAGACCTCCTGCAGGTGATCACAGAGCCTGTCTCAGTCTAGAGGATGGGTTTGGAGAGGGTCCCTGGAAGGAAATCAGATCCTAGGTCCCAGGATATCCCATCCGTCAGATCCCAACTTCTAACTACAGGACCTTCTGGACATCCTCCAGAAATGATGCTTCCCATCCTCAGGTACCAATGGATTGTTCCTTGTCCACAGTGAGGAGGTTGGCCTTGGGACATCTAGGGACAGACTTGCCTGCCTGCTCTTGACTCATGGGACCCAGACTCAGTCCTTGAAGAAAGTTTCTTGTAAGAGATTTTCCCCTGAAACCTGAGCAGATCACTGCTTTCCCTCAGCCCCTGAGGTTTCCTGATAAACCAGGGCCTGGCTGTGGGGTAAGATCCTTCCCATAATAGAATCTCCCCTTTCCACCCTAAAATCTCACTGAGGCAGAGCAGGACCATGACTATCGGGGTCATGGCATTTCTTCACACTGGTCCTGGTTGTGCAGTTGAGACCACGGTGACTTCAGGACAGAAAGCACAGGGTGTGGACACTTGAAGGCTGGGTCCTCCCTGTCACAGTGTTGTCTCATCAACATCCCACAGGAAGAGGAACTGCCCTTTCTGGAATCCTGGCTCTCCCTTCCCAGGGATGCTGCTGGAACAGGGACCAAGCTCTCTGCAGAAATTTCAGACAGAAATGGGCCATGAGACCAGAAGAAGAAGACTTTTTGACCCCAGGCTGCTGTCTGCCTTCTCTAATCTCCTTTCTTGTTGAAGCATTGACACATTTTTGTGACATATTTGCAGTGTGCCTTTCCCTGGACATATATCACTGAACAAGGAAAAAAAAAACTCTGAGTTTTCAGAGTTAAAGCTAACACAACAACAATAAAATAGATGTCTACTGTAGTAGCTCCTTATTACTCCTATAAAAAACACCACAGACGGGGGGGCCTTAAAAGAACACAGGCATGGTGTCTTGTAGTTCTGGGGGGTCATTAATGCAAAATACATCTCCTTGGACTAAAAGGAACTTGTTTATTAGTGCTGCATACTTTCTGGAGGCTCCAAGGAGGATCCATCTCTTGCCTTTCCAAATCTCCGCAGGCTTCCTGCCTTTGTGTTGACCATGCTTTCCGTCTTCAATGCTGTGTCATTATTCTAACCTTTTCTCCATCTTCTCATCTCCATCTCTGACTCTCCACCTCCTGCCTCCTGCTTTTGTTTATAAGGCTCTTTTGTGTTTACATTGGGCTCACCTTGATAATCCCAGATGAATTCCCTACCCCAAGGTCCTTAACTTAATCACACCTACAAATTCCCTTTTTTCCACATAAGGTGTCATATTCACATGTTCCAGGGATCAGAACCTGAACTTCTTTGGGAAGTCATTATTCCACCTACCACATGCTTCCAGGAACTTATTTTGTCAAATATTGTATGAACAACTTCTGTGTGATGATAGAGACTGGATGGGACTGCCCAGTTGATGGCTTGATTTGTCAGTCCACACCCAATTCTTGACTGGCAGTGGATATCACATGGTGACTGGCCTGCTTATGACCAAGTGTTCCTTTGTCCTGAAACCCAGCAGCAGCCTTGGTTCTACATCATGAAGAGAGACACATTTCTTGTAGAAATGGCTCCAAAACCTTAAACGTCCATGTTGTCATTCATCTAGGGCTTTCTGCTCCAGCTCTGTGTAACAACCTTCCCCACCACACATGCGTCAAACAGCATTATGTCAGCTGGCTTCCACAAATCTGACTGTCTGCAGCCTGAATCTTTTGGAAAAGCTTCTTTTGTGGTAAGCCCCAATCAAAACCAACAGCCTTTTCAGGTACTTCATAAATGCATTGGACTAGCATACTGAAGAAGGTATATGTTTTCTCCGAATTTCCAAGGATGCTCACTTGGCAATGGACTTTTTTCTTATGAGTAACAAGATCAGATGGATTGATGGGCCCTTATCTTTGGTTGAATATCTCAGCGTGTCTCAGGCTAATGAACTCTTGGAAATGTTATCAAGGTGGTAACAACTTATCTTTTGGGGAGTATGTGTCTCCCAGATTCTGTTAGTGATATCAATCCCACAAACTGCCTAGAAAAACTGCTACTTCTTGTCTAACAGGTGCAGTTGGCATACCATGGATGTGAAGGTCCCATATGACGTTCTGTGCAATGGATGCAGTGACCCCAGTCCTTCTCGATTAGAGGTCGGAGGGCAGGACAGTTGATGCAGACCTGAATTTGAACTGTGGACATGCACTGTTTACCCTGAAAGCCTTTACAAACAGTCCATAGAAAAAACACTTCTGCATAGTAGTAACTGCCACTGGGTACCAGGGGACCTGTGGATTTTCTCTAGTAATGAAACCTCCTTGGGAGCACCTGCAGAAGTCAGAATCCCCGCCTGACCTACAAGAATCCACCGCCATCCTCCAAAGTTCAACTGCCTTTGGTGAAAGTAAGATAGCAAACAGAATAAGAATGTGGAGATCCTGACGGAGGTCCTAACCCCTGTAATCCCTCCAGGATGCTTACTTACGACTGCTTCACTGTTCTGGTAAGGGGAGGCATTTCCAGTATCTTACACCCTATGTTTTGCCTCATGAGTCATAAAATCAGTGCCAATTGCTAAGGATGCCAGCATTCCTTGATCTTTCCAGAACAAGTGAAACAACTTCAAGGTGGATGCAGAGCCCAAGACAGATGGTCATTAGTCACTGCTTAGCCACAGATCTCCACACTGACTGACAAATTCAGGATCCACAGTGAATCAGGAGTCTTCAGAAGTCACTGAGTATTAAAATACATAGTAAGTTCGACAAGGACCATTTCCTAAAAATCCACAGGAGAAAACAAGTTACTATTTACCAATAAAGAAGACTATGGCATCTGGGACTTTTACGGAAGTTGCTAAGCCTGTATTTAAAGCCTATTTCATGTTGCCAACATATCCAATGTGTCTCTCTCTATTTAATAAATAATTCTTCTTACTAGAAATTGAAGTGTACTTATGAATTCATTAAAATGATTTTGTAGACAAAGAGAAGTAGTTAAGCAAATAAAATGTTTCACTGAATTGCAAGTCACATTTCTCTCATTGTTGATTCAAATCAGCAGCTCCTGTGACATGGTGCTTCCTCAGGTAAAACACAATAAATAGACATTTACATGAAAAATAAGCACATTATTAATCACAATAATGAATAATTGATTAGTAGATCCTGAGTGTTTAACTGAGTGTAAATAATGAATAATAAATTAAAAATGCATCAGTGATGATAAATTAGGGTGATACATTATCAGTAAGAAAATTGTTGAGATTGATCTAAGATGGTGACTATGAAACCAGAAACTACTCCTACTTCTAATCCCTCTGCCTACAGAAGAGAAGAAAGCAGAATCTAATCAGGAAGTTGCTAACCCAGAACACTATATTAAACGTCCTCTACAGAACAGATGTGCATTCTGTTTTTTAAAAAATGATTAAAGCAAAACTTGGCAAGCAAACCCTCGGTTGACCTCTAAGTTTGATACTGTTGAAGACTTTTGACCTCTGTACAACCATATCCAGTTGTCTCATAATTTAATATCTGGCTGCAACTACTCACTTTTTAAGGATGGCATTAAGCCTATGTAGGAAGAGGAGAAAAACAAATCGGGAGGATGATGGCTAATTACATTGAACAAACAGCAGAGACAAGGTAACCTCGATCGTTTTTGGCTAGAGACAGTGCTGTGCCTTATTGGATAACCTTTTGATGACCGCAGTGATTATGTATGTGGAGCTGTTGCTAATGTTAAAGGTGAAGGTGATAAAATAGCAATATGGTCTACTGAATGTGAAACTAGAGAAACTGTTACATATATAAGGAGGGTATACAAGGAAAGGTTAGGACTTACTCTGAAGATAGTGATTTGTTGTCAGTCCCATGCAGATACAGCTACTAAGAGCAGCTCTACCACTAAAAATAGGTTTGTTGTTTAAGAAGACAGCTTCTGAGTATTCTCATAGGAGACTGCATCAAGCAATCGAGATTTGGGAACTGAACCAAAGCCTCTTCAAAAGCAGAGTAGGCTGCATTTAAATTTGACTTCCATCTAAATGTTGCTAAGATATAAGAGAAGTCTCATTTGCTCTTTTATTGTATTGCTGTGTTCATATGTTTAAAAAAAATTTTGACTAGTGTCCACTATCCCAATCAAAGAATTACAGTACACATCATCCCCAGAATTCATAAATGTGTTCCCGGCCCACCCTGCAATAGTTTAGTAGAATTACCATTACACATAACATTTTACCCATCCACAATAAACAAAAAACAACTTGCACTTCTATGCCTTCCAAAATAATTCTGTTTATGCTCCAAAATATGCAGGAGCATATTTTGCTAGTTTGAAATAATATGATGCATACAGATTTCTAACAATTTTCTGTTTCTTTTTACAGCATTACCTTTACTGTATTCTTGCTAGATTTTAATTTATGTTTCCCTACTTGATAACATTAGTGATTCTGATTTCAGTTTTTCATTTGTTTTGCTTTTGTGTTTTCCTCTTGTAATATTGGTGAAGGATCCAGGAATATGACACAAAGGAGGAATAAACATTAATTTTGTGCATTCTTTTTTTTTTTTTTTGAGTTGGAGTGCAGTGGCATGCTTCCGGCCATCACAGCCTCGACCTGCTGGGCTCCGGCGATCTTTCCACCTCAGCCTTCCGAGTAGCCGAATTACAGGCATGCACTACCACACCCGGATAATTTTTGATTTATTGTAGAGATGAGGTCTCACCAAGTTGCCTGGGTGGGTCTCAAACCCATGGGCTCAGGCAATCCACTCACCTCAGTATCCAAAGAGCTGGAATTACAGACTGAGCCACCGAGCCCAGCCTAATTTTGTGCATTCTTTGGTTTTTTTTGTATTTTTGTTACTACAAATATTTGCTACAAATGTATGCATTTCATTCAAATCAGTGATGTATGTTTGTGTGGTTTCCTAAACATAATTGTGCATTATAAAAAAGTAACATCATAATTGCATTCCTAACTAGAATTAGTATGTTTTTTAAATCTTTATGCTTTATTTTAACATTTTGTATTACTTAGGTTATTTTTCTTTGGTTAAAAATGGCTCAAGTAGAAAAGTGGTCCCATTCATATTAAAACAGTGTACAAAACTGTAAATAAAAGGTGTACGGTGAATTGTCTTTTAGACAACTGGATTTGTCCTTTTATTTCTCCAGCTCTATAGAAGGAATCTGTACTTCTTATTGCAAGGCAGTCTCTATTGTGTCTTCCATGTGAACAGCATAAGTTTGGAGCACTAGCTTGATTATTATGTTTATTACAATTTTTAATAAATTGAATAGGCAGTATAATATATATGGAATTAAACTGATGTGGATATCTGTGTTTTCTATAAGGTAAGGCACTGCCCTTCATTCTTAGGTAAATAATGTATTCTAAATATGTTAAAACACATGAGAATTGGGATTTTGGTGCATCAGCATTTGATTGGTAAGAACAGTGGTTGTAAAATTTGGTTGCCGAATTGAGATGCTATTATATAAATGTTAAAATGATAGCATAGGAAAAGTACAGGTGGTGGGGGCATATGCATTAAGAATTGTGTGAGTATTGCCATCTAAATAGAATGTAATAACCAGGTTTTAAGAAAAAAATAGTTAATTGAGTAATTTTTTACCAATGCTTAATTTAAAATATCTAATAATGAAAAATAAATTGCCAATACACCAATAAGAAGACAATCTTATATATTCTTAGGTGAATATATCATTAGCAGTAAATGATTTATTATAGAAAAAATTGTCAATTGTGCCATTTAAAAATTAATAATATGTAAATAAAATACAATTGAGAAGATTATTAGGGAGAATTGTACAGTAGAATTGAAACCTTATTCTAGTTGTTGAAAATAATATTAATAGACCTATGACTCGCTGTCCTTCCACATGAAAGTGCCAGATCTGGGTGGTAAATTTCAAAATCACGATGATTTCCTGTCTGACTCACCACATGGAGGAATGAAAGGAAAGAGCCCTAGGTCTCAGGATGCCGTGGGTGGGTGGCCACCCATGACTCCCATTCTGTGTCTCAACACCAAAACTTTCACAGGAAGCAAAACAGCTGTTTCCAATGCAGCAGCTACTGCAGAGCTCCTAAACAAGATATGTGATTTCTCCCACCTCAGAAAACAATTCCTGCCTGAGCTAAATCCCAGTTCTAGGTCTCAGACAGTTGTCAAGTGTACCATTAAGAAAAGGCAGCCCAGAGTTTTGTTAAGGTTGAAGGTCAGAGCATCATGGTCTCTATCTCAGGTAATGCCTTGCCACACACATCAGTGATCTGGTCCATTTCTGCACCACTCTGGTCAGAAGTCCTTTTGGGATCAATCACGTTAAGGCAGGAGTGTAAACGGGAACTTCAGGGGCCTTTTCTCACCACCTTGGTCACAGCAGACACTGATGTGTGGAGACGCCTGATGCTCACACAGAGGAAGGGGTCTGCTGGGTTAGAAACCATGAGGTGTTCAGGATGAGCATTCTTGGGAGGTAATATCAAGCAACATCATCTTTATCTGCTCCTCCATTGTGAGTTTTTACTTTCTTTGATGCTGAGATTACTGTGGAGTCCACCAGGTCTCTCCACAGCCAAGGTGCTATTTGATCTTTGGAATTAAGAGTTGATTTGTAGGAAGATGCTTTAAGACATTGTAGATTTCATGTAGCTCATTCACATTTTACTTAATAATTTTAGCAGACACTGACTTGTTATGTTGAATCAATTGCATTTTTCCTTCCAAATTTATTCATTTATATGTAATTAGCATTGTTTATAACACCCCACTGCCTTTCAATGCCAGTGGATGCAGTCAATCCTTCACATTTCTGTACAGATAAACACACACCTCTAGACTTTATTTCCTCACGATTCCAGTCTCAATATCCAGTTTTCCACAACACCATTTGTTCTTCTTTGTGTGTTTTTTCACTTGAGTATACATTGAAATTCACTCAATATAAAGTTTTTATCTTTCAATGTAGCAAATGACATTATTATTATTATTATTATTTTTTGAGTTGGCGTCTCACTCTGTCACCCAGACTGGAGTGCAGTGACCGCTCCCGGCCACCACAGCTTTGACCTACTGGGCTCCAGCGATCCTTCTGCCTCAGCCTTCTGAGTAGCCGGAATTACAGCCATGCGCTACCACACCCAGCTGATTTTTTGATTTATTGTAGAGATGAGGTCTCACTGCCCAGGCGGGTCTTGAACCCGTGGGCTCAGGCAATCCACTCACCTCAGCCTCCCAAAGGTGCGGGATTACAGGCTGAGCCACTGAGCCCAGC
Source organism: Cephalopachus bancanus (assembly GCA_027257055.1). Lineage (NCBI taxonomy): Eukaryota > Metazoa > Chordata > Mammalia > Primates > Tarsiidae > Cephalopachus > Cephalopachus bancanus. The sequence goes on along the minus strand of JAPVLO010000522.1, from coordinate 1,761,197 downwards.
TTATTTTTATTATTAACATCAGCTTATTTAGCTACTCTACTATATTTAAGAGTTTGGTGTTAGTCAAATGAATGACAGAGTCACTAGGCAACAAGAAGACAAAAGAAAATGGCAGAAACAAAGTAGAGTGAACATCATACTATACATTGCTATCATAATTCATTCAACTTCAAAAAATAATACATAGGTAACAACTCTTAAAATGTGAATACATTTTTAGCACGCTTTCTATATATATAGTAGGAGATTTGCCTTCAAGTAAAATTCTATGAAGGCGTTTTTGAGGCAAAAGCATAAATGCACATGTTGTTTTTGACAATTTACCCTTAATATGGATTACATAATTTTCCATCTCTAAGAACAATATAAGAACATATTTGTTTATTCACAGACTTACTGAAGGGACTGTATTGGTAGCATCTAATGTTACCCAATAACATTTCAGCTTAGTTAAATTTGCATACTCTATTTAATGTATTAATCTGAACAACTTTTCTGATGTGAAAGTGCAAAAAAAGTCATAGAAACAAAAAGCAGAAGAATGATTATGAGGAGATGGGGATTATGATGATCAAAATATGCAAAGATGTATTTAGACATGAAGAATACATTCTTTAGCGCTATTTTACGTTATGGAACTGCACATAATAATAATGAATTACATATTTCAAAGCTGTTAACACAGAAAATTTTAAAGGTCACTACACATAAGTATGTGAGGTGATATGTTAATTATCTTGATTTTGATACTGATGGCAAAACCAGTTGGAGTGTGTGAGTCTCTTTGCAAGTGAGTGCTTACAAGCACAAATTTGCAGGGAATGGGTGTGTAAGTATCTGACAGAGTGGGGATTCAGAAAAAAGCAGCCTAGGCTCTCTTGCTGAAATGGTTGTTGTCCTCTGCTTTTCTGAATCCAGAGCTTCCTGTGGAGAAGAAGCAAGGACCACTTTTGGATCCCTCCTTGGAGAAAGTCACATAGAGCAGCCACTGCTCAGCACCAGGTGCCCAACTTGTCACCAACAGCAAGATAATCAGAGGATGAGTACCACCAGAATAGAAGACACTGGACTAACTCCAACTTCAACCCTAACCATCACCCTAACTAGTGCCACCATCACCTTTGTCCTGGGATCTGGGCAGAGATATGGTCCTGCCTGCCCACCACTGAGCAGCAGAAATGCATCCTGAGACTAAGAGATAAATTTCAACCTTCTCCTTGGTTGATCATCATTAACCCAGAGAAGGTACACTCAGGTGCATGATCCACTGAGAGACGGGGCTCACTCCATCCCCCCACACTGAACTATTCATGGGACAATTAGTGTAACTAAAGAACGAAGTTTCAGCCAGAGATGATTGGTGTTTGAAAATAGAACAAATTCAGAGGCTCTGATTTGAGAAGGATAGGTGACTGAGCAAAGAACAGAAGTGAAAGATTCTCCCTCTATCAATGAATAAAGTAGTTAAAGAAAAAAGGAAGGTGGTGTGCCACAAATGAGAAAAAAATCAATGGAGGATTACAAAGAACCTTTAGAGTCCACTGAAAGAGCAGAACTCTGGGCCAAAACAATGGAATCCACCCAAAATTGGCCCAAAATTCAATACAGATCAAGGAATGGGTTTAAATGTGAAGAAGACACACAAAAAATACAAGAAACAACATAGAAGGAACTCTTAACAGAGATTTGGGCCATAAAGAAATCTGTACAAGAAATAAACAAGTTGACAGGCATGGAAAGCAGAATCAACCAAGCAGAGGCAAGAATCTCAGATCTTGAAGACCAAAATATGGAATTAGCCCAATCTGCTGATGACATAAAAATCAAAAGGAAGAAACAAAGCCTCCAAGAGTTGTGTGATTACCTCAAGAAGCCAATCTTACGTCTGATCCATATCTCTGAAGCAGAAAAGGAAACAGGGAACACCTTAGAGCAAGCATTCCATGAGGCAATCAAAGAAAACTTCCCCCATCTCTGCAAAGATGTGAAAATCCAAATACATGAGATTCAGAGAATTCTCACAAGGCATCAAATGAGAAAATCAATCCCTAGATGCATAGTATATCAATTACACAAAGTTAGGTAAAAAAGAAAAAAATCCTAAAGACAGTGAGAGAAATAGGTCAGACTACCTACCAGGGAAGACTAATCAGAATATCACCAGACTTATCTGCAGATACACTTCAAGTTAGAAGAGAAAATTTCAATTTTTAAAGTTTTCAAAGATAAACAATTACAACAAATAATTTCCTACACAGCTAAGTCAAGCTTAAGTAGCAATGAAGAATTAATTTTTTTCCCAGACATCCAATCCCTGTGAATTTATGCTTCTTACAGACAAGCTATACAGGAGATGCTTAAAAAGATATAAAGCACAGAATAAAAAAACTAAAAGAATGGCATTCACCTCACAAGAGGACAAACAGAGCCAACAAAGTATATAATACACCTACAAAATTGATCTAAACTATACAATGCATCTATAAAATGAAAATGCACACACTTATTAAAGCAAAAGTCAAAAGAAAACAAAAATAAGAGAAGAGCCTTATAAAAGAGATAAACACATTTCAGTAGTCATCTTAGAAAAGAATGGACTGAAAGCACCACTTAAAAAACAGAGTGGCAAACTGGATATAAAACATAACTCAGTAATATGCTGCCTCCAGGAATCACATCTTGCTACAAGGACACTCACAGACTCAAACTTAGCGTATGGAAGAAACTTTCAGGCAAAATGAAAACAAATAAGGCAGGAGTTGCAAGTCTAATGCCAGACAATCCAAACTTCAAGCTACCAAAAATTTTTAAAAATTCAGAAAGACACTATGTAATAATAAGATGTTCAATCCATCAGCGAGAAATATTCAACCAAATCATATTTGCACCCAGCATGGCAACACCATGATTTATAAAGCAACTACTAAGTGAAATAAAATAGGATATTGACTCTAACCAAATCATAACTAGGAATTTAAATACCCCACTAACAACCACAGGTAGATAAACTAGCCAAAAAATAAATTTAAAAATGATATCCAAAACCATAACTTGATGCTTGACCAAATTATTTTAATAAATGTCTACAGAAATCCACCCTACAATCACAGAAATCACATTGTACTCATGACCATATGAAACATACTCCAAGATAAACCACATTTTCAGCCATAAATCAAACATTAAAAAATTCTATAAGATCAAAATAATATCATGCATCCTCTCAGATCAAGTTGGAATAAAAATAAATATCAACAAAAATAAAATTCCTCCAAAATACACAATTACATGGGCACTAAACAACATACTGCTGAATGACTTCTGAATTAACACAGAAATCAAACAGGAATTAAAAGATTCCTGGAAATAATTGAAAACAAAGACATTTTACCAAACTTCTGGGATGACATGAAAATAAAAAACCAAGAGAGAAATTTATAGATCTACACACACATATCAAGAAAACAGAAGATAACAAATAAACAGCCTAATTGTCACACCTAATAGACGTGAAAGGCAAGACCACCAAAACCATAGCTTCAGCAGAAGAATTCAGAGTACCAATAAAAAGTCCCAATTACAGGGCACAGGAAAAAAATATAGAAAAATTCTGTAAATCACACAGTTGTTTCTTTAAAAGAATAAGTGAGATTGGGAGACACCATAATCAGACTGATTAAGAATAAGAGATAAAAGACCAAATAACAAAATTAGAAATGCAAAAGATAAAATCACAAATGATCCCAATGAAATTCAAAAGATTATCACGAAATACTATGCAACTCCTATATGGTAACAAACTTGAAAACTTAAATAAAATGGAGAATTTTCTGATATCACACAACCTTCCAATGCTGAAACAAGAAAATATCAAAACCCTCAATAGAAAAATAACAACCCAGGAAAATGATTTCATCACCAAAACTACCTAAAAAAGAATTGCTGGATCAGACAGCATCCCAAATTAATTCTATAAAACATACAAAGGAGAGCTGACACTAATCCTATCGAAAATATTCCAGGCAATGGAGGAAAATAGAACTCTCCCCAAAATGTTTAATGGAGCTAACAACACACAGGCCTATATGCTTGATCAACATAGGTGCAAAAATTCTAAACAGGATTCTAGAAAATTGAAATCAACAACACATCTCAAGAATTATCCCCCATGACCAAGTAAACTTTATTCCCAGGATTCAGGGTTCCTTCGACATCACAAGACCATAAATCTGATTCAATGCATCAACAGATGTAATAACAAGAACTACATTATTATATCATCAGATGCAGAAAAAGCTTTTGACAAAATCCGTCTTTCCTTCTTGATTAAAAAAACCTTGAGTACCTAGGCACCAAAAAATAAAGCCATGTACAATCATCCCACAGCCGACATATTGTTTATTGGACAGAAATTGGAAGAATTTCCCCTGAAAATGGAAACAAAGCAAGAATGCTCACTCTCACTCCTCCTGTTCAACATAGTATTGGAAATCCTAGATAGAGACATCAGGAAAGAGAAGAAAACTAGGCGATATCCAAATAGAAAAGGAGGAAATTAAGCCATCTCTTTTTTCCGATAATTTGATCTTATACCTTGAAAACTCAAAGGAATCTGTCAAAACCTCATTGCTTCAATAAATGAATTTCGGAAAGTTGCAGAGTATAAAATCCATGTGCAAAAGACTATTCACTTCTGTATACCAACAACAAATAGCCAGAGAACCACATAAAAAGCACAATCCAATTCACAAGTGAAAGACCTTTAATGTAAAAAATACAAAATATGCTCAAAGAAATCAAAGATAACACAAACCAATGGAAAAACATTCCATGCTAATGAATTTGAGGAATTAATATTGTTCAGATGACCATCCTACCCAAAGAAATCTACAGACTCAAGACAATTCCCATCAAACTACTAACATCTTTCTTTTCAGATCTTGTAAAAAACAATACAGAAATTTATATGGAAACAAAAAAGATCATGAATAGGCAAAACAATCCTCAACAAACAACACAAAACAGGAGGTATCACAATTCCAGACATTAAACTTTACTATAAGATTACAATAATCCCCCCCAAAAAACCCTTTACTGGTACAAGAACAGGCCTACAGAGCTATGGAACCTGATAGATAGAGATATCAGAAGCAAAAACAGGATCTCTCAACCAATGCATGTTAGACAAAGCCATCAATAACAACCACTGGTAGAGTAGACCTTATTTAGCAAAGGTTGCTGGAAAAACTGTCTGACCACATGCAGAAGAATGAAACAGGATCCTTACCAAACACCATTCACAAAAATCAACTCTAAATTGATCAAATACCTGAATGAAAAACTTCAAACTACAAGAATCTTAGAAAATACAGGAAACACTCTTATGCATATTGGATTAGGCAACCAATTCTTAATCATAAACTCAAAAGTGTATGTCTTCAAAGACAATACAGACAAGTGGAAACTCACTAAACTGAAAAAACAAAACAAAACAAAAGTTTGAAAATCAAAAGAAACCATCAAGAGATTGGGAATACAACACACAGAAAGAGATTGGGAATACAACACACTTAACTGTTTATCTGACAAAGGTTTAACATTCAGGATCATAAGAAACTCAAATGAGCCAAAAGGAAAATAAAATAAACACTATATAAGCAAAAGCATGAATAAACACTTCTCAAAATAAGACATACGAATAAAATAAGCAAAAGACATGAATAAACACTTCTCAAAATAAGACATACGAATAGCCAACAGACATATGAAAAACTACTCAGCCTCAATATCATCAGAAAAATGCAAATCTAAACTACATTGAGATGCCACCTAACTCCAGTAAGAAGGGTCATTATTGATAAAAACAAAAAAACTACAAATGCTGGTGAGGAGGTGGAGAAAAGAGAATGCTTCTACACTGTGGATTGGGGTGTAAACAAGTTCAACTTCTATGGAAATAGAATGACAATTTTTAAAAGAATGAGAAATTGACTTTCTATATGACTAAGCAATCTCCTTTCGGGAAATATACCCAGAGAACTCAAATCATTCCATAAAAAAGATGCTTGCACAAGCATGTTTATTTCAGCACTATTCACAATTGCAAAATCATGGAACCAACCCTGATGCCAATAGAAAGTGGACTGCTTAAAGAAAATGTGGCACATATACACTATGGAATAATACAAAGCCAAAAAAAGGGAAAAAATTATAGACTTCACAGCAACTTGGATGAATTTGGAGTCCATCAAATTCAGTGATCTATCACAGAAGCAAAGAACTGTGTACCACATGTTCTCACTTATAAATGGGTCCTGAACATTTATCACAATACCGTGATATTGCCAGGGGAAGGAAGGAAGGTAGGACATGTGACATCACTACAGCTACCTGATCCTAGAGCAGGGGACATGGAAACCAGTTGGGGGTCCAGATTTCACCTGCACAAAAACTGCTTATGAACCTAATCCTGACTTGTACCCCACATCTTTACAATAATAAAAAATAAATTAACTCACTTCTTATAAAAATTAGCCTGATTTAATCATTCAATAAGTACATATATTATATCATCACATTGTACCTCATAACTGTATACAATTATTTGTCAATTAAAATAAGATTTAAAAAAATAAATAAAATTAAAATGAGATGAAGAAATTAAAAAAGACCAGAGTGGTTTTCATCTTTTGACAGCTGCTTTTGTTAAATACTGCAACTGTCCAACTCTCAATAAACATTTATTGTAATGGCTTGTCTTATAGTGATCTGAAACTGTTCCATCCTAGGTGGTGACTAATTATTTTTCAGTTCTCTTCCCCTGAAAAGGTTGAGAGGAGTCTCTGATTTCAGAACTGAAACATGGATGGGAAGGGAAAGGGGAAATATAGATGAAATCAAATGCAAGATGCATTTCATCCTTTCATCAGGGAGGTGAAGAAGTAGAGATTGGAAGAGGAGCTGGTCAAATTGCCAGATGCTGCACTAACTCCATGGAGTGTAAGTTTGTAAGCATCTATTTACAGCCCACCATTTTATACCCGTTTGTGTCACTGCTGATTTCATGTTACATCTGGCTAACTGTTCTGTAGGTGTCAGAATCATGTGGACAGTGTCCCACCTCAAGGATGCTCACGTGTCTCTCAACATTTGTGTGTAAGGACCTTATCTGAAGCAATTTCAGCCCCACATTTGAAGGCTCTGACAAATCCTGTGGAAAATTCCAAGCAATAAGGACTGGAAACCATACACATATTCCCAAGTCTCACTTTATGGAAGAAGTGTAAAAGTAACCACATTCCACACTCAGCAATGCATCTCTCTTCCAGGAACTCCATTTCTTTACTATTTTCATATCTGCCTCCCTTGTCCTTGCTTTCCAGATAAATGGCCTGAACTCATGTCTTTGTTTTAGGTCCTACTTTCAGATGAACCCACATTAGAAAAGGACTGGAAAATGCCATGAGGTTTATTTTTTTATTTTTTATTTTCAGGGACACAATCCCTTTTCTAACTACTAAACATCCCTTGCCTTAGCCAGTTTATGACTTCTTCCATTTTGTTCATTTATTCATCCACTCGCCATTTATTAATCCCTCCTAAATTATGACATATTTAAGTACAACTTTTGGACATGACAGAAAATGGGATAAAATTCTACCCTCATGGAAAGGCTAAATATCATAGAAAAAATAAGTTAATAATTTGATTATACAAATATGTCTACAATTAGAACTAAGGTTAGTTCCTTTAAGAAAAGGTTTGAAGCAATAGGACAAAAGATTAAAAAATCTATTTTATAGATTTGGGGTTTAAGGTGGCAGAGGAAAGCTAAAAGACAGGTCAGATCTGAAAGCTGAAAGACAGGTCAGATCTCGGTAAAGAATTGGCATTATTTCAATGAACAGATTAGGAGGAGAGGGAAGCATTGCAGACCATCATGGGCAAAGTTCTTGAAACAGGTGGATCCTCACACCTTAGAAGAAACAAAAATACTACAAGAGTGTTTACTGATTCTTAAGTTTACACATAGAGAACACATGCCCATGCTCATGACGAATATGCTTTTCTTGCTCAGAAGTCTCCTTCCACTTTTTGATTACTATTATATCACAATTCAAAAGATTACAAAAAAAGTAAATAAAATTTCCAGTAGACAAGGATGATGTTTCTCACAGGCATTGGGCACAGTGTATGGAAATACTCAGATAAATGCAGTAACTTCAAGGTTAAGATAACCCATTGGAAAGCCTTAAGCACATCTCTGGGAACTGTGCATCAGATATAGAGTTATCTGTTGAATTCAGAGACTTAGTTCACATTTTAAGGGTTCTGTATGCAGATTACCCAATTCTCAGAATGGCTTGAAGGTGGTGGGGCTGCTGTAACTGGCTTTACCTCACACACTTTCCACAGGTTCTGCTTCATTGTCAAAAATTTGAAAACAGCAGAAGGAATTCAGAATGGCTGCAGTCACTTCCTGTCTTACCCCGACAAAACACAACAGAAAATAGATGTTGATTTATTTCTATAGCAATATTTTATTGTCAGCATTCAATGTTGGAAAAATCCAATAATTTTCTCTGTATTTTTACATCCCATTCAAAGAATGGTTTTGAAGCTTAAAAGACAGAAATTCAAGTCTTACATTTTCCCCAAGAATTGTATAGGTTCAAAATTACTTCCATGATGGAGAAATGAAAATATAGGAGACTGCAGTCTCCTGAGTTTGAGATAAGGCTCAATGTGTCCATCATAGTTAAGACAGGATGACAATGTTGATGATGGACTTACAATGGCAAATGTTGTCACTGAACTGGAATATATATATATATTTTTATTTGGAGTCTCACTCTGCTGTGCAGGCTGGAGTGTAGTGTCACACTCACAGCCACCCCAGTGTTGACCTGCTGAACTCTGGTGATCCTTCAGTCTCAGCCTTCCAAGTAGCCAGAACTACAGGCAGTGATATCACGCCTGGCTTTTTAAAAATTAGTTATTGTAGAGTCGAGTTCTCGTCCCGTTGCCCAAACTGGTCTCAAATCCGTGGGCTCAGGCAATCCACTTGCCTCAGCTACCCAAATTGCTGGGATAGCAGGTTGAGCCACCAAACTCATCTGGAAAATCTGAATTTAATGGGAATGATTGAATTCAGGAGTGACAGGGGCCAAATGTCAAAACTTAACTTCCAAAGGCAAGGTGGGCAGGACCTTGTCCCATGATGGGCAGCAGATTCAGGCCAACAATCAGAGAAGTCTGCCTCCTGCAGACCTATGGTGTGGCCTAGTCTCTCTGGCGTTTTAAGAAATGAAATATGTAGGAATCCTCTTAAATTTGTACTTGATCTTTATCTGAAGGATATTTCTAGGTAGAGTGTACAAAAGTCTAACCTGAACCATGATACTAGAGATCCAAACCCTATAATTTACTTATTAAAAGTTTTCATTTTTTCTTAAATATTTAAACTTCAGTCACCTTGTCAGCAGATTCCATTTGATGTAATACACCCTATGAAGACATGTTTTCTACATCTGGAAACAGTTTTTGAAGTCATAAATTTTGATGCCTTTTAGCGCTTCTGCCATGTTTTGTTTCACTTCTTTCACATTGGCAAAATGTTTCCTTGAGTATTTTTTCATCTGGGGGAAAAAAAAGTTACCTTGGGCAGAAAAGGTGAATAGGGAGGGTGGGACATGGGGGTCATGTCATTTTTGGTCAAAAACTGCTAAACACTCAGCACAGGGTGGACAGTTGTATTGTCATGGTGGAAGAAACTATCACCTATTTTCCACAACTCAGGATGTTTCTTCACAATGCAGCCTCTCACACTAATGCTATCTGGAACACTGATGTGGGTTTCTATAACACTTACCTAGTGGGAGAAATCTGTACTACAAGGGGCTCACTCTCCAAAGGATATTTCCTGTTTTGGGAGTACCTCCTCAGAGGCTCATAAACTCTCCAGCTCTGTGTCTTAAGTGAGTTCACTGGTATTTTGATCATCTTTCTATTCCACAAACTATTACAGTGGTCTATTATATCCACGCATTGTGCTGACTGGACCCAGTGAAAAAGTGCTAACAACTCTAGATTCATTAATGAAACACTTGCAGGCCAAATGGTAAAAAATAAATCCTCAAAAATTCTTCCTTCACCTCCGTCAAATTTTTCTGCATCCACTGATGTGAGGCATGTTAATACATTTCTTCTAAGGTGAAAGATAAGAATTTGCATCTGGTCCCACCTGTCAAAAAACAAAGCAAGATGCCTAGTGAACCACTTTGGATTTCAAGGTCGTATATTTCTCACTTGGGGTTGTACTTTAGCCCATTTACTCAGGGACCCCAAAATGTTGAGAGGGGCCCAAAAGACAAAAACAGCTCTGCAACAAATCTAAGCTGCTGCGTAAGCTGCTCATCACCCTGGATCATTGATCCAGCAGATCTGATGGAGAGTTGGCCCATGACATCAATCAGGGTACCAAAATTTACCTGTATGATGATCACTTAGGAACCTAACACTTAATTGTATCCCACATCTCTAAAATGAAATAAAAATAAAAACCCCTTCATTCACCAAGGCCAATCTGGCTACAGCCCACACAAGAAGTGCCAAATATGACAGCATTAGAGACCAGCCCTGAGTCTCTGATATTGCATCATTCCCCAGGGTGATCAGTCCATTATGTGGCATCAGGATGATTACATTGGGCCTCTTTAATCATGGAAATAATAAATTTCTTCTTTTTTTTTTGAGGTGGAGTCTCACTCCATTGCCCAGGTTGAAGGGCAGCGGCACACTCACGGCCACCCCAGCATCAACCTGCTGGGCTCCAGTGATACTTCCACTCCAGCCTTCCATGTAGCCAGAACTAATGACATGTGCTACCATGCACAACTGATTTTTTAAAAATTTATTGTAGAGATGAGGTCTCGCCAAGTTGCTTGTGCTGGTGTCGGACCTGTGGACTCAGGCAATCCACTCGCCTCGGGATGACAGGTTGAGCCACTGAGCCTGACCACATTTATACTTGATGAAATGAATAAGGATAAGGATTTTCTTTCCCTGCATGTACTGTTTCTGTGAAATTGCCATCCACAGACTTACAAAATGATTTATTCACCATCCTAATATTCCACAAAGCATAACCTCTGATCAAGGAACTCACCTCACAGATAATGAAGGGCAAGAGTGGACACGTGCTTATATATTTCTGGGCTTGACATGTTAGCCATTACCCTGGAGAAGCATGGTTGATAGGATGGTGGAATGACCTTTGGAAGACTCAGGTGAATATACCTTGTGGGGTTGGGGCAGTATCCTACAGAAAGATTTACATGCTCTGAATCAGCATCCAATACATTGCACTCTTTTTCCCATAGCTGGGTTTCATGGATCCAGGAAATGAGGAGTGGAAATGGAAGTAATACTATTCACTATTATCCCCAATGATTAAGAACAAAATTTCCACTTCTTGTTCTCACAGCCGTATGTTGTGCTGTCCTAGAGATTTTAGCTCCAAAAGGAGAAAGGTTTTCATCACTGGACCCAACAAAGATTCCACTGAACTGAAATGTAAGAATACCACCCACTCTGGGCTTCTCCTGCCTGAAAATAACAGGAAAAGCAGGGAGTTTTGTCTTGACTGTAATGACTCATGTTCACTAACATGGAGAAGCTGAACTGGAACATCACAGTGGCGACACAGAAGTGTATGTCTGGAAAACAGGACGGTTAGGGTATCTTTTAGTACTGCCCTTCTCTGTGATAAAAGTAAACAGGAAATTACAGCATCCCAATACCACATCTCAATCCAATTCAGGGCTAGTAAAACCCTGGACCCTTCAGAAATGAAGCTATGCATCACTACATCAGGTAAGGAAGCATGGACAACTGAGCTGCTTATGTAGGGTAGAGGGAATGTGAAATGGGTAGTGGGAGGAGGTAGTTATAAATATCAGCCATGACCACATGGTCAATTCCAGACATAAGGACTGTGGTCATCATGAGTAATTTTTTCTTATTTTAAGAATCAAAGGGAGTTCAAAACTTTACCTGCATGATGACCACTTGTATGCCAAATCCTATACCTTTAAAATAAAAAAGAAGGAAAAAACATGAGTATGCAGGTAAAAAACACAAATAAATAAATAAACAAATAATGGAATATTAAGTAGAGGAGGCATCACACAAAGACTTTCTTCTTTCATGGCAAGGATTGGTCTATTTCTTGTTGTTCACACAAAAATTGAATTATGTTAGCTGGAAGTGCGTACTTATTATTTATTTTATTTGTTGGTTATGCCTAATATACTGTAATGTGTATATGTAAAGAGTTTACAAGGAGTGGACTTGTGATGGTTAATTTTGTTTGTCAATTTGGCAGAACAATAGTGCACAGATATGTGGTCAAATATTGTTCCAAATGTTTCTGCAAAGATGTTATTGAGTGAGATTGACATTTAATTTTGTGGAGTCTGAGTGAAGCAGATGGTCCTCCACTGTGTGAGTGAGATTCATCCAATCATATGAAGGCCTGAATGGAACAAGGCTTACCCACTCCCTACCCCGAACAGAAGAGATATTTTTCAGCTGACTGTTTTCAGACTTAAACTGTAATCATAAAATTTCCTGGAATTTCAGTCTGCTGATCCCCTGCAAATTTTTAACTTGCCAGTCTTAATGGTCACAAGAACCAATTACTTTAAATGAACCACTTTCTGTATATTTGAACACACACACACAGACATTCATAAAAGCATATGCACACATCCTATCAGTTTTTTTATCTGGAGAGCCCTGAAAAATACAATGAATATGGAGTTTCCTTAAGGGTGATTAAGGTATCTTGGAAGTAGATATAGGTGATGGTTGCACAAGATTATGAATGTAACGAATATCACTGACTTGAATACTTTCCAATTATTATTAATGATTAATTTTAAGTTATTTGAAGGTTATCAAAAATGGTAACAATGTAACATTTGTACAACAAGTCACAAAGGCCCAGCGGGTTTGAATACAAACTTATTGCACCCATAATGTACACTCACAGGAAACTGAGTGAGGACAACATTCTCTCTGACTAAGGAAAGTCCAGCATGCTTCCACTTTTGCTTCTTCTCTGCCTCCGTGGGTTTGGAGTGGAAAAACCAATTGCTTTATCCAGATAACAACATTCCATGGTTAATATGAACGTGAGGTGGCTCACACCTGTAATCAGAGAAATTTGGGAGGCCAAGGCAGGAGAATCGCTTGAGCCCAGTAGTTCCAGGCTAGTCTGTGCAACATAATGAGACCTCATCTCTACAAAAAGTAAAAAAATTAACTGGGTGTGGTGGTGCATGCCTGTCATCCCAGCTACTCGGGCTGCTGAGGTGGGAGGATCACCTGAGTCCAGGAGGTGAAGGCTGCAGTGAACCATGGTTGTGTCACTGCACTCCAGATTGCATGGCAGAGTGAGAAATCAGCTCAAAAAAAAAAAAAGATACAAACCTCATGGTCTATCTGGGTGTATTTACATCTTGAGATTTTTCACCTCCTGTTAAATTCAGACTTTTACTCTAGATATGCCAAATATACCTGGTTCTGTATGGGGGAACCCTTCCTATTTCTCAATCAGGACCTAGCCTCAAGAGAGTGGCTTTTGTGACTGAACTCATTGAGATGCTGTCATTCATCCAGTTTCACTACCATGGTCAGAGCCCAGGAGGCAACACAGCTTTCACCATTTTCTGTTTGTTTGTTTGTTTGTTTGTTTGATTATTTTGCATAGGTTGAGCCTCCTATCTTTAAGAATAAAATAAATAGAATCCTCCCAAATAGAATCTCCCTGAAGGATTAAGATAAAGAATTATTAATGAATGCATTAGCATAAATTGGAAAAAGCAAAATGATTCCAATAGTCAATATTTATGTAAATACCATTCACAGTCAGAGGATTCTGAATATCAATGAAATTCATAAGCTCAGAATGTTTGTTCACCACCCATCAGAACAACCACTGGGGTGGTCCAGAATAGCATTTAGAGTCGATTCTCCCTCATCTACCTTGGGGCATCTGTTCTCAGGCCAGGTTCAGGATATCAACTTTTGGGAATTGACCGAATGACATCAGACTTGGAGTCACACCAAAATACTTTCAAAAGCTGAATCTGCTTCTTGCTATCTCTGTTTTTTTGGGGGAGGGTCATTTAACTCTGAGACTCACTTTTCTTTTTTATAAAATGTCAATAATAATAATAATACCTACTTTATAAGGATGATGAAAGTTTTGATAATCAGAGATTGTTATATTCAGCCTCTCATAGGAAGAAGAGTGGGAAAAGAGAGCACCCCAGAAAGAGAAGGAATGATAAGGTTGTTATGAGTTGGAAGTTTGAAACAAGAGGGGAGGATTGAGAAAGGCAATTTCCCTCAATTGTTGAAATAATCAGTTGTTCCTTATATGTTAAAATAATTATTTCACCATTTACTGTGGAAGGACTGTACATTGGGGCAATATGGGAGATACTCAGGAATATTCAAAGAAAGCATTCATGTGGTTGAATTTTTTAAAAAAAGAAGAGGAAGATACAGTTAAAGAAGCTTGATCTCTCTGACAAAAAATGCATTATGTGCTTATTGCCTTTGAATAAATAATTGGATCCTCAAGGTTCTTAGATTTTACTCTATGGGCCTTAAGGAACTCTGGAGGAGTTCTCAGCAGCTTAGATCTAGTTTAAAGTAAAAAGCTTATTGAGAGCTAATGGGGTGGGAAGAGGCCTTAAGGTCTTACACAATGATTTAAGCAAGGAAGAATAAAACTTTATTAAGTGCAGTGGATAGTGAAAAGGAAAGGAGGAAATGGGATGGATGAAGTTTCTACATGCAGAAGGAGCAGAATTAAATGATTTCCCATGTGAAAGTATAAGAGCAAAAAGACATGAATGACTCTAGGAAGTTGATTCTAGATGACTTTGGGTATGATAAGTATATTTCCGTGGTGGAATACTCTTGTATACCTAATCCTGAATTAAACTCCACATCTTCAAAATAAATAAAATTTAAAAAATAAAAAGAGTCATTGCATATTTGGGGAGGGGAGGATTGACATTGACTTTCATCATTGACATGGTTGATTGGGTAGTCCCACAGAATATTCTTCCAAGGAAGAGTCAAAGAGCAGTTAAAAAAGAATTAAAATGCAGCCAAAAGTATAATCAATGGAGACAAGAAAAAATAAGAACCAAGGCAGGGAGAAAGACAGAAAATGTTGGATCTCAACAAGTCGAGGTCACCTGAGCATTCCTATTGACACCTTCAATATCTAATCAATACTTTCCATCCTTCAGTACATTTGACACCTTGATATGCCTGGATAAGTTCACACTTGTTGAGTCTACACCTTTCAAGGTAAAAGTAGACCCTCACTTTCCCTGTCTCCCCTCCAGGAAAGGTGCAGACATATATCTCGACTCCACCAACGAGAATGCACCCGTGTGAGACATCACCTTGAAAAACAATGATGTGAGGAATTAAACACCATACAGAATTCCTATGAAAAAGTTTTGATACAAAATTATCAAATGGAGCAGTGGCAGAGTAGTTTAAAAATAGAGGGCTCAGACTCAACAGTGTAAATTTTGCTGTCAATATATGCCACTCAATGTTATGAAAAGTATATATAAGTATCTCAGCCTTGGAATGGCAGTGTTGACATCTCTCGAGAGCTGTACTGTTTTGTAATCTTATGGTTGCTTCTCTCTTTGAAACCTCTTCATCATCTTATTTCTGGTTCTCCAGAGATATAATTCTTCAAAATACTTTCTAAACTTTGCTTTCTAAAGTGATACCACAACAACAGCTTACCTCACACATATTTGAATGTCTACTATCGAAGAAACAGAAAATCACAAGTATTGACAAAGATGTGGAGAAACCTGTAACCTTGTGCACTGTTGGTGGAAATGGAATGATGCAGTCATTATGTATGGAAGTTTCTAAAAATAATTAAACTTTTTAAAAATTAAATTCAACTTACAGGTATATATTCAAAATTCAAAAAATTCAAAACAGAATCTCAAGAAGATACTTGCACACCCAGGCTTATTCCAGTGTTATTCACACTATCCAAATGGTGAAAGCAACCCAAGGGTCCATCAACCAGATAATGGATAAGAAAAATTTAGTGCAAACTATATTCAATAAAATATTACACAGTCATCTCCCATGAGAGAACCTCAATTTAATTTGTCGGGACAAGCAGGCTCTTCCCTCCTTCAGCATATGGAAACTGTTCTGTTTGTCCATTGAACTACAGGAGAGGGACACAGTCTCTCCTGATGTCACCACAGGACTGGAGTGGCCTTTGAGGGGGATATATGTCTGAGGGCAGACTTCCTTTCTAAGGGCAGAGCCTGGCTGAGTGTCCTCTCTCCTGTCACCACCAGCTTTGGGAGTCACTCTGCTCTGACCATCTATCAAGACTGTGCTAGTGACAGTGATATTGTCCTACATGTTCACCCATCATAGATTGAATAAAGAACAACCTTTCATTCTGTCTAAGCTGGACTCTGTCTGCCCCTGGTCACTGAGATCCCATTGCATCCAGATGACACTGCTGGGCCTCTAGGGTTCCCTGGTACCAGGTGGTCACAGCCCTCTCTCCAGGTGACTACAGAGTCTCCAACAGCACAGATACTTGGCTTGAGGAGGGTTCCTGGAGAAAAAAATCATAGGTTGGGTCCCATGTCCACTCTCACCCCTTAGTGCCCAGTTCATCCCATAACCCTTCTTCATTTCATCACCCTCAGCCTAAACATGCCATGCTCCTTTCTGAGAGCCCTGGGTTGAACGAAGAGAAAGAGTCAGGGGAGTCTTGTTCCCCTCCTCTCTGAACCCCTGAGAGGGGCAGGGAAGAGCAAGGAGGACAAAGTTGTGGCATCTCCTCTGAGTGATCCAGCTGTGGTAGAGACCAAGGGCCTCAAGGACACACAGACGTGCGAATGTAGGAAGTGAAATCTTGCCACTACCCATATGGAATCCACATCTGTGGAACCTTGAAAAAGGGAAGTGCCCATCTCTGTTTCTGGCTCTGGCTATCCCACAGGGCAAGGGTCCAGGGGCACCCCAAATCCTCTGAATATATTGTCCTTCTCTTTGTTCCCTCAACAATGTCTTCTTCACTGTTGCAGATGAGACAGGGTCCCTGCAGAATCTGATCCTGGGAGACTGCCCTGGGGGCCCCCTCTCCCAGGAGATCACAGCCAAACACAGAACTGAAAGAAACGGTTAATGTCTTTTGCCCACTTTTTAATAGGGCTGTTGGTTTTTATGTTTCATTTTTTGTTTGTGACATGTTTGTTTTTCTCTTGTGACATGTTTGAGCTCCTTGTAGATCCTGGATGTCAAGCCTTTGTCAGATATACAGTTGGCAATTTTTTTTTCCATTTGGTGGGCTGTCTCCCCAGTCTCTTGATGATTTCTTTTGCTTTGCAGCTTTTCAGGTTAATGAGGTCCCACTTGTGTATCTTACCTTATGTCATAGATATCTGGGGTTTTGATAAGGAATAGAGTGCCTATTCTGATTTCTATAAGGATGTCGCCTGCATTTTCTAGGATTCTTGCAGTTTGAGGTTTACTTTTAGGTCTTTGATTCATTTAGGGATATTTTTTGTGTATGGTGATAGGTAGGGGTATGGTTTCAATCTTCAACATGTGCTCAGATGAATAGACATTTCTCAAAAGAAGATATATGGGCAGCCAGCAGACACATGAAGAAGTCTTCAGTCTCACTAGTTACCTGAAAAATGTAAATCCAAACCACATTTAGATGCTACCTAACCCCAGTAAGAATGGTCATCATTACAAATAACAGCAGATGCTGACGAGGATGCAAAGAAAAAGGAATGCTTCTACACTGTTGGTGAGAATGCAAACTAGTGCAACCTCTATAGAAAGCAGTGTGGCTATTTCTGAAAGAACTAGAAATTGACCCTCCTTATGACCCAGCAATTTCCCTACTGGAAATTTACCTGGAGGAACTCAAATCATTTTACAAACAAGGTACCTTCACATACATGTTTATTGCAGAACTATTCCCAATAGCAAAAACATGGAATCAACTGTGCTGCCCACTGAAACTGGACGGGATAAAATATATGGTACATATACATGATGGAATATTACGCAGCCACAAATAAGGAAAAACATATGGACTTCGCAGCAACTTGGATGAATATAGAGTCTATAATACTCAGTGACCTATCACAGAAACTGAACTGAGTACCCCATGTTCTCATTCAAAAGCGAACCCTGAATATTTACCATAATACTAAAAGAAAGGGATTGGTAGTAGTGAGATATTGCAGGGGTGGGGAGTGGGGGAAACAACATCAATATGGGTACCTGATCTCAAATCAGACTATGTGAGGATTAAAGGGATGCCCACACTTTGCCAGTATTATGTACACTTGTTTACCTAATCCTTAATTGTACCATACATCTTTAAAATAAAATATATTTTAAAAAGAAAGAAACTTTACCACTTGGTAGACCTCTCTTCTATACAGTTGGAGAAACTGAGGCTCAGACAGGAAAAAGCTTGTCTAGATCACTATCCACAGAGGAGCCTGAACCAACCACGTAACTCAACCTCTGCCTCCCATCGACCCCACCACATTTCCACAGAGAACACCTCACTTAACACTCTGGGGCCTCAACCCATGGGCCAGAGGGGCTGATCCTCAGGGTCTCCTTGGTCTGAACAGTAGGTGAGGGGCTTGGCTCCCCTGATCCCCATTTAAGCCAGACTTCACCACACACAGGCTGAATCTAAACATCTCCCACTGCTTTGACTCCACCCTCACCAGCCCAGTCTCAGAGCCCTAGAAACCTATTGTCTCTGAGTCTCTGTCCAATTCCAAGTTTCCTGGACACAAGTCCTTTCTTGAGTGTGCAATGGGAAATGAGATCCACTGAGAAACTCAGAACTTCCTGGGGTCACTTGTAATCCTTCTAAGTCACGAGACTGCAGTGGCTCAACAACTGTTAAAATATACTCTGTGAGAGGGAAGTCCGGGACTCCTTGATAATTATGGGAAAGGGCACAGAAAGGAATTGAGGGGCTGGAGATATCCTGAAGCCCAAAGTCCCAATCAAACCTTACCCAACATCAGCTCTTTGATACCCCCAAGTCCCTCCCCTCATTGAATTCCAGACACCATCTGGACACCAAGAAATGGAGAAAAAGATGGGGTGCCTTAGAGTACCCTGTTGGCCTCTTTTTCTCTGAGCATTGAATCTCCCTCTGGCTGACTTCACTTCAGAGCCTCCCTCACTCCATCCCAGTCCAGAGGTCTCTGAAAAGGAGAGGCCAAAGCTGACCCTTTGAGCTAAAATGTGAGAGGATCAGAGCTCCTTACATGAGGTCATGAACCCCATGGCATCCTTGGGATGTGACAACAGATATGTATGTACCCCATAATAATCAGCAAAAGCCCCAAATAAAGGCTTTTTAAATAACTTTTTTTTTCAAAGAGCCAGTCAACACATCACTGGCTTCTCAATCAAACACTTGTGTGTTGATTGCTAGTGATTTTAGTTTTGAAGAAACTACCAAGGTATAATTTGATGAAGAGTGATGTGTGATAGGGCGTCGTTTTGGACACTTTTTCCAAGAAAGAATCTGATTTTTGACTATTTGTTTAGTTATGAATAGCAAGTTCTATGTTATGA
The DNA here is from genome assembly GCA_027257055.1 of Cephalopachus bancanus. NCBI lineage: Eukaryota > Metazoa > Chordata > Mammalia > Primates > Tarsiidae > Cephalopachus > Cephalopachus bancanus. The sequence goes on along the minus strand of JAPVLO010000522.1, from coordinate 1,741,481 downwards.
CCTGAAGATAGAGACTAAATAGCTCATACCAGGAAATGTAGTGGTGAGAAATAAAGAGAAATGTATCACGTTTTGATTCCAAAGCTCTGACACTCTGAAGAGTGCATTCTTATCTCTCCTGTTTACTTCATGGATGCATCTTGGCTTCTCTGGCTGTGCCAAGCCTCAAATAGCAGAATCCCGAGAACCACCAGGATGACGCCAGCCACGCCCATGCGAATAAGATTCCCCACTGTGTAATCCTGAGACTGTGAGGCTGGGGATGGACAAAGAGGTAAGAGATCAGGACAGGTCAAAAATACCCAGGATCCCTGGATGAACACCCAGGGCAACCATGTACCTTTGACAGAACTGGACCTTCTGTGCCCAGTCTCATAATGGAGAGCATCTCCCCACTTACCAATCTTGGAGTCTGACTTGTTTTGTGATGGTCTGGTAGTCTCAGCTACCCCTAAGAATAAACAAGTAAACAAACAAGCAGGCAATTATGCTGAATCTGCATTCTTATATCCCCCCATTACTCATGGCATAACTTTATGTAGCTACTTAATAAGCATGTTCCCTGCTGTAGCAAGCTTTTCTCTGGTGTACTCATTGGATTCTTCAGTCTCTCTGTTATCTGGGAATTCATAACTTATGTTTAGACCTTACGTGATGCACCAAATGTACACATTTACATAAATAAAACTCCAAGATATATTAAAGTTCTTCTATGAATTTTAAAGTATTAAAAGGAAAAATAAAGAGACACTTATAGCTAAAAATTATTATTATTGTTATTATTATTATTATTGAGTTGGAACCTCACTCTGTCACCCAGGTTGGAATGCAGTGGCAAGCTCACAGTCACCCTAGTGTTGACCTGCTGGGATCCAGTGATCCTTCTATCTCAGTCTTCCAACTAACTGGAACTACAGGCGTGCACTACCATGCCTAGCTAGTTTTTGATTTTTGTAGAGATGAGGTCTCATCATGCCCTGGCTGACCTGGGATCCATGGACTCAGGTAGTCCTCTCACTTCTGCCTTCCAGTGTACTGGGATGACAGATTAAGCCACCGAGTCTGGCCTAACAATTATTATTATTTTTTATTTTTTATTTTTTTGAGTTGGAGTCTCACTCTGTCACCCAGACTGGAGTGCAGTGGCCGCTCCCGGCCACCGCAGCCTCAACCTGCTGGGGTCCAGCGATCCTTCCACCTCAGCCTTCCAAGTGGCCAGAATTACAGGCAAGCGCTACCATGCCCAGCTGCTTTTTTGATTTATTGTAGAGATGAGGTCTTGCTGCCCAGGCGGGTCTCGAACCCGCGGGCTCAGGCAATCCACTCACCTCAGCCTCCCAAAGGCGTGGAATTACAGGCTGAGCCACCAAGTCCGGCTCTAAAAATTATTTTTAAAATAAACTGAGTAAGGTGGTACACACTTGGTATCCCAAAAACTTAGAAAATTGAGACAGGAGTATCAACTGAGTCCAGGTATTCAGAGTGCAGTAAACTATGACTGCCTCACTACACATCTGCCTGGGCAACAGAGTGAGATACCATTTCTAAGACAAAACAAAATATGGCTGGGTGTGGCGGCTCGTGCCTGTAATCCCAGAACTTTGTGAGGCCAAGGCAAGAGGATTGCCAGAGTCCAGGGGTATGAAATCAGCCTGGGAAACCTGGTGAAAGCTCATCTCTAAAATAAATAAATTTTTAAAAAAGAAAAGAAAAATACAAAAAAATAAGCTATAAATACAAAAATGGATGTTATTAGAAAAAGAAAATTTTATAGTGAATGTAAACATTTAATCCATCTCAATGAAATGGGAACTAGAATTACTCATATTTAAATCATACATCCATATATCTTAAATGTATACATATAAGCATTGCCTTACAAATTTCAGGAAAATAGAAACAATAGAAAGTGTGCAAAAATGCATAGAGTAGAAGATAATTGTGCCCAGACGTGTAATAAATAATTTTAACTTGCACCAGGGAGCAGATGCATAGCTCCTCCTTAGTCTCAGGTGTGCTCTGAGTACTGAGTCTATTAGGTGAGCACAGAAGGGGCTCTGCTGAGCAGTACCCACAGCTGGAGAATTTCTTTCTGAAGGATCATGTCTGGTGTGGTCTCCACCTTCACCATAGTCAGATCTTCCCGAGACTCCAGCAGCATTCTGCCCTGTCCTGAGAAAGTTCAGGGCCATGATTTTGGACTTTTTTTTCCAGACAAGATTCTGACTTTTGACCATTTATTCAGTTGTTAATATAAAAGTCTATGTTATGTGCTAAAGACAGAGATACAACAACTCACATCAAGGAATTTATTGGATAGAAATAAAGAAAACTGTGTTACATGAAAGTGAAGAAGAACACGTGATCACAGAGGTGTGACTCCAAACCCGCCATGGGAGATGCAGCCTCATGTCACAGAATAGAGAAAAGAAGGGAGGGGGCAGTTAAGAGGAGAAGGGAAATAACCAAAATTCAGTGAAGGAAGAGTCCTCCACAGACACCCCAACATTTTCCTGAGCCTGATCCATGTTTACTTCTCGAGATACTCTCAGCAGAAAATCTCCCAGCATATGTCCTATGCTGTCTTCCAGAGTCTCCTGGGATCATCAGTTTCCCAGGATCTACCACTTGAGGGCCTTATTGCTTCTCTATCTTCTCTACCTCCTGGCTGAAACTTGGGTGTTTCTCTGGCTGTGCCAAGTCTTAAATAACAGAATCCTGCATACCACTAGGATCAAGCCTGCCACTCCCATGCTGATGAGATTCCCCACTGTATAAATCCTGGTCTGTAAGGCTGGGGATGGTAAACAAAGAGATCACAGGGGTCAGGGCAGATCAAAATCCCCTAGGACCTCTGGATGTCCACCCAGGTCACCCACTTCCCCTTGACAGGACTTGACCCTTCTTGCCCAGCCCCATAATTGAGAACATCACTCACCAGTCTTGGAGTCTGACGTGTTGTGTGATAGGCTGGTGGTCTCAGCTACTCCTAAAACCAAAAAAAGAGAAAGATGTTTATCTTATTCAGTGATCCATCACATGAACAAATAACTGAGTACCACACATTCTCACTCACAAGTGGACCCTAAACATTCACCATAATACAATAAGAAAGGGATTGGCAGTAGTGGGAACCTGCTAAGGGATGGAGTGCAGGGCCTCACATCATCAATAAGGGTACATCAACTCAAATCAAGCAAAGTGGGGACCAAAGGGAGGCCCAAACTTTACCTGCACAATGACCATTTTAATAGTTAACTCTGAATTGTATCCCACATCTTTAAAATTAAAAATAAAATAAAATAAAAAAGTGGAAGTGTCCTGAGCCAACACTTCTAAAGGTTATAAGTTCATATATTACCCACACAGTACCATGTAAGTTAATTATTGTGACCATGAAAGTTTCCACCTTTCAAGAGTTGGGGACCCAAGTTCCACAGATAAGGGGTTGGAACTCAGGGCTCCTGAATAGAAGAACCAAGGGATGAAAGTCTGTGGCTGCCTTCATACACCATAGACGACACCTCAGCCAGTTCCCCTGGGGATTCAGCATTTACATAAGCCTTTGTTAAGTAATTCTTCCAATAGTTAAGAATACCTAAAATTATATATAGATAGATACACATATATACACATATACACTCATATATATTATTCATGCAGTTAGAAATATGTATATAAACACATACATACATGTATCAACACAAAAACATTGTGTGTGTGTGTGTGTGTGTGTGTGTGTGTGTGTGTGTATTTTATCCCCAAATGATAGTGTTAAGTCAGTAGGTCATTAATCATACTTTTTAAATCAATAGAGTGAATGTACTTAGGTAGACCAAGAACAAACTTGCAAACACAAACCAGTGACAAAGATCAGTTAGAAGGATGAAAATGTTAAGCTGAAGACATGTGCTATGGTTTGATTATTTTATCCTTCCAAAAGTTATGTCGAAACTTAACCTTCAATGCAGCAGTGTTAAGAGGCAGGCCTTAGGAGTGTATGAGGTTCTTAGGTCTTTGCCTCATGAATGGATTAATGCTTTTATAAAAGGGCTGTGGAAAACTAGTTTAGCCTCCTTTCTGCCTTTCTGTCCTTTCTGCCATGTGAGAACATAGCATGTGTCCCTGCCAGGAGACACAGTTTTCAAGGCACCATCCTGGAAGCAGAAATCAGGCCCTCATCAATAATGAACCCTCCAGGATCTTAATCTTGAACTTCTTAGCCTCTAGAACTGGAAAAAAAAAACACAACTCTTTGTCAATCATCCATTCTCATGATTTTCTGTAGGATGAGCATGAATGGGAGATGACTATATAAATACAGATGTATACATAAATGTGCATGTTTGCATACATTTAAATATTTGTGAGATATGTAAATAAAACTATAGATATGAAAAATCAGATATATATGTATGCATATACTTATACTGCAAGTCCAGGGATAGAGAGAGCAAGGGAGAGACAGAGATGGAAGGAGGCAGGGAAGAAGAGAGTGACAGAGGCAGAGAGAGAAAGAGATGACAGGTGAGGAGGAGGCAGGTCTGTTTGGGACCTGTTATAGTGTAGGTCCCATGTGAAGATGACCTTCAAGCTGGCCCCTGAGGGAGGAGGAGCCCAGAGAGCAGCCACATGAAGACCTATCTCCCACTCTGAGGCTTCAGCTTTCACTCTCTCTTTCTCACTCTATCTCTGGTCTATCAAAATTTGCATCTCTGGCCCCCAAATCCATGAGTTTATGTGGGGACCTGTTTTGGGTCATAACCAACTCATAGGCAAAAACGAGATATTCTTACCTGAGACCACTAGCTCCAGTGGGTCACTGGGTTTTGACCACATGTTAGGGATGTTCCTGTAATAGCCATAGCATCGGAATGTCCACTTGTGGCCGGGGGTCATGAGGACCACAGGGAACAGGGCTTGGAACTGCCCGCTGGAAATTCCATGTGAATCTGTGTGCCAGGAAAAACTGTGCTTCCCTTCCTTAGTCAAAATGAAGACGTCAAAACTCAGCTTTGAGCCACACTGGAAAGTCACTTTCCCTCCTGAGGTGAACACGGACATCGGCAGGATGGAGAGGCTGGGTTCACCGTAGAATCCTCAAAGAGGAAAAATAAGAATGCTATGTTCAATGGGGCTCAACCCAAATAGCTGGGCTGTGTGGGGGGAGAAATCCTTGAGAGAAGATCCCATTTCTGAGTGCAGAGCTACCGGGGGCAGGGACTCTTCAGTGTCCTCTCACCTGTCACCACCAGCTCCAGGAAATCACTGTACTCTGACCAGCCATAAGAGCTGAAGTAAAGACAGGAATATTGCCCTGCATAATCCTCTGTCATGACTAAGATGGGGAACGTGGCCTTGCTCCCAGGCTTCACTGGTCTCTGGATGGCCCAAGGCACTGAATTTCCATCTTTATGCACACGGTACTCCCAGGTCTCCAAGGTCCCCTGACAATGGATGGTTACTGGCCTCCCCCAGGGAATCACAGAGTCTGGTTCAGCCCAGATGGTAGGTTTGGGGAATGTTTCTGGAAAGAGATTAAAGCTTGTGAGCCAAGATATCCCCTCACCTCAGATTCCAGTTCTCAGCCTAAATGTCCTCATCAGTCAGCCCAAAACTGCTGTTCTTCATCCTCAGCTGTCCAGATTTGACCATGCCTCCCCATCCCCAATGAGGTAGTGAGACCTGGGACACCTGGAAATAGACTCACCTGCTTGAACTGGAGTCCTGGGTCCCAGAATCAGCCCTGAAACAGAGATTTCTATGAGAGATTTACCCTTAAAGTTTGAGCAAATCCTCCCCTCCTTCTGAGTTGTCTGTAGGATGGAGTTTATTCAAGATTTTTGTCTCTCCGACTTTTCTCCTAAACTCACCAAGGCAGAGCAGTGTTATGAGGTGGGAGTCATGGCGTCTTCTTTCTCTAATCTCAGCTGGGATGATAGATGTGACCATGGTGCCTAGCAGAACAGAGACACAAAGGGTGTGGCCACTCTTGAGGCTGGGTTCTCCTTCTAATGGAGTTGTCTCATCAGCAGAGGAAGAAAAACTTCCATTCCCCAGAATCCTGACTCATTTGCTCAGGACTGAGGCTGATGTGAGCACCAGCTTCTTTGCAGATATTTCAACAGAAATTGCATCTCCCTTGACCCCTGTTCACTGTCTGTCGGATATGTCCTCATGTCACCAAGTGCCAGGATAGCAGTCAATAGACCCAATGTCTTCCTGAGTCAACCTGTTCCAGGTGAGGGTGATGAGGGCTCTTCCTTCCCTCTAGAGCCTCCCATGGAGTCTTCTTCACTCTCGTCCCATCCATCAACACATCACTTTAGGGTCCTTGCCATGAACAGTTGTTTGACAGGCCTGAAGATGCTTCAGAGAAGATACAGTTTCATATTGACTCAGGACAGCAGAGACAATTATCCCCACAGAGTGCAAGTTACTTTGAGCTGCATGTGGCAAAGAGTACAAAGGAGACATACAAGAAAATAAGGGAAGAAAAGATGGATCTTCTGACTCCAAAGTGTCGATTTTCAATCTGCCAAACAGTTTCCTCATGAGCATCTCAATTCTTTCTATCAACAACATCCACACCCATCTTCCTAATATAATCCTTGACTCTTTTCAGCTTCCTCAGTGCCCCTTGTTTCTTTTCTCAGAACTCTCCTTCTTATCTTATGGCCCTGACTTGAAGCTTTAGGAACAAGTAGTGGGTCAGGCCTCTTATTTGGAAGGGAATGCTGATTTTTACTTCAGTATTCATCTGCCATTCACTGCTTGTGTGACTTTGAGCATTAATATCCCTTGCTGGGCCCCCAGGTGCCATATATGAGTTCTCAGAGTTCAGCCAAAGTGTAATTTCGGCCTGTCTTTTTTAAAGAAAGAGGATAGAGGAATCCTTGCTCAAAAATATGTACTCTCACTACTTCTATTCAACATAGTACTGGAAGTCTTAGGCAGAGCAATCAAGCAAGAAAAAAATGTAAAAGTCACCTAAAGTGGTGAGAAAGAAGACATTATTTTGCATCTGTTGACTGTTATATGATTTTAGATGTAAAAAACCCTGAAGACTTAACCTCAAAACTGTTATAACTAAGAAACAGCTTAGTAAAGTTACAAGACACAAAATCAACATACAAAAATTAGTAGGGTTTCTACACACAAAAAACAAACTATCTATAAAGAAATCCAGAAAAAAATCCATTCACAATTGCTACAAAATTACTCAAGAGTAAATTTAGCATAGTTGGTTTAAGATCTTACAGTGAAAATTATAAAACACTAATAAATGAAATTTAAGAAGATAGATAAATGGAAAAGTATCTGGGTACACACTCTGGAATATCTAATGTTTGTAGATATCTATGTTTTTTCTCCATAAAGCTATTTGCAAATTCAGTGAAATCTCTATCATAATTCTGTTTTGCACAAAAAGCAAAATCCGAAAATTTGAAAGGAACTATAGAAGAACCTGAATAGCCAAAACAATCTTAGGGAAAACAAAAACAAAAACAAAACAAAACAAAAATTCTGGAGTCATCACACTACCTGATATCAAAATCCAGTGTCCACAATCAGATCCAATACTTCACAAACAATCAACTCACATCATGTTTGTTCTGTTTCTCAAGAGAATCCTGACAAGGGAAATGGGTGTGATGTAATTTCCTTTTAGGCTGAGGAAGTTGTACTGGCATAAAATAAAGGTAATGGTTGCACAAGATTATGAATGTACTAAATGCCAATGATTTTTTTCCACTTTAAAATTGCCAGTGGTTAGTTTTAAGTCATGTGAAGTGTATCATAATAAAAAGTGATGACTTAATATTTTTGACACAGATAGCAAAGACCCAGTACATTATGAGTGGAAGCAATCCTACAGCTATCATAATGTACACTCATTTGGCATTGGGAGAAGATGACATTTTCCATGACAAAGCAACATCAAAAGTACGAAGTTTTATTACATTCACCATACCCTGGTGTAGAGTATAAAAAACAAAACAGAACCAAAAAAAAAGCATTAACCAATGGCAATATCCCATGTTCTACTTGGAACTTATCTGTACCTTGAGCTTTCCTATCTCTTGCTAAATTCTGGCTTCTATTCTGGATGTCCGCAGCATACCTGGTTCTGCATCTAAACACCCTTGCTATTTCCTGTATTAAAACTCAGGTCGCCAGGCTCGATGGCTCAGCCTGTAATCCCACACTTTGGGAGGCTGAGGTGAGCGGATTGCCTGAGCCCACGGGTTCGAGACCTGCCTGGACAACTTGGCAAGACCTCACCTCTACAATAAATCAAAAATTAGCCAGGCGTTGTAGCACGTGCCTGTAGTTCCAACTACTTGGAAAGCTGAGCAGAAGGATCGCCAGAGCCTAGCAGGTTGAGGCTGCAGGGGCCGAGAGCGACCCAATGCACTCCAGTCTGCGAGACAGAGTGAGACTTCAAATCAACAACAACAATAACAAAAAAAAACCCAGGTCAAGGAGATTAGCTCTTGTGGTTGCTTCAGCTGTGAAGACCACGTTGTTCCCAGATTCAGTGAAGATGATCACAGTGAAATGTGATTGTTTTTACTGAGTACAGGTTTAATATCAGCTGCTGGGATGCGAAATAATCACCTTTTATCCAACTTTCAGAATTTATCTGTTGTCAGAATAGACTGTCTAATAAAAAAATATTTGAGTATCACATGATCTCACTCATATAGCGAACCTTGAACATCCACCACAATATTATAAAAAAAGGACTGACGGTGGTGGGAAACTATGGGAGGGAGGGGAAGGGAGATGGGACTAATGGTAGTAAACAACTGTCTGGGGATGGGGAGACACCTCTTATCAACAAGGGTGCCTGAACGAAGCATATTTTTATACCTAACCCTTAACTGTACCCCACAATATCAAAATAAAAAATATTGATATATTAAAAAAAAGAGTTTTGCCTTCCATTGAAGAGGGAACCAGCAAGGCCCCAGCATGTGCAAACAGTTGTATTCTTGCTATTTTTTTCATTGTACCATGGGGACAAACATATACCAGAAAAGGGGGACACTAGAATTTTTTTTTATAATCAACATTTTTATTATGATATTGAGGGGTATAGTTAAGGGTTAGGTATACAAATACATTTTGTTCAGGCTCCCTTGATGATAAGAGGTCTTTCCCCGTCCCCAGACAGATATTTACTACTGTTAATCCCATCTCCCTCCCCGCCATAGTTTCCCACAACTGTCAGTAATTTTCTTATAGTATTACATTGGATGTTCAAGGTCCACTATATGAGTGAGTACATGTGATACTCAGGTCTTTATTTCTGCGAGAGGTCACTCAGTATTATAGACTCTAGTTCCATCCAGGTTGCTGCGAAATTCATGATTTTCTTCTTTTTTATGGCTGCATAGTCTTCTTTTGATGGACAGCATGGTTGCTTCCAGGTTCTTGCTATTGTGAACAATGCTGTGATAAATATACCTGTGTAGGTATCTTTTTTATAGAGAGATTTGAGTTCTTCAGGATATATTCCCAGTAGGGGGATTGTGTGGTCATATGGGAGGTTGATATTTAGAGCTCTTAGGAATTGCCACACTGCTTTCCACAGAGGTTGCACTAGTTTACACTCCCACCAACAGTATAGAAGTGTTCCCTTTTTGCCACACCCTCTCCAGCAACTGTTATTTTTGGAGTTAATGATAATTGAAATTCTGTCTGGAGGTAGGTAGTATCTCAGTGTGGTTTTTGATTTGCAACTCCCTGATGATTAGTGAAGTTGAACATTTCTTCATGTGTCTGTTGGCTCCTTGGATGTCTTCCTTTGTGAAATGTCTGTTCATATCTTTTGCCCATTTTATAATGGGGTTGTTTGCTTTTTTTTTCTTTTCAGCACGTCTGAGTTTCTTGTAGATCCAAGATGTTAAGTCTTTGTCAGACCTGGAGTTGGCTAATACTTTTTCCCAGTGTGTAGGCTGTCTTCCTGCTCTCTTGATGGTTTCTTTGGCTTTACAGAAGCATGTCAGTTTAATAAGGTCCCACTTGTCTATCTTCTCTCTTATGACCTGTGGGTTTCGGGTTTTGTTCAGGAATTGGATGCCAAATCCGATTTTCATGAGGGTATGTCCTTCATTTTCTAAGGACCCTATGGTTTGAGGTTTTACATTTAGGTCTCTGATCCATTTGGAGTTATTTTTTGTGTATGGGGATAGATAGGGATCCTGTTTCAATCTTCTGCATGTGGTCAGCCAGTTTTCCCAGCACGATTTACTGAATAGGCTCTCCTCTCCCCAGTGGTAGGTGGTGGAGGCTTTGTCAAAGATGAGTTGGTTGAGAATTTGAGGTTTTGCTTCTGGAATCTCAACTCTATTCCATTGATCTATATGCCTGTTCCTATACCAATACCAAGCTGTTTTGATTATTGTAGCTTTACAGTAAAGTTTGAAGTCTGGTAATGTGATACCACCTGCTTTTTTTTTTCAATAATTAATTTTTTTTATTATGATGTTGTGGGGTACAGTTAAGGGTTAGGTATACAAATAAGTTTCATTCAGGCACCCTATTGATTAGAGGTGCTTCCCCAACCCCAGACAGATATTTGCTCATTAATCCCATCTCCCTCCCCCCATAGTTTCCCACTATTGTCAGTCATTTTCTTATAGTATTAGATTGGATGTTCAAGGTCCATTATATGAGTGAGAACATGTGATATTCAGACCTTTGTTTTTGTGAGAGGTCACTCAGTATTATAGACTCTAGTTCCATCCTGGTTGCTGCAAAATTCATGATTTGGTTCTTTTTTATGGCTGCGTAGTATTCGTGTATATGTACCACATTTTTCTAATCCAATCCTCTTTTGATGGGCAGCATGGTTGCTTCCAGGTTCTTCCTATTGTGAACAATGCTGCGATAAACATACGTGTGCAGGTGTCTTTTTTGTAGAGTGATTTGTGTTCTTCCGGATATATTCCCAGTAGGGGGATTGCGGGGTTGTATGGGAAGTAGATATTTAGAGCTTTTAGGAGTAGCCACACTGCTTTCCACAGAGGTTGCACTAGTTTACACTCCCACAAACAGTGTAGAAGTGTTCCCTTTTCTCCACACCCTCTCCAGCAGCTGTTATTTTTTGAGTTGTTGATAATTGCCATTCTGACTGGAGTTAGGTGGTATCTCTGTGTGGTTTTTGATTTGCATCTCCCTGATGATTAGTGAAGTTGAACATTTCTTCATATGTCTGTTGGCTGCTCGGATATCATCCTTTGTGAAGTGTCTGTTCATGTCTTTTGAAAATTTTATAATGGCGTTGTTTTCTTTTCAGCACGTTTGAGTTCCTTGTAGATCAAAGATGTTAAGCCTTTGTCTGACCTGGTGTTGGCAAATACTTTTTCCCAGTCTGAAGGCTGTCTCCCTGCTCTCTTGATGGTTTCTTTGGCTTTGCAGAAGCTTGTCAGTTTAATAAGTTCCCACTTGCCTATCCTCTCTCTTATGACCTGTGGGTTTAGGGTTTTGTTCAGGAATTGGAGGCCAGTTTGGATTTCCATGAGGGTATGCCCTTCAATTTCTGAGGTTCTTATGGTTTGAGGTTTTGCATTTAGTTCTCTGATCCATTTGGAGTAAGCTTTGTGCATGGGGATAGGTAGGGGTCCTTTTTCAATCTTCTGCATGTGGTCATCCAGTTTTCCAGCACCATTTACTGAATAGGCTCTCCTCTTTCCAGTGGTAGGTGGTGGAGGCTTTGTTGAAGATGAGTTGGTTGAGAAATTGAGGTTTTGCTTCTGGAATCTCAATTCTATTCCATTGATCTATATGCCTATTTCTATACCAACACCAAGCTGTTTTGATGACTGTAGCTTTATAGTAGAGTTTGAAGTCTGGTAATGTGATACCCCCTGCTTTGTTTTTTTTTCTGAGAATTGTTCTGGCTATTCTTGAACGTTTGTGTTTCCATATAAATTCCTGCGTTATTTTTTTCTACTTCTGAGAAGAATGTTGCTGGTAATTTGATGGGTATTGCCTTGAATTTGTAGATTGCCTTAGGTAAGATAGACATCTTCACAATGTTGATCCTTCCAACCCATGAGCATGGAATATTTTTCCACTTGTCTGTGTCCTCTTTGATTTATTTGAGCAGTGTTTTTTAGTTTTCATTGTAAAGTTCTTTCACGTCTCTGGTTAGGAAGATGCCAAGGTATTTCATTTTTTGTGTGTCTATTGTGAATGTAATTGTGCTTTTTATTTGGGTTTCTGTTTGTTTAGTATTGGTGTAAAGAAATGCCATTGTCTTTTGCACATTTATTTTGTATCCTGAGACTTTGCCAAAGGCCTTTATCAGTGTAAGGAGGTTTTTGACAGATTCTCTTGGGTTTTCAAGGTACACAATCATATCATCTGCAAAGAGAGATAGTTTGACTTCCTCTTTTCCTATTTGGATACCCCTGATTGCCTTCTCTTCTCTGATTTCTCGAGTCAGGACTTCCAATACTATGTTGAAGAGGATGGGTGAGAGTAGGCATCCTTGTCTTATTCCAGTTTTCAGGGGAAATGGTTCCAATTTTTGTCTGTTTAGGAGTATGCTGGCTGTGGGTTTCTCGTAGATGGTTTTTACTATTTTGAGGTATGTTCCATCTATGCCTAGATGTTCAAGGGTTTTTATCAAGAAGGGTGCTGGATTTTATAAAAGGCTTTTTCTGCATCTAATGATATAATCATGTGGGTTTTGTTTTGACATCTGTTGATGTATTTAATTACATTTATGGTTTTATGTATGTTGAACCAGACTTGCATCCCAGGAATAAAGCCTACTTGGTCATGATGGATGATTTTTGAGATGTGTTGTTGAATCTGGTTCGCTAGGATCTTGTTGAGAATTTTAGCATCTATGTTCATCAAAGATATTGGCCTATACTTCTCTTACTTTCTTGGATCTTTACCTGGCTTGGGTATCAATGTGTTGTTGGCTTTGTAAAATGATTTGGGGAGAGTTCCATCTTTTTCAATCACCTGGAATACCTTCAGTAGGATTGGTATCAGCTCCTCCTTAAATGTCTTGCAGAATTCTGCTTGAAAGCCGTCTGGACCAGGGCTTTTATTTGTGGGTAGTTTTCTTATTACGTAGTCGATTTCCTTGATTGCTATTGGTCTATTTAGGGCCTCAATTTCTTCTGTTTCTAAACTAGGTAGGTTGTGTGATGTCAGAAAGTCCTCCATTTCCTTAAGGTTTTCAAGTTTGTTTCCATGCAAGTGTGCGTAGTAGTCTCTAATGATCTTTTGTATTTCTTCAGGGTGAAATCTGACTTCATCTTTTGTGTTTCTGATTGTGCTTATTTGATTTTTTTCTCGTATTTTCTTGGTCAGTCTTGCTAAGGGACCATCAATCTTGTTTATCCTTTTGAAGAACCAGATTTTTGTAACATTGATTTTTTGTATTATCTTTTTGTCTTCTATGTTCTGGATTTGGGCGTTTATTTTGGTGATCTGGATTCGTCTGGTGAAATTAGGGTTTTTGTGGTCTTGGTTTTCCAGCTTCCTTAGGTGGCTTGTTAGGCTGTTAATTTGTGTTCCTTCCATTTTCTTCATGTGTGTTTGTAGGGATATAAATTCCCCTCTTACTACAGCTTTTAAGGCATCCCAGAGATTTTGGTAAGATGTTTCTTCATTTTCATTTGTTTCCAGGTATCTTTTGATCCCTGTTTTGATTTCTTCCTTGACCCAGGAGTTGTTTAGCATCATGCTGTTTAGTGACCATGTCTTTGTGGGTTTTGGGGGGACTTTGTTGGTTTCAATGTTTATTTTTATTCCACTGTGGTCCGAGAAGATGCATGGTAGAATTTCGGTCCTTTTAAATTTGCTTATGCTTGATTTATGTCCAATTATGTGGTCGATCTTAGAATACGTTCCATGCAGTGATGAGTAGAATGTGTATTCTGTGGTCTTTGGATGGAGTGTTCTGTAGGTGTCAATTAAGTCCATTTGTTCCAGAGTCACATTGAATTTTCGGATCTCCTTGCTGATTTTTTATCCTGTTGATCTGTCTAGGGTTGTGAGTGGGGTATTAAAGTCCCCAGTTATGATGGTGTTCGAGTCAATATCTTTTTTTAGTTTTCCTAGAAGTTGTTTTATGAAAGTTGGCGCCCCTATGTTGGGTGAATATATGTTTAGGATAGATATTTCAGGTTGAAGGAGTGAACCTTTTATCATTATGTGGTAACCCTCTGTATCTTTTTAAATTTTTGATAGCTTAAATGGTATTTTGTCTGAAATTAGGATCACAACTCCTCCTTTCTTTTGTTTTCCATTCGCCTGAAAGTTTGTTTCCCATCCTCTTACTTTGAGTCTGTGGGTGTCCTTTCTAGTGAGGTGAGTCTCTTGAAGGCAGTATATTGTTGCCTGGTGATATTTTATCCATTTTGCCATTCTATGTCTTTCCAGTGGTGCGTTTAGTCCATTCACATTCAGGCTAATTATTGAAATGTGAGAGTTCATCCCTTTCATAGAGTTCTTATAGTGTTGTTGTTCTTCCACTTGGTTCTTTTTTGTCTTTCTTTTGGTTTTGGGGTTGGTTAATGTATATTTTATTCTTTTCCCTGTACTCTTTTGAAGAACGTTGTTCTTTTTTTCCTTTTCTTCAGTGTTTAGTACTTTCTTAAGTGTTTCATGTAGAGGTGGTTTGGTGACAGCATAAATTCTTAGGATTGGATATCTGGGAAAGATTTTAATTCTCCCTCACTGATGAAGCTTATCTTGGCCAGGTAAGTTATTCTTGGTTGAAATTTTTTATCTTTTAGGACTTTGAAGATAGGGCTCCAAGCTCTCCTAGCCTGTAGGGTTTCTGTAGATAAATCTGCTGCTATTCTGATTGGTCTTCCATGGTAGGTGATCTGACCTTTTTCTCTTGCTGACTTTAGGTTTTTTTCTTTTATGCCTACTTTGTTTAGGCAAATTATTATGTGTCTAGGAGTTGGTCTTCTCATTTGTTGTCTTGCAGGGGTTCTCTGAATCTCTTGTGTTTGAATTTTTGCATCACTGATTAGATAAGGGAAGTTTTCTTGAATGATCTCATGGAAAGTTTATTCTAGTGTGGTCTCTGTCTCTCTTTCTGCTTCAGGTATGCCAATTACTGTTAGGTTTGGTCTCTTGAAGTAATCGCTCATCTCTTGAAGGTTTTGTTCTGTCTTTCTGAGCTTGTTTTCTGTGTTTTTAAGAGTTTGTGTTGGTTCTATATTTTGGTCCTCAAGCTCTGAGAATCTTCTTCTTGGGTAATTCTGCTTTCTATGCTTATCGGTTTGTTATTTATGTCATTCACAGTATTCTTTATTACTGTTATTTCAGATATCAGCTCCTTCCTAGTTTCTTCTTTTGTCTCCTCAATTCTTTTTAATCTCTCCATTATTGTCTTGATGTCAACATTTGTAGTTTGAGACCCTTCGTCCTGGGACTCTTCATTGTTTGCATTCCGAAGTCAGTTTTCTCAGTGTCTGCCTTCCTGGGGGTCTGGGAGAGACCCATACTCTTCTTTTGGTTTTTCTTCATTTTTTGCAGATTTTTCTCTCTCCGCCCGTCCCTCCCCTTCTTTAATTCTGTTTTTGGGGGGAGTTGGGGTTGCTTTTATTTCTCTTCTGCTATATCCTGTTCTTCCTTATGAGGGTCTTCTGGCTTTGTTCACTTTTGAGTTTGGAGTGTAAGCTGCAATCTGTACTTTTTGCAGTTTTGAGGTTTAATTGAGAGGGAAGCTGTGGTTCAGAGTGTATATGCTGATTCTAGCATCCACAAACAGGTGTATGAGCTCACTGGAACCTATTTCCCTCTGCCTTACAATCTGTCTGTTCAGCAGTATGTACTCTTGGTTCCTAGATTAAAATGGGGGTATAAAAGAGGAAAATAATGGAGGAAGGGGGAATCAATAGGAAGTTAGAGAGAGAGAAGAGCGAGAGGGAAAACAGACATATATACCAAGTATCAGGTGAGAAAGAGACACAAGGCCGGAGAGAAGTGGAGGAAGACACGTAAGAAAGATTCCCTAAAGAATACTGATAGCTACACAAAGACAGACCAATATAAACATGAAACAGTGTAGCTCAGAAGGCAAACAACAATTGTCATCAAAATAAACAGTCAAAATGATAAAATCATAAGTCACAATAAGAGATCAGACTAAAATCACTTCAGCTCTGATCTCGGCCTCTCTCCTTTGTTTTTCCATTGCAGGCCGCTAGGTTTACTCACAGCTTGGGTTTGACTGCCTGGGAGTTGCTTTTATCTGATTCAGCTTAGGAGTGGGGCTTTGATTACTGTTTAGCAACGTTACCTTAGGAACCAAGGTGGAGTTTGTTGATAGGTGGGCAGGGCAATGGAAATCTCTGCCTGGAGAAAGGCGGAGGCAGATTCTCTTTTGTAGATCCCTTTCTCTCTGATTGTTTGGGTCCCCAAGCTTGGGGTCATGGGCTGAGTGCCTCAGCCAGGGTGGGCCCGGGGCTCCAGAGCTCCAAAGCGCCAACGGGCAGGCGGTGAATGGCGAGAGTGACTCTGGGCCCCCCACAGGGTACTTCAACCAGAAATGGGACTGGTGTCTCTGAGGGGCGGGTATCCAGAGCCTCCCTGAGTGACCAGCGGCTTGGTGATGATGAGAGACGATGTAGCCAGGGAGCTTGCTGAGACCCGAGACTCCCACACATGCAGTGGAACACCAGCAGTAGGGGGCTGCAGTATTGGGCCCTGTGTGGGACCCAGGGACCACAGGCCTCAGACCAGCGCTTGCTGGTTGTGGGCTTGAATCGCCAGCAGGTGGTGTTATCCCCTGCTCCAGATGGTCTTTATCTCAGCTGCTTGCCTGCCACTCAGGCAATGACCATGCAATGTGGAATGCATGCCTTGGCGGCAGCAGCGGCATCAGCAGCAACAGTGGTGGTGGTGGTGGCTGGGCCACTGGCATAGGCGGTGCAATGTATAATGGCCGCCTCTGTGTGGCGGCTGCCCCCTGCTTTGTTTTTTTTGCTGAGGATTGTTCTGGTTATTCTTGGTCGTTTGTGTTTCCATATGCATTCCTGTGTTGTTTTTTCTAGGTCTGAGAAGAATGTTGCTGGTAATTTGATGGGTATAGCATTGAATATGTAGATTGCCTTAGGTAAGATGGACATCTTCACAATGTTGATTCTTCCAATACATGAGCATCGAATATTTTTCCACTTGTTTGTGTCATCTTTGATTTATTTGAGCATTGTTTTGTACTTTTCATTGTAAAGGTCTTTCACGTCTCTGGTTAGGAAGATGCCAAAGTATTTCATTTTTTTTGTGTGGCTATTGTGAATGGAATTGTGTTTTTTATTTGGGTTTCTGTTTGTTTATTATTGGTGTAAAGAAATGCGTTTGTCTTTTGCACATTTATTTTATGTCCTGAGACTTTGCCAAAGGCCTTTATCAGTGTAAGGAAATTTTTGACAGATTCTCTTGGGTTTTCAAGGTACACAATCATATCATCTGCACAGAGAGATAACTTGACTTCCTCTTTTCCTATTTGGATACCCCTGATTGCCTTCTCTTCTCTGATTGCTCGAACCAGGACTTCCAATACTATGTTGAACAGGAGGGGTGAGAGTGGACATCCTTGTCTTGTTCCAGTTTTCAGGGGAAATGGTTCCAATTTTTGTCCATTTAGGAGTATGCTGGCCGTGGGTTTCTCATAGATGGCTTTTACTATTTTGAGGTATATTCCCCATATGCTTAGATGTTCGCAGGTTTTTATTAAGAAGGGGTGCTGGAATTTATCAAAAGCTTTTTCTGCATCTAATGATGTAATCATGTGGTTTTTGTTTTGACATATGTTGTATTTAATTACATTTATGGTTTTACATATGTTGAACCAGACTTGCATCCCAGGAATGAAGCCTACTTCTTCATGATGGATGATTTTTGAGATGTGTTGTTGAATCTGGTTCGCTAGGATCTTGTTGAGAATTTTAGCATCTATGTTCATCAAAGATATTGGCCTATAGTTCTCTTTCTTTGTTGGATCCTTACCTGGCTTGGGTATCAATGTGATGTTGGCTTTGTAAAATCATTTGGGGAGAGTTCCATCTTTTTCAATCACCTGGAATACCTTCAGTAGGATTGATTGGTATCAGCTCCTCTGTAAATGTCTTGTATAATTCTGCTGGTAAGCCATCTGGACCAAGGCGTTTTTTATAGGTAGTTTTCTTATTTCATAGTCAATTTCCTTGATTGTTATTGGTGTATATAGGGTCTCAATTTCTTCTTGTTTCAACCTAGGCAGGTTGTGTGATGTCAGAAAGTCCTCCATTTCCTTAAGGTTTTCAAGTTTTTTTCCATACAAGTGTACGTAGTAGTCTCTAATGATCTTTTGTATTTCTTCAGGGTCAGATGTGATTTCATCTTTTGTGTTTCCGATTGTGCTTATTTGGGTTTTTTCTCTTTTTTTCTTGGTCAGTCTAGCTAGGGGACCATCAATCTTGTTTATCCTTTCAAAGAACCAATCATATACCAGAAAAGGGGAACACTAGAAATTTTTAAAAAGTCTGTTGGATAGACTTTGTGGTCAACACTAATATGTGATATTCAGATGACATATTCATCCAGATTTTTAGATAAGTCCATTTGGGAGTCATGTTAAAAATGTATTCCTGACTTGAGTCCATCTCACTGTGAGACCCATGGATGCACTGACACATGTAGTGTTTGTTTCTCTGGGTACTATGCACACAGCAATGTGAATGTAATAGCAAGAGATGGAATGCTTATTTTGAATACTTCCACCATGAAATAAGATCCATATTACTAGACAGCTGACATCACTTTAAAAATCTCTACAAGAAGAATAGCAATTGTGAATCAATACTGTGTTTGAAAATGGAAAAAGAGTGAAAACTTCACATGAAGCAGAGATGCTGGTTCCTATCATATTCTCATTTAATTCAGGTGTATAGTGTTTAAAAATCAGTCAGAATTTTCATAGGTGATGCTGAATCACCACAAAAATGATCAGATTCTATAATTTTTACTAATACAAATGTTTATTAAATCTATTGGATGTCAATATTTAAGCAGCTGTTGATCTGGTGCATGTGTTATTTGCAAAACCCATCAAAAAAGTTTATCAGGTATACTAACATTTACTTTGGTGGGGCAACAGTGCATATACACCGTCTTTCCCAGGGCTACTTTAGCCTCAGATCTCAAATACAATACAGTCTCACAGGGCCAGAATCATCCCCTATCCTGCAGATCATCATGCTTGTTCTTGCTACTGATAACAACATTTTTTAATTTTAAAGATGTGGGGTTAGGCATACAAATTTTCCATGTACAGGTAAGGTTTAGGCCCCACTTTGGTCCAACTTCACCTGGTTTGATATCAGGTACACTTATTGATTAACTATGCTCCCCTCTTCATTGCAGTTTCCCACTACTGTCAATCCCTTTCTTATACTATTATGATAATTCTGCTCAGGAGTGAGAACATGTGCTATTCAGTTCTTTCTTTCTGTGATAGATCACTGAGTGTTATAGATTCAAAATCTATCCAAGTTCATAATTTTGTCCTTCTTTATGACTAAGTAATATTTCATCATGTATATGCACCACATCTTTTTTTTTCCAGTACAGTTTTGATGGGTAGCATGGCTGGTCCAATGTTTTTGCTATTGTGAGCAGTGCTGCAATAAATATGCATGCACAGGTATCTTTTAGGTAGAATTACTTGAGTTCCTCCAGGTATATTTCCAATAAGGGGATTGCTGGGTCATATGGATGGTCAATTGTTAGATCTTTTAGGAACTACCACACTGTTTTCTACAAAGTTTGTACCAGTTTACACTCCCACCAACAGCATATGTGTTTCCTTTTCCCCACATTCTCTCCAGCATCTGTTGTTTTTTGAGTTATTGATTATTGACCATCCTGACTGAAATTAAGTGGTATCTCAGTGAAGTTTTAATTTACATTTCTTTGATTATTATTGAGGCTGAGCATGTTTTAATATATCTGCAGGTTACTTGTATGTCTTTTTATGAGAAGTATCTATTCTATCTTTTCCCCACTTTTTTTAAAAAGAGGGATATTACTAATTTTATTGTGAAATGATTCTGGGACCATCTTCCCCATAAGTAAGTTCCCATATAAAGCCTGTACCTCGTCCATTGTCTCTGGGTCATTTCTTCAGCCTCTTGGACACAGTGCCTTCCTTTTGGGGATCTTTGGGAGTCCGGCATGACAGGCCGCCATAACAAAATGCCACAGATTGGGTATCTTAAACCACACACATCTATTTTCTCACAGGTCTGGAAGCTGGAAGTCTGAGATCCAGGTACCTGCAGGACTGGTTTCTCCCAAGGCCTGTCCTTGGCTTGCAGAGTGTCCTTACTGGGTATTTCCTCTGTGCACTGGCATCCCTGGTGTCCCTTCTTCATATAAGGACACCAGTCCTACTGGATCAGGGCCCCACCCTAATGGCTTCATTTAGCCTTAATTACCTCCTTATACAGTCACATGGGGTTTGGGGCTTTGACAGATGAACTAGAGGGGGACACAGTTCAGTCCATGAAAAGAGGAAAACAACTCCAAGTGGCTCCCCAGATTCCTGGCTGTGCAAGTTGGTCTCAGGCCACATGCTGCCTGGCACTGTGTGTAAAGCAGTTTAAATTAGGATGCATGGGAAGAGCATATCTGTCATCAGTTCCAGAACCCAATGACCAAGAAAATATCCCTCTGGTGTTGCTTCTGCCTCACACTGGACTGGGGCTGGAGCTCAGGGCTGTAGGTGCCGGGCCTGAGGGCTGGCGGCTTATTGCCATGCACCAGTGTGGTCCATCCATCCCATCTTCCATCCAGATGCACACTACGCAGAGTGCACAGGAGGGCTGTGACCCCTGGGTGCTACTGACGCCCTCTCAGCCCTGCCACCTCCCTCCTTTCATATGGGTAACCCAGGTTCCCTCTTTTTAATTTTTATTTATATTTATTTATTTATTTTTATTTTTAATTTTATTTTTATATCAATATGTTTCATTTTGATATTGTGGGGTACAGTTAAAGGTTAGGTATACAAATATGCTCCATTTAGGCCCCCTTGTTGATAACAGGTGTCTCCCCATCCCCAGAGAGATGTTTACTACCATTAGTACCATCCCCCCCGATGGTTTCCCACCATGGTCAGTCATTTTCTTATGATAGTGTGTTGGATGATCAAGGTCCACTAAATGAGTGAGAATATGTGATACTCAGATCTTTGTTTCTGTGAGAGATCACCCAGTATTATAGACTCTAGCTCCATCCAGGTTGCTGCAAAATTCATAATTTTGTTCTTTTTAATGGCTGCATAGTATTCCATCGTGTATATGTACCACATTTTTTAACCCAGTCCTCTATTGATGGACAGCATGGTTGGTTCCAGGTTCTTCCTACTGTGAACAATGCTGTGATAAACAATCGTGTGCAGGTATCTTTTTTATAGAGTGATTTGAGTTCTTCAGGTTATATTCCCAGTAGGGGATTGCAGGGTCATATGGGAGGTTGATGTTTAGAGCTTTTAGGAATCGCCACATTGCTTTCCACAGAGGTTGCACTAGTTTACACTCCCACCAACAGTGTAGGAGTGCTCCCTTTACACCACACCCTCTCCAACAGCTATTATTTTTTGAGTTATTGATAATTGCCATTCTGACTGGAGTTAGGTGGTATCTCAGTGTGGTTTTGATTTGCATCTCCCTGATGATTAGTGAGGTTGAGCATTTCTTCATGTGTTTGTTGGCTGCTCGGATGTCTTCCTTTGAGAAGTGTCTCTTCATACCTTTTGCCCATTTTATAATGGGACTTTTCAGCACATTTGAGTTTCTTGTAGATCCAAGATGTTAATCCTTTGTCAGACTTGGAGTTAGCAAATACTTTTTCCCAGTGTGTAGGCTGTCTTCCTGCTCTCTTGATGGTTTCTTTGGCTTTACAGAAGCTTGTCAGTTTAATGAGGTCCCACTTGTCAATCTTATCCTTTATGGACTGTGGGTTTCAAGTTTTGTTCAGGAATTGGATGCCAGTTCCGATTTCCATGAGGAAATGTCCTTCATTTTCTAAGGTTATTATGGTTTGAGGTTTTACATTTAGGTCTCTGATCCATTTGGAGTTAATTTTTGTGTATGGGGATAGATAGGGGTCCTGTTTCAATCTTCTGCATGTGGTCAGCCAGTTTTCTCAGCACCATTTACTGAATAGGTTCTCCTCTCCCCAGTGATAGGTGGTGGAGGGTTTATCGAAGATGAGTTGGTTGAGAAGTTGAGGTTTTGCTTCTGGAATCTCAACTCTATTCCATTGATCTATATGCCTGTTCCTATACCAATACCAAGCTGTTTTGATGATTGGAGCTTTATAGTAAAGTTTGAAGTCTGGTAATTTGATATCACCTGCTTTGGTTTTTTTTGCTGAGGATTGTTCTGGATATTCTTGGTCATTTGTGTTTCCATATGAATTTCTGTGTTGTTTTTTCTAGGTCTGAGAAGAATGTTCCTGGTAATTTGATAGGTATTGCATTGAATCTGTAGATTGCCTTAGGTAAGATGGACATCTTCACAATGTTGATTCTTCCAATTTATGAGCATGAGATATTTTTCCACTTGTTTGTTCCATCTTTGATTTCTTTGAGGAGAGTTTTATAGTTTTCACTGTATAAGTCTTTCACGTCTCTGCTTAGGAAGATGCCAAAGTATTTCATTTTTTTGGTGGCTATTGTGAATAGAACTGTGCTTCTTATTTGGGTTTCTGTTTATTACTGGTGTAAAGAAATGCGATTGTCTTTTGTACATTTATTTTATATCCTGAGACTTTGCTGAAGGTCTTTATCAGTGCAAGGAGGTTTTTGACAGATTCTCTTGGGTTTTCAAGGTACATTATCATGTCATCTGCAAAGAGAGATAATTTGACTTCCTCTTTTCCTATTTGGATACTCCTGATTGCCTTCTATTCTCTAATTACTCTAGCCAGGACTTCCAATACTATATTGAACAGGAGGGGTGAGAGTGGGCATCCTTATCTTATTCCAGTTTTCAGGGGAAATGGTTCCAATTTTTGTCCATTTATGAGTGTGCTGGCCGTGGGTTTCTCATAGATGGCTTTTACTACTTTGAGGTATGTTCCCTGCATGCCTAGATGTTCGAGGATTTTATCAAGAAGGGGTGCTGGATTTTATCAAAAGCTTTCCTGCATCTAATGATATAATCATGTGGTTTTTGTTTTGACATCTGTTGATGCAATTAATTACATTTATTGTTTTATGAATGTTGAACCAGTCTTGCATCTCAGGGATGAAGCCTACTTGGTCATAATGGATGATTTTTGAGATGTGTTGTTGAATCCGGTTTGCTAGGATCTTGTTGAGAATTTTATCGCCTATGTTCATCAGAGATATTGGCCTGTAGTTCTCTTTTTTTGTTGAATCTTTACCTGGCTTGGGTATCAATGTGATGTTAGCTTCATAAAATGATTTGGGGAGGGTTCCATCTTTCTCAATCGCCTGAGATAGCTTCGGTAGGATTGGAATCAGTTCCTCCTTAAATGTCCTGTAGAATTCTGTTGGAAAACCATCTGGTCCAGGGCTTTTTTTTTTTGTAGGCAGTTTCTTATTATGTAGTCAATTTCCTTGATTATTATTGGTCTATGTAGGGTCTCAATTTCTTCTTGTTTCAACCTAGGTAGATTGTGTGATGACAGAAAGTCCTCCATTTCCTTGAGGTCTTCAAGTTTGTTTCCATACAAGTGTACATAGTAGTCTCTGATGATCTTGAGTATTTCTTCAGGATCAGATGTGACTTAATTTTTTATGTCTCTGATTGTGCTTATTTGGGTTTTTTCTTTTCTTTTCTTGGTCAGTCTAGCTAGGGGACATCAATCTTATTTATCCTTTCAAAGAACCAGCTTTTTGTTACATTGATTTTTTGTATTGTCTTTTTGTCTTCTATGTCCTGGTTTTGGGCTTTTATTTTGGTGATCTCAATTCTTCTGCTGAATTAGGGTTTTTGTGGTCTTGGTTTTCCAGTTTCCTTGGATGGCTTGTTAGGCTATGAATTTGTGCTCCTTCCATTTTCTTCATGTGTGTTTGTAGGGATGTAAATACCCCTCTTACTACAGCTTTTTAGGCATCCCAGAAATTTTGGTAAGATGTTTCTTCATTTTCATTTGTTTCCAGGAATCTTTTGATCCCTGTTTTGATTTCTTCCTTGACCCAGGAGTTGTTTAGCATCATGCTGTTTAGTGACCATGTCTTTGTGGGTTTTGGGGGGACCTTGTGGGTGTTAATGTTTATTTTTATTCCACTGTGGTCTGAGAAGGTGCATGGTAGAATTTCGGTCCTTTTAAATTTGCTTATGCTTGATTTATGGCCAATTACGTGGTTGATCTTGGAATCAGTTCCAGGCAGTGATGAGTAGAATGTGTATTCTCTGGTCTTTGGATGGAGTGTTCTGTAGGTATCAATGAAGTCCATTCAGTCCAGAGTCACATTGAGGTTCTGTATCTCCTTGCTGGTTTTTTGTCCTGATGATCTGTCTAGGGTTGTGAGTGAGGTATTAAAGTCCCCAGATACAGTGGTGTTAGAGTCAATATCTTTCTTTAGTTTTCCTAGGAGTTGCTTTATAAAAGTTGATGCACTTATGTTAGGTGCATATATGTTTATGATAGATATTTCTTGTTGATGGAGTGAACATTTTATCATTATTTAGTGGCCCTGTGTATCTGTTTAAATTTTTAATAGCTTAAATGGTATTTTGTCTGAAATTAGGATTGTGACTCCTCCTTTCTTTTGTGTTCCATTCACCTGAAAATTTGTTTACCATACTCTTACTTTGAGTCTGCGCATGTCCTTTCTAGTGAGATGGGTCTCTTGAAGGCAGTATATTGTTGCCTGGTGATATTTTATCCATTTTGCCATTCTATGTCTTTTCCGTGGTGCATTTAGTCCATTCACATTCAGGCTAATTATTGAAATGTGAGTGTTCGTCCCTATCATAGAGTTCTCATAGAGTTGTTCTTCCACTTGATTTATTGTCTTTCTTTTGGTTTTGGGGGTTGATTCATGTGTATTTATTCTTTTTCCTGTACTCTTGTGTAGAACATTGCTCTTTTATTCCCCTTTTCTTCTGTGTTTAGTACTTTCTCAAGTGTTTCATGTAGAGGTGGCTTGGTGGGAGCGTAAGTTCTTAAGGATTGGATATCTGGGAAAGATTTTAATTCTCCCTTGTTGATGAAGCTTAATTTGGCTGGGTAGGTTATTCTTGGTTGAAATTGTTTAATTGTTAGGACTTTGAATATAGGGCTCCAAGCTCTCCTAGCCTGCAGGGTTTCTGTAGAAAAATCTGCTGCTGTTCTGATTGGTCTTCCATGGTAGGTGATCTGACCTTTTTCTCTCACTGCCTTTAGGATTTTTTCTTTTATGCCTACTTTTTTAAGGCGAATTATTATGTGTCTAGGAGTTGGTCTTCTCATTTGTTGTCTTGCAGGGGTTCTCTGAATTTCTTGTGTTTGAGTTTTTGCATCATTGATTAGATAAGGGAAATTTTCTTGAATGATCTCATGGAAGGTTTGTTCCAGCGTGGTTTCTCTCTCTCTTTCTGCCTCAGGAAGGCCAATTACTCTTAGGTTAGGCCTCTTGAGGTAATTGCTCATCTCTTGAATGTTTTTTTTCTGTCTTTTTAAGCTTGTTTTATGTGTTTTTGAGAGTTGGGGTTAGTTCTATATTTTAATCCTCAAGCTCTGAGTTTCTTTCTTCTGCTTGGGTAATTCTGCTTTCCATGCTTATCAGTTTGTTATTTATTTCATTCACAGTATTCTTTATTACTGTTATCTCAGATATCAGCTCCTTTCTAGTTTCTTCTTGAGTCTCCTCAATTCTTTTTAATCTCTCCATTAATGTCTTGATGTCTAGGTTTGTAGTTTGAGACCAGTCATTCTGGGGCTCTTCACTGTTTGCATTCCGAAGTCAGTTTTCTCAGTGTATGCCCTCCCTGGAGTCTGGGAGAGACCCATATTCTTCTTTTGGTTTTTCTTCATGTGTGTAGATTTTTCTCTCGTCCTGTAGTGGCTAACGTCCCTTGAGCTCTGATCTCCCGTCTCCCTCTGTTTTTTTTTTTTTTGCAGGCAGCTAGCCTTTTGCCTTTGAGGTCTGTAACTCTTAGTTGTCTCAGTCTGTTCAGCATAGGGGAGGGGCTTGTCTCCTGTTTAGTGATGTCACCGTGGAAACCGAGGTGAAGGATCTGATAGGTGGGGGGGCGATGCAAGTCTGCCTTGAAAATGGCAGAAGTGGTAGTTTTACTTTCACTTTTAGAAATGCTCGTGTGGGTGTCTAGGTGGGACCAGCTGCACAGCTGGGCACTGGATCCAGGGTGCCACCAGAAGCCCGGGGTGAAGGAGAGTGTTGGGTGCTCCCTCATTTGGAGCTTGGAGCCTCCAATAAGTACCTTATGCAAGCTTGAGGTATTGCTCCCTTACACAGGCTTGAGGTGGCACGCTGAGTGCCTCAGCCAGGGTAGGCCCAGGACTCCAGATCCCAAAGCTCCAAAGGTCAGGTGTTGGCCCTGGGTCCCTCACAGGGCACTACAGCCAGAAATGGGACCAGTATCTCTGAGGGGCGGGCACCCAGAGCCTCCCTGGGTGGCCAGTGGCTTGGTGCTGGGTTCTGATCATGATGTTGTATCCAGGGGGGGAGCGGAAATCCTGGATTCAGGATTCCCCAGCTGGCAGGGATCACATATATAGTGGAGTAGCAGTAGCTGGCTGCAATATCTGGCCCTGCATGGGACCAAAAGCCCCTGGCCTCATACCAGTGTGGCTGTCGATGGGCAGGGGGCTGACCTTCACCCCAGGTAGGCTGGGAGATGGCTGGAGCAGGGTGGACACTGACTCTTTTGACTGTTGAGGGTAGTATTCAACCTTCTTCTGGAAATGTGCTTTCTTCTCACTATAACTACGTGGTGCCAATGGGAGCTGTCACATTGGAACCTTTTCCCCACTTTTTAATAAGGCTGTTTTTTTTTTCCTGACAAGTTTGAGGTCCTTGTAGATCTTAGGTATTAGACTTTTGAAGGATATGCAGTTGGCAAATATTATTTCCCAGACTGTGGACTGTCTCCCTACTCTCTTGATGGTTTCTTTGGTTTTGCAGAAACTTGACAGTAGAATGAGGTCCCATTTGTCTATCTTATCTTATATGACATGGGCAACTGGGATTTTCATCAAGAACTGGTTATCATTTCTAATTTTTATAAGGTTGTCTCCTGCATTTTCTAAGGTTCTTACAGTTTGAGGTTTTATATCAAGGTCTTTGATCCATTTAGTGTTGTTTTTTGTGTATTGTGATAGGTGGGGGTTTCATTTTAATCATCTGCATGTGGTCGGTCAGTTTTCCCGCACCATTTACTGAATAGGTTCTCCTATCTGCAGTGGATGTAGGTGGAGGTTTTGTCAGGGTGAGTTGGTTGACAAACTGAGATTTTGCTTCCAGAATCACTATCCTGTTCAAATGGTTTATATGTCTGTTCTTGCACCCATACCAGGCTGTTTTGATTATAATACACTTGTTTTGTAAGCTTATAATAAAGTTTAAAATCTGGAAGTGTGATACCTTGCATTTGTTTCTTTTGCTGAGGATTGTTTTGGCTATTCCTGGTCATCTATGATTGCACATACATTTCTGTATTGTTGTTTCTATGTCTGAGAAGAATGATGCTCATAATTTAATGGGTATTGCATTAAATATGTAGATTGCCTTGGGTAGGATGGACATCTTAACAACGTTGCTTCTTTCTATCCATCAGCATGAAATATTTTTCCATTTGTTTGTGTCATCTTTAATTTTTTTGAGCAAAGTATTGTAGTTTTCATTGTAAAGTTCTTTTACTTCTCTGATTAGGAAAATGTCAAGGTATTTTGTTGCGTGTGTGTGAGTGTGTGTGTGTGTGCATGTGTGTGCATGCGCATGCATGCTCACACGCACACACGTGACTATTGTGAATGAGATTGTGCTTTTTATTTGATCTTCTGCTTGTTAACTGTTAGTGTTTAAGAATATGACTGTCTTTTTATGTTGATTTTGTACCCTGAGACTTTGAAAAAGTCCTTTTTCAGTGCAAGAAGGTATTTGACAGATTCTTGAGGTATAGAATCATATTGTTAGCAAAGTGGAATTACTTTATCTTTTCTTATTGGATACTCCTGATTTTCTTCTTTTGCCTGATTGTGCTAGCTAGCATGTCCAGCACTATGTTGAACAAGAGAAGTGAAAGTGGACAGCCTTGTTGCATTCCAGTTTTCAGGGGAAATGTTTCTCATTTTTGTCCATTAAACAGTATGTTGGCTGTGGGTTTATTGTAGATGGCTGCTACTATTTTGACATATGTTCCTTTTATGCCTAGGTGCTCAAGAGTTTTTATAAAGAAGGGATGCTGGATTTTATCAAAAGCTTTTTTGTGTCTAATAATATAATCATGTAAATTGTATTCTTAGATCTGATGATGTATTTAATTATATTGATGGTCTTGCAGGTATTGAAGCAGCCCTGCAAGGATGAAGCCTACTTTGTTATGGTAAATAATTTTTGAGATGTGTTGTGGAATTCAATTTTACACAATCCTGCTGAATACTTTTGCATCTGTGTTCATCAGGCATATTGGCCTATAGCTCATTTTCTTTGTTGGAACTTTATCTTGGTTGGGTATCAGTGTGATCACAAATCATAAAATGATTTGGGGAAAGGTCCATCTTTCTTAGCTGCTTGGAATACTTTCAATAGGATTGCTATCATCTCCTCCTTGTATGTTTTCTAGAACACCACTGGAAAACCTTCTGGTACAGGACTTTTTCTTATGGATGGTTTTTCTATGACAGTTAATTTCCTTGGTTGATATTGGTCTATTTAATGCCTTAATTTCTTATTGTTTCAACCTGAGGAAGTTGTGCAATATCAGAAAGTCCTTCATTTCTTTTAAATTTTCAAGTTTATTTCCATACAGGTGTGCATAGTAAGCTCTGATTTTTTTTGTATTCTTCAGGGACCATTGTGATTTGATTATTTGCATTTCTGATTGTGTTTTTTTGGTCTTTTTTCCTTTTTCTTGGTCAATCTGGCTAGGGGTCCATTAATCTTGTTTATCCTTTTAATAAACCAGGTTTTTGCTTCTTTTTTTCTATGATTTTTTTTCTTCTATGTCCTGTCTTTTCACTTTTACTTTGATGATCTGGATTCTTCTGCTGAAGTTAGAATTTTGGTGGTCTTATCTTTTCAGTTCCCTTGGGTGTTTTGTTAGACTCTTAACTGGTGATCTTTCCATTTTCTTGATGTGTGCTTATAAAGAATGTGCTAGAGGTTTTGGTAAGATGTGTCTTTATTTTCATTTGTTTCCAGAAACATTTCAATTTCTGCTTTGATTTCTGTGATGACCCAGGAGTTGTTGAGAATCGTGCTGCTCAGTGTCCATGTCTTTGTGGTTTTTGGGGTAGCTTTGTTAGTGTTAATATTTATTTTTAGTCCACTGTAGTCTGAGAAGGTGTATGACAGTATTTTGATCTCATGGAATTTGTTTATACATGATTTATGTCAAAGGATGTGGTCAATCTTGGAGTACGTTCCATAAGGTGATGAGTACAATGCATATGCCATAGTTGTTGGTGGAGTGTTCTGTAGGTATCTATTAAGTCCAGTTGGTCAAGTTTCATATTGAGGTTCCAGATCTCCTTGTTGATTTTTTTTTTGACTTGATGATCTATCTAGGGTTGTAAATAGGTTATTTAAATCCTCAACTATGATAGTGTTTGAGTCAATGTCTATTTTTAGTTTACCTTGAAGTTGCTTTATAAAGGTTGATGCTCCTATGTTGGGTGAATATGTGTTTAGAATTGATATTTTTTGTTAATGGATTGAACCTTTTATCATTATGTAATGACCTCCTGTATCATTTTTAACATTTGAGAACTTAAAGGATGTTTTTTCTGGTACTGAGATCATAATTCCTGCTTTCTTCTGTGTTCCATTCACCTGACAAATTGTTTTCCATCCTCTTACTTTGAGTCTATGAGTGTCCATTCTGGTGAGATGAGTCTCCTGAAGAAAGCATATTGTTGCATCATTTTTAAATTCTAGTTTGCCATTCTATGTCTTTTCAGTGGTGCATCTAGTCCATTCATATTCATGGTGCATTCATGTTAAGGGTAGTTATTGAGATGTGACTGTTTATGTCTGTCATGAGTTTATTATAAGGTTTGCTTTTGTTTATTTGTTGGTTTTCTTTAGATTTTTGAGTTGATATATGTGTGTGTTTACAATCTTTTTCCTGTATTCTTGGGAAGAATGTGACTATTCTTTTTTCCCCTTTCTTCTGTGTTTAATACTTTCTTATGTGTTTCTTGTAGAGCTGATTTGGAGGTTACATAAAATCCTAGGGATTGAGTATCTGGGAAATGACTTAATTCTCCATCACTGATGAAGCTTAGCTTAGCTGGGTAGGAAATTCTTGGCTACAATTATTTATCTTTGAGAACTTTCAAGATTGGACTCCAGTCTCTTCTAGTCTGTAGTGTTTCTGTTGAATAGTCTGCTTTTATTCTAATTGGTCTTCCCTTGTAACTGGTCTGACCTTTTTCTCCTGCTGCCCTTAGGATTTTTTCTTTTGTATCTACTTTGTATAAGCACATTACTATGTGTCTAGGAGTTGGTCTTCTAATTTGATGTCTTGCAGGGGCTCTCTGAATCTCTTGTGCTTGAATGGTCATGTCTCTAATGAGAGGAGGGAAGTTTTATTGGATAATTTCATTGAATGTTTGTTCCAGGGTAGTCTCTGTCTGTATGCCTCAGGAATGACAATTCATCCTGATAAAATCACACATCTCTTGGAGGCATTGCTCTGTCTTTTTTAAAGAAGTTAATTCTTAGTCAGCTTCAGTGGCTCAGCCTGTAATCCCGTGCCTTTAGGAGGCTGAGGTGAGTGGATTGCCTGAGCCTGTGGGTTTGAGACCTGCCTGGGCAACTTGGCTAGACCTCATCTCTACAGTAAATAAAAAAAAATTAGCCAGGCGTGGTAGTGTGCTCCTGTAGTTCCAGCTACTTGAAAGGCTGAGATGGAAGAATAGCTGAAGCCAAGCAGGTTGAGGCTACGGTGGCTGCGGCAGCAGCCACTGCACTCCAGTCTGGGTGACAGAGTGAAACTCCAACTCAAAAAAAAGAAGGTAATTCTTTAACCCAGATTTCACAAACTCATGGTGGAAAATGGGTCCCACAGCTTCCTCTAGAGTTACAACTGCTCTTAACTGCTTGTTGGAAGCCAGAGAGAATTTGCTTGAAATAACTCAAATATTACAAAATTAGTCATATCTACCTATACTGTTCTGACCACTGTTGTTGGCCCTGTAACAGTCACTCACTAACTGGCTCTCTAGGCCATTTACAGTGGACTGGTTTCTACATTCCCTGTTGCTGGATGCTGAGATCAAATTTAAAAGGAATTCTATATATCTGTGCTGCATGTTGGCTCTGTAATTAGACATAACTGCCACAGCTTCTTCATGAGTGGCAAACTCAACATATGCTTAACCTATGTAACTCCTCCAACTGGGCCAATCTCAATATGAATTCTCACAGGGTTGAGTAAAGAGAAGAAGTTTTAAATGTTGTTCTCAGTAGCTTTGTATGGCAGCCCCGTCACACGGATGCAGTGGTCAGTGATGCTCTGCACTGTGGATTTGCTATCTCCATATATGTAGTCATACATCCTGGAGAGACAGTAATAGAGGTCTCTTCCAAACAGGTTGGTGGTGAAGCCATAGCCATCGCTGAGGTCACTGTATTCATCACAGTCCCCATTGCTGGTGTTATAGGCACTTAGTTGCATTTTATACAGGCCAGCTTACTTCATAATTTCTGTGTACCTTCTGACTGTGTCATACCAGTCACAGTGTCCTGGTCACTGCAAAGGCATGAACTTCATTGTGGAATCCAAGTATGATCTGACTTCCTCCTGACTGCCTTTAACACCTCAATATACCTATGCCCTGTCCTGTTCTTGGACACTAACTCCTGTGAGGCAAACTTCATAAAAACCTCCCCTGTAATCTTGCCCTCAGGCAATGTGACCCCATGTGCCACAATTTCCAATCCTTAGAAAAACAGAACAATTTCTTCCTTTGTGAATCTAAATGGGAGTCCTTAAAGCTGCATGAAATTGTCATTAGCACTTATAGCAGTGACAGGATCATTGTGCTTCAACAACCAATCCACCTGGGTTCTGAGGGACTTGAAGACTTCAATGTGTTGGTGTCCCATGCTTCCCCTGTCTTTTTTCAGAGTCATTTTGACATCATCTTCTGCTTCACATTGAGCAAAAGCCTCACCACTCTGCCTGCCCTCTCTAGTATAGACAAAATGGACACCTGCAGCCCCCACTGTGAGTTGTGCAGACGGAGAGGAAGTTCTGCACATCCTTAATACAGCAGGAGCAGGGGAGACCACAGAGCTTGACCACAAACCCTCACCTCTCTCAGGGCTAGCATTATGTACACTTGATAGGGCAGAAGTTAGCAAGCATGAGCACAGCATTTTTTGCAGCTCAAAATAACTGTAGATGCCTTCAATGGGACACACTTCTGGTAAGAAGAGAATTGTCCACAAAAGACAGCAGGTTTGATTTCTATTTCTATCAAATAAGTGTGGCTTACAGTCAAAGTCCCCAAATTCCACCTGAAGCTTAGTAATGCAGAGAGTTCAGGGGAAAATCCAGGTGCTTCTTATTTTTGTTCCTAACCTCTATGAACAGGAGCCCAATGCAGGAAAAAGTATTCAGAGCACACATGCCACCAATGATCAGGAAGAAAAGACCCCAGGGACCAAGTGAGGGCTCTAGAAGTGGGGTGTGGGAAGGTGGAAAAGTCAGCCTCCCACAAGAGAGTCTTTGATGTGTTCTGTCTTTTCAAGCTTCTTTTCTATGTTTTTTTTTGGGTTTTTTTTTTGTTTTGGAGTTGGAGTCTCACTCTGTTGCCCAGATTGGAGTGCAGTGGCCGCTGCCGGCCACCGCAGCCTCCACCTGCCGGGCTCTGGCGATCCTTCTGCCTCAGCCTTCCGAGTAGCCGGAATTACAGGTATGCACTACCACGCCCGGCTAATTTTTTGATTTATTGTAGAGGTGAGCTATTGCTGCCCAGGCGGGTCTTGAACCCGCGGGCTCAGGCAATCCACTCACCTCAGCCTCCCAAAGGTGCGGGATTACAGGCTGAGCCACCGAGCCTGGCTTTTTTCCATGTTTTTAACAGTTTGGGTTAGTTCCACATTTTGGTCCTCAAGCTCTAAGATTCTTTCTTCTGTTTGATTAATTCTGCTTTCCATGCTTGTCAGCTTGCTACTTATTTTGTTTACTGCATTCTTTATTGCTGTCATCTCAGCCATCAACTCCTTCATTCTTTCCTCTTGCCTCTCCTCATTTCTATTCATTCTCTCTATTGATCTCTGGGCTTGTGATTAGAGACCAGTCATCCCAGGGATTCTTCATTGTTGTAGTTCCAAGTCTGTGTTCTCACTTGTGGTCTTCCTGGGGGTCTTCTGTATGGGACCTGTGTTCATTTGATTTGTCTTCATTTGTGATGATTTTCCTCCCCCTTTTCCCATCTTTAATTCCTTTGCTCAATTATGGGGATAGTTTTCACTTCCATTTGCTCAATCCCTTATCCTTCCTTATGTAGATCCTCTGGAGTTGTTAAATTTTGAAGCCAGAAATAAGTTATGGGGCGGTACATTTTGTAGTTTTAGATTTGATTAAAGTGTCATGGGGGAGCTGTAATTCAGAAGCTATCTACAAATCACAGTGTCCAGTGATAGGTGACTGGGCCCTTGTAGCCCACTTCCCACAGCTTGCAAACTACCCATGCAGTGGGGGCATAGGTATGCCTCATGAACGCAAAATGAGATAAGTAAAAAGGGAAAGAACAGAAAAAGGAAGAAGTGAGACTAAAGAAAGATGAAGACAGAGGAGAAAGAGAAAGAAAACGGACAGGCACACCAACTAACGAATAAACAAACCAAAAAAACACAACAACAACAGAAAAAACAAAAACATACAATCATACATGCAAACAAACAAACAAACAAACAAAAACCTGATGATGCACTCTCCCTCAAAAATATCCATACATGCCGGGCTCGGTGGCTCAGCCTGTAATCCCGTGCCTTTGGGGGGCTGAGGTGAGTGGATTGCCTGAGCCCGCGGGTTCGAGACCCACCTGGGCAGCGAGACCTCATCTCTACAATAAATCAAAAAATCAGCCGGGCGTGGTAGCGCATGCCTGTAATTCCAGCTACTTGGAAGGCTGAGGAGGAAGGATTGCTGGAGCCCAGCAGGTCAAGGTTGCAGTGGCCGGAAGCGGCCACTGTACTCCAGTCTGGGCAACAGAGTGCGACTCCAACTCAAAAAAAAAAAAAAAAATCCATACACAAACAGAAAAACTAAAAAAAAAAAAAAAACAAAAAAACCCAAAACAAAGTACTAAAACATAAACAAAAACAGAGAAAAAGGAGTTTCCTCTGTGAACATTTTTGGAATTTTAGGTTCGTTTTCCAAGTACTGAAGCCCCTTCTGGCTGCTGTGGTACAGGGCATGCTCTGGTCTCCAGCCCCTTCCCTCCACTCTCGATTCAGGCTGATAAGGTGGATCTTAGAGTGGGTCAGTTGCCTCATGGTCTGCTGTGGTAGGAGGATGAATCAGATCCACCTCCCCAACTCATCCACTGCTGCTATTGCAACCACCAAGCTCCCCATTCAGATCCAATGTGTCTGTGCCTGGTCCAGCGTGGAGGTGAGGCAACCATCACTCGGTGTCTGCTCCTGCAATTTCCTCTCTAAATCTGCAATGGTCGATCCCACGGGAGTGCAAAGATCGTCTCTGAGTCCAAGTTGGAGATTGAACAGAGCTCTGGGGCCCAACCCAGATCTCTGCTCAGTCCCAGGACATATAAAATAGTAGCGTTGGCTTTCTCCTTGCCAGCAGTGGGGTTCAGCTCCAGATTTCCTCACTATGCCCTCTCCATGGTTCCCTCTGCCAGTCCCTGGTCCACGGCTGTGAGTGGTGATGTGGGCCAGGTGCCATGCACTGAGAATTAGCTGGTCTCCACTGCCTCTTCCCAAGAGACCTTCAAGAATGGCTGATGATCCTGCATGCTGGGGGACTCTTACCTCAGGGCTGTAGTGGGTTGCAGCCACCTCTGGAGGGGAGCCCAGGTGCTTGATTCCAAGTCTCCCCTAAGCTGGACTTTTACTCACCAAGTGTCACTCATTCACTCATGCAGACTGTCTTTATGGACACTGGTTTTGTAGAGATTTTCACATTCCCACACTCCCCACAAAAAAAAATACTTTTTTTTCGGAGTAGGAGTCTCACTCTGTCACCCAGGCTGGAGTCCATTGGCACACTCATGGCTGCCCCAGTGTTGACCTGCTGGGCTCAGGCTATCCTTCCACCTCAGTCTTCCAAGTTTTCACAACTACAGATGTGTGTTCCTATGCATGGCTAATTTTTGGATTTATTGTAGAGATGAGGTCTCACCAATTTGAACAGGCTGGTCTCGAGCCTGTGGTCTCAGGCAATCCTCTAATCTCAATAGCATCATTTTAATTATACTTGGTGAATGAGAAGCAGCAACTAACTTAGATGCTTCAGTGAAACTTATGCACTGCAGTGGTATGACTTCAGTAATTATAAATATTTTAGGACCTAGAAAGTCAGTGACATATATAACTAATTTGTTATTTTGGTCACAAAAGCATACTCATTGCTAAGCAAATGAAATATGTGAATCTTTGCATCCACCACAAAATAATAGTCAGAATGCTCTACTAAAAAGTTAATTTCAGGCTTGGAGACAGCAAGTAATATACACAGAATTACTATTTTTTTTTACATTTGTCTGTGGAGCTCAGGCAGGTTATGTCTTTGACTAAGAGCCAATATTTGTACATAGGGCTCATAAAAGAGTATATGTGAAAACAGGTAGTCTATGCCTGGGATCAAACAGCATGGATTTATTCTCAAGCAAGAGATGCCTCAGGGAAGATGCAGGTTCATGCTACATGAGAAACTCAGATCAGCAGAGACAGTTATCATTTGACTGCATAGGTCATGATGAGCAGCGGTGTTGCCAAGCACAAAGAGAAATATAGGAAAATAAGGGGGAAAACAAGCAAACAAAAGAATGATTCTTTTTCTGGCTGAGTATGTGGGTCTTGTTTCTTCTTGATTGCCACTTTCTTGAGCTTCTCTCTTCTTTTTAACAACACAATTTCTCACCTGCCACCCTGGAAACAGACCTTGGTTCATTTCTGCCCCCGAGCGCCCCAAGTTTCCTTTCTTGAAATCCCCCCTCCTCATCCCGTGATCCTGTTTTCAAGTTTTCGGTGTGATCATTGTGTAAGAGCTCAATCATGGCTGGGGACATTGGCTCAAGCCTGTAATCCCAGTACATTGGGAGGCCGAGATGAGAGGATTACCTGAGTCCAGGGGTTTGCAACAAACCCTGACAACAATAAATTAAAAAATTAGCTGAGTGTGATAGCATGAGCCTGTGGTTTCAGTGACTGAGAAGGCTGAGGCAGAAGGATCACCTGAGCACAGTAGGTCGATGCTGGAGTGGCCGTGAGTTTGCCAATGCACTCCAGCCTGGGTGACAGAGTGAGACTCCAACTCAAAAAAAAGACCTTCATCATGAAGGGAAAGCTGATCTCCAATTGTATGTTTACTATTTAGCCACTGCTTGTGTGAGTTTCAGCATTATTGTCCTATCTCTGAGCTTCACTTTCCTCTTTTGGGTCATGTGGTCATGACTCCCACTCATCACAGTGATTGTGAGGACCAGTAGTGATATTAAGGAGCTACTGGCAGTATGAATACTCAACAAAATGTAATATAATAAAAAAGTGTTTTAAAGAAAAGTGATATTTTCTGTTTTACAGAAACTGTTGACAATGATGGTATAACTCATAGGCTTTCTTTTTTGTTTATTTTCCCCATTATGTGGATCTCTTCATTTTTTTCTTATTATAAAGATGTGGGTTACAATCCAGGGTTATGTATACAAACGTTGATTATACATGTTCCCTTGTTAATGAGGTATGCCCCTCCCTCACCTAGCAGATTCCCTTAACTGCCAATCCCAAACCTCTCCCTGATATTTTCCCACTACTGCCAATTCCTTTCTTATAGTGTTATAATTTTTTAAGTTCTGTTTATTAGTGAGAACATATGGTAGTCTGCTCTTTGTTTTTGTGATATATCACTAAGAATGATTGACACCAAATCCATCCAAGTTGCTGTGAAGTCCATGTGTTTGTTTTTCTTTATGGCTATCATAATGTTCCATTGTGCAAATGTACCACATTTTTAAAATTCAGTCCAGCTTTGATGGGCAACATGGTTGGTTCCATGTTTTTGCTACTGTGAATAGAGCTGCAACAAATATACGTGTGCAGGTATCTGTTTTTGTAGAATGATTTGAGTTCCTCTGGGTATACTCCCAATAGAGGAATTGTTGGGTCATATGGAAGGTTTTCTAGTTCTTTCAGAAATCACCACACTGTTTTCCAGCAATTGCTATTCAGAACTCTAAAGGCCAATAGCTTAAGAAATAAGATAGATAAGTGGGACCTCATCAAACTAATGAGCTTCTGCAAAGCAAAAGAAACCATCAAGAGTGCAGGGAGATAGCCCACAAAATGGAAAATATTATTTGCCTACTGTACATCTGACAAAGGTCTAACATCTAGAATCTACAAGGAACTCAAATGTACCAAAAGGAAAAAAACAAACAGCCCCTTTAAAAAGTGGGAAAAAGACATGAATAGACACTTCTCAAAGGAAGATATATGGGCAGCCAACAGACAATGAAAAAGTGCTCAGCCTCGCTCTTCATCAGAGAAATGCAAATCAAAACCACATTGCGATACCACCTAACCCCAGCAAGAATGGCCACCATTAATAAAACAAACAACAACAGATGCTGGTGAGGACGCAGATTAAAAAGGAACTCTTCAACACGGCTGGTGAGATTGCAAACTAGTGCAACCTCTCTATAATGCATAGACTTTTATTCATCTATTTATATGTCCTTGACAAATATGTGTTATATTTGAATCATAATTTGGTGATTCAAGCTATCATTTGTTAGAATCTGACATAATACACGTGTGAAGAAAGTATATGGGTAAATAAATACAGATTGATTCTTAATATTATATACACATATAGGGCAAATTTTCTTTTTTGAGTTGGAGTCTCACTCTGTCGCCCAGACTGGAGTGCAGTGACCGCTCCCGGCCACCACAGCCTCAACCTGCTGGACTCCGGCGATCCTTCCACCTCAGCCTTCCAAGTAGCTGGAACTACAGGTGTGTGCTACCATGCCTGGCTAGTTTTTTATTTATTGTAGAGATGAGGTCTCGCCAAGTTGCCCAGGCGTCTTGGACCCGCAGGCTCAGGCAATCCACTCACCTCAGCCTCCCAAAGCGCGGGATTACAGGCTGAGCCACCGAGCCCTACTGGGCAAAATTTTCTAACCATATATTATAGTTTGTATAGAAAACACAAATTCTGATATATTTGTGCACATATACTCATATATGTTATCATGGGCATATAGTCACATCTAATAACCACATACACTTGGTGTGTGCATATATTGTATATGGATATGCTACTTTAGTATGTGTCTGTGTCTGCATATATATAAACTTATTATATGTATGTGTGCATGTGTGTATGTGTGCATGTGTGTATAAACAAGGAGGGAATGCACAAATTTTCAAAGACCACTGACCATAAAATATGAAGTATTTATTAGGTTAAAAATGAAGCATATCTGAATTCTTCAAAATGGTTATATAATACATATGTTCCATACTATAGTGCAATTTAGTTAGCAACTAACAATAATAAGATAAAAAACAATACTGCTGAAAATAAATAAAATATCCAATCATTTTATTGTATAGACATTTAAACATATGCTATTCTAATAATTTTTGATAGATATATATTTTTATTTTAAAGCTTTTTTGTCTAATAAGAACTACAGTCCTATCAAAGTTGTCAAGACCTCCTGGAAAATAGGTGTACAATTTTTCCTATGGTCTATATTTAACAGTCACAGCTGTGTGACTCTTTTTGTTAATGTAAAAATTTAAATCTAGTTAATTAATTCATTGACACAATTTCTAGTATAAATAGTTATGTACTAATAATACATGCTGAATTGTTTTAAAAAATATTATTCCAATGTGCTGTAATTTTGTATATAAATTCATTAAAACTGCACTATATAGCCGGGCTTGGTGGCTCAGCCTGTAATCCCATGCTTTGGGAAGCTGAGGTGAGTGGATTGCCTGAGTCCGCGGGTTCGAGATCCACCTGGGCAACTTGGCGAGACCTCATCTCTACAATAAATCAAAAAATCAGCCGGGCATGGTGGCGCGTGCCTGTAATTCCAGCTACTCGGAAGGCTGAGGTGGAAGGATCACTGGAGCCCAGTGGGTCGAGGCTGCAGTGGCCACTCCCGGGTGACAGAGTGGGTGACAGTCTGGGTGACAGAGTGAGACTCCAACTCAAAAAAAAAAAAAAAACTGCACCATATAAAATTAGATGTGACTTTTAAATAAAAAGGCAACATGTTGCACATTAAGGATATCACTGAGATCAATTATAGCCAACCCATACACACTTGAGAAGAACAATTTTGCCCATGACTTCCCAACCCAGTATTCATTGATATCACACTGGCACATTGATGCTGGCCACTGAGAGAGTATTTTCAACACAGTAAGAGGAAATGCCACAAGCCAAGCTTTTTATAAATGATTCTTCAGAGAGCTGGGTTAGGAGCATGTTACTGGTCTGTTCCTTCAGATACCTGTTGATTATCAGTGATTACATTTCAAGATAAACAACAAAGGTATCATTTATTGAAGAATGACGAGTGCAAGCACACCATTTAGAAATTATCTCTTCTGGGTAAGAATTTGATTCTTTCTACTTAGTTATTTCAACCATGTTCCATATTATGAGCTGAAGAGACAGTGAATCAACAGCACATATTAGGGAATGTAATGGCTAGAAATAAAGAAAAAATATATCACATGAACGTGAAACAGAGTATGAAGTCACAGAGGTACCCATCATGGGGAATGTTGCCCCATGTCTTTGGGGAGAGAAAAGATAGAAGAGGGCAGTCAAGGGAAGTCAGTAACAGGAAGTAGGAAAGGAGCCACGGTTTAGTGGAAGAAGAGGGATCCTCAGATACCACAGATACTTTTCTGCACTTGATCCATTTTTACTCCCCTCAGTATTTTCAGCAGGCATTTCCCAGATTTTCTTGCAGAGCCACCTGGAATCACCATATTTATTTCTAATGCTCTGCCACTCTGAATAGCACACTGTACTCTCCTGTTACCTCCTGGCTGAATCTTGGAGGCTTCTCTGGCTGTGCCAAATATCGAATAGCAGAATCCTGAGGACCACCAGCATTGAGCCAGTTACACCTATGAGAACAAGATTCCCCACTGTGTAATTCTGGGGCTGAGAGTCTGGGGACGGTGGACAAAGAGGCCACAGAGATCAGGGAGGATCAAAATCTCCCAGGATCCCTGTATGTCCTCCCAGGATCCCTGTATGTCCTCCCACCTATGCTCAACATGACCTGACTCTCCGCATCCAGTCCCATAACTGAGAGCACCTCCTCGCTCACTAGTCTTGGACTCTGATTTATTGTATGGTGGGCTGGTGATCTCAGTTGCTCCTGTGATCCCAAAGGCAAGGGTGTTGTTGAGGAGCTCTAGAGAACTGAGCCCTTCCTCTGGGCTCTGTGCTTTTGTATCCCCACTTCTCACTATAGAACTCAGGTGTAGACTTTAATAAAGTCTCTGCTCTAGCAGGATTTTATCTGGTCTCTCCCTGGGATCCTTCAGCTGAAGTCTGAATCTTAAGTCTGAATCATATTGGAACAAAATGCAGCTGAGCTTCAAGAGCTCAGAGTTTGTGGAAATAATTGAGTTTTTCTATTCTCTGTGTTCAGGCTGGGACACAAGACCACATAAGCTAATTTTACTGAAGTTGAGAATGTCTAGGTTTTCACCAGCTAAGAATCCAAGTTCCATGGATGAGTGGATGGTCTTCAGGGTCCCTGAAAATCAGGAGTGAAAAGAGATGAAAGTCTGGGGCTGCCTGTCCTTCAGCCACTTCAGCCAGTTTCTCTGGGGATTCTCTGTCTATTTATTATTTCATTCCTTCATAATTCATATAGTTAGGAATACATATGATGGAACACACATGAACACATACATAGGCGCATAACATATGCAAACATGTAACTTAAACATTTGTGTTGCCAGTAGTTCATAAAAACAATATTTACAATATTTATAAAGTTTGAATCGAGCAGAAAATACCCATAGCAAACATTAAAAACATACCAGATAAACAATGTTAAGCATATGGATGAATAGGTGTAAGTATAAATATATGTAGGTAGATGTATATAAATTTATATTTAAACATAGTGTAATAATCATAGATATATATGTACATAGATTATAACTTTAGAGGTATTTACTCAATAGATATATACATACCTGCATACGTTCACATTTCAAGTGAGAAAAACTCGCATGCTGTTTGAAAATAAAGAAGTTATGTTTTAATTTCCTTGTGGTTTATGCAAATATTATCAGTAAAGTAGAAGTGATGAACTTAAAATAATTGGAAGGGAGAGAATCTGAACTAAGTGAATGTGAAAAAAAATCAAAATATCCAAATTAATAGATAGGTTAAATGCTTTAGTATTATTTGTATTTAGTATCTGAGTGCAGTAGTGCCTGCCTATCATGCAGGTCCTCAGGTGACTGAGGTGGGTGGGTGCCTTGAGTTCAGGAGTATGAGTCCAGTGCAATCTACACACATTTCTGAGCAAACCTTTATTTTATTTTATTTTATTTTATTTTGAGTTGGAGTCTCACTCTGTCGCCCAGACTGGAGCGCAGTGGCCGCTCCCGGCCACCGCAGCCTCGATCTTCTGGGCTCTGGCGATCCTTCTGCCTCAGCCTTCTGAGTAGCCAGAATTACAGGCATGCACTACCATGCCCGGCTAATTTTTTTTTATTTATTGTAGAGATGAGGTCTCGCCAAGTTGCCCAGGCGGGTCTCGAATCCGCGGGCTCAGGCAATCCACTCACCTCAGCCTCCTAAAGGCGTGGGATTACAGGCTGAGCCACTGAACCATTACAGATTTATTTTAAGATACTAACAATGAGTTGTTTTTATAGTGAATATGTAAATCTAATGTAACCCAATGAAACTGGGAATATAATTAATTAATTAACCAATTAATTGATTAATTATGGAGTCTTTTAATTTAGGTTCTCATCTGGTTTCCTAGACTGGAGTGCA
This sequence comes from Cephalopachus bancanus, assembly GCA_027257055.1. Taxonomy (NCBI): domain Eukaryota; kingdom Metazoa; phylum Chordata; class Mammalia; order Primates; family Tarsiidae; genus Cephalopachus; species Cephalopachus bancanus. The sequence goes on along the minus strand of JAPVLO010000522.1, from coordinate 1,699,047 downwards.
GTGGCATGATCATGACTCACCACAGACTTGTCCTCCTGAGCTCTAATGATCCTTTTGACTAAGCCTTTCAAGTAGCTGGGATTACAGGCATGTAATCAAAATAACTTTTTGAGTTTTTATAGAATTGTTGTCTAGCTGTGTTGCCAAGGCTCGTCTTGAAATCATGGCTCCAGGAATTCTCCCACCTAAGCATCTGAAATGATGGGAAACACAGGCATGAGGCACTGTGCCCAGCCACGAATAGAATTACTTATTTTTAAAACATAGATGTATATATTGCTAAAAGAGCAGTGATAGACAATGATGCATAGAAAAGACAGTGAAGAAATAAAACGCACAGAAGACATGCTATGGATAATTTTCTAGTGTGCCCTGGGAGCAGGTGCATGCCCCCTCCTTAGTTTCATGTGTGTCATGAATACAGAGGCCACCAGATGAGCACAGGAGGGGCCCTGCTGAGAAGTACTGCTCCACCCTCACAACAGTCAGATTCCACTGAGGCTTGAACATCTTCCTGTCCTGTCCTGAGAGGTGTCAGGGACCCATTCTTGTGTAGGTGAGCGACTCCATACTCAGAGTCTCTTGGTAATGAGGAATAAGTGCTGCCATGCGGGGGTCCCGCCCCACAAGGGTTGTGAGATTTCCTGAAGGAGAGACGGATAGGCGAAAGATGAAAACATTATACTTGGACACCTGCTTCCTGAATAGATGACAATTTAATGTTAGCTAAGGGAAAGCTTTTATACCATTTGTAAAGGGGCAAGACAAAGAAAATTCCTTCACGTACATATCCTCTACTAGTTACCACCATCTAGTGGTCTTAGCAATGAACAAGCCAAGAACCCTGTAAACATTCAGATAATGAGTCTTATTCATAAGGCCAAAGATGATAGTTTTAGTCCAAAGTCCCAAATTACAGTCCTTGAACTGTCTCCAGAAAGTTTAGCAGTAGTCTTCCGTCTGGGGCTTTATGGCCTTCAGAGCTCTGTAATCGCCTTTCTTGTCCAGGTGTCTTCATTACTTTTCTCTTATCCTGCAGTGCTTGTTTCTAAAGAAAACTCAAAAGAAGCTTTTAGTAATGTTTCTCAGGCCCCCAAGGTTGCTTTCTGTCTTTAGCTAAGTTATCATAAAAGTGCCTGATTAGTATATTATGAGTTCAGTGAAAACCCAATCTATAAATGTTAACTTAGAGTTTTAACTATTGAATTAAGTAAAAACCTTAACGATTAATCTTTATCCTAAGTCAGTGAAAACAGTGTTATAAATCACCCACATAACTCCTATATAAGTGTTAGAACTTATAATGAATTCATAATGAACTTACTATAAACTTGTGCTTCTAAAAAACCTTGTCTAAACACTAAACTACATAATTCTAAATCAAATAAGGATTGAGTATACTTATACCATTTATTACTTAAGCAATATCTAGTAACTTATAACCAAGTGAAAGAAAGCATTCTTGATGTGCTTCAGAGTTTAACCCTTGCATATGTTAGAAAAGGCCAAGCGGCATAGTGGGAAAATGGAAAAATAAACCATGACATTCTCAGATTAGCTGTGAGTACTTCGCATAAACATGCCATTTTCTTCTTCCACGACTGCACAGAATTTCTTCAGCTGTACCAACAGCAAGGATGGAAGATAGAAGGGCCTCAGCTGCCCGGACTCACTTTGCGGCCGGGGGTCCTCAGCGCACCTGGACTTTGTCAGTCAGGCGGGCCTCCAAGGCTGGCTCCCAACATCTCCCCCTTTTTTGTTTTTTAATATGAAGCCGTGAACTTCCGTGCTTAGTCGAGAGATATTATTTTTCAATGATTTGAAGATGACTGGAAGCAAACATAACAGTAGCAAGATTATTCCTTCACATTGCCAAGGGAGTGTCTGTCTATCATTGCTCCACCTTGCCCAGTCTTTTTCCTCCTCCCTCAGCCCGAGCATCTTCCCTGAATCCACTCAGGGTGGACCCCAAATCCTGCTGACTCAACCCGGCCTTCTACTATTTGCCATACATCCTCCTAGGCAGTTAGGGGATTCTGGCCAAACCTTCAGTCTAATCACGTGATCTCTGACCTTCACCCACATCTCCTTCCAGCCCTTCATGCTCTCTAGTCTGACTGAGACTTCAGGGTGGGTGCCCAGGGCTGGGAGGTCCTTGTCTATTTTCACCCTCCCCTATGGACTTTCGTCATTCATTTTCCTCACCTCTTACTGTCCCAGAGCTCTCCTGACTCTTTGAGCTCAGAGAGAACAGGGTTAGGGGTCCTCACTTGAGACCACCAGCGCCAGGGGGTCACTGGGGTGTGACAATAGGTAAGAGGAGGTGCTGTTAGAGCCATAGCATCTGTAGGTCCCCACATGGACTGAGATCATAGGACTAGTGGAAAACTCGCCCAGGTATAGCTGAGCTTAATACTTTGATATTAGATGAGGTGAGGATGGGACACGGACTGCTCTCTCCTTTGACAGAGTAAAAATGAACACTGGGCTATGTGACTGACAAATCAGGGTCACATTCTGCCCTGAGAACACCGTGGGGCCCAGCTGCACCGACAGAGAGGGCCTATGATGGAGTTGTCCTAGAGAGAAGACAAAATGGTGAGGAGCTGTCTCACATTGATCAGAGCTGAGATCTACCCAGGACCTCTTTTTCTCTGAGAATTCTCATTCTTTCTGTCTCTGTTGTATCTTATTCTCTCCCTATCCCTTGTCTTTCTCTGTCTCTCTTTCTTGAGGCCTTGACCACATAGGTCTCCCTTGGAATGGCCTGTGCAGACACTGGGGTCTCTGATTGAACTGCTGGGTTCCTCATTTGAGATAAGGATGTCCAAGGGGCCACTTGGTTCTGACCACAACTGGGGTTTGCTCCTGCCATAGCCATAGCATCCGAATGTCCACTTGTGGCTGGGAGTTATGGGGCCCACAGGGAGCAGGGCCTGGAACTGCCCAGTTGATTGTTGCTGTGAGTGCAGGGTCCAGTAGAGATTGTGTTCTCCCTCTTCATTGAGAACAAAACTGCCAAATCTCTTGTGTGAGCTACACTGGAGGGTTACATTCCCTCCCGAGCTAGACAGAATTTGGCAGGGTTGAGAGTGTGAGTTTTCTGTTGGCTCATAAGAGAGAAGGAGGAACCATGTTAAATGTGGTTCAAAAAATTTCACATTTTTTGTGTGGGATGTTGGGGGCGGGGATATGTTCTTGAAAGCACCACAGGGAACAGGGTCTGGACCTGCCCAGTTGGATGTTCCTGTGAGTTCAAGTGAGTCCAGAGTCCAGGATAGATTTTACTTTCCTTCCTCAGTGAGAATAAACTTTCCAAATCCCAATCCTGTGCCACATTGGAGGGCTGCATTTCCTCCTGACATCACGAAAGGGCTGAGCAGAGTAGAGAGATTGGGTTTCCTGTAGTGTAGGCTCTCCTGTAGGAGAGAAGGAAGCACCATATTAAATGGGGCTCACATCTCCCATATGATACCCCTGGATTGGGATGTGAGAAGGGAGACACGTTTGAGAGTAGACCTCCTTCCTGAGGGCAGAGTCTGGGATTGGGACACTTGAGGTTCTTCTTACCTGTCACTATCATCTCCAGAGTATCACTGAGCCCTGAAAACTAATGCGGTTGCCACAGTATCAGTGATATCTTCCTGGATATTCATCTGTCATGTATAAGATGTAGAACTTGACCTTTTCCCCAGAATCCAGTGTACTCTGTATCTCCCTGGACAAGCAAGATTCCCTCTTTTTTCAGATGGTACTTCTGGGTCTCCAGGGTCCCCTGACACCACATAGTCACAGGACTCCCGCAGGAGATCACAGACTCCGGTTCAACCTTGAGGGTGGGCTTTTTGAAGTTCCCTGAAAAAAAAAATCAGAATCTGGGTCCGACAATATCCCCACACTTCAGATCCTAGCTGTCATCCCTGGGACCCTCCAGACATCCTCATCAGTAAGCCGAGAGTTAAATTCTCCTTGACCTGATGCCCCAAAGTACCCCCTTCTCCCCAGTGAGGAAGATGAACTTAGGAAAGCATGGGTCAGACTCATCTGCCTGTACTTGGGTCCAGGACTCCAGACGCAGTCCTGGAAGAGAGTCCTCTGTGAGAGGTTTGCCCTCTAAAGCTTGAGCAGATACTTTTCTTCCCCAGGACCTCATGAATCCCTGGGGTCTCCTCCTGGAAGAGGGTCTTGTGAGGTGGGGTCCCTTCTCAGTCTATGGTAACCCCTCCCGCTTCAACTCTTACTGAAGCAGAGCAGGGTTGTGAAGATGGAGGTCATGGTGTCTCCTCTTACTGGTTCTCACTGCGCAGACAGGTGAGATCATGGTGCTTGGCAGGAGAGACAGACACACATAATTTAGCCACTTAGGACTGGGCTGTTTCTGTCACAGGATTGCCACATCAACAGCCTCACAGGAAGAGGAACTTCTCTTCCTAGAATGCTGGTTCTCATTTCCACAACGTTGTACCTGGGGTGAGCATCAGGCTCTCTGGAGACATTTCACACAGAAATACCGTCTGTCCTGACCCTAGCAAACATCTGCCTGAACTATTCTCATGTCACTGAGGTTCTGGACATAACAGTAAATAGACTCAATGCCTTTCTGTATTGGCCAATTCAGCATGAGCTTGACTGAGAGCTCCTCCTTCCCCTCAGAGCCTCCTACAGTCTCCTTTACTCCTTAGCTCATCTGTCAGCACATCTTTGTGGGGTCATTTCAGTAGTCCTGAAGACACTTTGGGTAAGATGCAGGTCCACGCTGCATGGCAGATTCCAGGTCAGGAGAGACACCGCTATAATCTGACTGTGCTATTCAAGTTGACCTGCATTGTGGAAATGAGAAAAAAGGAGAAATAAGAAAATAAATGCTGAATCTTCTCTTGTTCTTGGAATAAGAGTTTTATTTCAATCAAATAGTTCCCTTCTTGCACTTCTTTTGGTTTTTTCTTTTTTTTCACAACAGTATCTCTCCCCCACCCCTTAGGCAACAAACCTTTTTTTCCCTGCCTCCCTAAGGTCCCTTGTTTCCTTGGTCATCCTTCTTCCTTAATCCATGGTCAAGGTTTTGAGAGCAATTTCTTAAGTTTGAGCTTGGATTTAGGGATTGGGGATAAATTGACTTTTATGGAATGTCTCACTGTTTATTCAAGTTGAACTAAATTTGGCAAAGAAAACAAAAATAAATAAAGGAAACAGGGGAAATAACTTCTCTTTATGCCTTGCATTTTAAAAAAATCAGGTAGCTCATTCTTTGAACTTCTCTTTTTTTTCTATTTTTTTTTTTACAGCAGCATCTGCATCCAGCTCCTTTGGGACAAGCCTCTGTGTCACTCCTAAATTATCAGAGACCTTTTTTCCTTGGTAATTATTCTGCAACTCAGTCCATAGTCTAGATTCTCTGAATAATTTCTTATGTTTAAGCTGTGATTTGGGGAATTAGGTGGGGAGTCACATTTTAATTAATTCCTGACTATGATCCACTGTCTATATGACCTTAGGCAGTAACTTTTCAAACCTTGGCCTCAGTTTTTTTGTTTTGAGCCTATTTCCATAAACTCTACTTCTCAGAGTGGTTGCGAGTGTCAGTGGTTCCTGGATCATGCAAGGAGTTCATTTGTGATACCATTACATGTCAGGTTAAGACATGCGTGGTTGGGATATGAAAGGACCTGGTGTCAGAAACCACAGTCAACATGAGCAGTTGAGGTACTCTTATGTGCTCCTAATACTGAGAAATGCTGTATATGTGTATAGAATTTCTGAAATAGGCAAATCTCAAAGTCATGAGCAGAAAAAGTGAAATTAAAGTTTCTCAGACTTAGAAACAACAATACAGGAATTCATATGGAAATATAAAAGACCAAGAATAGTCAAAACAATCACTAGCAAAAACAAACAAACAAACAAAAAACTGGAGATATCACACACCCAGACTTCTGTATTATAAAGCTACAATAATCAAAACAGTCTGGTATTGGTACAAGACCAGGCATATAGCTCAATAGAATAGAATTGAGATTCCAGAAGCAAAACCTCAATTTCTCAACCAACTCATCTTCGACAAAGCCTCTACCACCAACCACTGGGGAGATGAGAACCTATTCAGTAAATGGTGCTGGGAAAACTGGCTGCCCACGTGCAGAAGATTGAAACAGAACCCCTACCTATCCCCATACACAAAAATCGACTCTAAATGGATCAAGAGATCTAAACATAAAACCTCAAACTATAAGAACCTTAGAAAATGGAGGAGACACTCTTATGGAAATTGGAACTGGCAACCAATTCCTTATCAATACCCAAAGTGTCTATGCCATAAGAGAAAAGATAGACAAGTGGGACCTCATCAAACTGACAAACTTCTGCAAAGCCAAAGAAACCAACAAGAGAGCAGGGAGACAGCCCACAAACTGGGAAAAATATTTGCCAACTCCATGTCTGACAAAGGCCTAACATCTAGAATCTACAAGGAACTCAAATGTGCAGAAAAGAAAACAGCCCCTTTACAAAGTGGGCAAAAAATATGAATAGACACTTCTCAAAAGAAGACATGCAAGCAGTCAACAGATACATAAAAATATGTTCAGCCTCACTAGTCATTCAAAGAAATGCAAATTAAAACTATACTGAGATACCAGCTAACTCCAGTCAGGATGGTCATCAACAATAACTAAAAACAAACAAACAAACAAAACAAACAGATACTGAAGAGCATGAGGTGAAAACTGTTGGTGGGAGTGTAAATTAGTGCTGCCTCTGTGGAAAACAGTGTAGCGATTCCTAAAAATCCTAAAAATCGACCTTCCATATAACCTCACAGTCCTCCTACTGGGACTATACCAGAAAGAACTCCGGAAGAACTCTATAGAAAAAGATGCCTGCACACGTATGTTTATTGCAGCATTTTTCACAATAGCAAGACCATGGAACCAACCATACTACCCATCAAAAGAGGATTGGATTAAAAAAATGTGGTATATATACATAATGGAATATTACACATCCATAAAGAGGAACAAAATCATGAACTTCGCAGCAACCTGGATGGAATTAGAATCCCTAATACTGAGTGATCTTTCACAGAAACAAAAAGCTGAGTATCACATACTCTCACTCATAAGTGGACCTTGAACAACCACCACAAAACTATTAGAAAAAGATTGATTGTACTGGAAACTATGGAAGGGAGGGGGGACAGGGAGTCAGGATTGACAATAGTAGAAATCTGCCTGGGAAAGGGTGGTACATCTCAACAACAAGGGTACCCACACAATGGGTGTCTGTATACCTAACCCTGAAATGTTCTTCACAATTTTAAATTAAAAAAAATAAAAGTTAAAAATTAATAAATAAAATCTATACTACTGAGTGATCTCTCACATAAACAGAGAGCTGAGTATCGCATGTTCTCACTCATAAATGGACCTTAAACAACTACTATATTACTATAAGAAAAGGATTGAAAAAGGCTGGAAACTCGGGGAGGGGGGTAGGGAGGTGGGAGGGTGCTATTGACAGTAGTTAATATCTGCCTGGGGGGGGCACACCTCATTGATAGGGGTACCTACATGGTGAATATTTGCATACCTAGCCCTGAATTGTACCGCACAATTTTAAATAAAAATTAAAAGAGGGGAGAAAAGTTAAAATAAATAAATAAATAAAAGATAAAAAAATAAAGTTTCCCAGGTGTATATGAATCCACAACAGGGGACCGAGTCCAAAGCTGCATTGCAACAGGTGCCTGTGAGCATCAAGAAGACACAAGAGTGAAGTTTTTATTTCTGTTTGGACACAGGAACCCCGGATTCTGCACAGGCTGGAGGGTTCCAGGCTTTTTATGAAGGCTGGAGACTGTGTCATCAACAAAGGATGTGTCATCAACACCTGAGGATGGAGTGGTTGTAAAACAGCACAGGGAGCTCCCTCAAAGGAGTGCTCCAAGCCATCCTTCCATGGGGATGGTGGGATTCTAAACAAAGAACCAAAAAACACCAGTGTGTTCAATCCAAAGCATAAATTAACTAGGGTTCTATATGTGGCAACATCCTGTAGCATGTCCTCAAGATGGATGGGAAGACATGGAATGTTCACTCACTATTTTGATCTACTAAACAAACAAGTAAATAAATCAAGAAGGTTAAAAAAAGCTACAAAAAAGTATCTCTGAGTACAGCTGTCCCTTGGTATATATAGTTTATGGACTCCAGGACAACTCAAGCATATCAAAATCCACCCATACTCAAGTCCTTTAGAAGCCCTCAGAATCCACATGTAGAAAAAGTTGGCCATCCCTATGATTTTTGCAGCCTGTGAATGCCATATTTTTAATCTTGCTTCATTGAAAAATGCACAAAAAAATGCCCTTAAAATCTGGGTTGTTGAATGGCCAACTGTGTATTGAGTTTACTTTGGAATTACAAATAAGGGTTACAACCTGGATTTCATGGAATGGCAAGTCAACAATGTATCTTTGAGGAAAGACTAACCAGAATCCCTAGATCACAGAAAGGAAGAGGTTCACCTGTGATGCTTGAAACAGAGTTCACTGAATCCAAAGCTGAAAGCCAGAGTTGTCAGTTCCGTAATTGAGATGCCATCACTGAGCAACTGTTCTTTCAAAAGAATCTTGTCAGAGATACTGAAGTTCTAAAGCATGTCTCATGCTCAGCATTGCCAAAGCAGGGAGATACATAAAACATGAGAATGGAGGTTTTGTGGGGTCTCTTAGAAAGTTCTTGGAAATAATTCTTATCTCAAACATGTAAGCATGAACCCGTTCTCTGTCAAGCCCTCCTAGCCCTGGTTTTTCTGGGTCTCAACTAATATAATTTGATCCTGGTATCTGCTACTTACATTTTAGATTTTTCTGTAGTGAGGGAACTGTTTTGTAAAATTTTATGAATGTTTATGGAAGTTGGTTAGGGTACAGTTACTTTCTACATGTTTACAAAAAGAGTTGATTTATCAGTGTTTTACAAAAGCAAGCTAAACTTCTTCACCAGTACCTGGGAATGTTCAAGGCACCACCTTGGTTGCAAAAATGCTGGTGAAAATATGCATCTGGCCAGATCATAGAGCAGTTATAACACTCTGAGTTTCTCATTCAAGACATAGAAAAAAGTGGAGAAAACTTTCATTAGTGTTAAAATGAATACCTTGATTGAGGTAAAGTGAATTATGTCAAGAATCAATAAAAAATAATTCAAAAACTACTAGAAGAAACACAAACTATTATCAAACAAATGGCAAGCTTATTTGGACTGGATTTCCCATGAGCAAGAAGTGATGACAACAGTTACTGGAGAAATATCACCAATATACTCATTGGGAGTGGAGAATTCTATACTGCACATAATTATTAAGTGAAGAAATGGAAATTTCAGTAGTGGGCAAAACCTTAAAACTCAAGGAGATTCAATCATCTCAGACCTGTCATTTCTCATGTCTCATAAATTAAAACCAGCATGTCAGGCAGAAATTTTATAAGAGATAAGGAGGAAGATATCTTAAATATCAGATATTCTTACCATTTTTCCCACTCATAAGGCAAAGTTCTTCTTTTAGCAAATGTCATGATGAAAGAAAGAGAATATATTAAGTATTTTTAGAGCTACAAAGTATTGTGTGTGTGTGTATATATATAATATATACATATATATATACACATATCTTCTGTTTATATGCACTCTAAAAGCAACAACAAATCATGTAAGTTATTGCAAAGAATAATGATCTTCAACTTGAGAAAATAAGATGCTATTCTTGATCTTTTATGTTTTTATATGAATTTCTTTATTGTCCTTTCCAGGTCTGAGAAGAATGATGTTGGTAGTAATGGACATCTTAAAAATGTTAATTCTTCAAAATCATGACCATGGAATATTTTTCTATTGGATTGTGTCTTCTTTGATTTCTTTGAGCAGTGTTTTGTAGTTTTCATTGTAAAGGTCTTTCCCTTCTCCAGTTAGGAAGATGCCAATGTATATCTTTTGCTTTCTTTCTTTTGTTGCTATTGTGAATGGAATTGTGCTTTTTATGTGAGTCTCTGTTTACTGTTGGTGTATAAGAATGCATCTGTTGCCGGGCTCGGTGGCTCAGCTTGTAATCCGGTGCTTTGGGAGGCCAAGGTGAGTGAATTGCCTCAGTCCATGGGTTCTAGACACACCTGGGAAACTTGGCGAGACCTCATCTCTACAATAAATCAAAAAAATTAGCCTGGCATGGTAGCACACGCCTGTAGTTCCAGCTACTTGAAAGGCTGAGGTGGAAGGATCGCTGGAGCCCAGCAGGCCAAGGTTGCTGTGGCCAGGAGTGTGCGACTCCACTTCAGTCTGGGCGATAGAGTGAGATTCCAACTCAAAAAAAAAAAAAAAGAATGCATCTGTCTCTTGCATGTGCATTTTTTAGCCTGAGACTTTACCACAAAGTCCTACATACTATATACTCACTCATAAGTGGACCCTGAACACTTATCATAATAGCATAATAAAGGGATTGGCAGTAGTGGGACACCTCCAGGAGGTACAAAACATCAATAAGGGCATACTAACTTTACCTGTACGATGACCATTTATGTACCTAACCCTGAATTGTAACCCACATATTTAAAATAAAAATAATAAAAAAGAAAATGAGATGCCTCTGTGAACAACAGAAAATAATGCATTGAAAATATGAACAAGCATTGTATATGTATATATATGCATAAGGGAATTTAATTTTGACAATGAAAATGAGCAGGTAAATTGATCCCCCTCCATAGAGACTTCAGAAAAATTACTTTCATGTCATCATCTTCATGTTAGCCTGGTGAAGCGCATTCAGAATTCTAATCTACAGAGCAGTAAGATAGTAAATTTGCATTGTTTTTAAGCTTCCCAGTTGCTAGTCATGTCTAAAGGCAGCAATTGAAAACTAATACAAATGCAAAAATATTTTAAAAATATCAATAGCTGATATACTTGAAATCAATTGTCTACCATGAAGACATAGCAGTCATAAACATTATTCAATCGATCACTTATCTTTAAAATATATACAGCATACAGCATGAATTGACTCATAATGAAGGATTTGAAGAAATATTTATCAAAATATGATAAAGACAAACTTATATGGAGGTTTAATGGCAAAGATGTCCAATCTGATGTGCACATTTAATACACTTTTGTTGTGTATAATGGTTATGAAAATATTTTATGGTACACAGACAGAAACAATGTAGAAATGTTTATTTATTAAAATACATGCCTGACATGATTCAGATTAAATATTATTCTAATTAAATTTCAAGTGAGCTTTTTATAAAATGAACAAAATTATTCTAATATTTATATTCAAATATAATATTTGAATAATAATATAATATTTGAATAATAAAAAAAGTTCAAATAATATAAAGTAGTAATAAGTTTGAGGGAAAAAATTAAGTTGGAAGATTATCATTAAACAATTTCAGCACAGTATAAACCACAGTAATGATGACATTATAGTTTGGGGAGGATAAACATATATTTTATGGTGGCTTTCTTGTGTACAAAAATTTTGATTTATATTGTTGTTTTCAAGATTCTTTTTTGACTTTGATTTTTGACAGGTTGATTATAGCAACTTTTGATCTAGTCTTTTTTTGGTTGAATTTGATGGGAGAATTTTGAGCTTCCTGTATACACATGTTCACATTTTTCTCCAGATTTGGAAAGTTTTTCAGCCATTATTTTTTCAAATATAGTTTGTGTCCCTCTCTCTTGCTCTCCATCCTATCCTTCTTAAATTTCTATATTGCAATAATAATTAACTTTTTAAATTTTGTCTCATAAATCCTACAGGCTTTTCTAATTTTGTTTTATAGTCTTTGTCTTTTCTGACTGGATATTTTGAAATAAACTGACTCCAAGTTCACATAATATTTTTTCTTCTTATTGATGAAATCTACCATTGATGCTCTCTACTGAATTTTTATATTATTCATTGCATTCCTCTGTTCCAGATGTTCAGTTTTGTTCTTTTTAATGATTTCAATCTCTATGTTAAATTTCTAATTTTGTTCAGTTATATTTTTGACTGCAATGCCTCATCTCTTTTTTTTGTTCTGAAATTAACTTCTTTAAGACAGCTATATTAAATTCATTATCAGACAACGTATAGCTTTCTATGTCTTTTGGATTTGTTATTGAAAAACTATTGTATTCCTTCAATGATGTTATTCTTCCTTGGTACTTCATGTTTCTTGTCCCTTTGCATTGATATTTGTGCATTTGATGAAGCAGTCACCTATTTCATATTTTACAGACTGATTTCAATAGGGAAATACCTTTCTCTATGGATGAGGGTGAGTTTGCTAGCTAGTCAGGGAGGTGGTGAGGACACAGCATCATGGTGTCTGTGCAACTCTCTCAAGTGAAGTTAGCATTGGTGAAGATTTCAGGGGTCTTCAGTAACTAAGAATGTAGACAGGAGGAGTAGCAATGAGGCAATTGTCTCTGGTAGTGAAGGCTGCTGATGTCCTTCTGATCTCAAAATGGATTAAATACTTAAATGTGAGACTTCCAATTCTAAAAATCATAGAAGAAACCTGATGAAATATTCTTTGCGATTTTGATCTAGACAACTAACTGATGTCCAGTTCTCAAAAGTAAATGTACCAAAACAAAAACTGATGACTGGTACAGTTTCTACACAAGAAAAGAAACCATCAAAAGAACAAAGGGACAACCTATAGAATGGGAGAAAATATCTTCAAACTATGCATCTCACAAAGGGGTGATATTCAGAATCTATAAGAAATTTAACTAATTTGCATGGAAAGCAAATATCCCATCAAGAATGGGCAACAGGCATGAAAAGATACTTCTCAAAAGAAGATATACATGTAGCCAACAAATGTGTTAAAAAATTCAGTATCACTAAACATCATGTAAATGCAAATGAAAACCACAGTGAGATATAATCCATCTCATACTCGTCAGAATGGCTAATATTAATGTCAGAAAGCAACCAAATGTTCCCCAGGTCGTAAAGAAAATGGAATGCTCATACATTGTTGGTTGGAATGTAAGCTAGTTTAGTCCTTGTAGAAAGGAGTTTGGAAATTTCTCAATGATCTAAAAATAGCTTACTACTCTGCCCAGCAATCCCAATACTGGGTATATACCTCAAAGGCATAAATTATTCAACCAGAAAGATACCTGCACTAATATGCATGTGTGTGTATGTATATATAGCCATGTTATAGTGTTTGTATAAAAATGAATTCACATATATATTCTGATTTATATATGTACTCTGATATATAGTATGCATACACATATGTAGGTATTATGTGTGCATATATTTACATATTGTGTAAATCTATATTGTATGTATATATAGTACATTGATATAGAAAATGTGTCTGTGTATATGCATATAAATATATATCTATGTATTTTTGAACTTACATGTGCAAAAAGGGAATATACATATTTAATATATATATATTTTATGAGTAATACATTAAATATGTAAATATACATATTTAATACATTTTTAACGTATTACTCATAAAATATTATATGTTGGCAGGGCATAGTGGCTTGTGCCTGTAATCTCCGGACTTTGTGAGGCTGAGGTGGAAGGAATGCTTGAGGTCAGGAGTTCAAAACAGCCTGAGCATTATAACAAGACCCTGTCTATGAATTTCATGTGATATATTAAAACTGATGATATACTAATAAATGCTTTTGGTATATGGGTGTTTGTCATTTGGGAGTAATTATCTCACTTTTAAGGTGTATATAAATAATTTCATTTACCTTTCATGATTCAGAAACTCTGGGGAGAGTGCAGTGGAACCAGCCAATTATTTCTTACAGATGAAACTGGATATGATTTCAAACAAAACCATTATTTGAAAATCATTATATGAGGAAAATAATAATTAGGGCATTTCAGATAGGGTGAAGATTCATGTTGTGAGAAAGTCAGAGCCCTATGGGTGGAATACTGTGTCCACTGAGCTTGTGGCATAAAATCTTCTGTGAGATTTGAATCTATGAGATGTTTTTTCAATCATGCCTTTTATTTGCATTCTCAAACAATAATTCATGGATGAGGAGCACAGTTTTATTTTAGATCATCTGGGAACTGAATATTTTCTGTTTGCAACATACAATTTTATAGTGCTGGTCAGTAACGTGGAAGGCAGGAATCAGTGTGATCACGGGATTTATACCTGAGTCCTGAGAAATTGTAGGACAAAAGAGTGGTAGCCAGTTGTGCTAGAAAGTTGGCCAAGGTCAAATGACAGAGTGTTATGCTTGAAACATGTTAAGACTTAGGGTAGGAGCTGCAGCTCATGCCTGTAATCCGAGAAGACTGAGGCAGGAGGATTGCTAGAGTACAGAAGTTTGAGACCAGCCTAGGCAACATAGGAACACTTTATCTGTACAAAAATATTTTTCAAAATATTTCCAGATGTGGTGATATGTGGTTTTAGTCTCAGCTATGAGGGAGGCAAAGGTGGATGGGTCACCTGAGCCCAGGAAGTCAATCCTGTGGTGAACCTTCATTATGCCACTGCATTCCAGCCTGGGTGACAGAGTGAAACCCCAACTCAAAAATGAAACAAAAGAGAAAAAAAGAAATGAAACAAGAAAATAAATAAATAAGACCAACATAGGGTCCAGCTGCAAGAAGAGAGAGAGTCTGTGAGGGAGCTCTCCTACAGAGTGAGGCTGGGTAATGAACAGTCTGCTCCACCTTGTACTGAGTTGAGACCATCCCAGGGCCTCTCTCTGAGGATGATCAGTCTTTCTGTCTCTGCTGTCTCTGAATCTCTCCTTCTACCCACTTATTCTCTGTCTTTCTCTGTCTCTCCCTCTCTTGAGACGTCTACCCATTATGCTGGCCATGTCCACCTGGGGCTCTCCCAGCAGGGCCCGTGCAGAGTCTGCGTCCCTGTCTGAACCATCTGGGCACCTAACCTGCGATCAGGATGTCCAGGAGGTCAATGGGGGCCGACCACTCGGAGGAGAGGTTGTGTCCACCATACCATCTGTTCTAGCTCCTGTGAGAACCACTCACAAGGCCCAGGGGAAGTCAACCTGAGACATCCCAGCCTGGGGCTCCCGGCCTAGGTGCTGGAGGAAGCCACATTCCCCCACCTTGGACAGAGAAAGCCTGTCATAGCCAACATCACAGCGACATTGAAGAGTCAGGCTTTCTCTGGGGGCCACGGCAGGGCCCTGCTGAGTCAGAAGGGAGGGGTTTCTAGAAACTCGTGGACGAAATGATGAGCTGGGGCTGCAGGGATTATTCCTCCTACATCCTCCCTTCTCCTTCCTGGCTCTTCAGATCTTGCTGCTATTCACATTTTGTGTCTCTGACCCCAAGGTCTCCTGTTCTCCCCTGGGACTGTTCGGTAAACATTACAAATCTTATGGCTTCCCTCAACTCTGGCCTCAGTCTACCTGATTTGTACCTATCTTACAGTGACCAGATTGTAGGAGCAAATAGATGTGGTGACTTCCTGAGTTGGCGCCTTCCAGGTGAGGTTGACTGAGAGCTCTTCCTTCACCATAGAGTCTCTCAAGGGTTTTCCTTGGCCAGTCTTCAACCAAACATTCTAAAACTTAACTGTTGCCTCAAAATTGTACAAGAGAAGGTCATCCTTTCCTCACATGGGATCAGGATGTCTAGGGAGCCAGTGGGGTATGATCACACTGGGGTTTTTGTTCTGTCATTGACATAGCATCTGAACGTCCACTTATGGTTGGGAGGGAGTCGCATGACTTTCAGGGAACAGGGCCTGGAACTGGCCATTGTGGTGTCCTTGTGAGTCCGGTGTCCCGAAGAGCCTGTTCTCTCCCTCTATAGTTAGAATACACCTGTCAGATCTCAGCCATGAGTCACTTGAGGCTCACATTCCCTCCTGCGGTCACGACAGGGCACAGCAAGGCTGAGAGGATGGGTTTGACATAGAATCATAGTAGAGAAGTAGACACCATGTTAAATGGGGCTCACACCTCCCACATGATCCCCCAGGGCTGAGCTGCAAGAGGGGAGAGACCCCTGAGAGCAGACTCCCTTCCTGAGGACAGAGCCCAGGTCTGGGATCCCTTAATGTCCTCTCACCTGTCACCATCAGCTCCATGGTGTCACTATGCTCTGACAACCTGAAGGATGTTGTAGTAAGAGAGATATCACCCTGCATATTCACCTTTCATAGATCAAATGTTGAACTCGTCCTTGTTCCCAACCTCCAACATGCTCTGTCTTTTCCAAAACTCTGAGATTCCTTTTTTTTCCAGAAAGTATTCCTGGGCTTCCAGGGTTCCCTGACATTAGAGGTCACAGGGCTCCCTCAAGTGATCACTGATGAGCCTGGTTCAGCCCAGAAGGTGAATCTGGGGAGGGTCCTTGGAAGGGAATATGAGTGTGAATCCCACGCAATCCTCACACCTCAAATTCCAGTTCTGAGCCCCAGGACCTCTCAGACATCCCTGTCAGTTCAGAACTGCCATTCTCCATCCTCAGCTCTCCAAGGGTGACTCCTTGTTCCCAGTAAGGAGGAAGAAGCTGGAAGAGTTGGGGGCAGACTCACCTGCTTGCACTCATGTCCAGGATCCCTAACTCAGTCCCAGAAAAGAGTTCCCATAAGAGATTTGTCACCTGAAGTGACCAGGCCCTCTGATCCTTGGGAACCTCTTAAGTCCCTGAAGTATTCTCATGGACCAAGGCATGGCTGTGGGGTCAGGTTCCTTTTAGGCTAGGGTCTTCCTTCTTCCTCATCACATCTCACTGAGGTAGAGCAGGGCTGTTAGGGCCAAGCTCGTGGTGCCTCCTCCCATTAGTTCTGGCTTGCAGATGAATGAGACCACGGTGGCTACAGGGCAGAGAGACATACAGAGTGTACCCACTCAGAGACTGACTCACAGGGTTGGCACATCAGGAGCCCCACAGGAAAGGGAACTGCCCTTTCTAGGAAACTGGCTCTTGTTTCCCCAAGTCTGGGTCTGGGGCCAGAGCCAAACTCTATGCAGACATTTCAGACAGAAATAAGGCTTCTCTCCCTCCACCCCCAGCCACTGTTTTCCTGATTTTCCCTCATGACACTGAATGCTGGGACATAGCAGTAAATAGACCCATGCAATCTTGTGTCATTTCCTTTCGAGTGAGGGTGGACTGAGGGTTCCTTCTTTCCTTTAGTGCCTCCCAAGGGATCTCCTTCACTCTCATCCTGTCCATTGGCACATTCTTGTTGGGTGTTCACCATGGATAGTCATCTAATCAGCCCTGGAGCTGCTTCAGGGAAGATACAGATTGATGCTGCATGGAAGACTCAGGTCAGCAGAGGCACAGTTATCACCAGAGTGCGCAGATCCCATCAAGCTATTTGTGGCAAAACAGCACAAAGGAGAAATAAGAAAACAAAGATGAGTTCTGTATTTGTTCTGGAGTGTAGGTTTTCTTTGTTCTGAATCATCCCTTTGCTGTATTTCTCCTTTTATTCTTCCTTTTTTGCAGCGGCAGCATCTTCCTTATTCCTCCCTGAGAACATCCCTCTGTGTCAGTCCTGCCCCTCAGGGCCCCTTCCTTCCTTGATCATCTCTCTGCACCTCAATCTATGTTCAAGGTTTTGGGAGCAACTACTTAGGTCTGAGATCCAATTTGTAGAGTGGGGTGGGAGCTGATGTTTGTGTAATTTCTGGTTGTCTTCCACTACCTGTGTGAATTTGACAGTAATTTCCCATCTCTGAGCCTCAGTATCCTCATACGGATCCTGTTGTCATGAACCCCCAACTCAGAATGGATGGGATTCAGTGATTCCATGTATATGGGAGGGGCATGATCATCATTAATTTCCAACCCAGACTAGGAGATGGGGGTTAGGACATGAGTGTTGGACTCCACAGTCTGGGTGGACAATTGAGTCATTCCACTCAGGAGCCCACAACTTCTCCTAATGCCAAGAAATGCTACTTATAACCTTTCTAATATGCAGAGCCTCACAGTCATGTGCAGAAAAGATACATGAAAGTTCCTTACATGGAGATGGATTCACCTCAAGAAACAGAAGCCAAAGCTGAGTTGAGGCAGGTGTCTGAGCCCATCAAGAGGTCATTAGGATGCAGGTTTGTGGGGGCCCGCCCCGCGAGGGTCGTGGGAAGTGTTGAAGGAGAGACAGATAGGCGACGGACGAAGTTCATATGCACGGACACCTGCTTCTTGAACAGATGACAATTAATGCTAGTTAATACAGAGCTTTTATATCATTTTTGAAGGGGCAAGACAAAGAAAACTCTTTCACATACATATCTTTTAAAAGTTACCAGCTAGTGGTCTTAGTAGCAAACAAACCAAGATTCCCAGTGGCTTTTAGACAGCAAGTCTTATTCATAAAGCCAACAATGACACTCTCAGTCCAATGTCCCAAATTACAAATGTTTCAAGAAAGTTTCTTTAAGTGTATATTTCTTTATGTGTCAGGAATATTCTCATCTTAGGCTCTTGTGTTCTTCAGAGTCCTGTGATCGCCTCCCTTGTCCAGATGTCCTCGTTACTTTTCTCTTACCTTGCAGTGCTTGTTTCTAAAGAGAACTCAAAAGAAGCTTTTAGTAATGTTTCCCAGGCCCCTCAAGGTTACCTTCTGTTTTAGCTGATCTGTCATAAAAAGTGTCTGATTATTATATTATGAGTTCAGTGAAAACCTACTCTATAAATGCTAACTTAGAGTTTTAAGTTTATAGTTTTAACTATAGAATTAAGTAAAAACCTTAACATTAATCTTTATCCGAAGTCAGTGAAAACAGTGTTATAAGTCACCTACATAACTCCTAGATAAGTGTTAGAACTTATAATGAGTTCATAATGAACCTATTATAAACTTGCGCTTCTAAAAATCCTTATGTCTAAACACTAAACTGCATAGTCCTAAATCAAATAAGGAGTGGATATACTCATATCATTTATTACTTAAGCAATGTCTAGTAACTTATAACCAAGTGAAATAAAGCATTCTTGATGTGCTTCAGAGTTTAACTCTTGCATATGTTAGAAAAGGCCAAGTGGCATAGTGGGAAAAATGGAAAAATAAACCATGATGTTTCCAGGTTAGCTGTGAGTACTTCACATAAACATGCCATTTTCTTCTTCCACGACTGCACAGAATTCTTCGGCGGTATCAAACAGCAAAGGTGAAGGACAGAAGGGCCTCAGCTTCCTGGGCTTGCCCTTCGGCCCGGGGTCTTCGGCCCACCCAGACCCTGTCAACCAGGTGGACCTCCAAGGCTGGCTCCCAACACAGGTTTCCACTTCTTTGTGCATGCAGAAAGATGGCAGTCTGTACAGACAGCAAAGGGTCGGGATCCACACCGGAGGCTGAAGTGGACCTAAATCTGGATAGTGGAATCCTTCAAGGGAGTGTTCAAACAATCCCACGATGGGTCAACTGACATTTTAATCAAAGAAAACAGGGCATTAGGTTCAAAGCATTTTTAGGGGACTTCCATAATGAGGGACTACCATGTATGTGGAGATTTATATGATGGTTTAAGAAATTTGGTTCAGGGTGGGGCCGTTTCTTTCTTCCAGACTGGAGTGCAGTGGCTGCTCCTGGCCACCGCAGCCTCCACCTGCTGGGCTCTGGCAATCCTTCCGCCTCAGCCTTCCCAGTAGCTGGAACTACAGGCGTGCACTACAATGCCTGGCTCATTTTGATTTATTGTAGAGATGAGGTCTCGCCAAATTGCCTAGGTAGGTCTCGAACCCACAGGCTCAGGCAATCCACTCACCTCAGCCTCCCAAAGGCACGGGATTACAGGGGCAGTTTCTATATGTTAGGCAAGAGGGTTGTTTTCTCAGTATTTCTGAGAAACAGTCTAAATAGCTTTATCAGAACCTGGGAATGTTTGAGGCCCCAACTAAGGTCATGCCTGCAGATGAACACATGGAGACGGCCAGGGCACAGAGCAGTCACAGCACTCTTTCTGTCAGGACAGAAAAGAAAATGGGGGAAGCCAGGAATCCCTACAATCTGCCTCATTGGCTCTTATAGGCACACCTATTTCAAGATGTTCCCTGAATTGGTTGAAAGGGTGGGAGCACATATAAGACCCTTTCCCCTAATTTTAAGAACATTAGGAACTAAACAGACACCAACAGTCAGTTCAGTCACATGTCACAGGACATTGTGGAGATTCCCTAGTGCATAGCTGTCACCATATCTGGAGTCAATCAGTTCCTCAATGAGGCTATTTCAACATCAAGTCCTTCAGACTATGCTTGGTGTCATTCAGAGTTTGGAGGACTCATCCTTTAAAGGGTGTTCACTTTTTCCATGATTTCAGCAGAACTTCCCAGAGGCAAAAATACAGCTAATATATAACCTCAACAAATAAAACTGCTCCTCTGGGTAGTATGGCAGATGAAACTGCCATGTCATCCCATCATTTTCTGTCCAGCTTTTGTTTAGGGAGCCTGAGAAATATGGCTTTTCATCACTGGTGACAGTTCTTGGGTTATCATACACTAGTTGTAAACATTGCATACCTGAGAAAGTTTTTTAACTTTTTGGGTCCTTGGGCATGTCTATCTCTTGTCAATTATGACTGTTGGTAAGATCCAAGTCTTACCTAAACAGACCATTCCCAGAAATTATACAATGTCCCCTGGCCTTGGACTTTCTGGGTACTGCTGGTCCATCCGCAGGGTTGCAGACACTCTAGGACTTTCCGGATAGCATTTTTCAAAAGGCATAAGTGTGTAGACCTTAACTGGACTTCATCCACTCAGAGGATTCATGCTAGGTGTCACTTGACTACACTAAGGGATGCCTGTATAGCTGGTAAAGTGCAATTCTGAGTGTGTCTATGAGCATGTTTCATGAAGAAATTGGCACTTAAATCACTGGGCTGATGGGGCAGATCCAACCTCAGTGTGGGTTGGTAGCATCTACTTGGTTGAGGTCCCTGATAAAGCAAAAGGGGGGAGGAGAGACCAGTTTCCATCTTTCTTATGGGTTTGTATACTCATGGTCTCCTCCCTGGAACATCAGAACTCCAGGTTCCCTAGCCTGTGGTTCTTAACCCTTGACACCAAATTCTCAGTATTTTGGACTTGGATTGACCTGTGCCACCAGCCTCTGGTTTTACAGCTTGAAGAGGGACTTTCATGTGACTTCTCAACTTCACTGTGTCCCTACATTGAGGGACCCTTGACTTTCCTGTCATGGTAGGGACTGTGGTGCTTGCCATCCCTTCTGGAGGTGACAAAGATTGTGGTGCCTGGTTGTTCCTCCTGGGATGCCCACCCCTGGGGCTCTCCAGTCCCCTACCCCCGTAGGAGACTCCAATTCCTGCCTGGCCTGCAATTCACACCATGTCCTGACCCAGCATGTCACTTCCCCCCACTGGACCCCACCTGAGAGTGTGGGTGGCTCAGGCATGAGATGTGACCTTCTTCCTTTTTATTTTCTGTTCCTCTGCACTCAGCAGGTGGACCTAGGAGTTGCTGAGCAGTTCTGTCTGGGATCAGGAGAAAGTCTTTGTGCTCCTTCTATCCAGGTTTCTCATAGCCTCATCACTAACAGAATCGTGGTAGAGACACATCTTTCCTTGGTGGCCACACCTCCTCTAACGTGTGCACCTTGCTCTTGGCTGCAGCTGAGCCTCTGCCTCCCATAAAGAGAAAAGCCTCCTCCCTGCTAATATAGAAAAGTTTTTAAAATAAAATTGATAATTTATGTTTCAACGAAGCAGTTAATGATGATCATATAACTCATAAAGTAACATTTGTTCGATCATACATCCTTGAATTACAGATTGACAAATTAATTCACATATGGTGAATCAGACAAACATTTACTAAAATCTGACAGATTAAGAGGGCAAAAAATTAAATCCATGAGTGAATAATTGCAGGTAAATTCGCCATCAGTTTTGTACCTGTATGGTAAAGATTTCTACTTATATTATGAGCTGTGTATACAATATTAATGTTGATATATTTGTACATACATATGTTAATGTGTGCATATATTCACATATGTCTGCATATGCTATGTATTCATTTATAGTATACATATATGCTACTGCCTAGTGTGTGTCTGCATATATGATCCCAAGGTTGATATACCTCTCAACAAGTAGGAAGTGAGCACATTTAACTCATGCATTGACCATAACATATCTGAATTCTTCCAAAGTACTATCTTACACATTATGTTTCCTACTCTAGAGCAATTTAGATAATAATTAATAATAACAGAGATATTTTTAAAATGCAATGATTTTCTAGTATATGAACTTAAATTTATGATATCTTAAATAATACATTTGGCAGATGTATGTTTGTATTTTATAGCTTTTGAGTAATAAGAACAGCATCCCTATCAAAGTTGTGAAGATGTCTTGATGAATATGCACACATTTTTCTCTAGGGTGCATACTTAAGGGTCATAGTTGTGTGTCTCTTCCTTTGAATGGCACAATTTAAATCTACTCCATTAATTAATTAATACAACTTGTATTACTACTAGTAATGGAACAAAATTCTACATGCACAATTGTGTGTTCAAATATTGATGTGACTACTTCTTTTGCTTCCAATGATGATTTTGGCATCATATTTTTACTAAAACTTCACTGCAAGAATAAGACAGAGCTTTTCATAAACTTTAAATGAAAGAACACATAGATGTATATCAAAAGAATCACAGAGAAGAATAGTAACTGGCTCACACACACTTGTGAAGAACAGTTCTTTTCACAGCTTTTCAACTCAGCATCAATGATGATGTCACATTGGCAAGTTGATGCTGACCACAGAGTATTTACAGTACAGACACAGGCACAAGCCACAAACCAAGGCTTTGTAAAATGACTTGTCAGACAGCTGGTTTAGCAGCACACCCATGGTCCATGCCATCAAACACATCTGTGAGTTGATTCTAATGATGATATCTCTAAAGAAACTACATAGGAAGCATGGTATGAAGAGTGACGGGTGGTAGGACATGCTTTAGGACATATCTCAGACAAAATACCCTTTAAGCTATTAAAAATTTTAAAAATACAGAAGGCCACTACCTAATGATAAAAGGTTCAATCCATCAACAAGAAATATCCATCCTAAACATATATGCACCAAACATAGGAGCACCAACTTTCATAAAGCAGCTCCTAGGCAAACTAAAAAAAGATATCGACTCCAATGCCATCATAGCTGAGGACTTTAATACCCCACTCAAAACCTTAGACAGATCATCAGGACAAATAATCAGCAAGGAGATCCGAAAGCTCAATATAACCATTGATCAAAGGGACTTAATGATACCTACAGAACGCTCCATCCAAAGACCACAGAATACACATTCTACTCATCACCGCATGAAACGTACTCTAAGATTGACCACATACTTGGCCATAAATAAAACATGAGCAAGTTTAAAAGGACTGAAATTTTACCATGCACCTTCTCGAACCACAGTGGAATAAAAATAATCATTAAGACCAACAAGTTTCCCCCAAAACCCACAAAGACATGGACACTAAACAGTATGATGCTAGACAACTCGTAGGTCTATGATGAAATCAAAACAGAGATTAAAAGATACCTGGAATCAAATGAAAATGAAGAAACATCTTATCGAAATCTCTGGAACGCCATGAAAGCTTTAGTAAGAGGGGAATTTATTTCCCTACAAACGCACATGAAGAAAATGGAAGGATCACAGATTAACAGCCTCAGAAGCCACCTAAAAATGCCGGAAAAGCAAGACAACAAAAACCCTAATTTTAGCAGAAGAATCCAGATCACGAAAATAAAAGCCCAAATCCAGGACATAGAAGACAAAAAGATAATACAAAAAAATCAATGAAACAAAAAGCTGCTTCTTCGAAAGAATAAACAAGATCGATGGTTCCCTAGCTAGATTGACCAAGAAAAAGAGAGAAAAAGCCCAAATAAACACCATCAGAAACATAAAAGATGAAGTCACATCTGATCTGAAGAAATACAAAAGATCATTAGAGACTACTGTATGCACACTTGTATGGAAACAAACTTGAAAACCTTTCGGAAATGGAGGACTTTCTGTCATCACACAACCTGCCTAGTTGAAACAAGAAGAAAGTGAGACCCCAAACAGACCAATAAGAATCAAGGAAATTCACTATGTAATAAGAAAACTACCTACAAAAAAAAGCCCTGGACCAGATGGCTTTCCAGCAGAATTCTACAAGACATTTAAGGAGGAGCTGATACCAATCCTTCTGGAGGTATTCCAGGTGGTTGATAAAAGACAGAACTCTCCCCAAATAATTTTATGAAGCTAACATCACATTGATACCTAAGCCAGGTAACGACCCAAGAAAGAAAGAGAATTACAGGCCAATATCTTTGATGAACATAGATGCTAAAATTATCAACAAGATCCTAGCGAACCGGATTCAACAACACATCTCAAAAATCATCCATAATGACCAAGTAGGTTTCATTCCTGGGATGCAAGGCTGGTTCAACATCCATAAAACCATAAATGTAATTAAATACATCAACAGATGTCAAAACAAAAACCACATGATTGTATCTTTAGATGCAGAAAAAGCTTTTGATAAAATCTAGCACCCCTTCTTGATAAAAACCCTCGAACAGCTAGGTATACAGGGAACATACCTCGAAATAGTAAAAGCCATCTATGAGAAACCCACAGCCAGCATTCTCCTAAACAGACAAAAACTTGAACCATTTCCCCTGAAAACTGGAACAAGACGAGGATGCCCACTCTCACTCCTCCTGTTCAATATACTATTGGAAGTCCTGGATAGAGCAATCAGAGAAGAGAAGGCAATCGGGGTATTCAAATAGGAAAAGAGGAAGTCAAGTTATCTCTCTTTGCAGATGACATGATCGTGTACCTTGAAAACCCAAGAGAATCTGTCAAAAACCTCCTTACACTGATAAAGGCCTTTGGCAAAGTCTCAGGATATAAAATAAATGTGCAAAAGACAATGGCATTTCTTTACAACAATAATAAACAACAGAAACCCAAATAAAAAGCACAATTCTATTCACAATAGCCACAAAAAAATGAAATACCTTGGCATCATCCTAACCAGAAATGTGAAAAGCCTTTACAATGAAAACTACAAAACACTGGTCAAAGAAATCAAAGATTACACGAACAAGTGGAAAAATATCCCATGCTCATGGATGGGAAGAATCAACATTGTGAAGATGTCCATTCTACCTAAGGCAATCTACAGATTTAATGCAATACCCATCAAATTACCAGCAACATTCTTCTCAGACCTAGAAAAAACAACACAGGAATTCATATGGAAACACAAATGATCAAGAATAGCCACAACAATCCTCAGCAAAAACAAAGAAAAACAAAAAAACAAAAAACAAAGCAGTGGTATCACATTACCAGACTTTAAACTTTACTATAAAGCTACAATCATCAAAACAGCTTGGTATTGGTATAGGAACAGGCATATAGATCAATGGAATAGAGTTGAGATTCCAGAAGTAAAACCTCAATTTCTCAATCAACTCATCTTCGACAAAGCCTCCACCACCTACCACTGGGGAGAGGAGAACCTATTCAGTAAATGGTGCTGGGAAAACTGACTGACCACATGCAGAAGATTGAAACAGGACCCCATCTATCCCCATACACAAAAATTAACTCTAAATGGATCAGTGACCTTAATGTAAAACCTCAAACCATAAGAACTTTAGAAAATGAAGGATATACCCTCATGTAAATTGGAACTGGCATCCAATTCCTGAACAAAACCCAAAACCCACAGGCCATAAGAGATAAGATAGACAAGTGGGAACTCATTACACTGATCAAACTTCTGCAAAGCCAAAGAAAACATCAAGAGAGCAGGGAGACAGCCTACAGACTGGGAAAAAGTATTTGCCAACTCCAGGTCTGACAAAGGCTTAATATCTTGGATCTACAAGGAACTCAAATGTGCTGAAAAGAAAAAAAACAAACAACCCCATTATAAATTGGGCAAAAGATATAGACACTTCTCAAAGGAAGACATCCGAGCAGCCAACAGACACATGAAGAAATGCTCAACGTCACTAATCATCAGGGAGATGCAAATCAAAACCACACTGAGATACCACCTAACTCCAGTCAGAATGGCAATTATCAATAACTAAAAAAATAACAGTTGCTGGAAAGGGTGTGGTGAAAAGGGAACACTTCTGCACTGTTGGTGGGAGTGCAAATTAGTACAACCTCTGTTGAAAAAGTATGGTGATTCCTAAAAGCTCTAAATATTGACCTCCCCTATGATCCTGCAATCCCCCTACTGGGAATATACCCTGAAGAACTTAAATCACTCGATAAAAAAGATACCTGCACACGTATGTTTATCGCAGCATTGCTTACAATAGCAAGAGTCTGGAAGCAACCATGTTGTCCAAGAAAAGAGGACTGAATTTAAAATGTGGTACATATACATGATGGAATACTATGCAGCCATAAAAAAGAACAAAATCATGAATTTTGCAGCAACCTGGTTGGAACTAGAGTCTGTTATACTGATGATCTCTCACAGAAACAAAGATCTGAGTATCACATGTTCTCACTTATATAGTGAACCTTGAACATCCTATGTAATACTTTAAGAAAATGACTGACAGTGGTGGGATACTGAGGAGGGGAGTGGAAGGGAGATGAGATTAACGGTAGTAAATATCCGTCTGGGGATGGGGAGACACCTGTTATGAACAAGGGTGCCTGAACGAAGCATATTTGTATGCCTAACCCTTAACTGTACCCCACAATATTATAATAAAAAATATTGATTAAAAAAATGGAAGTAGAATTACTTATTTTTAAACTACTATGTACATATATCTTAAAGAGTAAATTTGACAATCTGACACAGAAAAGACAGTGTAGAAATGAACTGCACCAAAGATTTGTTTTAA
This sequence comes from Cephalopachus bancanus, assembly GCA_027257055.1. Lineage (NCBI taxonomy): Eukaryota > Metazoa > Chordata > Mammalia > Primates > Tarsiidae > Cephalopachus > Cephalopachus bancanus. The sequence continues at coordinate 1,672,107 of JAPVLO010000522.1, read as the reverse complement.
ATAATTCTCTAACTTGCCTCAAGGAGCAGGTGCATGGTCCCTCCTTAATCTCAGGTGTGCACTGAGTAGAGGCCAGGAGATCACAAGAGGGACCCTGTCCAGGGGTAATCACAGCTGGAGGCTTCTCTCCAAAGGAGCATGTCTGCTGTGAGATCAATCCTCACCACAGTCAGATTCCACCATGGCCCAAGCAGCCTCCTGCCCTGTCCTGTAATGGCTCAGGGACCCCCTTGTGTGTGGGAGAGGGGGTTCTTCTTCAGTGGTGGGAGGTCCCCGTCTATGTCCAACCTCTCATGGGCTGGACCCTCCTTTGTAGACCCTACCACTTCATTTCTCTCATCATTCTCCTGGGGCAGAAACCTGAGCTGACTCTGAGCTCAGAGAAGACAGAACCAGGGGACTTCACCTGAGTCTACCAGTTCCAGGGGATCACTGGAGTTTAACAACAGGTAGGAGGAGGTGCTGCTTGAGCCACAGCACCTGTAGGTCCCCCCGTTGGCTGAGGTCACAGGACTCATGGAGAACTCGCCTTGGAACAGCTGAACTTGGTATTTTGGTCTTAGATGCAGGGGAGGACTTGCAGCCCCCTCCTTGGTCAGAAAGAAAGTGTCCACTGGGCTTCTTGAGTGACACAACAGGTTCATGTTCTCTCCTGAGGCCACTGTGGGATGTGGCTGAACTGAAAGGGAGTATCTGTCAGAAAGCAATCCTAGAGAGAAGAGGATGGATGAAGGACTGCCACACCTTGTTCTGACCAGACTTCCCCAGGGCCTCTTGCTGAGGACCCTCAGTCTCTCTGTCTCTGTTGTCTCTGAGTCTCTCCCCTCCCCTACTCCCATATCTCTCTGTCTCCTCCTCCCTTGAACTCCCCCTGCCATCATCCCACCCATCACTACGTGGGGCTCCCCAAACAGGACCTGTGTGGAGTCTGGATCCTTAGCTCAATCCACTGGTCTCCTCACCTGAGATCAAGATGCCTAGGTTGTTGGTGGGGGCTGACCACTTGGAGGAGAGATTCTGCCCACCGTAGCATCTGTACTGACCAATGGAAGCCACTCACAGGGCCCAGGAGGAAGTCAGCCTAGGAGATCCCAGCCTGGGGCTGCTGTCCAGGACTCTGAATAAGATTTTGTCCCTGCTTCTTGGACAGGGTGAACCTGGTGTATCTGACCTAAAAGCGACATTGGAAAGTCAGGTTTTCTCTAGGGGCCACGACAGGGCCCTGCAGGGTCAGGAGAGAGGACTTCCTAGACATTCCTGGAGGAAGGGAGGAGCTGGGATTGCAGGGCTAGCTCCTCCTTCATCTTCCCCTCTCTATCCTGGCCCTGCAGGTCTCACTGTCACTCATACTCTCTGTCTTTCACCCCAGGGTCTCCTCTTTTAGACTGAGTATCCTGGAATCATTTCAGACCTTGGGGTTTCCCCTGACCCTGGCCTCTGTCTGTCTGTCTGTTCCCATCTCACATTGAGCAGGACGTAGCAGAAAATAGACTCAGGGCCTTCCTGAGTCAGTCTCTTCTATATGAGGGTGACTGAAGACTCCTTCCCTCTAGAGCTTCCCATGAAGTCTCCATCATGTCTAACCCATTCATCAACCCACCCTTGTGGGGTCCTCACCATGACCAGCTGTCAAACTCCCAATAACCTGCCTTGTGCCTCAGGATTGTATAATAAAAGTCTGTGACTTCCTCACCAGGGATCAGGGTGTCCAAGGAGTCACTTGATTCTGACCACACCTGGTGTGTGTTCCTGTCATAGCCAGGGCATGTGAAGGTCCACCTGTGGCTGTGGGTCAGAGATCCCACAGGGAACAGGACCTGGTACTGCCCAGTTGGATGCTTCTGTGAATCCAGAGTCCAGGCATGAGTGTATTTTCCTTCCTCAATGAGAATGAACTTTCCAAATTCCCCCAAAGAGCTACTGGAGAATCACATTCCCTCCTGGGGTCATTACAGGGATAGACAAGGCTGAGAGAATGGGTTTTCTGTAGGCTTCTAGGAGAGAAGGTGACAGTGTTAAATGGGACTGGCACCTCCCATATGATCACCCAGGGTTGGGTTGTTCAGGGAGACACTACCAAGAACTGATCCCTCTCCTGAGGGCAGAGCCTGGGACTGGGAACCCTGAGTGTCCTGTCACCTGTAACCACCAGCTCCAGGGTGTCATTGCACCCTGACCAACTAGTGCAGCTTCCATAGAAACAGCAATATTTTCCTGTGTATTCATCTGTCATGTATGAGATGTAAAACTTGCCCTTGTTCCCAGACTCCTGTGTGCGCTGTATCTCCCTGGGTAATGAGCTTCCCTCTTTATTCAGACGGTACTTCTGGGCTTCCAGAGTCCCCTGACACCACATAGTCACAGGTCTGCCCCAGGAGATCACAGAACCTGGTTCAGACCAGAGGATTAGTTTGGGGAGGGACCCTGGAAGGAAATCATACCCTGGGTTCCATGACATCCTCACCCCTCAGATCCCCATTCTCAGTCCCAGGATCCTCCCAGTGTCCCCAATGGTCAGCCTAGAACTGCTGTTCTTCATCCACAGCTGTCCTGGGATGGTCCCTTATCCCTAGTAAGAGGGAAGGACCTGGGACACCTGGGGACAGACTCATCTGCCTACACTCGGGTCCTGGGGCCCAGACTCAACCCTGGAAGAGAGTTCCCTGTGAGAGCTTTGTCCTCTGAAAGGAACCTTTTCCCCCAAGATCCTTCTGAGCCCCAGGGGTCTCTTCTTGGACAAGGGCCTGACTGTGGGGTGGGGTCCCTCTCTGACTAGGGTCTCCCCTTCCCTTCTTCAACTCTTACCAAGGCAGAGAAGGGCTGTTAGGGTGGATGTCTCCTCATGATGTCTCCTCTTACTGGTTCTCACTGGGCAGATGGGTGAGATCATGGTTCTTGATAGGAAAGACAGACACATATATTGGCCCCTTGGGGCTCAGTTATTTTGATCACAGGATTGCTGCACCAGCCTCACAGAAAAGGGACTTATCTCCCTAGAATGCTGGTTCTCATTTTTACTACATTGGGCATGGGGTGAGCATCAGACTCTCAGGAGACATTTAGCACAGAAATGCTATCTGTACTGACGCCTGGCAAATGTCTATCTGATCTATCCTCATGCCACTGAGGGTCAGAACATAAAAGCAAATAGATCCAGGGCCTTCCTAAGTTGGATCCTTTTAGTTGAGGGTGACTGAGGGCTTCTTTTTTCCTCTAGAGCCTCCCATGGAGTCTCCTTTACTTCTCAGCCTTTCTACCAACACATCTTTGTGGGGTCCTCACCATGGCCAGTCTTCTTACCAGCCCTGGAGATGCTTCAAGGAAAATGTAGGTTAATACTGCTTGGCAAATTCAGGTCAGCCGAGACAGAGCTATCATCTGACTGTGCCATTCAAGTTAAACTGTTTGTGGAAATGAGAAGAAAGGTGAAATAAGAAAGAAATGCTGACTCTTCTCTTGCTCTTGGAATATAAATTTTCTTTCTGTCAATTAGTTTCCTTCTCTCATTTTTTTCTTTCTTTCTTTGGTCTTCTTTTTTTTCCAAAGCAGCATCCTTTCCCCACCTCTTTGTGAACAAACTCTGCTTTCTTCCTGCCTCCTTAGGGCCACTTGTATACTGGGTCATTGTTTTACCTTAGTTCATGGTCAAGGTATTGGAAATAATTACTTAGATTTGAGTCCTAAATTGGGGAAATGGGAGGGACTGACTTTTATTTAATGCCTCGCTGTGCTATTCAAGTTGAGCTCTATGTGGCAAAGAGATCAAAGGATAAATGGTAAATATGCGGAAAATGACTTCTCTTTCTACCCAGAAGTTCTTTTATCAAATAGTTCCCTCCTTGGACTTCTCTCACCCTTTTATTCTTATTTTTTACAACATCATCTATATCTTTCTCCTTGGGAAGAAACCTCTGTAACAGTTCTGACTTCTCAGGGACCCTTGTTTTCTTGGCCATCCCTCTGCACCTCAATCCATAGGCAAGGTTTTAAGAACAATTCAGTGTGTTTGAGATGTGATTTGGAAAGTTGTATGGGTAACTGGTTTTTATTTAATTCCTACCTCTGATCCATTGTCTGTGTGACCTTGGACAGTAGCTTTCCATCTCTTAACACTGGTTTCCTCATTTGAAGCATACTTTCATGAATTACACTCCTCAGAGCGGTTGTGAGTGTCAATGGTGCCTCGATCATGCAAGGGGCTCAATCATGGTTAAATTACAGGAAAGGTTAAGGCATGAGTGGTTGGGACATGAAAGGATCCTGTCACAGAATTCCAAAGTCAAGTTGGACAACTGAGGCACTGTAATTTGCTCCTAATACTGAGAAATGCTGCATATAGGATTGTCGAAATGTGCAAATATCAAAGTAATGATCAGAAAAGTTCTCTTAGTGGAGACGAATCCACAGCAAAAAACAGAGACCAAAGCTGAGTTGCAACAGGTGCCTGTGAACTTTAAGATCATTGGGGTGGAAGTTTTTGTTTCTGTGTGGACACAGGGAGCCTAGGGTCTGCACAGATAGGGAACAGGTCAGGGCTCCAAGGAGATTATAGTCCTTTATCAGCCATACCCATGGATGGAGTGGAACAAAAACAACATAGGAAGTTCCCTCAAGGGAGTGTCCAAACAGTCCTATTATGGGGTTGGTATATTACAAAAAAAAGAACCACTAAACATCCGGGATTTTTTTTTTTACAAAGCATTTATTAACTGGATTCTTTATGGGGGAAGGGATTGTAGTATGTTCTCAAGATGGACAAGAAGACATGAGCTGTTATCCTCAGTGTTTTAATCAACAGAAAAAAAACTAGAGAAAAGTATCTCAGGGCACAACTGTCCCTTGGCACATATATAATGTATTGGTTCCTGAGCAAGTCACATCTGCCAACATCCATCCATACACAATTCCTGCAGTCAACCCTGCAGGATCCACATATAGGAAAAGTTGTGCCTTACTATATGTGAGATTTGCATCCAGTGAATGCCATATCTTCATCCTTGTATCATTGAAAAAAAAGCTGCACATATAATAGAAGCTGAGTGGTTCAACCCTGTATTGTTGAAAGGCCAACCGATCGTATGTTGTATTTATTTGGAAATAACTAAAAAGGGTTATAATCTGGATTGCATGGAATGGCAAGCCACCGATGTGTATTTGTGGGTAGGGCAAGGGGAAAATCTAATTAGCAGAAAGGAAGAGTTTCACATAATCTCCTTAGAAAGAGTTTGGGAGAGCGGAAACAAGATGGAGATGTCATAGGTGAACTTGTGAGATTCTCTGAACGTGAGTTCCCAAAAAGACTCTTACTTTTCTTCCCCCATCCCCCAGCCCACCACCAGCTGTGCTGGTCCAAGGCCTGGGGACCTTTGGTCCCATGCAGGGCTGGATATTGCGGCCCCCTGCTGCTGCTGTTCCACCACGTGTGTGGGAGTCTCAGGTCTCAGCTAGCTGCCAGGCTACATTGTCTCTTGCACGACACCCAGCACCAAGCCACCAGTCACTCAGTGAGGCCCTGGGCACCCATCTCTCAGAGACACCGGTCCCATTCCTGGCTGAAGTACCCTGTGGGGGGCCCAGGGCCACTCTCACTGCTCACTGCCTGCCCATTAGAGCTTTGGAGCTCTGAGCCCACCCTGGCTGAGGCACTCAGTGCATGACCACAAGCTTGGGGACACAGACAAGTGGAGAGAAAGGGCTCTACAAAAGAGAATCTTCCTCCGCCTTTCTCCAGGCAGAGATTTCCATTACCCTGCCCACCTATCAACAAACTCCACCTCAGTTCCTAAGGGAACCTTACTAAACGAAAGACAAAGTCCTACCCCTAAGTTGAATCAGAGAAAGCAACTCCCAGGCAGCCAACCCAAGCTGTGAGTAAATCCAGCTGCCTGCAACAAAAAACAAAGGGGAGAGGCCGGAGATCAGAGCTGAAATGATTTTAGTCTGATCTCTTATTGTGACTTATGATTTTATCATTTTGACTGTTTATTTTGATCACGTTCATTGCTTGCCTTCTGACTTACACTCTTTCATGATTATTTGGTCTGTCTCTGTGTAGCTATCAGTATTCTTTAGGGAATTTTTCTTACGTGCCTTTTTGCACTTCTTTCCGGCCTTGTGTCTCTTTCTCACCTGATAGTTGGTATGTATATCTGTTTTCCCTCTCGCTCTTCTCACTCTCTAACTTCCTATTGACCACCCCTTCCTCCATTATTTTCCTCTTTTATACCCCCATTTTAATCTAGGAACCAAGACTACATACTTCTAAACGGACAGATTGTAAGGCAGAGGAAAATAGGTTCCAGTGTGCTCATACACCTCTTTGTGGATGGTAGAATCAGCATATACATTCTGAACCACAGCTTCCCTCTCAATTAAACCTCAAAACTGCAAAAAGTACAGATTGCAGCCTACACTCCAACTTCAAAAGTGAACAAAGCCAGAAGACACTCATAAAAAAGAACAGGATATTGCAGAAGAGAAATAAAAGCAACCCCACCTTCACTCCAAAACAGAATTAAAGAAGGGGAGGGAAAGGGAGAGAGAGAGAGAGAAAAATCTACACAAATAAAGAAAAACCAGTAGAAGAGTATGGGTCTCTCCCAGACCCCTGAGAGGGCAGACACTGAGAAAACTGAATTCGGAATGCAAAACTGAAGAGCCCCCAGAATGAAGGCTCTCAAACTACGAACCTAGATATCAAGACATTAGTGGAGAGATTAAAAGGAATTGAGAAGACACAAGAAGAAACTAGGAAGGAGCTGATATCTGAGATAACAGTAATAAAGAATAAAGTGAATGAAATAAATAACAAACTGGTAAGCATGGAAAGCAGAATACCCAAGCAGAAGAAAGAATCTCAGAGCTTGAGGACCAAAATATAGAAGTAACCCAAACTCTTAAAAACACAAAAAACAAGATAAAAAAGACAGAGCAAAACCTTCAAGAGATGAGCAATAATTTCAAGAGACCAAACATAAGAGTAATTGGCATTCCTGAGGAAGAAAGAGAGACAGAGACAACACTGGAACAAACTTTCCATGAGATCATTCAAGGAAACTTCCCTTATCTAATCAGTGATGCAAAAATTCAAACACAAGAGATTCAGAGAACTCCTGCAAGAAAACAAATGAGAAGACCAACTCCTAGACACATAATAATTTACCTAAACAAAGTAGGCATAAAAGAAAAAATCCTAAAGGCAGCAAGAGAAAAAGGCCAGATCACCTACAATGGAAGACCAACCAGAATAGCAGCAGATTTACGTACAGAAATCCTGCAGGCTAGGAAAGCATGGAGCCCTATCTTCAAAGTACTAAAAGATAAACAATTTCAACCAAAAATTACCTACTTGGCCAAGCTAAACTTCACAAGTGAGGGAGAATTAAAATCTTTCCCAGATATCCAATCCCTAAGAACTTATGCTGCCACCAAACCACCTCTACATGAAACACTTAAGAAAGTACTAAACACAGAAGAAAAGGAAAAAAGAACAACCTTCTTCACAAGAGTACGGGGAAAAGAATAAAATATACATGAACCAACCCCAAAACCAAAAGAAAGACCAAAAAAAAAAAAAGAAAACAAGTGGAAGAACAACAACTCTATAAGAACTCTATGATAGGGACAAACTCTCACATTTCGATAATTAGCCTGAATGTGAATGAACTAAACACACCACTGAAAAGACATAGAATGACAAAATGGATAAAATATCACCAGGTAACAATATACTGCCTTCAAGAGACACATCTCACTAGAAAGGACATGCACAGACTCAAAGTAAGAGGATGGGAAACAAATTTTCAGGTGAATGGAGCACAAAAGAAAGGAGGAGTCGTGATCCTAATTTCAGACAAAATACCATTTAAGCAATCAAAAATTTAAAAAGATACAGAGAGCCAATACGTAATAATAAAAGGTTCACTCCATCGACAAGAAATATCTATCCTAAACATATATGCACCCAACATAGGTGCACCAACTTTTATAAAGCAACTTCTAGGAAAACTAAGAAAGATTTTGACTCTAACACCACCATAACTGGGGACTTTAATACCCCACTCACAACCGTAGACAGATCATCAGGACAAAAAATCAGCAAGGAGATCCGGAACCTCAATGTGACTCTGGACCAAATGGACTTAATTGATACCTACAGAACACTCCATCCAAAGATCACAGAATATAAATTCTACTCATCATGACATGGAACGTATTCTAAGATCGACCACATAATTTACCATAAATCAAGCATAACCAAATTTGAAAAGACAGAAATTCTACCACACACCTTCTTGGACCACAGTGAACTAAAAATAAACATTGACAACAAGGAAGTCTCCCCCAAACCCACAAAGACATGGACACTAAACAGCATATGCTAAACAATGCCTAGGTCAATGATGAAATCAATACAGGGATAAAAATATACCTAGAAACAAATGAAAATGAAGAAACATCTTACCAAAATCTCTGGGATGCCTTAAAACCAGTAGTAAGAGGGGAATTTATATCCCTACAAACACACATGAAGAAAATGGAAGGAACACAAATTAACAGCCTAACAAGCCACCTAAGGAAGTTGGAAAAGCAAGACCACAAAAATCCTAATTTCAGCAGAAGAATCCAGATCACTAAAATAAAAGTTCAAAACCAGGACACAGAAGACAAAAAGATAATACAAAAAATCAATGTAACAAAAAGCTGGTTCTTCGAAAGGATAAACAAGATTGATGGTCACCTAGCTAGACTGACCAAGAAAAAACGAGAAAAAACCCAAATAAGCAAAATCAGAAATACCAAAGATGAAGTCACATCTGACCCTGAAGAAATACAAAAGATCATTAGAGACTACTACATACACTTGAATGGAAACAAACTTGAAAACCTTAAGGAAATGGAGGACTTTCTGACATCACACAACTTACCTAGGTTGCAACCAGAAGAAATTGAGACCCTAAATAGACCAATAACAATCAAGGAAATCAACTACGTAATAAGAAAACTACCTACAAAAAAAAAGCCCTGGTCCAGATGGCTTTCCAGCAGAATTCTACAAGACATTTAAGGAGGAGCTGATATCAATCCTACTGAAGGTATTCCAGGCGATTGAAAAAGATGGAACTTTCCCCAGATCATTGTACAGAGCCAACATCACATTGATACCCAAGCCAGGTAAAGATCCAACAAAGAAAGATAACTACAGGCCAATATCTTTGATGAACATAGATGCTAAAATTCTCAACAACATCCTAGCAAACCGGTTTCAACTACACAACTCAAAATTCATCCATCATGACCAAGTAGGCTTCATTCCTGGGATGCAAGGTTGGCTCAACATTCATAAATCCATAAAGGTAATTAAATACATCAACAGATGGCAAAACAAAAATCACATGATGATATCATTAGATGCAGAAAAAGCTTTTGATAAAATCCAGCACCCCTTCTTGATAAAAACCCTCGAACATCTAGGCATATGGGGAACATACCTCAAAATAGTAAAAGCCATCTATGAGAAAGCCACAGCCAGCATACTCCTAAATGGACAAAAATTGGAACCATTTCCCCTGAAAACTGGAACAAAACAAGGATGCCCACTCTCACCCCTCCTGTTCAACATAGTATTGGAAGTCCTGGCTCGAGCAACCAGAGAAAAGAAGGCAATCAGGAGTATCCAAATAGGAAAAGAGGAAGTCAAATTATCTCTCTTTGCAGGCGATATGATTATGTATCTTGAAAACCCAAGAGAATCTGTCAAAAAACTCCTTACAGTGATAAAGGACTTTGGCAAAGTCTCAGGATACAAAATAAATGTGCAAAGGACAATGGCATTTCTTTACACCAATAATAAGCAAACAGAAACCCAAATAAGAAACCCAATTCCATTCACAGTAGCCACAAAAAAAAAAAAAAAATGAAATACCTTGGCATCTTTCTAACCAGAGACATGAAAGACCTTTACAATGAAAACTATAAAACACTGCTCAAAGAAATCAAAGATGACACAACAAGTGGAAAAATATCCTATGATCATGGATTGGAAGAATCAACATTGTGAAGATGTCCATCTTACCTAAGGCAATCTACAAATTCAATGCAATACCCATCAAATTACCAGTAACATTCTTCTTAGACCTAGAAAAACAACACAGGAATTCATATGGCATCACAAACAACCAAGTATAGCCAGAACAATCCTCAGCAAAAAAAACAAAGCAGGTGGTAGCACATTACCAGACTTCAAACTATAAAGCTACAGTCATCAAAACAGCTTGATATTGGTATAGGAATAGGCATATAGATCAATGGAATAGAACTGAGATTCCAGAAGCAAAACCTCAATTTCTCTAGCAACTCATCTTCGACAAAGCCTCCACCACCTACCACTGGGGAGAGGAGAACCTATGCAGTAAATGTGGCTGGGAAAACTGGCTGACCACATGCAGAAGATTGAAACAAGACCCCTATATATCCCCATGCACAAAAGTTAACTCCAAATGGACCAGAGACCTAAATGCAAAGCCTCAAGTCATGAGAACCTTAGAAAATGAAGGATATACCCTCATGGAAATCGGAACTGGCATCCAATTCCTGAACAAAACCCGAAACCCACAGGTCATAAGAGAGAAGATAGACAAGTGGGACCTTATTAAACTGACAAGCTTCTGTAAAGCCAAAGAAACCATCAAGAGAGCAGGGAGACAGCCTACCGACTGGGAAAACGTATTTGCCAACACCAGGTCAGACAAAGGCTTAACATCTTGGATCTACAAGGAACTCAAATGTGCTGAAAAGAAAAAACACAAACAACCCCAATATAAAATGGGCAAAAGATATGAAGAGACACTTCACAAAGGAAGACATCCGAGCAGCCACCTGACACATGAAGAAATGTTCAGCCTCACTAATCATCAGGGAGATGCGAATCAAAACTACATTGAGATACCACCTACCTCCATCCAGAATGGCAATTATCAACAACTCAAAAAATAACAGCTGCTGGAGAGGGTGTGGCAAAAAGGGAACACTTCTCCACTGTTGGTGTGAGTGTAAACTAGTGCAACCTCTGTGGAAAGCAGTGTGGCAATTTCTAAAAGCTCTAAATATCAACCTCCCATATGACCCTGCAATCCCCCTACTGGGAATATATCCTGAAGAACTCAAATCACTCTATAAAAAAGATACCTGCACACGTGTGTTTATCACAGCATTGTTCACAATAGCAAGAACCTGGAAGCAACCATGCTGCCCATCAAAAGAGGACTGGATTTTTAAAATGTGGTACATATACACGATGGAATACTAAGCAGCCATAAAAATAACAAAATCATGAATTTTGCAGCAACCTGGATGGAACTGGAGTCTATAATACTGAGTGATCTCTCACAGAAACAAAGATCTGAGTATCACATGTTCTCACTCATATAATGGACCTTGAACATTCAATGTAATAGTATAAGAAAATGACTGACAGTAGTGGGAAACTATGGCGGGGTGGGAGATGGGATCTGTCTGGGGACGGGGAATCACTTCTTATCAACAGGGTGCCTGAATGAAACATAATTGTATACCTAACCTTTAACTGTACCCCACAACATCATAATAAAAAATATTGATTAAAAAAAGAGAGTTTGGATTTCCAACAAAATGATGACAGAACAGGTTAGATTGTGAGAGTCTCTTCCACAGAAACAAGTGTCCATAAAAACTCTCTGTGTCAGCGGGTATGTGCCAGTGCATGAGTGAAAGTCTATCTGATGGGGAGACTTGGGTTCATGCACCTGGGGCTTTTCTCCAGAGTTGATTGCAAACCCCTCACCACCCTGAGATTGAAGCCCCCAGCATGCATCATCTAATATTCTTGAGGTTCTCCCGAGAAAAGCCAGTGGATTCTCCCGAGAAAAGCCAGAAAAGCAGCTGATTCCCATCACCTGGAGCCAGGTCCACACCATCACCTGTGACAACAAAGTGGCTGGAGCCTGGGATTTGTGGAAAGAGCAGTCAGAGAGAGCTGAAGAAGAGCCCCACTACCAGTGAGGAAACGCCAGTCAGAGTAATTTTCTCTTTTCTGGGACCAGGCAGACACCTGCATTTTCCCACCCAGGTCCACTCAGTCGTCAACCTGGGACCTAGAGGTTATCTCCTCACCAAAGTAGGAAAGACAGATGTCCCTCCCCCATGCTGGAATAGGCAGAGACATATCAGATCTAAATGGGAGACTTGATAACAGCAGCAGCAAGCTGGGTGAGTCCATATCTGGTTCACCCTCCTCCCACAGTAGTCCCTGGGACATTTGACCCATGCTGAGAGCAAGGAGAGGTAATGGAGACCAGAGCTGAAAGGAAGTTGGAGTTACAGGAACAACCTCAGAGTGAGTTGTTTTTGTTTTTTCTCTTCTCTTACTTTCTGTTTTTGATTACATTTTTGAACTTGCTTTGTTTCTGTTATTATAATGCTGTTTTCTTAGACTTCCTATTTGTGTGTGGGCATTTTTGAGAGGGAGAACATCAATTGGAGTCTTTTTGTCAGTTTGTGTGTTGGTGTGATAGTCTGTAGGTTTTTGGTTTTTTCTTTTGTTAATCTTGTCTGTCTTTACTTGTTTCACTATTAATTTATTAGTTGGTATGCCTCTCTGTTTTCCCTCTTCTTCTTATTCTCAACCTTCCTTTTGTCTTTCTCCTTCCTTTTTTCATTATTTTCCTTTTTCTTACATCATTTAGTATTCAGGGGAAAAAACATACCCCTGCTGCAAGGACAGATTTTAAGATGGTTGGAATTCAGTTCCAAGGGACCCATGCACCTTTCAGTGGATACTGGGTTCTTTAGATAGTTTCTAAATCATAGTTCCTTCCTCAATTAAGTCTCAAAACTGCAAAAAGTACAGCCCCCACCCACAGTCCAGCTTCAGAATTGAACAAAGTCAAAGAATCTGAATAAGGAAGAATAACAGAGCAAGCAGAAGTAAAAGCTACCCCCCATAACTGAACAGCAGAATTAACGAAGAAGTTAAAAAAAGATAAAAATATGGAACTAAGCCAAACTCTCAAAAACATGGAAAAGAAGCTTTAAACAACAGAACAAAACTTCCAAGAGATGAGCAATTATTTCAAGAAGCCAAACCTATGATTCATTAATCTCCTTATGGGAGATAGAGAGACAGAGACCACCCTGGAAAAAACATTCCATGAAATTAGTCAAGAAAACTTCCCTCCTCTCATCAGTGACATGACCACTCAAACACAAGAGATTCAGAGACCTCCTGCCAGACAACAAATGAGAACAACTCCTAAACACATAGTAATTCACCTACACAAATAGGTATAAAAACAAAATCCTAGTGGCACCAAGAGAAAGAGGTCAGACTAGCTACCCAGGAAGACCAGTTAGAATAGCAGCAGATTTATCTATAGAAACACCTCAGGCTAAGAGAGCTTGAAGTCCAATATTCAAAGTTCTCAAAGATAATCAATTTCAAACAAGAATTAACTACCCAGCTAAGCTAAGCTTCATCAGTGATGGAGAATTAAAATCCTTCCTAGACATTTAATCCTCAAGAGTTTACACTGCCTCCAGATAAGCTCTATAAGAAACACTTAAGAAAGTATTAAACAGAGAAGAAAATAAAAAAGAACAAACCCTTCCCAAGAATGCAGGAAAAAGATTGAAAACACACACGAGGACTTCCGGCAAGATGACAACAAGGCAACCTGGTCTATGAAACCCCGAGCAAAGGAGAACACAGAGGGTCTCTGACTGTCTCCCAGGGGGCTGCGGACCCCAACGTCGGCAGCCTGCTCTTCACATGGAGCTCACCGTCACCACCGCTGGGGCATGGCAGCAGTCTGGACAGCTACTGCAGCCACAGACACAGCAGCCGCGGGTGCTGCTGCAGCCTCCATGACGGCCATAACACATTGCGCCACCCTTGCCTGAGGCGATCCTCGACTTCAGTCCTTGAAGTCCCTGTAGGCAAGATCTGCTCGGATTGCTGCCACCTCTGCTGTCACCGTGACATCCTGCCAGCCATGGGTCTCGTCCGTGTGCCCTGAGACAGGCTTCCATCTCTGGCCTCTGCCCGACCCCTGTCTGGCTCCAACCCTTCTGGTGCGAGCAGCTGAGATAGGACCACCTGCTGGCGATTCAAGGTAACAACACCTAAACGGGAGAAACAAGCTCGAAAAACAGAAACAACCCAGATTTGAGTGGTGAATGGAGGGTGATCTGAACTGTCCTTCACAGCAGGCCAGGGGTAACTGACCCTAACTGTGAACTAATTTACCAGCTTGAAAAGACAGCTAGAAATCACAGCTGAAAGGACATTGGACTTAAACAAAAAGTCTCAGAGTGTGCTCGATTGGTTCTGTTAGTTTAATTACTTAATTCTATTCCTACTGCTTTGTTACTTTTTTTCTTTCTTTTCCTCTTCCTTTTCTTCAATTTTCTCCTCTCTGTAAACCATATCTTTGTATAGAGGAATAGCACACCAATAAGGTGGTTGGTTAGCTTGTATGTTAGCATCATTATATGTTTTATTTTTTTGTTTGTATGGGAGTTGGTTAGTCTATAGCCATGGTCTATTGTTTTATCTGTTGCAGTTTAGGTCTCTCTCTCCATTTGTTGGTACACTCATCTTTTTTGCCCCTTATGCCTCTCTCTCCTCACCCCCTTCTTCCCCCCAATGTCTGATCCAGTCTCTTCCCTCTGCTAACCACATTTTACCTCAGGGAGTAAATCTACAGCCCCACTGCATGGACAAATTCCAAGGCAGTGGGAACTGGGTTTCAGATTATCCATTCACCTGTTGGTGAATACCAGGACCTGCAGATAGATTTTGAATCACAGCTCCCCACTTAAGTACATCTCAAAACTGCCAAAAGGACCACCCCCAACCTACAGTGCAACCCCAGAATTGAACAAAGTAAGAAAGCATACATAAAGAATAGGAGATTGAATAAACAGAAGTAAAAGCAATTCCTCTACCCCTGAATAACATAATTAAAGAAGACAGTGATGTGGAGGGAAGAAAAAATAGAGAGGGGGAAAATGCGCAAATGAAGAAAAACCAAACGAAGAATATAGACCCCAGGGAGATCAGACACTGAGAAAACAGATTCTGGAACACAAACAAAGAAAAGGCCCCAGAATGAATGGTCACATGCAGCAAACCCAGACATCAAGACATTAATAGAGAGACTTTTAAAAATTGAGGAGAGACAAGAGGAAAATAGGAAGGAGCTGATGTCAGATATAACAGCAGTAAAGAATACTGTGATGGAAATAAATAACAAATTGATAAGCATGGAAAGCAGAATTAGCCAAACAGAAGAAAGAATCTCAGAGCTCGAAGATCAAAACACAGAACTAATCCAAACCATCAAAAGCATAGAAAATAAGCTCAAAAAGACAGAACAAAACCTTCAAGAGATGAATGACCACTTCAAGAGACCGAACCTAGGAGTCATTGACCTAGGTTCATTGAATCTAGGAGTCATTGAGGCAGAGAGAGAGAAACAGAGACCACACTGGAACAAACATTTCATGAAATCATTTAAGAAAACTTCCCTCATTTCATCAGTGATGCAAAAATTCAAACACAAGAGATTCAGAGAACCCCTGCAAGAAAACAAATGAGAAGACCAACTCCCAGACATATAATAATTCGCCTAAACAAAGTAGGTATAAAAGAAAAAATCCTAAAGACTGCAAGAGAAAAAGGTCAGACTACGTACCAGGGAAGACCAATTAAAATAGCAACAGATTTATCTACAGAAACCTTCCAGGCTAGGAGAGCTGGAGCCCTATCTTCAATGTTCTAAAAGATAAACAATTTCAACCAAGAATAACCTACCCAGCTAAGCTAAACTTCATCAGTGAGGGAGAATTGAAATCTTTCCCTGATATCCAATCCCTAAGAACCTATGCTGCCACCAGTCCACCTCTACAAGAAACACTTAAGAAAGTACTGAACACAGAAGAAAAGGAGAAAAGAACAACAATGTTCTTCACAAAAGTACAGGCAAAAGATTAAAAACACACATGATGCAACCCTAAGACTAAAAGAAAGACAACACACAAATAGGAAGAACAACAACGCTGTAAGAACATTATGATAGGGATCAACTCTCACATTTCAATAATTAGTTTGAAAGTGAATGGACTAAATGCACCAGTGAAAAGACACAGAATGGCAAAATGGATAAAATATTACCAAGCAACAATCTATTGTCTTCAAGAGACTCACCTCACTAGAAAGGACACTCACAGATCCAAAGTAAGAGGATGGTAAACAAATTTTCAGGGAAATGGAAAAAAAAAGAAAGGAGGAGTTGTGATCTTAATATCAGAAAAAATACCCTCTAAGCTTCCAAAAATTAAAACGGATACAGAAGGCCACTACATAATGATAAAAGGTTCAATCCATCAACAAGAAATATCCATCTTAAACATATATGCACTGAATATAGGAGCACCAGCTTGCATAAAGCAGCTCCTAGGTAAACTAAAAAAAGATATTGACTCAAATACCATCATAGCTGGGGATTTTAATGCCACACTCACAGCCCTAGACAGATCATCAGGACAAAAAACCAGCAACGAGACCCGAAACCTCAATGTGCCTCTTGATCAAATGGACTTAACTGATACATACAGAACCCTCCATCTGAAGACCAGAGAATACACATTCTACTCATAACTGCATGGCATGTACTCTAAGATCGACCACATACTTGGCCATAAATCAAGCATAAGCAAATTTAAAAGGACTGAAATTGTACCATGCACCTTCTCGGACCACAGTGCAATGAAAATAATCATTAACCCCAACAAGGTCCCCCCAAAACCCACAAAGACATGGACACTAAACAGCATGATGCTAAACAACTCCTGGGTCAATGATGAGATCAAAACAGAGATTAAAAGATACCTGGAAACAAATGAAAATGAAGAAACATCTTACCAAAATCTCTGGGATGCCATGAAAGCTGTAGTAAGAGGGAAATTTATATCCCTACAAATGCACATGAAGAAAATGGAAGGATCACAAATTAACAGCCTAAGAAGCCACATAAAAAAGCTGGAAAAGCACGACAACAAAAACCCTAATTTCAGCAGAAGAATTCAGCTCACCAAAATAAAAGCCCAAATCCAGGACATAGAAGACAAAAAATAATACAAAAAATCAATGAAACAAAAAGCTGATTCTGCGAAAGGATAAACAAGATCGATGGTTTCCTAGCTAGATTGATCAAGAAAAAGAGAGAAAAAAACCCAAATAAACACCATCAGAAGCACAAAGACGAAGTCACATCTGATCCTGAAGAAATACAAAAGATTATTAAAGACTACTATGTACATTTGTATGGAAACAAACTTGAAAACCTTTCAGAAATGGAGGACTTTCTGTCATCACACAACCTGTCTAAGTTGAAACAAGAAGAAATTGAGACCCCAAATAGACCAATAAAAATCAAGGAAATTGACTACATAATATGAAACCTACCTACAAAAAAAAAGTCCTGGGCCAGATGGCTTTCCAGCAGAAAATTCTACAAGATATTTAAAGAGAAGCTTATACCAATCTTACTGAAGGTATCTAAGCAATTGAGAAAGACGGAACTCTCCCCAAATCATTTTACAAAGCTAACATCACATTGATACCCAAGCCAGGTAAAGACCCACCAAAGAAAGAGAACTACAGGCCAATATCTTTGATGAACATAGATGCTAAATTTCTCAACAACATCCTAGCGAAGGGGATTCAACAACACATCTCAAAAATCATCCATCATGACCAAGTAGGCTTCATCCCTGTGTTGCAAGCCTGGTTCAACATCCGTAAAACCATAAAAGGAATTAAATACATCAACAGATGTCAAAACAAAAACCACATGATTATATCATTAGATGCAGAAAAAGCTTTTGATAAAATCCAGGACCCCTTCTTAATAAAAACCCTCGAACAACTAGGTATACAGGGAACATACCTCAAAATAGTAAAAGGCATCTACGAGAAACCCACAACCAGCATACTCCTAAATGGATAAAAATTGGAACCATTTCCCCTGAAAACTGGAATAAGACAAGGATGCCCACTATCACCCCTCCAGTTCAATATAGTATTGGAAGTCCTAGCTAGAGCAATTAGAGAAGAGAAGGTAATCAGGGATATTCAAATAGGAAAAGAGGAAGTCAAGCTATCTCTCTTTGCAGATGACATGATCATGTACCTTGAAAACCCAAGAGAATCTGTCAAAAATCTCCTTACACTGATAAAGGACTTTGGCAAAGTCTTGGGATATAAAATAAATGTGCAAAAGACAATCGCATTTCTTTACCCCAATTATAAACAAACAGAAACCCAAATAAAAAGCACAATTCCATTCACAATAGCCACACAAAAAGTGAAATACCTTGGCATCTTCCTAACCAGACACGTGAAAGACCTTTACAGTAAAAACTACAAACACTCCTCAAAGAAATCAAAGATGACACAAAGAAGTGGAAAAATATCCCATGCTCATGGATTGGAAGAATCAACATTGTGAAGACGTCCATCTTACCTAAGGCAATCTACAGATCAAATGAAATACCCATCAAATTACCAGCAACATTCTTCTCAGACCTAGAAAAAACCAACACAGGAATTCATATGGAAACACAAATGAGCAAGAATAGCCAGAACAATCCTGAGCAAAAAAAAGCAAAGCAGGTGATATCACATTACCAGACTTTAAACTTTACTATAAAGCTACGATCATCAAAACAGCTTGGTATTGGGACAGGAACAGGCATATAGACCAATGGAATAGAATTGAGATTCCAGAAGAAAACCTCAATTTCTCAACCAACTCATCTTTGACAAAGCCTCCACCACCTACCACTGGGGAGAGGAGAACCTATTCAGTAAATGGTGCTGGGAAAACTGGCTGACCACATGCAGAAGATTGAAACAGGACCACTATCTATCCCCCTACACAAAAATTAACTCTAAATGGATCAGAGACCTAAATGTAAAACCTCATACCATAAGAACCTTAGAAATTGAAGGACATACCCTCATGGAAATCGGAACTGGCTCCAATTCCTGAACAAAACCAGAAACTCTCAGGCCATAAGAGATAAGATAGACAAGTGGGACCTCATTAAATTGAGAAGTTTCTGCAAAGCCAAAGAAACCATCAAGAGAGCAGGGAGACAGCCTTCAGACTGGGACAAAGTATTTGCCAACTCCAGATCTGACAAAGGCTTAACATCTTGGATCTACAAGGAACTCAAATGTGCTGAAAAGAAAAAAGCAAACAACCCCATTATAAAATGGGCAAAAGATATGAATAGATCCTTCTCAAAGTAAGACATCCGAGCAGCCAACAGACACATGAAAAAATGTTCAGCCTCACTAATCATCAGGGAGATGCAAATCAAAACCACACTGAGGTACCACTTAACTCCAGTCAGAATGGCAATTATCAATAGCTCAAAAAATAACAGTTGCTGGAGAGTGTGTGGCACAAAGGGAACACTTCTACACTGTTGGTGGGAGCGCAAACTACTACAACCTCTTTGGAAAACAGTATGGTGATTCCTAAAAGTTCTAAATATTGACCTCCCATATGACCCCACAATCCTTCTACTGGGAATATAATCTATAAAAAAGATACCTGCACACGTATGTTTATTGCAGCATTGTTCACAATAGCAAGAACCTGGAAGCAACGATGCTGCCCTTCAAAAGAGGACTGGATTTTTAAAAATGTGGTACATATGCATGATGGAATACTATGCAGCCATAAAAAAGAACAAAATCATGAATTTCACAGTAACCTGGATGGAACTAGAGTCTATAATATTGAGTGATCTCTCACAGAAACCATGATCTGAGTATCACATGTTCTCACTCATATAGTGGATCTTGAACATCCAATGTAATACTATAAGAAAATGACTGACAGTTGGGGGAAACTATGGGGGGGCAGGGGAAGGGATATAGGATTAATGGTAGTAAATATCTGTCTGGGAATGGTGAGACACCTCTTATCAATAAGGGTGCCTGAACAAACCATATTTTTATACGGAACCCTTAACTATACCCCACAACATTATAATAAAAAATATTGATTAAAAAAGAAAATAAAAAAGAAAACACACATGAATCAATCCAAAAATCACATAAAGACAACAAACAAATAAACAAGCAAACAGCAAAAACAACAACAAACTCTATAAGAACATCATGACAAGGATAAACTCTCACACCTCAATAATTAGCCTGAATGTCAATGGACTAAATGCAACACTGAAATGACATATATTGGCAAAATGGATAAAATATCATGAAGCAACATTATATTGTCTCTTAGAGACTAATCTCACCAGAAAAAACACTCACAGAACCAAAGTGAGAGAATAGGAAACAAAATTTCTGGTGAACAGAACACAAAATAAAGCAGAAGTCATGATATAAATATCAAACAAAATAGCCTTTAAGCTATCAAAAACTAAAGAAGATACGGAAAGTCGCTACATAATGATAATAGGTTCAATCCATCAACAGGAAATATCCATCCTACACATATATGCAGTCAACATAGGAGCACCAACTTTCATAAATCAGCGTCTAGTAAACTCTAAAAAGATATTGACTCTAACAGTGTCATAACTGGGGACATAAATATCCCACTCACAGCCCTAGAGAGATCATTAAGACAAAAAAATCAGCAGGAAGATCCAGAACCTCAATGCAATGCTTGAACAAATTGACTTAATTGATACCTACAAAACACTCCACTCAATAACCATGGAATATGCATTCAACTCCTCACCACATGGAAAATACTCTATGATCGACCACATCCTTGGTCATAAATCCAACATAAACACATTCCATGAGAATGAAATACTGCCGGGCACCTTCTCAGATCACTGTGGAATAGACATAAGTATCAATACCAAAAAAGTTTCCGCAAACCCAAAAAGACATGAACACTAAATAGCATGATGCTAAACAACTCCTGGGTCAACATGGAAAACAAAACAGAGATTAAAGGATACCTGGAAACAAAAGAAAATGAAGAAATATCTTACAAAAATCTCTGGGATTCCAGTAAAGCACTAATAAGAGGGGAATTCATATCTCTCTGAATACACACGAAGAACAAGGGACGATCACAAGTTAACAGTCTAACAAATCATCTAAGGAAGCTGGAACAGCAAAACCACAAAAAAACCTAACTTCAACAGAAGAATCCAGATCACCAAAATAAAAGCACAAATTCAGGACATAGAAGGCAAAAAGATAATACGAAAAAAATCAATGACACAAAAAACTGATTCTTTGAAAGCATATACAACAATAATGGATTCCTAGCTAGACTGATCAAGTAAAAGAGAAAAAGTCCAAGTAAACACAATCAGAAATGCAAAAGATCAAGTCACAACTTACCCTGAAGAAACACAAAGGATTATCAGAGACTACTATGTATATTTGTTTGGAAACAAACCTGAAAATCTAAAGGAAATGTAGGACTTTCTGACATCACACAACCTCCCCAGGTTGAAACAAGAAGAAATCGAGACCGTAAGTAGACAAATAACACTCCATGAAATTGACAATGTCAGAAGAAAACTACCTACAAAATAAAGCCCTGGACCAGATGACTTTGCTGCAGAATTCTACAAAATGTACAAAGAAGAACTGATATCAATCATATTGAAAGTATTCCAGGCACTTGGTAATGATGGAACTCTCCCAAAATTATTTTATGAAGCTAACATCACATTGATACCCAAGCCAAATAAAGATCCAACAAAGAAAGAGAACTGCAGGCCAATATCCTTGATGAACATAGATGCCAAAATTCTCAACAAGATCCTAGCAAACCGAATTCAAAACCACATCTCGCAAATCATCTACCATGATGAATTAGGCTTCAACCCAGGGATGCAGACGTGCTTCAACATTTGCAAGACCATAACATAATTAAATGCAGCAACAGATGTAAAAGCAAAAGCCACAAGATTATACAATTAGACATGGAAAATGCTTTTGATAAAATCTAGCAACACTTCTTGGAAAAAAACCCTTGAACATCTATTCATAGATGGAACATACCTAAAAATAGTAAGAGCCACCTATGAAAAACCTACAGCCAACATACTGCTTAAAAGACAGAAATTAGGACCAATTCCCCTAAAAATTGGACCAATACAAGGATGTCCACTCTCACCCCTTCTTTTCAATATAGTTTTGGAAGTCTTAGTTAGAGCAATCAGAGAAGAGAAGGAAATCAGGGGTATCCAAATAAGAAAAGAGGAAGTTAATTTATCCCTCTTTGCAGATGACATGATTCTTTACCACGAAAACCGAAGAGAATCTGTCAAAGACCCCCTTGCCCTGACAAAGGACTTTGACAAGGTCTCAGGGTATAAAATATGTGCAAAAGTCCATCACATTTATATACACAAACAATAAACAAACAGAAACCCAAATAAAAGGCACAATCCCATTCAAAATAGCCACAAAAAATAAAAAGAAATACCTTGGCATCTTCCTAATCAGAGACATGACCAGATCGTTACGCAGCTCAGAGAAATCAAAGATGACACAAACAAATAGAAAAATATTCCATGCTCATGGATTGGAAGAATCAACATTGTTAAAATGTCCATTCTACCCAAGGCATTATAGATTTAATGCAATACCCATTAAATTAATAGCATTCTTCTCAGACCTGGAAACAAAAATACAGGAATTCATATGGAAACATACAGTACCACGAATAATCAATATAACCCTCAGAAAAAGAAGTGTGGGGTATCACACTCCTAGACTTTAAACTTTATTATAAAGCTAAAATAATCAAAATAACCTGGTATTGGTACATGAACAGTTATATAGACCTATGGAATGGGATAGATATTCCAGAAGCAAATCCTTAATTTCTCAACCAACTCATCTTCGACAAGGCTCTACCACCAACCACTAAGGAGTCAAGAATTTATTCAGTAAGTGATGCTGGGAAAACTGGCTGACCACAAGCAGAAGATTAAAGCAATACCCCAACTATCATCGTATACAAATATCAACTCTAAATGGATCAAAGATCTAAATTTAAAATCTCAAACTATAAAAATCTTAGAAAGTGCAGGAGACACACTTATGTAAATTGGAACTGGCAACCAATTTCTGATCAAAATCCCAAGTACCTATACCATAAGATGAAGATAAGATTTACTGAATTCAGTAAATTTTCAAAATACAAAATCAACATACAAGAATCAGCAGTATTTCTATACTTCTATACATTAACAATGAACTATTTGAAAAATAAAGAAAACCATCCCATTTACAATATCTATTAAAATACTTAGTAATTAATCTAACCATGGAAGTGAAAGATCTCTATTCTAAAATCTATAACGCAATGATAAAAATGAATATAAACATATTCCAAGTTTATGAAATGGAAGAATTGATGTTACAATGTCTATAGCACCCAAAGGAATCTACAGATTTCATGCAATCTTTAGAAAACCACCCATGACATTCTACACAAAATAAACAAAGAATTCTGAAATTTGCATGGAGACATGAATGTTCCTGAATAAGCAAAGCAGCACTGAGCAAAAATTGCTGACCAGGATGTGGAGAAAAGTGAGCCCTCACACACTGTTGCTGTAAATGTAATTGAGTACAGCCACCATGAAATGTATAGCAGTTCCTCAAAAAATAAAGATAGAACTACCATACAATCTAGCATTCCCACTCCTGGGTTTGTGTCGAAAGGAAATGAAACCAGGGTGTCGACGGTTTCCTGCACTCCCACGTATATCACAGCACTATTCACAGTAACCAAGATTTGGAATCAGTCTACAAGTTCATCAATGGATTAGTGGACAAAGAAAATGTAATATAAATATAAATGTGTGTATGTGTGTGTGTGCACATACACAATGTAATACTATTCAGTCTCTAAAAGAAGGGAATCCTGTGCTTTGCAAACACATGAATAGACTCAGAGGACATTATGCTAATAAGCCAGGCACAGAATGAAAAATATCACATGTTCTTACTCATATGTGGATTGTAAATGTATAATGATATACACCAGAAGCTGGAATGTTTTAGGGGGAGAGTCGGGAAGATGTTGATCAAAAATCACAAGATTTCCATTAGACAGGAGGCATAAGTGTGGCTCATGTTTTCTCCAACATGGAGATGATAGTTAACAACATATTGCAACTTTATAAATGCTATAGAGAGAAAGTAAAATATTCTTACCACAAAAATGATAACTATGTGAAGATGCCAGATTAACTCACTCCACAATATATGTGTTAAAGTTTTTTTGCTTTACACAATAAATACTGAAAATATCATTACCAGTTAAAAATTACGTTTTGAAAATGAGCAAAGGTTATGAAGAAATATTTTTCAAGAGAACACATACAGGTGGCTAATGTGGATGAAAAAAGTGATTAATATTATTAATCTTCCAAGAAAATTGAATTAAAGCCTTAATAAGGTATGATCTCTAACACTTGTTAGGATGCTATTTTTTTTTTAAAGAGTAAAGTGACAAGTGTTGGCAAGGACATGGAATAACTAGACCCCTTGCACACTGTTAGTGGGAATGTAAATCAGCACAGCGGTTACCAAAGGCAGCATGGAAGTTCCTCAGAATTAACTATGAGAACTACTATACGTTTCCACAGTTTCGCTTCTGGGTCTACATCCAGAGGAAATGAAATCAGTATGTGGAAGTGATGTCTGCACTCTCACTTTCACTAAAGCATTATACACAGTGTCTCCTCCAGTAGGCTCGTAGGCTCATAGCTATGAATAAAGAAAATGTAGTAAGCAGTGGATACACATGGGATACTATTCAGCCTTCTAGAAGAAGGAAATTCATTTTTCATTTGTGATAACAAGAATGAACTTAGAGGACATCATGCTAAGTAAAATAAAGAAGGCAAAGAGGGACAGACCATTCAATCTCATTTTTATATGGAATGTAAAACAGTTCAACTCATTGAAGTAGAAAGTAGCATGGTGGCTACCAGTAGTTAACGTGGGGTTTGGGTGGAATTGGAGCAATGTTGGTCAGAGAATACAAAATTTCAGTTAAAGAGAAGTAAGTTTAGAGGATCTTTTGCACAACAATGGTACTACAGTAAATAACAATGTATACATGAAGATTGGTAAGTGAGATTTTGTGTTCCTTTTACACACACACACACACACACACACACACACACACACACACAGAACTAGGTGAATTTAAAGATACCTTAATTAGCTTGATCTAGACATTCTGTGAGGCATGCTATATAAAGAATTCATGATTTGCACTCAAAATATATATTTTTTATTTGCCAAGTAAAATAAAAAGAACTTAGAAAAATAAAACTGAAACATATTATGTGAAAAAATAATAACTGCATATTTTAAAATATGCCATTTAAATTATAATAATTTCAGTTTTACTGGTGATGAGTTTTTATTTTTATTATGAGATATTTGTGTATTTGATCACAGGTGTTGCCTGTATCTTTTAAGAGGAGTCTCTTTAATTGGAATCTAAAAACTTGTTTTAAAAATAGAAAAAAAAGCTGAGCTCAGTGGCTCAGCCTGTAATCCCGTGCTTTGGGAGGCTGAGGTGAGTGGATTGCCTGAGCCCACGGGTTCGAGACCCACCTGGGCAACTTGGCGAGACCTCATCTCTACAATAAATCAAAAAATCAGCCGGGCGTGGTAGCGCATGCCTGCAATTCTGGCTACTCAGAAGGCTGAGGCGGAAGGATTGCCGGAGCCCAGCAGGTCGAGGCTGCAGTGACCAGGAGCGGCCACTGCACTCCAGTCTGGGCGACAGAGTGAGACTCCCAACTCAAAAAAAATAAACAACTAAAAATAAAAATAGAAAAAAAAGGTGGCTGGGCATGGTGGCTCACACCTAGAATCCTAGCACTTTGGAAGATTTATTGAGTCCAGGAATTTGAGACCAGCTTAGGCAACATAGCAAAAGAAAATTCCAAAATAATCTGGGCTTTTTGGTTTGTGCCTGTGATCCAGAGATTGAGGTGAAAGTGTCACCTGAGCCAAGGAGGTCGAAGAGGCAGTGAGTCATGATTTTGCTGCACTCCAGCCTGAACAACAAAGTGGCTCTGACTTTAATAATAATAAAAATTAATGATAATAATAGCAATAACAACAATGATCAGTGCAATCTTGATGTATTTTAATGTGATATACCACTAAAACTTATTTGTGAAAATCTGTTTAGAGAGTTATATCTGAGTTCATGTGACAGATTTTCCATGACTTTCCTATTTTATAGGTTCTTTGTCAAGCTTTGGTATTGATTTTTTCCATGACTGATATAATGTGTTTGAGTGTATTTCCTCTTTTTCTATTATCAGGGGACGTTTGTGTTTTTCCATGACTGATACAATGTGTTTGAGCGTATTTCCTCTTTTTCTATTATCGGGAGATGTTTGTGGTAGCTTGGGAATGTGTGTTGTTAATGTGTGTGTGTTCATAAGCAATCACCAATGAAGTTTCCTGAACTGGAGTTTACACCATAATTTATTTTTACAGTATATATATATAAAATTTTTATATAATTATATACAAATATATAAAATATATATTATATATGAAAATTCATATTTTCTCATTATTTTAGGTCCCTTCTTATTTTCTCATTATTTTAGGTGACTCTTTTGTCCATCTAATATGAATTTCTAATATATGGGCACAGATTTGCACAATGTTCTGATATTAGTTTTGAAAGTGTGTGTAGTGTCAGTAGTGCTGTCTCCTTTTTCATTCTCCCATGTACATGTGCCTGCTCTTTTTTTCCCCTCTCATTGTTGTAAGGATATACAATTGCGATTAATGTTTTCAAAAATAAACATTTTTGGCTTTATTGAATTTTCAATTTCTATTTTTTCTCATTATTAACTCCCCTTAATATTATTATTTTTTAACTGCACCTTCATTTGGAATAGTTTGTCATTCTTTACTATAAATTATTTACATAGTAGTTGAGGTTACTCTTTCCTTGATTTTTTTTCTTATCTAATTTACTAAGTCATAGTTTTTGTTTTCCAATTTCATAGTTTCATGTGCCATATTTACTTTGTCAATCAATTTTGTAAATGCTCTGAATTTTTAATTGATGTTTTTCATTTAACTTGCTGATTATTGAAAAGTTTGTTGCTGAATATCAGCTGTGTTTGACTGAAGAATCAGGTGACTCCCAAAGTTCCCAGAATCTCCTGGTGTTCTTTGTTATTGGTACTGCTTGGCAGAGTTCATAGGTAGTGTCTTGTAGGGGCAGCTTCTGTGTGTTTCAGAGTCCCTGAGACACCCTCCATGGAGCGTAGATTCTAGGTCCTCCCGGGTTAGTGGATGGCCAGAGTTGTATACACACTAGGTTCAAATGGAGTATCACCTTCCTGGGACAAATATGATTCAGCTGTCCTCTGTCTGAGATTCAAGGTATGCAGCTGGGCATAGGTCACCTCATGGGGGTCTTCAGATACAGCAGTCTGCAATGGTGGGATAGTTAGAAGGGCTGTATGTGGTTGGAGTGGAGGGAAGTCTGGGAACATGAAGAGGAAAAGACCCACCTGACTGTCCCTCTGCCAGTCCTCTTCTGCTTGTCTGTCCTTTGTGTCCAGGAATTTTCCTGACTGGACAAAAGAGGGAGAGGCCATTCCACACCTGAGTCTGGAGAGGTTCACCTGGGCATACATCACTCCCTGGAGATCTTCATCATGTGGGCTCTGGAGGAGAGAGACAATGAGAGAGACAATGCCAGGAGTGTCTCTTTGATTTCACTCAAACTCCTGCAGTCAATTTTCCACACTGCTGCCAGACTGAGTCTTAAAAATTGAAAACAGATTGTACCACTCCAATTCAACATTGTACTGGAAATGATCTCTGTTCGCTGATGATATATTTGTATACACAGAAAACCCTAAATCTCCTCCAAGAGATTTCTAGATCCAATAACCAACTTCAGTAACATTTCAGGATACAAAAGTAAAGCACAAAAATAAGTAGCATACACACACACCAATGATACTGAAGTTGAGAACCAAATTATGAGCTCAATCACATTTCAAATAGACACACACACACGCACAGGCACACACACCCAGGAATACACCTAGCCAAACTGGTAAAAGAACTCTACAAGGAGAATTAAAAACATTGATGTAAGGAATTGTAGACAACACAACCACATAGAAAACACTCCATACTCATGGATCCCAAAACTCGATATAGTTAAAATGACCATATTGCCAAAAGCAATCTACAAATTCAACACAATCCCTATCAAAATATCAACATCATTTTCATTGAACTAGAAAAAAAGCAATAATAAAGATATGGAACAAAAAAGGAGGCTCAGCACACAAAATAATCTTAAGATAAAAGAACAATTAAGAAAGCATCATGGTGTCTGAATTCAAATTATACTACAAAGCTACAGTAACTAAAACAGCAACGTACTGGTACAAACATAGATAGAAAATGGAATAGAATAGAGAACTCAGAAATAAAGTCACATACTTACAACCAACAAATCTTCAACAAAACGGTTTTTAAAATTAAGAAAGGATGACTTATTAAATAAATGGTGCTAGGAAATTTTGTTAGCCTTGAGGGAAAATGAAACTTGCTCACTGCTTCTCACCATACCCCAGAATAGCATAAATTAATTAAATACTTAAAGATCTGAAACTATAAAAATCCTACCAGAAAACCTTGAAAAAACTGTTCTAGATATTGGAGTAGAAAAAAATTTATAATGAAGAACCCAAAAGCAAATGCAACATAAACAAAAATAGACAAATTGGACTTAATTAAACTAAAAATCCTGTGCACAGCAATATAAATAATCAACAGAGTGAACAGAAACATATAGAAGGGAAAAAATTTGCAAATTCTGCTTCAAAGGGCTAATATCCAGAATGTACAAGGAATTCAGACAACTGAGCATTAAAAAAAAACATGCCACCCCGTCAAAAAGTGGGCATCAACATCAAGGGATACTTCTCAAAAGAAGACACACAAGCTGCCAACACATTCATGCAAAAAAGCTCAACATCACAAATAATCAGAGAAATGCAAATTAAAACCAAAATGGGGCATCATCTTACACCATTCAGAATGGCTATTATTCAATAAATGTCAAAGAACAACAGATGTTGGTAAAGGTGCAGCATCTGTGAGATGAAAAGGGAACACTCATACACTATTGTTGGGACTGTAAACTGCTTCACATCTGTAGAAAACAGTATGGAGATCTCTCAAAGAACTAAAAATTGAACCCTATAAATCTCAAAGAACTAAAAATTGAACTATCACTTAACCTATAAATCCCAGTATTAAATATCTTCTCAAAGGAAATTAAGGCACTATATTAAAAGATACCTGTACTTTTATGTTCATTGCAACATTATTCACAACAACAAAGTCATGGAACAAGCCTAAGGTCCATCATCAATTGACTGGATAAAGAAAATGTGATATATCATGGAATACTACACAGCTATAAAAAGAAAAATATTATGTTCTTTGCAATAACATGGATGGAGCTGGATATCATCATCCCAAGTGAACAAAATCAGAAACAGGAAACCAAATTTCCTATGTTCTCATGTATATGTGTGAGCTAAATAGTCATAGAGATGGAAATAACAGACACTGAGGACACTAAAAAGACAAAGGTAGGAAGTGGACATGGGGCTCAAAAATCCCCTATTGGGGACAGTTTTTACTATCTGGGGAATGGGTCACCCAAAGCCTAATCCTCACCTCAGCACAATATGCCATGTAACAACATTGCACTTATACCCCCTGAATCTAAAATAAAACATAATAATTTAAAAGGAAACGTTTAGCCCAGTAAAGGAAAAAAAAGTTCTCGGGGGAGATTTATTGGATGAATGAATGAGGGGAACCCAGGAGAGGTGGGTGGCTCATTTATTCCTGCATCCTTTGGAGAGCACTCTAACAACCAGAGGGTCAGACAGAGGACTAGGAGTCAGAAAGGGGAGAAGAAGAATCGGCCAAGAGGTCCCAGAAAACCAAGAGAGAAAGAGCCCAGTGGTTAGGAGGCAGCATTTGAGGAGGGAACCCGACAGGGAGATGACACTGAGAGTGGAGTGAGGGGGACGGAGAAGTGTCCCCACGTTAAATCTGCACCGGAAGGCTTCTGGTGCCCAGGCAGGGGCAGGGTCTCACCAGAATGTCCAGCTCTGCCTGGTTCTCAGGCCATGTGTCCTTCAGGGTAGCATCTGCAGGGGTAAGACAAGGGGCTCATGTCAGAGAAGAGTCCCTGGACTTCTCAGGCCTATAGGTCTCAGCTCTGGTTCAGATGGTGACACTGAGATCCTGGGGACAGCTGTGATGTCCCCAAGGTCCCAAGGTGTGAGGGTCAGAGCATTTCCCCTGGACCCCAGCTCCTTCCCCTGGAAACACTCATGCAGAGACATTCCTAATATTTCATGAGTTCGGAAAAATAAAGGAATACCTTAAATATTTACATGTGTGCTAGGACTAAGTGCTTTCTTTCTAGACTTTTCTCATTAGAAATTCCAGAGCAGTTTTTCTAGCTGATCTTTCCTGTCTGCCTGGTTTCCCTTTGGTGGCGCCCTAAGCCCACCCTCACTCAGCACACAGGTTCCACATTCTCTGCTCACCTGATGTCTTGTGTTTGCCCTGAAGACGGTGTCGGAGGAAGAGGAAGAGGAGGAGGAAGAGAAGCAGAACCAAGGCCACAGAGACCCCAATCAGAATCTCCAGGTACCTTTCCAAACCTAGGGCACCAGAGATCTCAGGAATAATGTCATTAAATTGAGCACCTACTGTGTGCAGGCACGTGCTGGGTCTCTCATGCATCACCTTCCACACTGAGAGCGATGCTGCAACATGGGATCACCACACACACAACACTTTACATAAGGAAACTGAAACTCTAGGGGTCCCACAGTCAGGAATCAGCAAAGTTGGGAAGTGAATCTGGGAGCCTTACTTTGAGCTCTTGGTGTCTTCACCAAAGCTGAGCATCTGAGTAATGGGAAATTGCCTGAAAACCCTATTCCAATGTCCTGATACTCCCTCCCCTGCACAAAGTCATCATCATCAATGCAGATGAGACAGGCCCCTGCAGAATTAAGTCCTAGGAGGCTTCCCTGGGGGGTTCCACTCTCAGGATATTACAGCCAGAGTCAGAACTGAAAGGAAATTGACTTTTTGGGCAGGCCTCTCACCTTTACACTTGAATAAACTGAGGCCCAGACAGGGAGGGGCTTGTCCAAATCACTATTTCCAGAGGAGCCTAAACTAGTGACATTATTTATACCCTTCCTCCCATGGATTCTGTCCCTCCCTCCCAGAGCCCTTTACTCACCTTTCTGGGGACCTGACTCTGTGGGTGTGAGGGTCTGATTCTCAGGACCTCCTGGGTCAAAACAGGGAGTTGGGGAGCTCTCCTTCTCCCCACTTCAGCCTGGTTGCTCCCCCAAAGGCTGAAATCCCAAACCCCTGTCTGCCTTGAGCCACCCCAGGCCTCACCAGCCAAGCCTCAGAACCCCTGGGAACATCTGCTTCTCTGCCATGTCTCTACCCAGTTCCTAACTCCCTGGACAGGAACTGAGCTGAGTGTTAGAACTAAGAGTTAGACCAACTGAGGGTCCGTAGAGACAGACCTGGGGGAATTGGAATCTCTCTGGACAGAGGCCCTAATACTCACCAGCTGTGGAGATGGGCCCTGTGGGTGGGGAGTTGGGGCCACCCAGGGATTCTAGAACAAGGGAAAGAAGGAGGTGAGGGATTGAACATTGCCCTAGAGATGCCATGTCTGCTCACTGTCGACATCTGTCCTCTGGCCTCCCCAGGTGCCTCCAACCATCCACCTGGTATATTCTGAACCCCAGGTGAGAAGAAGGGGTGAACATGCCTGAGAAGACCCATGTTGGTACCCTGTCGTACAGAGGTGAATATCCGTCTGGCTGACCCTCCCTCAGAGCCCCTTCCCTTAACCTCAGCCCAGAGCTCTTCTGTGATCAGGACACTGAGCTAGCCCTTTGAGCTCAGGGAGGACAGGGTCAGAGGGGCTCACCTGAGACAACCAGCTCCAGGGGAGCACTGGAGTTTGACAGCAGGTAGGAGGTGTGGTTTGAGCCATAACATCTGTAGGTACCCCCATGGTTTGAGGTCACAGGACTGAAGGAGAACTCTCCCTGGTACAGCTGAGCTTGGTACTTTGCTCTTAGATGCAGTGGAGGACTGACCGCCCCCACCTTGGACAGAAAAAAAATGTCCACTGGGCTCTCTAACTGGCACAGCAGGGTCACATTCTCTCCTGAGGCCACTGTGAGGCCTGGCTGCACCGAGAGGGAAGGTTTGTCAGGGAGGTATCCTAGAGAGAAGAGAATGGGTCAGGGACTATCCCACATTGTTTTGAACAGAGACCTCCCCAGGGCCTCTCTCTGAGGATCCTCACGGTCCGTCTTTGCGGTTTCTGAGTTTCTTTCCTCCCCCTTCTCCTGTCTCTCTCTGTCTTCCCTTCTTTGAGACCCCCACCCTTCTTCTCAGCTATCACTACCTGCGTATCCCTTGACAGGGACTGTGCAGAGTCTGGGTTCCCAATTGAAACTGCTTTACTCCTCACCTGAGACCAGGATGTCCAGGGGCTCACTTGGTTTTGACCACACATAGGGTGTTCTATTGTTATAGCCATAGCATCTGAATGTCCACTTGTGGCTGGGAGTTATGGGGCCCACAGGGAATAGGGCCTGGAACTGCCCAGTTGATTGTTGCAGTGAGTGTGGAGTCCAGGAGAGATTTTTTCCTTCTATATCGAGAACAAAACTGTCACATCTTCTCTGTAAGCTACACTGGAGAGTCACGTTCCCTCCTGAGTTCACAAGAGGACTTGGCAGGACTGAAAGGCTGGATTTGCTGTTGACTTCTAGGAAAGAAGTTGGAGCCATGTTAAATGGGGCTCATACATCTCACATGGTCTCCTAGGCCTGGGCTGTGGGGAGGGGGATATATTCCTGAGAGTACACCCCTTTCTGAGGGCGGAACCTGGGGCTGGGACCTCTGATTGTCTTCTCACCTATCACCACCAGCTCCAAAGGGTCACTCTGCTCTGACTTGTAAGGGTGGCTGTCATAGTAACAGCCATATCTTCCTGCATAGCCATCTGTCATGAATGAGATGTAGAACTTGCCCTTGTTCCCGGGCTCCTGTGTGCTCTCTATATCACTGGGCAATGTACTTCCCTCTTTTTTGAGATGGTATTTCTGGCTCTTCGGCGTCCCCTGGCACCAGATGGTTACAGAACTTCCCCAGGAGATCACAGACCCTGGCTCAGCCCAGAGACTGGGTTTTTGAAGGGTCCCTGGAAAGAAATTAGAGCTTGGTTCCCATGATATCCCCTCCCCTCAAGCTTTCAGTCCCAGGACCCTCCAGTTGTCCACATCACAGTCAGTCCAGAACTCCTGTTCTCCAGTCCCAGATATCCTGGAATGGCCTCTTGTCCTCAGTGTGGAGGAGAGAACTGGGACATCTGCAGACAGACTCACCTTCCCGCCCTTGGATCCTGGAGCCGAGATTCAGCCCTGGAAGAGAGTTCTCTGTGAGAGATTTGTCCTCTGAAGCTTGTGCAGGTCCTTTTCTTACCCAGAGTCTCCTGAAGCCCAGGGTCTCCTCATGGACCAGTGACTGGTTTGAGAGTGGGTTCCCTCTCAGACTAGGGTCTCCCCTCCCTGTTTTCAGATCTCACCGAGAAAAAGCAGGACTGTGAGGGTGGAGGTCATGGTGTCTTCTCTTCTGGTTTCTCACTGTACAGATGGGTGAGATTACAGCGTTTGGCAGGAGAGACAGAAACACAGCGTTTGGCCACTTGGGGCTGGGTTATTGCTGTCACAGGATTGACACATCAACAGCCTCTCAGAAAGGGGAACTTCTCTCCCTAGAAGGCTGATTCTTATTTCCATAACGTTGGACCTGGGGTGAGCACCAGTCTCTCTGGAGACATTTCACACTGAAATGTCATCTGTCCTCACCCTGGCAAATATCTGTCTGATCTGTCCTCATGTCACCAAAGGCCAGGACATAACAGTAAATAGACCTTATTACTTCCTGAATTGGCCAATTCTGGGTGAAGGTGACTGAGGGCTCCTCCTTCCCTCTCAGAGCCTGCCACGTGGTCTCTTTCACTCCTTCAGTCCGTCCATCAGCACATCCCTGTGGGGTCCTCATTATGGCCAGTAGTCTCCCCATGCCTGGAGATGCTTCAGAGAAGATGCAGGTTCACGCTGCATTTAAGACTCAGGTCAGCAGTGACATAGTTATCATCTGACTATGCAAGTTGAGTGGCATTGTGAAGAAGGCAGAAAGGAGAAATAAGAAAGGAAATGCTGACTCCTCTCTTGCTCTTGGAGTATGAGTTTTCTTTCTATCAATAGTTCTCCTGTCTGATTTTTATGTTCTTTCTTCCTTTTTTTCTCAGCAGCGTCCATCCCCCACCTCTTTGAGAACAAACGCAGCTTCATTTCTGCCTCCTTACGTTTTCTTGTTTTCTTGGCCACCTCTCTGCCTCAATGCATGGTCAGGGTTTTGGAAACAATTACTTAGGTTTGAGCTCTGATTTGGGGGTGATGTGGGGACTGGCTTTTATTGAATACCTCACTGTGCAGTTCAAGTTGAGTGGCATGTGGCCAAGAAGACAAAGGAGAAATAAGGCAGGGGAAATGCCCTCTCCTTTTGCTTTAAATTTTGGGTAAATTTTTTTAATCATATAAAAGTCCCTTCTTGGACTTCTCTTTTTTTCTTTTTCTTTTTCTTTTGCAACAGCGTTTACAACCACCCCCTTGGGAACAAGCCTCTGTTTCACTCCTAACTTCTCAGGGGCCCTTGTTTCCTTGGCCATCCCTCTGCAATTCAGTCCATGGTTAAGGTTTTCAGAAGTTACTTGTGCTTGAGCTGTGATTTGGTGAGTTGGATGGAGAGTTTTTAAATTTAATTCCTGACTGTGATCCACTGCCTATGTGATCTTAAGCAGTAACTTCCAATCTCTAAGCCTCAGTTTTTTTCATTTGGAGAATGTTTTTATGAACTCCACTCCTCAGAGTGGTTGTGAGTGTCAGAGGTTCCTGGGTCCTTCAAAGGACTCGATTATGGTTACATTACATTTTAGTTGAAAGCATGATGAGTTGTGACAGAAAGGGACCCCGGTGTTGAACTCCACAGTGAAGGTGGACAATTGATGCACTTTTATCTGCTCCTAATGCTGAGAAATGCTACATATAGTATTTCTGAAATATGCAAATCATCAAAGTCTTGGGCAGAAAAGGAGAAATGAAAGTTCCCTTAATAGAGACGAAATGGAACCACGGCAAAGGACAGGGGCCAAAGCCGAATTGAGACACATGACTGTTAACATCAAGGTTATTGGGGTGAAGGTTTTCATCTCTGTGTGGACACAAGAACCCCAGGCAGAGGAAGTCAGGGATCCAGGTGAAGGTTGGAGGCTGTGCTTCAGCCACACCCGAGGCTGGAGTGGATACAAAACAGCACTGGGAGTTTCCTCAAGGGACTATCCAAATCATCCTGCCATTAGACTGGTGGGATTCCAAATAAAGACTAAACCCAAGGATGTTCAGTCCAAAGCATTTATTAGCCGGATTTCCTTATGGGGTGAAGGGTTGTAGCATGGCTTTAAAATAGACAGGATATTCTACTCAGTGTTTCATGAGACAAAACAAAAGGATAAAAAACAAAAGAAGATCATCTCTGAGTATAGTTGTTTCTTGGCATACGTATTGATACCAGGGCAACTCTCATATACCAAAATACACCATACTTAAGTCCTGCAGGCAGTCCTTGAAGATCTGGATAAAGAAAAAGTTGACCCTGCTTGTATGTGAGTTTTGCATTGGGTGAATGACATATTCTTATCTTTGATCACTGTTTTATTGAAAAAAATGCACATATAATGAAACCTGAGCAGTTCAAACCCATATTGTTGAAGGCACAAATGTATGTGGAGTTTATTTGGAAGTGACAAAGAAATGTTATAATATGGATCATATGGAATGGAAAACCACCTATGTATCTTTGAGGGAAAGATAAAGGGAAACCCCAATTAGCAGAAATGAAAAGGTTCACATAGCTGCTTAGAAACAGAGTTTACTGGATCCTGAAGTCCAAAGACAACACTGCCAGTTCCATGGTGGAGATGCCATAACTGGGAAAGTGTTCTTTCGAGAACATTGTTGGAATTACGGAAGTTCTAAAGCATGTCTAGTGATAAGCACTATCAAAGCAGGAAATACGTGAAGAACAAGAACATATTTCTTGTGGGGTTTTTGTAAAAATCCTTGGAAACAGTTCTAATTTCAGATTTGTAGGCATGTGCCTAATCTCTCTCCTGATTTCTTGGCACTATTTTTTTCTGGGTCTAACTAAAGCATTTTTATCCTGGTACCTGCAACTTTCATTTAAAATGTTAACGTAGTGGGGAGATTTGGATAAAAAGTTTTATAAAAGAGTTTATGTAAGTTTTTTCAGGATACAGCTAGTTTCTATGGGTGTAGCAAAAGGGTTAACTTCTCTGGTTTTTTTAAAAAACAACCTAAACACCTTCATTAAAATCTGGGAATGTGCAAGGCCTTAACTTGGTTGCAAATATGCAGATGAAAGCATTCAGCTGGTGATGTCATAGAGCAGTCGTGACATTCTGATTTTCTCTTCCAGGACAGGAAAAAAAAGTCAGGAAAACTTTAATTAATGTTAAAGTAATAGCTTGACTATGGTAAAGTGAATCATGTCTACAGTAAATAAAAATAATTCAACACCCAGAAAAAACCACCTATTTTCAAATAAATGCCAATCTTATATGGAATAGATTTTCCAAGACTAAAAAGTGATGAAAAAGTTACTGGAGAAATATCATCAACATATTAATTGTGAGTAGAGAATTCTCTACCTAATTGTTAAGGGGAAAAGTAAAAATGACAATAGTGACCAAAAATCTAAAATCTGAGGAGATTCAATCATTCTCAACCTGTCAGTTCTTGTGTCTCACATATTACATCCAGTATGTCAAGCAGCAATTTTTTTGAGTTGGGGTCTCACTTCATCACCCAGGCTTGAGTGCAGTGGCACACTCACAGTCATCCCAGCGTTGACCTGCAGGGCTCCAGCGATCCTGTAGCCTCAGCTTTCCAAGTAGCCAGAACTACAGGCATGTGCTTCCATGCCCAGCTCATTTGTTATTTATTTCAGAGACGAGGTCTCACCAAGTTGCTGGGACTGGTCTCTAACTTGCAGGCTCAGGCAACCCATTTGTCTCAGTCTCCCAAAGTGCTGGGATTACAGGCTGAGCCACCAAGCCCAGCCTCAAGTAGCAATTTTATGAGTGATAACAAGGGCATTGAAGGAAGATCTCTTAAGTATCAGGTGTGTTTAATTTTCTCTCTCATAAGGCAATGAGAAAGAGAGAGCGAGAACAAGAGAGAGAGAGAATGAGGAATGAGAAATTTTTAGATCTATAAGGTATTTGTGTATAAATATAAGGAAGGACCCAACAAAACCAGGAATTTCCTTTTGGAGGGCGGACTCCTTGTATTACAGGCTTCCCCCACTAGTTAAGTGGATTGCCTGAGCCCATCACCTTCACTGGACCAGCTAGCATTGTTGTGAAATGCCTTGAGATGTGGCAAACAGGTGACTGGTTCTTCCACCATAACATTGCACCTGCCCACAACCAACTGAGTGTTCATCAGTTATTTTCCAAAAACATCATTGCTCTTGTGTCCCATTCTCTTTATACAGGAGAACTCACTTCAAGCAACTTTTTTGTTTGTTTGTTCCCTGGATGAAAAAAGGTCTACAAAGGGAAATATTTTGCTAATGTAGAAGAGGTGAAACAAAAAATGGCAGTAGAACAAAAAGCCATCAAAATTGAAAAGTTCAAAAACTGTTTTGACTCGGACAAAGTTATCTTCATAGGCGTGTTGTATCAAATAGAGATTACTTTTTAGTTGACTGTCTTCTATATTTTTATGTCTAAATTCACTTGAAAGCAGTAATGAATGAAGTAGATCATTAAAAAAATGATGACCTCCCAAATCAAGAAAATAATGTGCTTCTGTGAACAATGGAAAATGACAATACATTGAAAAATTAACAAGCATTTCATGTATACACAGTATATATGTACGAGTGTATTTAATACTGCCAATGATGAGACTGGTCCGGGAAGTTGATCTCCCTCTCTAGAGAGCAGGAAAAAAGCTTCCATGTCATAACCTTCATGTTAGCCTGAGGAGACCCATTCACAATTAGACCCATTCTAATTGCTCTACAGAGCAACAAGATAACCAATTTACATTGCTTTTAAGTTTCTGAGTAAATTGTGACAACTAATGGCAAATTAAAAATGCAATGAATACAAATGTAAAAGTATTTTCAAAATATAAGCAACTTATATTTTGTATTTAAAATTAAATCTGGAGGATGGGAACAAGATGGCGATGGCATAGGTGGACTTGTGAGATCTCCAAATGTGAGTTCCCCAAAATACTCCTACTTTTCTTGCCCCATTCCCCAGACCACCACCAGCCACACTGGTCTGAGGCCCAGGGACCTTTGGTCCCACACAGAGCCAGATATTGCGGCCCCTTGCTGCTGCTGTTCCACCATGTGCGTGGAAGTCTCGGGTCCCAGCTCCCTCCCTGGCTACATTGTCTCCTGCCCAGCACCCAGCATGAAGCCGCTGGTCACTCAGGGAGACTCTGGGCACCCACCCCTCAGAGACACCGGTCCCATTCCTGGCTGAAATACCCTGTGGGTGGCCCAGGACCACTCTCGCCACTCACCACCTGCCTTTCGGAGCTTTGGAGCTCTGGAGCTCTGGGCCCACCATGGCTGAGGAACACAGTTTGTGATGCAAAGCTGGGGGACCCAGACAAGCAGACAGAAATGGATCTGAAAACCTGCCTTCGCCATTCTCCAGGCAGAGACTTCCATTGCCCCACCCACCTATCAACA
The DNA here is from genome assembly GCA_027257055.1 of Cephalopachus bancanus. Taxonomy (NCBI): domain Eukaryota; kingdom Metazoa; phylum Chordata; class Mammalia; order Primates; family Tarsiidae; genus Cephalopachus; species Cephalopachus bancanus. The sequence continues at coordinate 1,633,025 of JAPVLO010000522.1, read as the reverse complement.
AACCCTACCTCAGTTCCTAAGGTAACTTAGCGAAACAGGAGACAAAGCCCCACCCCTAAGCTGAATCAGACAAAAGCAATGCCCAGGCAGCCAACTAAAAAAAAAAAAACCCAAGCTGCGAGTAAATCTAGCTGCCTGCAATGAAAAACAAAGGGGAGAGGGCAGAGATCAGAACTGAAATGACTTTAGTCTGATCACTTATTTTGACTTACGATTTTATCACTTTGACTGTTTGTTTTGATCACGTTTGTTGTTTGCCTTCTGACTTACAATGTTTCTTGATTTTATTGATCTGTCTCTGTGTAGCTATCAGTATACTTTAGTATTCTATCAGTATTCTTTCTTACATGTCTTTTTTCACTTCTTTCCAGCCTTGTGTCTCTTTCTTACCTGATAGTTGGTATGTCTGTTTTCCCTCTTGCCATTCTCCCTTTCTAACCTCCTATTGACCCCCTTTCCTCCATTATTTTCCTTTTTTATACCCCCCTTCTTAATCTAGGGATCAAGACTACATACTGCTGAATGGACAGATTGTAAGGCAGAGGGAAATAGGTTCCATTGTCCTCATACACGTGTTTGTGTATTCTAGAATCATCATATACATTCTGAACCACAGCTTCTCTCTCAATTAAACCTCAAAATTGCAAAAAGTACAGATTGCAGCCTACACTCCAACCTAAAAGTGATCAAAGCCAGAAGACACTCATAAGGAAAAACAGGACATTGCAGAAGAGAAATAAAAGCAACCCCACCTTCACTGAAAAACAGAATTAAAGAAGGAGAGGGAAAGGGGGAGAGAGAAAAAAAACTACAAATATGAAGAAAAACCAAAAGAAGACTATGAGTCTCTCTCAGACCCCTGGGAGGGCAGACAGTGAGAAAACTGACTTCAGAATGTAAACAATGAAAAGCCCCAGAATGAAGAGTCTCAAACTACAAAACTAGATATCAAGACATTAATGGAGAGATTAAAAAGAATTGAGGAGACACAAGAAGAAACTAGGAAGGAGCTGATATCTGAGATAACAGTAATAAAGAATACTGTGAATGAAATAAATAACAAACTGATAAGGTTGGAAATCAGAATTATTCAAGCAGAAGAAAGAATCTCAGAGCTTGAGGACCAAAATATAGAACTAACCCAAACTCTTAAAAACACAGAAAGCAAGCTCAAAAAGACAGAACAAAACCTTTAAGAGATGAGTGATTACTTCAAGAGCCCGAACCTAAGAGTAATTGTCACTCCTGAGGAAGAAAGAGAGACAGAGACCACACTGGAACAAACTTTCCATGAGATCATTCAAGAAAACTTCCCTTATCTGATCAGTGATGCAAAAATTCAAACACAAGAGATTCAGAGAACCCTTGCAAGACAACAAATGAGAAGACCAACTCCTGGACACATAATAATTCGCCTAGACAAAGTAGGCATGAAAGAAAAATCCTAAAGGCAGCAAGAGAAAAAGGCCAGATCACCTACAATGGAAGACCAATCAGAATAGCAGCAGATTTATCTACAGAAACCATGCAGGTTAGGAGAGCTTGGAGCCCTATCCTCAAAGTCCTAAAACATAAACAATTTCAACCAAGAATAACCTACCCGGCCAAGCTAAGCTTCATCAGTGAGGGAGAATTAAAATCTCTCCCAGATATCCAATCCCTAAGAACTTATGCTGCCACCAAATCACCTCTACACAAAACACTCAAGAAAGTACTAAACACAGAAGAAAAGGAAAAAAGAACAATGCTCTTCACAAGAGTACAGGGAAAAGAATAAAATATACATAAACCAATCCCAAAACCAAAAGAAACACACACACACACACAAACAAAAAAACAAAGTGGAAGAACAACAACTTTTAAGAACTCTATGATAGGGATGAACTCTCACATTTCAATAATTAGTCTGAATGTGAATGGACTAAACGCACCACTGAAAAGACATAGAAAGGCAAAATGGATAAAATACCACCAGGCCACAATATACTGCCTTCAAGAGACACATCTCACTAGAAAGGACATACACAGACTCAAAGTAAGAGGATGGGAAACAAATTTTCAGGAAATTGGAAGAAAAAAGAAAGGAGGAGTTGCAACCCTAATTTCAGACAAAATACCATTCAAGCTATCAAAAATTTAAAAAGATACAGAGGGCCACTACATAATGATTAAAGGTTCACAACATCAACAAGAAATATCTATCCTAAACATATATGCACCCAACATAGGTGCACCAACTTTCATAAAGCAACTTCTAGGAAAACTGAAGAAAGATATTGATTCTAACACCATCATAACTAGGGACTAGACTACCCCACTCACAACACTTGACAGATGATCAGAACAAAAATTCAGCAAGGAGATATGGAACCTCAATGTGACTCTGGACCAAATGGTCTTAATTGATACCTACAGAACACTCCACCCAAAGACCACAGAATACACATTCTACTCATCACCACATGGAACATATTCTAATATTGACCACATAATTGGCCATAAATCAAGCATAAGCAAATTTAAAAGGACTGAAAATCTACCATGCACATTGTCGGACCACAGTGGAATAAAAATAAACATTGACACCAACAAGGTCCCCCAAAACCCACAAAGACATGGACACTAAACAGCATGATGCTAAACAACTCCTGGGTCAATGATGAAATCAAAACAGGGATCAAAAGATAACTGGAAACAAAGGAAAATGAAGAAATATCTTACCAAAATCTCTGGGACACCTTAAAAGCTGTAGTAAGAGGGGAATTTATATCCCTACAAACACATGTGAAGAAAATGGAAGGAACACAAATTAACAGCCTAACAAGCCACCTTGTTAGGAAACTGGAAAAGCAAGACGACAAAAACCCTAATTTTAGCAGAAGAATCCAAATCACCAAAATAAAACCCCAAATCCAGGACACAGAAGACAAAAAGATAATACAAAAAATCAATGAAACAAAAAGCTGGTTCTTCGAAAGGATAAGCAAGATTGTTGGTCCCCTAGCTAGACTGACAAGAAAAAACAAGAAAAAAAACCCAAGTAAGCACAATCAGAAACTCAAAAGATGAAGTCACATCTGACCTTAAAGAAATAAAAAACATCCTTAAAGACTACTAAGTACACTTGTATGGTAACAAACTTGAAAACCTTATGGAAATGGAGGACTTTCTGACATCACACAACCTACCTAGGTTGGAATAAGAAGAAATTGAGACCATAAATAGACCAATAACAATCCAGGAAATCAACCACATAATAAGAAAACTACCCATAATAAAAAAGCCCTGGTCCAGATGGCTTTCCAGCAGAATTCTACAAGACATTTAAGGAGGAGCTGATACCAATCCTACTGAAGGTATTCCAGGTGATTGAAAAAGATGAAACTCTCCTCAAATCATTTTATAAAGCCAACATCACATTGATACCCAAGCCAGGTAAAGATCCAACAGAGAAAGAGAACTACAGGCCAATATCTTTGGTGAACATAGATGCTAAAATTCTCAACAAGATCCTAACAAACCAGATTCAACAATAGATCTCAAAAATCAACCATCATGACCAAGTAAGCTTCATTCCTGGGATGCAAGGCTGGTTCAATATTCGTAAAATTATAAATGTAATTAAATACATCAACAGGTGTCAGGACGAAAACCACTTGATTATATCATTAGATGCAGAAAAAGCTTTTGATAAAATTCAGCACCCCTTCTTGATAAAAACCCTCGAACATCTAGGCATACAGGGATCATACCTCAAAATAGTAAAAGCTATCTACGAGAAACCCACAGCCAGCATACTCCTAAACGGAAAAAATTTGAACCATTTTCCCTGAAAACTGGAACAAGATATGAATGCCCACTCTCACCCCTCCTGTTCAACATAGTATTGGAAGTCCTGGCTCGAGCAACCAGAGAAAAGAAGGCAATCAGGGGTATCCAAACAGGAAAAGAGGAAGTTGAATTATCTCTCTTTGCAGATGATATGACTGTGTACCTTGAAAACCCAAGAGAATGTCAAGAACCTCCTTAAACTGATAAAGACCTTTGGCAAAGTCTCAGGATACAAAATAAATGTGCAAAAGACCATCGCATTTCTTTACACCAATAATAAACAAACAGAAACCCAAAAGAAAACCACAATTCCATTCACAATAGCCACAAGAAAAATGAAATAACTTGGTATCTTCCTAACCAGAGACGTGAAAGACCTTCTCAATGAAAACTACAAAACAATGCTCAAATAAATCAAAGATGACACAAACAAGTGGAAAAATATCCCATGCTCATGGATTGGGAGAATCAACATTGTGAAGATGTCCATCTTACCTAAGGCAATCTACAATATCAATGCAATACCCATCAAATTACCAGCAACATTCTTCTCAGACCTAGAAAAAACAACACAGGAATTCACACGGAAACACAAACGTCCAAGAATAGCCAGAACAATTCTCAGCAAAAAAAAGCAAAGCAGGTGGTATCACATTACTAGACTTCAAACTTTACTATAAAGCTACAATCATCAAAGCAGCTTGGTATTGGTATAGGAACAGGCATATAGACCAGTGGAATAGAACTGAGATTCCAGAAGCAAAACCTCAATTTCTCAACCAACTCATCTTCGACAAAGCCTCCACCACCTACGACTTGTGAGTGGAGAACCTATTCAGTAAATGGTGCTGGGAAAATTGGCTGACATGCAGAAGATTGAAACTGGACCCCTATCTATCCCCATACACAAAAATTAACTCCAAATGGATCAGAGACCTAAATGTAAAACCTCAAACCATAAGAACCTTAGAAAATGAAGGACATACCCTCATGGAAATTGGAACTGGCATCCAATTCCTGAACAAAACCCAAAACCCACAGGTCATAAGAGTAAAGATAGACAAGTGGGACCTTATTAAACTGACAAGCTTCTGTAAAGCCAAAGAAACCTTCAAGAGAGCAGGGAGACAGCCTACAGACTGGGAAAAAGTATTTGACAACACCAGGTCTGACAAAGACTTAACATCTTGGATCTACAGGGAACTCAAATGTGCTGAAAAGAAAAAAACAAACAACCCCATTATAAAATGGGCAAAAGATATCAACAGATACTTCACAAAAGGAAGATATCCGAGCAACCAACAGACACATGAAAAAATGTTCAACCTCACTAATCATCAGGGAGATGCAAATCAAAACCACACTGAGATACCACCTAACTCCAGTCAGAATGGCAATTATCAACAACTCAAAAAATAACAGCTGCTGGAGAGGGTGTGGTGAAAAGGGAACACTTCTTCACTTTTGGTGGGAGTGTAAACTAGTGCAACCTCTGTGGAAAGCAGTGTGGCAATTCCTAAAAGCTCTAAACATCAACCTCCCATATGACCCTGCGATCGCCTACTGGGAATATGCCCTGAAGAACTCAAATCACTCTATAAAAAAGATACCTGCACACATAGGTTTATAACAGCATTGTTCACAATAGCAAGAACCTGGAGCCAACCACGCTACCCATCAAAAGAAGTCTGGATTTAAAAATGTGGTACATATACATGATGCAATACTATGTAACCATAAAAAAGAACAAAATCCTGAATTTTGCAGCAACCTGGATGGAACTAGTCTATAATACTGAGTGACCTCTCACAGAAACAAAGATCTGAGTATCACATGTTCTCACTCATACAATGGACCTTGAACATCCAATGTAATACTATAAGAAAATGATTGACAGTAGTGGAAAACTATGGGGGGAGGAGGGAGATGGGATTAATGGTAGCAAATATCTGTCTGGGGATGGGGTAACACCTCTTATCAACAGGGTGCTTGAATTAAATGTATTTGTATACCTACCCTTAACTGTACCCCATAACATCATAATAAAAAATATTGATTAAAAATTATAAAAATATAAATAATTAAATTAAATTAAATCTACTAATAATTAATAATAATTATCAACTTTTGCTCAGTCAATCTCACACCCTTAAAATATGTAAAGCATGACTTGGCCCATAATGGAAGATGTTTAAAAATATTTTATCAGACTATGATTGATGAAAAGGCAAAATAATTCATATGAGGATTGGATTGCACAGATGTTCAATCTGATTCACAAATTTTATCAATCTTTTGGTTATGTGTATGTTATAGAAATATCTTTTGTTTGTGTATGTTATATACAATCTTTTATACACAATCTTTTGGTTGTGTATGCTATAGAAATATCTGTATGGCATACATACAATAACAACATGAGTGTTTGTTTTTTGTTTATTGTTTTCTCTGTACTTCAGCCATCATCACGCTTTTCAAAGTTACAAAGTGAGTCATAAGCCAGCTTTGCCTGGCATCTAGGTACCTTGAGAAACTCCAGCAATGGCATCACTTGGTCCCCTTGGGTGTGAAAGTACTGTGTCATTTGAGTCTAATCGACTGTACAGCTCAGCAGAGGGTCAAGGACAGAACTGCTGTACCTTTTGCAGGAACCCTAGTCCTGGCTGATGTACAGAATTACATAGAACTTGTGTAAATTTTCAGATTATTAAGTTTATCTCAAGAACTCAAGAGATATTTGATTCTGTAGGTCTGTTAGGGTTGTCAAAATTGGCAAATTAAAATAAGATAATCTTATATTTAAATTTCAGATTAGCAATGGATATTCTATTAAATATTAGTGTGTCTCAAATATTGCATGGAACATACTTAGAATAAACAATTAAAGAATTCTTATTTATTAAAGCACATGTCCCACAATTGGTTCATGGGTTAAATATTATTCTAATTAAAGTTCTGATGAGTTTTCCAGAAAATAGACAACACGATTCTACAATTTATATCGAAATTCAAATAATGCAGAATAGTAATAAAACTGTTAAAAAAATTAAATAGAAGGATTTTCATTACACAATTTCAAGACAGTATAAATCTACAGTAATTCAGAGACTACAGTATTAGGAGGAAAAATAGACATATTTCCTATGGTGGTTGTTTTGTATATGATGATCTTTTATATTTTTGTTTTCAATATTCTTCCTTTGTCTTTGATTCTTGACAGTTTAATTTTATTTTTCTCATATAGTTTTGGAGGGGTTGATTCAGATCAGAGACTTTTGAGCTTCCCATGTATGCATGTTTTTCTCTAGATTTGGGAAGTTTTCAGCCATTATTTTTCCAAATAGTTTTTGTTTCTTTCTCATTTGCTCTGTCCTCTCCTTCTTAAATGTCTATAGTGCAAAAATGAACTCTTTCAATGCTGTCACATCAATCCCACCTCATTTTCAAACTTTTTGTCTTATTTTTTGTCTCTTCTGACTGGATATTTTGAAATAACCTGTCTTCACGTGTTATTTTTTCTTTTCCTTGATCAATTCTGCCAATGGTGCTCTCTATTGCATTTTTATGGTATCCACTGTATTTTTTTATTCCAGAAATTTTGGGCCCTTTTTAATGATTTCAATATTATGATAAATTTGTAATTGTGCTCAGCTATTGGTTTTATGAGTTCTTTCTCTTTTTTTTGAGTTGGAGTCTCACTCTGTCATCCAGACTAGAGGGCAGTGGCATGCTCTCAGCCACTGCAGCCTCTACCTGCTGGGCTCAGGTGATCCTTCCACCTCAACCTTCCAAGTAGCTGGAAGTACAGGCATGTGCCACCTTGTCCTGCTAATTTTTTTTATTGATTGTAGAAATGCCATCGTGCCAAGTTGCACAGGCTGCTCTTGAACCCATGGGTTCAGGCAATCATTTCACCTTGGCCTCCCAATGTGCTGGAATTGTAGGCATGATCCACTGCAGCTGGCCTAGTTTTCTGATTTCAGTGACTCATCTCTCTGTTTTATTGTAGTTAACTGAACTTCCTTAAGACAATTATTTAAAATTCATTATCAGGTAATGTACATCTTTCTATTTCTTTGGGGTCTGTTACTGAAAAATGATTGAATTCTTTCAGTAGTGTTATACTTCTTTGATGTTTCATGTGTCTTGTCCCTTTTCACTAATATCTGTGCATCGGATGGAGCTCTCATCTCTTCTATACTTGACACACTGATTTAAGTGTGGAAAGACCTTTCTCTATGGGTGAATGTGAGAGCACTAGCTGGTCTGGGAGGTGCTGATTCTGGTGAGGGTGCAGCATCATTGTGACTGTGCTGCTCTGTCAGATAGAGTCAGCATTAGTGGAGATATAGAGGTCTTCAGTAGCTAAGAATGTAGATAGCAGGAGTGGCAATGAGATAGCTGAAGGCTGCTGATGTCCTTCTGATATCAAGATGGTTTAAAATTTAATGTAAGATCTCCAACTCTAAAACTCCTATAAGAAAACTGATGAAACATCAGGATATCAGCCTACACAACTAACATATGCCCCAGGCCTCCAAATTAAATGCTGCAAAACAAAAAAAAATTGGCAAAGTGAAAAAGAAACTATGAATGGAGTAAGGAGACAACATGTAGAATGAGAGAAAATATTTGCAAACTATGCATCTGACAAAATGCTAATATCCAGAATTTATAAGGAACTCAGTGAATTTGCATAAAAAATTATCCAATTAAAACTGGGCAAAGGGCATGAAAAATACTGCTTTTTATAATTTTTAAATTTTTTATTTTAAACTTGTGGTGTACAATTCAGGGTTAGGCATACAAATATTCGTTATGCAGGTACCCTTGTTGTTGAGATTTGTCCCCAAAAATATACTTCTCAAAAGAAAACAATTCAGTTTCGATGACTCAGTCTACAATCTCAGTACTTTGGGAGTCCTAGGCAAGTGTATTACCTGAGCCTGTGGGTCCAAGACCAACCTGGGGGACTTGACGAAACCCCGTCTCTGCAATAAATAAAAAAAAAATTAGCCAGGGTTGGTAGCACATGCCTGTAGTTCCACCTACTTAGAAGACTGAGGTGGAAGGATCACTGAACTCCAGCATGTTGCATCTGCAGTGGCCAGGAGCATGCCACTGCACTCCAGTCTGGGTGACAGAGTGAGACTCCAACCCCTCCAAAAAAGAGAACTTCTGAGGATGGCGACAGGTCAGCTTGGTCTGTGAGAACCTCTGCAAAAGAGAAAACACACGGAGACTCTAGCCCTCTCCCAGGGGCTGCAGTTCCCAACGACAGCAGCCTGCTCTTCACATGGAGCTCAGTCATGGCCACAGCTCAAACATTGCAGCGGTCTGGGCAGCCACTGCAGCTGTGGACACCACCGCCACAACCACAGCTGCCATCACCACCACCACCACCATAGCCATCGCCCCACCAGTGCCTGAGGTGACCCACGACTTCACACCGTGAAGCCCCCACAAGCAAGATCTGCTGAGGTCACTCCTGCTACCACTGCCAGACTCGTGGAGCTCCTCTCGTGTGCCATGGGGCAGCCACCGCCAACACGGAGCGACTCTCATGGCTAGCAGCCTCTCCTGGGCGAGCAGCTGCAGATAAAGAGCAACTGGAGTGATGAGATACCACTACCTGTGGGCGATTCAAGGTAACAACACTGAAATGGGAAAACAGAAGCTTGATTAAAAAGACACAGGCCAGATCTGAATAGTGAATTGGGCAGGGAGCCCAGCTATAGTAAGAGGAGAATTCATATCTCTACAGACGCACATGAAAAAAATGGAAGGATCACAAATTAACAGGCTAACAAGTCACCTAAGGAAGCTGGAAAAGCAAGATCACCAAAATCCTAACTTCAGCAGAAGAATCCAGATCACCAAAATAAAGGCCCAAATCTGGGACACAGAAGACAAAAAGATAACACAAAAATCAATGAAACAAAAAACTGGTTCCTGGAAAGGATAAACAAGATAGATGGTCCCCTAATGAGACAGAACAAGAAAAGACAGAAAAAGTCCAAACACAATCAGAAACACAAAAATTGAAGTCACATTTGACCCTGAAGAAATACAAAAGATCATTAGAGAATACTACGTACACTTGTATGGAAACAAACTTGAAAACCTTAAGGTAATGGAGGACTTCCTGACATCACACTACTTGCCTCAGTTGAAAGAAGGAGAAATCAAGACACTAAATAGACCAATAACAATCAAGGAAATTTATTATGTACTAAGAAAAATACCTACAAAAATAGCTCTGGTCCAGATGGCTTTCCAGCAGAATTCTTTAAGACATTCAAGGAGGAGCTGATAGCAATCCTACTGAAAGTATTCCAGGTGATTAAAAAGATGGAACTCTCCCCAAATAGTTTCATGAAGCTAACATCACATTGATAGCCCAAAAGAAAGAGAACTACCGGCCAATATCTTTGATGAACATAGACGCTAAAATTCTCAACAAGATTCTAGCAAACCGGATTCAACAACACATCTCAAAATCATCCATCATGACCAAGTAGGCATCATACCAGGGACGCAAGCCTGGTTCAACATTCGCAAGACAATAAATGTAATTAAATACATCAACAGACATCAGAACAAAAACCACATGATTATATCATTAGATACAGAAAAAGTTTTTGATAAAATCCAGCACCCCTTCTTGATAAAAACCCTCGAATATCTAGGCATACATGGAACATACCTCAAAGTAGTAAAAGCCATTGATGAGAAACCTAAAGCTAGCATACTCCTAAAAAGACAAAGATTGGAAACTGGAACAAGACAAGAATACCCACTCTCTCCTCTCCTGTTCAATATAGTATTGGAAGTCCTGGCTAGAGGAATCAGAGAAGAGAAGGTGATCAGGGATGTCCAAATAGGAAAAGAGGAAGTCAAGTTATATCTCTTTGCAGACGACATGATCACGTACCTTGAAAAGCCAAGAGAATCTGTCAAAAGTCTCCTTGCACTGATAAAGGACTTTGACAAAGTCTCACAGTATAAAATAAACGTGCAAAAGACAATCACATTTCTTTCCACCAATAGCAAACAAACAGAAACCCAAATAAAAAGCACAATCTCATTCACAATAGCCACAAAATAATGAAATACCTTGGCGCATTCCTAACCAGGGATGTGAAAGACCTTTACAATGAAAACTACAAAATACTACTCAAAGAAATCAAAGATGACACAAACAAGTGGAAAAATATTCCATGCTCATGGATTGGGAGAATCAACATTGTGAAGATGACCATCTTACCTAAGGGAATCTATAAATTCAATGCAATACCCATCAAATTACTAACAACATTCTTCTCAGAGCTAGGAAAAACAATACAGGAATTCTTATGGTAACACAAAGGACAAAGAATAGCCAGAACAATCCTCAGCAAAAAAAAAAAAAAAAAAAACACAAGCAGGTGGTATCACATTACCAGACTTCAAAATTTACTACAAAGTTGCAATAATCAAAACAGTGTGGTATTGGTACAAAAACAGGAATAAAGACGAATGGAATAGAATTGAGATTCCAGAAGCAAAACCTCAATTTCTCAGTCAACTCATCTTCGACAAAGCCTCTACCTCCTACCACTGGGGAGAGGAGAAACTATTCAGTAAATGGTGCTGGGAAATCTGACTGACCATATGCTGAAGACTCAAACAAGACCCCTATCTGTCCCCATACACAAAACTTAACTCTAAATGGATCAGAGACCTAAATGTAAAACCTCAAACCATAAGGACCATAGAAAATGCAGGACAAACCCTTATGGAAATTGGAACTGGCATCCAATTCCTGAACAAAACCCAAAATGCACAAGCCATAAGAGCTAAGATAGACAAGTGGACCTCATTAAATTGACAAGCTTCTGCAAAGCCAAAGAAACCATCAAGAGAGCAGGGAGACAGCCTACAGACTGGGAAAAAGTATTTGCCAACTCCAGGTCTGACAAAGGCCTAACATCTTGGATCTACAAGGAACTCAAACGTGCTGAAAAGAAAAAAAACAAACAACCCCATTACAAAGTGGGCAAAAGATATGAACAGATACTTCACAAAAAAAAGACATCCGAGCAGCCAACAGACACATGAAGAAATGTTCAACCTCACTAAGCATTAAGGAGATGCAAATTAAAAGGGAACACTTCTACACTGTTGGTGGGAGCGTAAACTAATGCAACCTCTGTGGAAAGCAGTGTAGGCAATTCCTAAAAGCTCTAACAAATGACCTCCCATATGACCCCACAGTCCCCCTACTGGGAATATACCCTGAAGAACTGAAATCACTCTATAAAAAAGATATCTGCACACGTATGCTTATCACAGCATTGTTCACAATAGCAAGAACCTGGAACCAACCATGCTGTACATCAAAAGAGGACTGGATTAAAAAAATGTGGTATATATACACGATAGAATACTACACAGCCCTAAAAAAGAACAAAATCATGAATTCTGCAGCAACCTGGATGGAACTAGAGTCTATAATACTGAGTGATCTTTCACAGCAAAAAAGATATGAGTATCACGTGTTCTCACTCATAAGTGAACCTTGAACATCTATCGTGATACTATAAGAAAAGGATTGACAGTGGTGGGAATCTATGGGGTGGGGACAAGGGAGGGCAAGGGTGTTGGGATAAATGGTAGTCAATATCTGTCTGGGGACAGGGGGACATCCCTTATCAACAAGGGTGCCTGAACGATGCATATTTGTATACCTAACCCTTAACTGTATCCCACAATTTTAAAATAAAAATACGTTTCAATAAAAAAGAAAATATACATGTGGTCAACAAACAAAAATATTCAGCATTGCTAATTATCAGAGAAATACAATTAAAAACCACAATGTGATACCATATCACAGCAGTTAAAATAGCTAATATTAATGTTAGAAAACAACAGATATTGTCCAGGTAGTGAAGAAAAGGGAATACTGACACACTCTTGGTGGGAATGTAAGCTAGTATTTAGCTCTGGTGGAAAGCAGTTTGAAAGAAATTTTTCAAAGAACTAAATATAGATCAGCTTTCTACCCACTAATTCCAATACTAGCTATATATGCAAAAAGCATAAATTATTTTACCAAAAAGACCCATACACTCATGTGTGTATATATGTTTAAACCCATGTTACAGAACTTGTATGAAAAAGAATTCACATGTATATTCTGATATATATATATATACACTGATATATAGTATGCATACACATACTGTAGGTATTATGTGTGTATAAATAAAATGCTATATACTTATAGTTTGTGTGTATATAGAATGTATGTACATTCTAGTGTATAGTATATACATCTGTGTATATGCATATAAATATTATCTATATATTTATAAACTCACATCTACAAGGTTGGAACACATATTTATATGCTACATATGAAATATTATATGTTAGTCATGTTTTGCATATATTTTATGTAGATGGGGTGCAGTGGCTCATGGTTGTAACCCTAGCACTTTGGGAAGCCAAGTAGGAGGAACACTTGAGGTCAAGAATTCAAAACAGCCTGAGCATCATAGCAATACCCTGATTTTACAAATATATACTCCTCAATTATAACATGTGATATACATTTGAGTTATGATATACTAAGAAACTTTTTTTTGTTATATTGATGTCAGTATTTGGGGGTCAATTACCTTACTTTCTTTCAAAGTGTATATGAAGAATTGCATTTACTTTCTATGAGACAGAAACTCTAGGGAGATTGCTGTGGAATCAGCAAGGAATTTTTTGAAGACAAAGCTAGACATGGTTATAGGAAAATAATTACATAAAAAACCAAGGAAGAAATTGTTAGAACATTCCAGATGGGGTGTAGATCCATGCTGGAAGGAGTTCAGAGCACTGTGGGTTGAATACTGTATCCAGGTAACTGAGCTTATAACATAAAATTCTCTGAGATCTGGGTCTATGGGATGTTTATGAAGTCCTGTCTTCTTTTAGCATTATCAGATAAAACTCATGAATGAGGAGCACAGTTTTATTTTAGGTAATGTGGGGACAGAATGTTTTATACTTATATCATGCAATGTCATAGTACTGGTCAATAATGTGGAAGACAGAAATAAGTGTGTTCGCAGGATTTATACCTGAGTCCTGAGAAAATTTAGGACAAAAGGTGTCCCTGGGAGGTGACCAAGGTCAGATGATTAAGTTTTCTGCTTCCAACATGCTGAGACTTAGACCAGGAACTTTGACTCATACCTGTAATCCCAGAATTCTGGGAGCCCAAGGCAGGATGATTGCTTGAGCCCAGGAGTTTGAGAACAGCCTGAGCAGGATAGCAAGACCTCATGTCTACAAAAAAATTTTTTTAATGTTAGTCAGACATGGTAGTGTGGTCCTGTGTCCCAGCTACTTGAAAGGCTGGGGTGTAAGGATCACCTGAATCAAGGAGGTCTATGCTGTAGTAAAACATCATAATCCAGCCTAGGTGACAGAGCAAACTCCCAATTAGAAAGAGAAAAAGACAGAAAGAAAGAAAGACAGCAAGAAAGAAAGAAAGAATGAAAGAAAGAAAGAGAGAGAGAGAGAACAAACGAGAGAGAGAGGGAGGGAGGGAGGGAGGAAGGAAGGAAGGAAGGGAGGGAAGGAAGAGAGAGAGAAAGAGAGAAGGAGAGAGAGAGAAAGAAAGGCTGCTGAAACCTGACCCTCTTCTTTGACATGTGACAATCAAGGCAAGATCGGGCAGATGTCGTGTAGGTAAAGGATCATAGTGTGGTTGTTCAAATTATGGGCAATGTTAAAAGTGTCCCTTATAAGATTTCTTTATTTCAGCAAGTAGAAGTAGAGTGTTTGTTTTCTTTTTCCTAGAAAGTTCACGACCATTTGGTTTCTCATGTTTATTACATTCATGCATTCAAATATTCCATCCTATACTGAAAAGTCTACAATTGTTGATAAATTTATTGAGACATAATCAAGTTTGAGACAATCATATGTTAAAGAAGGAGGATATGTAAAAAAAATTAAATATTTCAATGACAAAACATTAGAAATTTTCCTGAAATGGGATTTGATGGAGAAACAGGCATAGAAATCGAGATACCTCATGCCACATACAATAAGAAAAGAGAAAATGGAACAATAGCTTTGATGTAGGATTACTTATAATCTTTCTATGAAATCCAAAAAGCAAAGGAAAGGATTTATACCTGGGCATCCACAGGTCAAGCTGTCCATGATCAAGTGCTGAACTCACCCTTCACTCTCTTAGATTTCTCCATAAAGTTAAGAGCAGGGCCAGGAGATAGTGCTGGTCCATGAACCTAGGAAAAACCTACGATCACAAGCACATTTCTGGTTAAGGCTGGACCAGGGCTGGGTGTTGCACAGTCATTGTTAAAGCTATGAATCCATTTTAACCTATGGATTCGGGGGTGAAAATTTGAATTTTCTTTGTAGCATCCAACTGGTGAGGTTTGTAAGTTTTACAAAATGCTAAATTCGTATTGGGAGATGTTTTTTCTTTTTTTTTTTTTGAGTTGGAGTCTCACTCTGTCGCCCAGACTGGAGTGCAGTGGCCGCTCCCGGCCACCGCAGCCTTGCAATCCTTCCGTCTCAGCCTACCAAGTAGCCGGAATTGCAGGCACGCGCTACCACACCCGGCTGATTTTTTGATTTATTGTAGAGATGAGGTCTCACTGCCCAGGTGGGTCTCAAACCCGCGGGCTCAGGCAATCCACTCACCTCAGCCTCCCAAAGGTGTGGGATTACAGGCTGAGCCACTGATCCCGGCATGGAAGATTTTATAAAAGAGTTTTGGGAGATAAATGTATTAGTAGTTCTAGTGAAGATAATATTTTAAAGGGGGGAGTATTTGTAAAATAATTTAAAAATTCCAATGGTAAAATATTAGACATCGTTCTGAGATGGGAGTAGAAGGGTAACAGGCATAGGAATCAAGACAGATAATAAAAAAGAGTAAAGATAAACACATCCTGAAGGTCAACAGCTTTCATACCTCAAATAATGTGGGCCTGAGAAATGACAAGTTGATTTTTCAGGTGACTTGACCAGTTCTGTATTTACTCAATGCACTTCAGTTCTTTTTCCAAATTTCATCATGGAATTTATTGATCAAATCAATAGATTAAAATTGATATTTTAAAACTAAATTTTTCAAACATTAATGAAAACAATTAATGTGAGGGATTCATCTCCATTAGAAACTGAAATGATACTAGGGACAGGTTTGACATGCCTTGTATTGGACTTAAGGCAGTGTTCTTGATGAAATTTACTTGAGAAATTACCCTCAGATTCTTCATTTGTTCTGAATCAAGCGACATGTTTAATGTTCTTGGCAGCCTTTCCCTGCTTCAAATATTCTACTTGCAATGTGAAAAATAGCTCTACTTAATTAATTTAAATGTATTTTTAATATATATAACTTGTGACATAATACATTTCAAAGAGTTTGCATTCTTGCAAATTACCAGTTGCCAAGTCTTTTCATGCAGGCTCAGTTGAGAGTTGCCCACAAAATTAGAATTCCACAGGTTTAGCAAAGAAAAAACAACATGTGAAAATTCTGACTACAGAAATTTTATCTCAGTTCCTCTGATGAATAAAAACAAGTCTCTCTTTCAAGAATTAACACTGTTGAACTAGCCTATATTTAACTCTCAAAAATTAATTAATTTCAATAAAAATTTAATTGAAAATTAAAAATAGAGACTCGTGTCTCTTTCTTGGTCTCCAGGAAGCATGGGTTATTATGTCAGACTTAGCCATAACTCACACAGTGAAGATTCCCTTGGCCCATCAAGAATTTCCCAGACGTCGATAACCAGGGCCTACCTAGCCAGCTACACTACATCCAACCTTGGCATAATCCCTGGCTGATGGCCTATGTCATTTTCTTCTTCCTTATGCTGGCAAACTCCCTTTGAACCCTCCAGGAACTTTCCTTATGAGTGAGCTTTGATACCTCTGCAGCTTGCCAAAATGTCAGGAACACTCATCCTTTTTCTGTTTGTTTTTTGTTTTGTTTTGTTTTTTAGTGAATTGGTGTCTGACTCTGTCACCTAGGCTGGAGATCAGTGGCATGCTCCCAGCCACCACAACCTCGACCTCCTGGACTCAGGTGATCCTTCCACCTCAGCTTTCCAAGTAGCTGGAAGTACAGGCATGCCAAGCTAATTTTTTAAAATTTATTTATCATAAAGATGAGATCTGTACCATGCTCAGCTAAATTTTTAAAAATTTATTTATCATAAAGATGAGATCTCCCCATGTTTCCCAGGTGGGTCATGAACCCGTGGACTCAAGCAATCCTCTCACCTCAGCCTCTCAAAGTGCTGGGATTTAGGCATGAGCCACCATGCCTGGCATCATGCTTCTTTCTACACCTAATTCACTCACACAGCCAGATGGAAGCTCCATTTCTGTACAATTCCACTCTCACACTCCACAGACCCAGATGGAGAAGGGATTAAAATCGTTCCTGAGTAGATATTCAGGTTGTCTATGATTTAAAAAAAAATCTTTTTTGGGTGTAGCCTCAGTCTCAGAGCATCAGAGGTCAGAAGGTCCTACCGATATCCATGCTGACCACAACCTGCAACGCTGATGGAGAATCTGAGAATCTCAGAGGGGAGATAACTAGCTCATGGTCACAGAGCTGGAAGGAGGTGAAGCCATAACACACACATGAGTCTTCCTTGTCCACAAGAATTAACAAGTAGCCTCACAGTCCTTTGTGAACACCAGTTTTTATGCCTAAGTTTGAGGATAATGACCAAGTACTCATAGGAGTTTCTGGGAAACAGGACAATGTTGGGTGGTGAGCAAGTGCCCTTCTTTACCCCACTGAGGTAGGGAGAGTTGGTACCATGTCCAGCCCCTGCTCTTTCACTCTGTCATCTACTGCTTGTAGAAGCCACTTGAGATCTGGGATCATACATATATGATCCTAAAAAGTATATATATGTACACACTTTTTTTTACTTTTAGGACCCTCAAAAAACTGAGTGTTTGCTGTTGTCTCCATGCCCTGGTTATGGGAATCATTATTGTCCAACCACATAAATTCAAAATGCTATAATATCCGTGGAATTGCCGTCAGATAACCACAGAATTTGACATTGCAGGGACAAGCCAGCACACACCCATAATCCAAGGTCCTAGAAGTGATCCCTTGAAGACAAAGTTTGAAAATTACTTTTGTCAAACCTCATTGCTGAGTGATAGGGACCCAGTCTCTATTTAGACCTTCCAGGTGCCTGGCTGGAAGGGACATCTGGTGTGTCACTGTTTCTCATGGCAGAGGAAGAAGACTATGGTGTCCATGTAAAAAACATACTCCAAAATGTAACTCAGCGCCCAATCTGGGGGAAAGTAGCCTTGCTTGAACACTGATGATGAACCAGGAGAACTTGATAAGAAGACCTTTGAAGGTAGAAATGTGTGGATTTGTTAATTGCATGTGAAGAGGAAGAAACTGTGGAAGTGAAGAATTTTCCACTCTGTGCCTTGGTTCACTGGAGAAGTCAACAGGTGCCATTACAGATGAATGAACCCGAGGGGAGAAGATGGTTGAAGGAGATGTTTTAAAAACTGTTAACTGAATCACATAGAGAAGGATGCCCACCCCCTATGGCCTAGGCTTGTGGTTTTGTTTCTGTCACACTTCCTTTCTCTCACTTCCTCATTTCTGTAAGTAACAGAAGTTGCTTTTTATCACTCTCCTTCAACACTTCTGGGTTGTTTGAGTTCCTTGTATTCTCTGAATATTTATGTTTCACATGCAATTATTTTCTACAATTTCTCTGTATTTGTTTTGGTTGCCTGTGGTTTTGAGGCCTTACTCAATGCATCATTGCCCAGAACAATGTCCTAAAGTATGCTTATTATATATTCTTATATTTTCAGAGTTTTACGAAGTTTGATGCTTAGGTTTGCGAACCATACTAGAAAAAGTGTTGCATACCTCATGGCAGAATATCACTGTGATCACATTTGAAGTTCTCCCCTAGGGAAGTTATGAAATGGTGCCAGTGCCTAGTCCACCCATCAAGGCAATTTTGGAACTCTTTTTCTAAAATAGCTATGGTCATCAGAGTTGTTGTCATTTGTTGAGGTCGAACAATTAATTTTGTGAACTTATCACTGTGTGCTTACATTGGCAGCACTTTAAAAATAACTGTACTGGAACAACTTCTCTACTAACCTGATTTAGCCAACAACGACTTTTTTATTTACCAGAAGATAAAGGAAATATTGCAAGGAAGACATTTCTTGACATTCAGGACATAAAGTGTAATATGACAATAGCTCTATTGGCCTTTCAAAAAAAAAAAAAAGAGTTCCAAAATTGTGTTGACTAGTGGAATAGGCGCCAGTGTTGATACATACCTTCCCAAGGGGAGTGCTCTGAAGGCGACAGTAGTGATATTAAACACTGAGACATGCAGCAGTCTTTCTATGATGAGTTTGCAAATTTAATTGTAGGAAGTTGCATGATTTAAATTTAGGTCTTTAATCAATTTTGAGTTTGCTCTTGTCTAATGTGAGGTGTAGAGGTCTAGTTTTTTGCTTCTGCATATGAATGTTCAGTTTTCTCAGAACAATTTGTTGAAGACACTGTCCCTTATTTAAGGTATCTTCTTGACATCTTTGTTGAAAATCAGTTGGCTATAGATGTGTGACTATATTTCTGGGCTTTCTATTCTGTTTCATTGGGCTTAGCTTTTATGTCAGCATCTTATGTTTGTTTTTATGTCAGCATCATGCTGTTTCTATTACTATAGCTTTACATCATATTTTGAGGTCAGGGATTTGGTTCCTCTAGCTTTGTTCACTTTGCTAAGAATTGCTTTGGCCATTAAGGGATCTTTTGCGGTTTCATACAAATTTCAAGATGACATATTTTATTTTGGTGAAGAAAGTCATTGGTATGTTGACAGAGATTACAGTTAATCTGTAGATCACTTTGAGTATCATGATAATTTAAGACAATATCTATTCCTTCTGTCTATGAATAGGGGATATCTCTTCTTTTTTGGTGTCCTTTTCTAATTCATCAGAATTTCATAATTTTCGTTGTAAAAAATTTTTCACTTGCTTGTTTTAATTTATTTGTAGGTAGTTTGTCAAATCTGATATTGATATTTTTGTCTTTTACTTCTCTTATGGATATGGTAGGGTTATTACTTCATAATTTTGTTTCAACTTTGTCATAACACTGAAATTGAACTGGTCCTTGCTGCTCAAATAGAGCATATGTGAGTTCTCAGTGAGATGTGCTGTGAAGGCTAGGTGCTCATTAGTGAAGACATTTCTATTCATCACTTTTCAAATCTACATGCAGTGATATACCTTGGCATCTTGAATTTTGGCTTTCAAAAAATATTTGCATCAAAAAATTGAAAAATGCCTCTAAGGAGAATTTACAAAATCTCTGTCTGAATTAGCAGAACACTGAGTTGCCATTTCATATGCCTGTGTGATGATGTTTCAGGAGAAACTACACAGCATCTGAAAGAAATGGAAGGACTTTTATGGTCTAGACAGGTTGTTAGTACATCACTTTGGATTTGTCTTTTCCTGGTTGGTATCTGATCTTCTTTCATTGGTTTAGTTACTGAACAAGGTGTGGAAGCTAGAACTAAATAAATGGAGACTCAGTAAAGTATACCAGGGAGTGTGCTAATAAAATATACAGAAAACTGTGTTATGAGACAGTGGACCAGGACATGAAGGTGTGTAGAGGTGTGGAACCAAAGCTTCTATGTGGGAAGTAGCCTCATGTCTGGGGGTGAGAAAAGCAGGAGATGCAATCAAGTAAATTCAACGTTGGTAGAGAGGAAAAACACATAGTTTAGTGGTTTCCACAGATCACCCCACAGTGTCCCTGCACTCGAATCTTGATTCCTCCCTCTAAAAATGATGAGTAGACAGTCCAGAGAGTAAATGCACTAGATTTTACTCATGAACTTTGTGGCTCATCAGGTTATAGTCCAGGGCTTTACCAACCCAAATGGCTCATCATTTTATCTGGAGTTTACCTCCTGGTTGCATCTTGAGAGATTCTTTGACTGTGCCAAGCCTTAAATAGCAGAATCTCAAAGACCACCAGAATCAAGTCAGCCATGAACATGTGGATGAGGTTTCACACGGTGTAATCCTGTGGCTGTGAGGCTGGAAATGTGAACAAAGGGGTCACAGAGGTAAGGGCAGATCAAAATCACCCAGGCTCCCTGGAAGTCCACCCAGGGCACCTACCTCCCCTTCATAGGACCTGACCCTCTGTGCTCACCTCCATAACTGAGAACATCTCCTAGCACACTGGTCTTGGAGTCTGGCTTGTTCTGTGATGGGCTGATCATTTTATCTTCTCCTGAGAATAAAAACTAAGGAAGGGAAAAGGGTTGAAGAGAACTGATCCCAGCTTCTCCCTGGCCTTTGCATTCTCACATTCCCCCATGTCTCCTGCCATGACTCCTTTGGAGCTCCTCAGTAATCCCTTTAACTGCTATAGCAGGGTTTCCTCTGATCTCCCTCATTCAATGATTTCAGCTTACCTGTACTAACTGAATACAAATTTTGTTTCTGATTCATGTGGGGAGAGAATCTGCTGTACCCTGAGAGCTCTGTATCTGTGGGGAAAATACTTTCCAAGTACAGAAATAACTGAGCCCCGTGTGCTCTCTGTTTAATTTGGGACACAGTACCATGGAAGATAATTACTCTAGAGATGAGAATGTCCAGTTTTTCCCCAGCTGAGGGCCCATAGATAAAGGGTTGATTCTCGGGGCTCTTGAATGTCAGGAGCACAAAGGGTGAAAGTACACTGCTGTCTCCCTGTCATACTACCTCAGCCTGTTCCTCTGGGGATTCACCAAAAACTAAATTTCTAGTTACTGATTCTTCATATAGTTAGAAACACCTAGAATGTAACACACACACACACATACACACACACACACACACACACACACACACACACACACACAGCATATACAAGTGTATATTCTGTAGGTGATAGTGTTATCAAAAGTTCATAAAACAATGTTTCTGCTATTTTGAAGTGTGAGTCAATAGACAAAATTATACCATGTCAAAGATGTTGAGCAAATGAATTAATATACATACCCATACAGATATAGGTACACATACATTAATATGTAACAAGATGACATATGTAAATATGGATGCATGGAAAAATGTTAGATTTTTATTCATTATGCAATCAAGTACATGTCAATATTTAAAGCAAGAAAAACTGGCATGCAATTTAGAAATAATGAAGTGAAATTTCTATTTTCTTGTGGTTCTTATAAATTTTATCACTAAAGTGGAGGAGGTCATTGAAAACCAGCTGGAAAGGAGAAATTCTGTCGTGATTTAATACTAAATAAAATTAATAAGCTCAAACCAATAGCTTTATTGTGTACACCTAACTCTTATTTTAAAAATATAAATAATTCAAATACCTACCTTGTGAATTGTGCAAGTAGACAACTATTTAAATTAGAATGATGATACACATTTCTTTTTTATTTTAAAGTTGTGGGGCATAATTCAAGATAAGATATACAAGTGGTCATTGTACAGGTAAAGCTTGGACCTCCCTTTGGTCCCCACTTTGCCTGGTTTGAGATCAGGATGGTACACATTTCTTATGAACAGAATTTCAAAGTACTTAAGTTCATTAATAAACCTCAATTTTAAATGTTTTGTGTAGAAAGACTTGATATTAATGAGAATTTACTTTTAAAGTGAATGCCTAAAATAAATCAAGTTCTAATGAAGGCTATAATAAAATTATTTATTTTTAAATAACGAGTTTATATAACAAATTAAACTATAAATTTATACAGTAAATATTGCTTCGTTTATTTACTTTTTAGAGTTGGAGTCTCACTCCATCACTCAGGCTGGAGTGCAGTGACATGCTCACTGCCACCCTAATGTTGACCTGCTGGGCTCTGGCGATCTTTCTGCCTCAGCCTTCCAAGTAGCTGGAACTGCAGGCATACTCTACCATGCCCAACTAATTTTTTTTATTTATTGTAGAGACAAAGTCTCATCAAGCTTGCTGGGTTGGTCTTGAACCCGTGGGCTCAGGCAATCCTCTCACCTCAGTCTCCCAAAGTACTGGGAATACAGGCTTGAGCCACTGTGCCCAGCATCAGTGTTGCTTTAAAAGCTTCAGAAATAGAGTAACAATAACCAAGTGTGCACAGCAAACACAGAGTGGATATTAACTGCACAGAAGACATGTTTTGGATAATTTCCTTACTTGCTCCTGAGAGTAGGTGCATGATCCCTCCTTAGTCGCAGGTGTGCTCTGATTAGAGTCTACCAGGTGAGCACAAGAGGTACCCTGCTGAGCTGTACCCACAGCTGAGGGCTTCTCTGTGAAGGAGCATGTCTGGTGTGGGCTCCACTCTCACCACCATCAGATCCAATGAGGCCCAAGCAAACTCTGTCCCTGTCCTGGAAGGGCTCAGGGACCTTCTGTGTGTGTGCGTGAGGGGCTCCATCTAAAGAGTCTGCTGGAAGTGGGGAATAAGAGTTGTGAGAGACGCATCTATTTGTACTCTCTCCACCTCATCCAGCCTCTTTTTCTTCCATCAGCCCCAGCATCTTCCCTGAATCCAAGGCAGTGCTGTGCTCCAAATCCTGCTGTCCTGGGCCATACTCCTTTTACTTATCACACATCCTACATGACAGTGTAGGAACCTGGGAGTCATGCACTACTGTATGGGGCATGACTTTTTGCAGAAAATCTAAAATACATTGTGTGACACATGAGAGTGAAGATTCCAAACCAGAGAGATTTTATAAATATTTGCTCTTCCTTAACATTTTGACTTTATCTTACAAAGCTCAGACTCCAGGACTGATGGGAAAAACCACAGCCACCTGCCCCTATCTCTCAAGGCTTTTTAACCTTTACAAATCACAGTAGTTGGGAGAAGCAGAACAGACCCAAAGAGAGCTGATGACAGAAGCAGGTCTATGATAAACCCATCACAGATGCCCCAGAAAGTCAGAAATAAAGGGGCTTTAGAGGTCAAGTTCAGTTTCCCCTTATTCAGATGGGGAACCCAAGGCAGGAAGGAAAGAGACTTTCTCAGATGTTTCAACTCGCAGGAGTGGCTGAGCCAGTATAGACTCAGCTTCACCTCCCCAGGGTCCCTCTCACCCAACTCCTAGACCACGTGTTTGCCTTGTTTCCTCCCATGGTCTTGGCTCCCCAGCAAACAGTGATGACTCTGTGGAATTTTGCTCATAGAGGGAGAGACACACCTGGCGCCTCCATCTCAACTCTGGTTCCTCCTTCATGCCTGGATCAGAAATTTCCCTATCCCATGACCACCGCAGAGGGGAAAATTGCCCCAATCTCAGAGCCCCAGGAAGCCACATGGGCCACACTCTTAATGTCCACCTTCCTCCCTTCACTTCCGATGGTAATACCACTCTTCCTGAATATTGGGGGAAAAGCTGAGATGATTCCAGAAGATTTCCTTGGGTCCTGGGGAGTGAGTTTCCACCACCCATGAATCAGGACCTGTTGGTGAGGGGCTGGGAAATCTGGAGGTTCTGATTCTGAGATGGAGACCTCAGGAGATGAGAGTGGGTCCTCTGTCTCCCACATCAGTCTAAGCACATGTCCTCCAAGACTCAACGGCGTCTCCTTCCAGTCCTTCCTGCTCACTATCCTGACTGAGACTTCAGGGATGGGTACCCAGGGTAGGAGGTCTCTGTCTATGTCTACCCTCTCATGGGCTGAAACCTCCCCTGTGAACCCTTCCCATTCACTTTCCTCATGCCTTGTTATCCAGAGTTCTCCTGGGGACAGGGTCTTGGGCTGACCCTTTAAGCTCAGAGAGGACAGGGTTAGGGTTCTCACCTGAGATTATGAGTTCCAGGGGGTCACTGAGGTGTGGAAGCAGGCAGGGGGAAGTGTCATTTGAGCCAAAACATGTGTAGGTCTTCTTGTGGCCTGAGGTCACAGGACTGGTGGGGAACTCGCTCAGTTACAGCTGAGCTTGGTACTTTGATCTTAGGCACAGAAAGGAACTGGCTGTCCCCGTGGTGTCCTCTAGGCTCCATGACTGCCAACAGTCATGAAAGGAACTGGCTGCCCCCGTGGTGTCCTCTAGGCTCCATGACTGCCAACATTCTTTTCTGTGGTCAGCATGGGACCCAGCTACACAGAGATGGAGGTTCTGTCAGGAGCTATTCTAGGGAGCAGAGGATGAGTAAGGGTTGTCCACACCTTGTTCTGAGACCCCCTCCAAACCCTCTCTCTGAGGACCCTCAGACTCTGTCTCTGATGTTTCTGGGTTTCTCCCCCTTTCTCCAATTTCTGTCTCTCTCTCTCTGTCTCTCCCTCCCTTGAGACCCCCACATCTCATCTGGCCATCACCACCTGGGGCTGCCACAGCAGAGCCTGTGCAGAGTCTTGGTCCCTGACTAAACCCATTGGGCTCCTCACCTGGAATCGGGAAGTCCAGAAGGTCACCGGGTATCGACCACTCAAAGGAGAGACTGTGCCCACCATAGCATCTGTTGACTCCTGTGAGAGCCGCTCACAAGGTCCAGAAGGAAGTCAGCCTGAGAGAGAAGATCCTGGTGCTGTTGAACAGGGTACTGGGGGAGATAATATCCCTCTTCATTGGACAAAGAAAACCTGTCATAGCCTACAGAATGACATTGGAGGGTCAGGGTCTGTCTGGGGCCATGACAACACCTGGCTGCATGAAGAGCATTGGTTTTCTAGACAAACCTGGAGAAGCGGTGGCCACCCCTGGCTGACAATCCATGAGCTGACAATCAGGCTCCTCCACCACAGCACCTGTATGTCCACCTGTGACTTGGGTTCACAGGGACCACAAATAAGGAAACCTTGAACATCTGTGGATGTGAAACTCTGTGTGTGTAGGAACTGGGGATTACCATCTCCGTTCTTACACAAAAAATTGACAAATGTCAGTTGTGAGCTACACTGCAGGGTCACATTCCCTCTCAAGGTTACCACAAGGCTGGTCAGGGCTGAGAGGGAGGGTCCATTGTAGGCTCCTAGGAGAGAAAGAAGTACTGTATTATATGGAATGTACACTTCCCACATGATCCCCCAGGACTGTGTTGTGAGAGTGGGGACACTCCTGAGAGCATATCCAGTTCTTGAGGACAGAGCCTGGAGCTGTGACTACTGAATGTCTTCTTACTAGCTCTAGGGGGATCACTGGGCTCTGACCAAACAGTGAGACAGTGACTATCTTCCCGAATGATCCTTTGTCATGAATGGGATGAAGAACTTGCCCTTGTTCCTAGTATCCTGGGTCCTCTGTATGAACCTGGATGCTGAAGTTTCCTCTTTATACAAACAGTATTCCTAGTCTCCAAGGTTCCCTAACAGTAGATGGTCATCGGGTTCTCCCTGGTGATCATAAGGTATGACTCTGCCCAGAGTGTGAGTTTAGGGATGTCTCTGAAGGAAATCAGAGCCTGGGTCCCACAACATCCCCATTCCTCAGATCCCAGCTCTCAGTCCCAGGACCCTCCAGACGTCCCCATCAATCAGCTCAGGATTTGCATTTTGCATCCCCTGATGACACAGGAAAGGTTCTTGTCGCCAGTGAGGTGCCAGGATCTAGGATATTTGAGGACAGACTCACCTGTCTACACTCCTGTCCAGGAGTGCAGACGCAGTCCTGGAAGGAAGTTCCCATAAGAGATTTGTCCTCTGAAATTACGAACTTCACAGAAACTTGGATGGACTTAGAGTCTATAATACTGACTGATCTATCACAGAAATAAAGAACTGAGTATCACATATTCTCACTCATAAGTGAACCTTGAACAATTATCATAATACTATAAGAAACGAATTGTCAGAAATTGCTGGGGGGCATGATTGGCAGTAGTCGGATTCTGCCAGGGGAAGGGGGGTCATACCTCATCAACAAGGGTACCTGCATAATGAACACTTGCATACTTAACCCTGAATTGTACCCCACATCTTTAAAATTTTTTAAAAAAGAAATTTGTCCTCTGGAACCTGAACAGATCATTTTTTTCCCCAGATCCCCCTGACCCCTGGGTTCTCTTCCTTGATTAAGACCTGGTTTGGGGTGTGGTTTTTCTCAGACTACAGTCTTTCTTCCCCCCTCTTCAAATCTCACTGGAAGAGCAGGGAAGAGTATGAGTGTAGAGGTCATGAGGTCTCCTCTTATGGTTTCTCACTGTATAGATAGGTGAGATCATGGTACCTGGCAAGAAAAACAGACAGTCAGAGTTTGGCCATTTGGGGCTGGGTGATTCCCATCAGAGGATTGCTACATCAGCAGTCACACAGAAAAGGGAACTTCCCTCTCCAAAACCTTTGCTCTAATTTCTGCAAGATTGGACATGGGTTCAGCACCAGGGTCTCTGGAGGCATTTCATTTAAATGCCATCTTTTCTGACACCCTGGCAAATATCTGTCTGATCTCTCCTCATGTCACTGAAGTTCATAATGTGGCAGCAAATAGATCATATTCCGTTCTGAGTCTGGCCCTTCCAGATGAGTGTGACTGAGGGTTTCTCCTTTCTTCTCAGAGCCTTGCATAGGGTCCATTTAACTCTGGCTTAACCATCTGTCCATCCGCACGCCCTTGTGGGGTCCTAACCATGGTCATTCATCCCTCCAGTCCTGGAGATGCTTCAGGGAAAATGCCAATTCACAGTGCATGGCAGACTCAGACTAGCAGAAAATCAGTTATCGCGTGAGTATGCAGGTCATGTTGAGCTGCAGAGAGCACAAAGAAGAAATAAAAGAAGAAAATGATTTTTCTCTTTGTCTTCAATTCTTTATTTTCTTTTTAATAATAAATAATTTCCTTCATGACTTCCCTCTTTTTTTTCTATTTTTGAAAAAAAGCATGTATACCTTCCCTTCTTGGGAACACAACTGAGCCAGTTTTTTTCTCCCCAGTGACTAAATTTTTCTTGAGTTTTTATGCACACTTGAGTATCTTTTCAAGGTTTTAAGAATGATTGTTCAGTTTTGAGGAGTGATTTGAGGAGTGGAGTGAGAGTTGATGGTTAATTTCTGACTATAGCCCACTGTCTGTGTGAACTTAAGTAGTAAGGTCCCATTTCTGAGCCTAAGGTTTCTTATTTGGAGCATGTTTTCATTAACTCCACACCTCAGAGTGGTCATAGGGGTCAATGTTGCCTGGATTATGGGAAGGGCTTAACCATGGTTACATTACAGATCAGATTAAGACAGGAAGTGTTGGGAGGTGAGAAGATCACAGTGTTGGATTCCACAGTCAAGGAAGACAATTGATGCACCCTCATCTGCTCCTAACACTGCTAAATGCTACCTATAGTATTTCTGAGATATGTAAATCATCAGATTCACAAGCAGAAAGAGAGAAAGAATGGGTCCCCAAGTGGAGATGGATGCACAGCAAAGAACAAAGTCAAAAACTAAATGACAACAGGTGCCTGTGACCATATGACCATTAGAAGGTTATTAGAGTGGAGGTTTCCACTTCTGTGTGGACAAAGAAGCCTCAGGGTTTGCACATACAGGGGAGGGGTTAGAACTCTAGAGGGCAGTTGGAGGCTGTGTCGTCAACCACACCTGCATCTGAAGTGGACCCAAAGCAGCACAGGGGAGTTCCCTCAAGGAAATGCTCCAAACCTTCCTGTAATGGGGCTGGTGGGTTTCCTAATAAAGAAGACTAATCACCCGGTGTTCAGTCCAAACCTTTTATTAGCTGAATTTCCTTGTGAGTGATAGACTGCAGCATGGTCTCAGGATATACAGGAAGACATGGGATGGTATACACTCTGCCTCAGAGCAATGAAACAACAACAGCAACCACCACCAAACTAGAGATAATTCACTCTGAGTATTGCTGTCCCTTGGCACATGCAATGCACTGGCTCCAGGACAACTCATATATACCACAAACTGTCTATACTCAAGTGCCATAGTCAGCCTTACAGAATTCCCACGTAGGAAAAGTTAGCCCTCTCTATATGTGAGTTTTGCATCCTGTGACTGTAATATTGACCCTCATTTCAATGAAGTTTTCAAAACACGCATTTTATAAAAAACCATGCAGTTGAAATTTGTGTTGTTGATGGGTCAATAGTATGTTGAGTTTGTTTGGGAATGACAAATAAGGATTATAATGTGGAATGCATAGAATGGAAAGTCACCAGGACACCTTGTGAGGGATGGGCAACCGTTATAAGCCAAAAGGAAGAGTTTCACATAGGTTGCTTAGAAACATAGCTTGTTTCATCCAATAGTAAAAACCAGAGCTGTTGTCAGTTCTGTGGTGCAGAAACCATCACAGGGCACCTGTTCTTTCAAGAACATCTTGTCAAAATTACTGTAGACTTCAAGCACATCTAGTAATAAATACTGTCAAAGGAGGAGATGTGTGAATCACAAGAAAAGGTTTATCGTGAGGCTATTTAGAAAGTCCTCAGAAACCGTTCTAATCTCAGACATGTAAACTTGAGCCTGCATTCTTTCATGACTTCCAGGCCTTATTTTTCCTGGGTCTGACAGAAGTAAATTTATCCTGGTGCCTGAAACTTTCATATCAGATTTGACTTCAGTGAAGGAATTGAGCTATGGAGTGTTATATTTCATGGAAGTTGGTTCAGGGTAAAGCTAGTTTCCAGAGTTTTAGCAAAAGGATTACTTTCTGAGTGTTTTTGCAAAACAACCTAAACAGTTTTATTAGTATCTAGGAATTTTCAAGGGCCCAGTTTGGGTTAAAACCTTTAGGTAAAACCACATGGCTGGTCTGGTTACTGAGTGGTTATGGCACGCTGAGCTTCTCTGTCAGGATAGGCAGAAAAGTGGGGAGTACCGGGCGTCCCTGCAGATGTTGTAGTTTCCCCCTCCCTGTGTTTGCAGACAGACCATGGGATAGCTCAGCCTACTGACCCAAGCCCATGATCAGCACATAGCCACCTTCCCCATGTGTGTGAAGCATGTTCACTCTGCTATTGTTAGACATGGACTTCTCTCCGACGTGTGAGTGTGAAGCTAAATGAGCTGATGCTAAGTTTGAGTATATTGATGCAAGGAGTATGCTTTGTAGGGTTGAGTGACTACTGATGATGAGTCTCCTCCATTATCTTTGAATAAGTTTATCTTTGAATAAGTTTTGGGAGAAACCGTATAAGGAGGAACAGGTGTGTAGGAGGTGAGTCATGCAAGATGAATGAGCAACAAACACTAGACCAGAGAAAAATAAGAAACTTTAGAAATTAATTTGGCAAGATAACAAATTGTGTCAATGCAACTAAAAATAATTTCATCAGGGACAAGACGCCGATGAAATGGTAAACTCTAAACTGGAGTGGAATATTCAGTACATTTTACAGAATACATTTCAGAGAGAACATAAATATAAAGATAGATAACATAATTAGTATTCACAGGAGACAGAATGAGACTAGTACACAGATATCACTGTATCACAGTTTCTAAATGAAATAAATAACAGCTATGTCACTCAATTCTTGAAATGAAAGACTTAAATTTTGATAGAAATGAAGAAAATTTATTAATTCAAGATGCATTGATTAATGTTAAAATAAATATCTTGACTATGATAAAGTAAATTGTGTCCAGAATAAATAAAAGTAATTCAAAAACTACTAGAGAAAACACAAATTATCATCCAGTGAATATTAAGCGTATTGGGACTGTATTTCCCAAGAATAAAAGTTAATGACAAAAATCCCTGGAGAAACAGCATCAATATATTATTTGCGATTAAAGAATTCTGCACAGCACCTAATTATTAAAGGGAAAAGTGGAAGTAATGGACAAAATGCTAGAACGTAAGCAGACTCAAGCATCTCTGACCTGTTGAAACTCGTGTTTCACACACTACACCCAACATATCAGGTTACATATTTATGAGTGAAAAGGAGAGCACTGGGAAAATAATCTTAAATATCAGATGTTTTTATTTTTCTCCCTCATAAGATGGATCTCCTTCTTATGAAGTACTGCTATGGGAGCAAAAGTGAGAACGAGAAAGCAACAGGGAGAGAGAGAGAGAAGTTGTGATGTTTCTTAAGTTGCGATGTTTCTTAAGTTGCAATGTTCTCCTTGGTGGACAGTAAATTTTAGTTTACCCTTTAACTCCTCTTTTTCTGTTTTTGGTTCACTCTGTCAATGAAGGCATCAAAAATCCACATAACATAAACTTGTCTCTCAACTATTTTTAAGTGTACAGCCCTTTAATGTGAAGTACATTCACATTTCTGTGCAGCCATCATCAATATCCATCACCAGAATATTTCATCTTTTCCAACCAAAACTCTGTATCCTTTAAACACCATTTTCTTTTCCTAGATCATGGTAACCAATACTTTATTTTATGCTTCTATGAGACTGATTGATCTCATAGGTACCTAATGTATGAGGGTGGGCCTAGAAAACCATAAATTATCTTTTGAAGGTTGGGTCTCTTGTAGTACAGGCTTCTCCCACCAGGTAAGTGTTCTAGGAACCCATTGACATCAGTATACCAGCTAGCATTGTTATGAGTCGCTGCATTGGGGAACACACGTCCTGAGTTGTGGCAAACACCATGACAATGACACTTACACCCTGCTGATTGTTCAACCGTTTTTGACCAAAAGTGACTTTACTGTGCCCTACCCTTCATATTCACCCAATCTTTCTGTTTCGTCAGATGAAAAAGTGTCTCAATAGGTGTATTGCATCAAGTGAAGCATACTTTGAAGGTGATTGTAGTCTGAATACATAAGAATAAATACAGAATTATTTAATAAATAAATTCCAGGGTTTTTGGGGGGTCCCCACCTTTTAAATAGGATTGTTCAATATTTGCTCCTTGTGACTGGGCTATTTCACTTGACACAGTACCTTCAAGCTTCATCCACATTCTGGTGCGTGTAAGAAACAAATCCATTTCTTTTAAAGACTGGATATGCTTCCAATGTAATTCTATACGAACTTTTGCTTAACTAGCTGTTAAACTACTGATTCCTACTATGGGCATTTGGGTACTTTGTAATTTTTGGTTGTTGTAAATAATGCTGCCAGGAAGAGGAGTGTATGAATATCAATTCAAGCCCCTGCTTTTATTTTCCTTGGATATATACCCAGAAATAAAGTTGTGAGATCATATGGTGATGCTAAGTGTTTTAAATTTAAGAAGTATATGGGTAATTATGTGCACTGTGTTTATTTGTGTGCAGTCTAGTAAGCAGTTTAAAATCATGGTTATCATCATTTTTATTAAATACTGTATCTGAAAGTCCTTTGTCGGGGTCTCTGCCAGCCCCGACTTATATGAGGGTAAGGTTAGACCGCTTCGGTGGATCAAGACGGAAAGAAGAAATGACTCTGAGGTCATTCTTCTGGGAACAGTCTGATCAGGACTGAAGCCAAATTTTATTTGAACTCCTTCCAACTTATATACCTTTTTCCATACCCTCCATTAGTGTGTCAATCACTTTGGGGGCTTACAAACTTTATGCAAATTACGCATCACGAGACTTGCGAGTTCCAAGCAAACAATTACAATTCCATGATACATGACGTGTTTCACAAAACTTACATTAAATTTACAGGTATACAATTTTTAATACAGATTGTTCAAAGTGTTCTCCACAATGTTCAATAAATCATTCACATTATACTCTTTGTTCCAGACCCTGATTAATACAAAAACTTTTCTAAGTTAAATCCAAGTTTACTGACTCCTAATAATTTTAACGATTAATATTATCAATTTAACACTATACTATAATCTGTAAGTTTACTTAAATGACTCAGTTATTCTATTAATCTATTATGGAATGTAGTGTCCTGTAATTCTATAACAATTAAAACTTATCCTTAAATTATAAAACCTTACCATGACTTAAATGAATTTCCTATGTCTAAACTTTAATTTTTCTAATGATTGACCTTTAATACTATGCTATATCCTTAATTCTTTTATAAATCGTATAGTAACTATTATATTTAAATAATGTAGCCAAAAGAAACAAAACAGCATATACCACATGGCCTCGGGCTGAGGTAAACAGAGGCAGACAGAGTTTCGGTATGAAACAAAGGCATAGTCGCCAAGTTAATGGCTTTGGGGTGCAGACAGTTTTCGGTGTTTAACAAAACAAAGACAAGGAAATGCATAGCCTGTAATGGGACCAAGCAATAAGACTATGATGGTAATTTAGTCTCTAATCTTAGCTCTAGGGGAAACTGCTTAAGAGTTGACTCACCAGTCTAACAAGAAAATAGAAGTTTGAAAAATATCTAGAAAGAAATACAACTTAGAATCATATAAGATAATTCTGCTGAGCAGCTTTCCATCAGGCTTTACTGCCATGTATGCACACTGGTCACTAATCACACGCCAATATTATTGGTATAACTGACATCCTATGTCAGAGGCGATCTTCCAGATGGGCCTTTACAGGCCTCAGCCATGTAGCTATAGATGTTGGCTCCCAACAGTCCTTGCACATTGACTGGCACTGTATATCAACCCTCAAATATTGTCAAGGGCATGAAAGAATAAATGAAAATTCTGGAGAAGACTTATAGCCATGATACCATACCTGGAGTGTTTGTCTTCCTTGTCCACCAGGCAAGGCAGAACTGTGAGACTCAGATGTCCGTGACAATGAACACAAAGGAGCTGAATGTCAGGAAGCTGGAAGATACCACAAGAGTTGTGTTCCTCAGCCAATGGCCTGGGTTCTGAATCCGCATTATGCAAAATGATAAAACACTAGCTGGAGCATGAACAGAGACAAACAAGCTCAACAGGATGAGGATGGTGTGTGTGTCACTAGTTTCATGAGAGGTTCTAGGGGAGAGACTGTGGCTGTGAATGTACTGGAATCTCTTCTTGTGCTGATACAGGAAAAAACCATAGACCCATAAATTTAGTTCTCATGCAGATCATGAGAGCTAAATTTATACTATCTGTGAAGGAGAAAATGAAAGCCACCACTGAGAAGATCAACTTCCCTGAATGGGGGGAGAAACAGTATCTGTACATATTTTCCATACTCAAGATTCTGCTATTTGTTCCGTCAGTAACATACTTTGCAATGTAGACATTTGCCACAGAATGAAAAATCCAGCAGTAGAAATAGCAGAAAACAATGAACTATTGGAGTGTAATTTGAAGTTTCATCCACCCAGAGAACCTGGGCTGAAGCTTCATGGCCTGAAAGCCACTGTGGAGGCAGGTGATTCTGAGGCCACTCTGTGCAAAAAGAAGACAGGTTTACATCCAGCCTCATCCAGAAATGATGTCAATCCAAAAGCCACCATTTTCTGAAGGATCCCCTTAGAGAAAAGGACCAAGTTGTTAGCCAAGATCATCTAGCTGAGAATCAAGTATTTGGGTCTCAACATATGTGTAGTGATAAATGTGAAGTTATACAAGCAGAGGGGTAAAGAATTTCCAGGAATTCCAGCAGCAGTCTGAATGAGAATTGTAATTCCCCAGGTTAAATGGGCAGAAACCTTTCTATCCATTTAGAGGAGGTGTTGGAATTTAACTTTCTTTTTTGAGAGAGGAAAAGATTTATTTAAGATAAATTCACTTCCCGCAGACAGGGAGCAGACCTACACTCTAGATGACTGTGGCACCGTAGCCCTCCAAGTCCTAGCTTAAATTCTTTCCCCTGGAGATGTTGCAGTCAGGTAGACATGACTGCCGTAACTTCCTAATTGACCACCTGCGAATGTCTTAGAGTTCCTGTGACGCAGAGACCCACTAATATCCACCATCATTATCATAGCCTCTAGAGAAGGCCATGACAAGGATTCTATTGCTCCTGCACCTTCCCGAACAACATTCCTTAGAGCTAATGGAGGGTGCACCTCCCCCTATCTCCCATACAATCCCAGTGGGTAGTTTTGGAGGATCCTTGACTTCCCTGTAGATAGTGCCCAATTTACTGGAAGATTGGATCCCCACCTGCTCCCCCTCTGAGCGGTCATAACATTTGTAATTAAAAGTTTCATGACTTCTACAATCCTTGCCCAATGCATGATATCTTAGGTCTTGTAAATTCCCTTTACTTCTACGGAAGCTTGATTGCCCCTATGAGATACCTCTGGCATTAGAAAGTCTGTATTTCTAAAAAGACAAAGTCAGTAAAGTTAATTTTTCCTAAAGTGTGCATTTCTCCAAAACATAGCTTCTACTTTTTCATCATTGTATTAAGATTTAGGAATAAGATTAAAAATGGCTTTCAGCTCTCATTCTGTCCTTTCAGAGATCATTGATGAACACTTAGCTTGATTTTATGTCTTGGTTACTGTGGATAGTGCTGCAATAAACACAGAAGTGTAGATATATCTTTGGGTGTATACCCAGCAATGGAATTGCTGGATCATATACAGCAATTCTGGTTTTAGTTTTTTGAGGAAATACCATAATGTTTTCCATAGTGGCTATACTAACTTACATTACCACCAACAGTGCATAAGAATTCCCTATTCTCCACATTCTTACCAGCATCCAGTGCCAGTCTTTTTGACAAAAACTATTTTATGTTTGTGTGTGTGTGTGTGTGTGTGTGTGTTGCACAGTTCTTTTTTTTTTTACATATTATTTATATTAAAATTGTGGGGTATAGTTAAGGGTTAGGTATACAAATGTGCATGGTTCAGGCACCCTTGTTGATAAGGGGTGTCTCCCCATCCCCAGACAGATATTGACTACCGTTAATCCCATCTCCCTTCCCCTCCCTTCACCCCCCCATAGTTTCCCACCATCATCAATCCTCTTCTTATAGTATTATGATAGATGTTCAAAGTCCACTATATGAGTGAGAATACACATGTGCTACTCAGATCTTTGTTTCTGTGAGAGATCACTCAGTATGATAGACTCTAGTTCCATCCAGGTTGCTGCAAAATTCATGATTTTGTTCTTTTTTATGGCTGCATATTATTCCATCATGTATATGTACCACATTTTTTAAAATCAGTCCTCTTTTGATGGCAGGTTGGTTCCAGATTCCTGCTATTGTGAACAATGCTACAATAAACATTCATGTACAGGTATCTTTTTTTATAGAGTGATTTAAGTTCTTCAATGTATATTCCCAGTAGGGGGATTCCAGGGTCATATGGGAGATCAATATTTAGAGCTTTTAGGAATGACCACACCGCTTTCCACAGAGGTTGCACTAGTTTACACTCCCACCAACAGTGTAGTAGTGTTCCCTTTTTACCACATCCTCTCCAGCATCTGTTATTTTTTGAGTTATTGATAATTGTCATTCTGACTGGAGTTAGGTGGTATCTCAGTGTAGTTTTAATTTGCATCTCCTTGATGATTAATGAGGTTGAACATTTCTTCATGCATCTGTTGGCTGCTCAGAAATCTTCCTTTGAGAAGTGTCGGTTCTTATCTTTTGCCCACTTTATAATGGGGTTGTTTGTTTTATTCTTTTCTGCATGTTTGCATTCCTTGTAGATCCAAGATATTAGGCCTTTGTCAGACCTGGGTTTGGCAAATACTTTTTCCTACTCTGTGAGCTGTCTCCCTGCTCTCTTGATGGTTTCTTTGGCTTTGCAGAAGCTTGTCAGTTTAATGAGGTATCCACTTGTCTATCTTATTTCTTATGGTCTATGCATTCTGGGTTTTATTCAGGAATTGGATGGCAGTTCCAATTTACATAAGGGTGTATCCTGCATTTTCTAAGGTTCTTATGGTTTGAGGTTTTACATTTAGGTCTCTGATCCATTTAGAGTTAATTTTGGTGTGTAGGGATAGATAGGGGTCTTGTTTGAGTCTTCTGCATGGGGTCAGTCAGTTTTCCCAGCTCCAATTACTGAATAGGTTCTCCTCTCCCCAGTGGTAGGTGGCGGAGGCTTCATGAAAGATTAGTTGGTTGATAAATTGAGGTTTTGCTTCTGGAATCTCAATTCTATTCCATTGGTC
This sequence comes from Cephalopachus bancanus, assembly GCA_027257055.1. Taxonomy (NCBI): domain Eukaryota; kingdom Metazoa; phylum Chordata; class Mammalia; order Primates; family Tarsiidae; genus Cephalopachus; species Cephalopachus bancanus. Next base: position 1,596,228 of record JAPVLO010000522.1, on the reverse strand, counting down.
TATATGCCAAGCTGTTTTGATTATTGTAACTTTATAGTAAATTTTGATGTCTGGTAATGTGATACCTCCTGCTTTTTGGTTTTTTTTTTTTTTTGAAGATTCTTCTGGCTATTCTTGGTCATATGTATTTCCATATGAATTCCTGTATTACTTTTTCTAGGTCTGAGAAGAATGTTGCTGGTAATTTGAAGGGTATTGCATTAAATCTATAGATTACCTTAGGTAAAATGGACATCTTCACAATGTTGATTCTTCCAATCCATGAGGATGGGATATTTTTCCACTTGTTTGTGTCATCTTTGATTTCTTTGAGCAATGTTTTGTAGTTTTCATTGTATAGGTCTTTCACCTTTCTGGTTAGAAAGATGCCAAGGTATTTCATTTTTCTTTGGCTATTGCGAATGGAATTGTGCTTTTTATTTGGGATTCTGCTTCTTTATAATTGGTGTAAAGAAATGTGATTTGCAGATTTATTTTATACCCTGAGATTTTGCCAAAATCCTTTATCAGTGTAAGGAGGGTTTTGACAGAATCTTGGGTTTTCAAGGTACACAATCATGCCATCTGCAAAGAGAGATAACTTGACTTGCTCTTTTCCTATTTGTATACTCCTGATTGCCTTCTCTTCTCTGATTGCTCTAGCCAGGACTTCCAATACTATATTGAACAGGAGGGGTGAGAGTGGGCATCCTTGTCTTGTTCCAGTTTTCAGGGGAAATGGTTCCAATTTTTGTCCATTTAGGAGTATGCCAGTTGTGAGTTTCTCGTAGATGGCTTTTACTATTTTGAGGTATGTTCTTCATATGCCTAGATGTTCATGGTATTTTATCAAGAAGGGGTGCTGTATTTTATCAAAAGCTTTTTCTGCATTTAATGATATAATCATGTTTTTTTTTGTTTTGGCATCTGTTAATGTATTTAATTACATTTATGGTTTTACGAATGTTGAACCAGCCTTGAGTCCAAGGGATGAAGCCTACTTGGTCATGATGAATGATTTTTGAGATGTGTTATTGAATCCGATTTGCTAGGTTCTTGTTGAGAATTTTAGCTTTTGTGTTCATCAAAGTTATTGGCCTGTAGTTCTCTTACTTTGTTGGGTCTTTACCTGGCTTGGGTATCAATGTGATAGTAGCTTCATAAAATGATTTGCGGAGAGTTCCATCTTTCTCAATCGCCTGGAATACTTTCAGTAGGATAGGTATCAGTTCCTCCTTAAATATGTTCTAGAAATCTGGTAGAAAGCCATCTAATTCAGGGCTTTTTTTGTAGGTAGTTTTCTTATTACATAACCTATTTCGTTGATTACTTTTGGTCTATTTAGGGTCTCAATTTCATCTTGTTTCAACCTAGGCAGGTGGTGTGATGTCAGAAAGTCCTCCATTTCCTTAAGGTTTTCACGTTTGTTTCCATACAAGTGTACATAGTAGTCTCTAATGATCTTTTGTATTTCTTCAGGATCAGATGTGACTTCATCTTTTGTGTTTTTGATTGTGTTTATTTGGGCTTTTTTCTCTTTTTCTTCTTCAGCCTAGCTAGGGGACCATCGATCTTGTTTATCCTTTCGAAGAACCAGCTTTTTGCTTCATTGATTTTTTTGTATTTTCTTTTTGTCTTCTATGTCCTGGATTTGTGCTTTTATTTTGGTGATCTGGATTCTTCTGCTGAAGTTAGGGTTCTGGTGGTCTTGCTTTTCCAGCTTCCTTAGGTGGTTTATTAGGCTGTTAATTTGTGATCCTTCCATTTTCTTCATGTGCATTTGTAGAGATATGAATTCCTCTCTTACTACCCCTTTCATGGCGTCCCAGAGATTTTGGTAAGATGTTTCTTCATTTTCATTTGTTTCCAGGTATCCTTTAACCTCTATTTTGATTTCATCATTGACCCAGGAGTTTTTTTTAGCATCATGCTGCTTAATGTCAATGTCTTTGTGGGTTTTGGGAGGACCTTGTTGGTGTTGATGTTTGCTTTTATTCCACTGTGGTTCAAGTAGGTGCATGGTAAAATTTCAATCCCTTTAAATTTTCTTATGCTTGATTTATGGCCAAGTATGTGGTTGATCGTAGAGTCAATCGACCACATTCCATGTGGTGATGTGTAGAATGTATATTCTGTGGTCGTTGGATGGAGTGTTCTGTAAGGTATCAATTAAGTTCATTTGGTCAAGAGTCACATTGAGCTTCCAGATCTCATTGCTGATTTTTTGTCCTGATGATCTGTCTAGTGCTGTGAGTGGGGTATTGACATCCCCAGTTACGATAGTGTTAGAGTTGATATCTTTTTTGAGTGTACGTAGGAGCTGCTTTATGGAAGTTGGCACTCCTATGTTGGGTGCATATTTGTTTAAGATGGATATTTCTTGTTGATGGAGTGAAACTTTTATCATTATTTAGTGGCCCTCTGTATCTTTTTAAATTTTTGATAGCTTAAAGGATATTTTGTCTGAAATTAAGATCGTGACTCCTCCTTTCTTTTGTGTACCATTCGCCTGAAAGTTTGTTTCATATCCTCTCACTTTGAGTCTGTGAGTGTCCTTTCTAGTGAGATGAGTCTCTTGAAGGCAGTAAATTGTTGCCTGGTAATATTTTATCCTTTTTTCCATTCTCTGTCTTTTCAGTGGTGCATTTAGTCCCTTCACATTCAGGCTAATTATTGAAATGCAAGAGTTAATCCCTGTCATAAGGCTCTTACAGAGTTGTTGTTCCTATTTGTTTATTGTATTTCTTTTGATTTTGGAGTTGGTTCATGTGTGTTTTTAATCTTTTGCCTATACTCTTGTGAAGATCTTGTTGTTCTTTTTTGCTTTTCTTCTGTGTTCATTACTTTCTTAAGTGTTTCTTGTAGAGGTGGTTTGTTGGCAGCGTAGATTCTTAGGGATTGAATATCTGGGAAAGATTTTAATTCACTCTCACTGATGAAGCTTAACTTGGTTGGGTAGGTCATTCTTGGTTGAAATTGTTTATCTTTTAGAACTTTGAAAATAGAGCTCAAAGCTCCTTGCCTGGAGGGTTTCTGTAGATAAATCTGCTGCTATTCAAATTGGTCCTCCCTGGTAGGTAGTCTGACCTTTTTCTTTTTCTGCTTTTAGGACTTTTTCTTTTATAGCTACTTTGTTTAGGCGAATTATTATGTGTCTGGGAGTTGGTCTTCTCATTTGTCATCCTACAGGGGTTTTCTGAATCTCTTGTCTTTGAATTTTTGCATCACTGATGAGATGAGGGAAGTTTTCTTGAATGATTTCATGAAATGTTTGTTTTAGTGTGGCCTCTCTTTCTTTCTCTGCCTCAGGAAGGTCAATTAGTCTTAGGTTTTTTTCTTTTGAAGTAATAATTCATCTCTTGAAGGTTTTGTTCTGTCTTTTTAAGCTTCTTTTCTATGTTTTTGACAGTTTGGGTTAGTTCTGTATTTTGGTCTTCAATCTCTGAGATTCTTTCTTCTGCTTGGCTAATTCTGCTTTCCATGCTTTTTTTTGTTGTTATTTATTTCCATCACAGTATTCTTTACTGCTGCTTTTTCTGTCATCAGCTCCTTCCTATTTTCCTCTTGTCACTCCTCAATTTTTAAAATTTTTCTGTTAATGCCTTGATGTCAGGGCTTGTTGCATGTGGCCGTTCATTCTGGGGGTTCTTCATTTTTTGTGTTCCAAAGTCTGTTTTCTCAGTGTCTGAATTCCCAGGGGTCTGTGTGAGCCCTATATTCTTCTTTTGGTTTGTCTTCATTTGTGCAGATTTTTCCTCCCTACTTTTTCCTTCCCTACTTTTTGCTTCCCTCCACTTCCCCGTCTTCTTAAATTCTGTTATTCAGGGGTGGAAGTGTTGCTTTTATTTCAGTTTGTTCAACCTCCAATTCTTTCTAATGTATTTCCTCTTACTTTGTTCATTTCTGGAGTTGGACTGTAGGTTGAGGGCAGTCTTTTTGCAGTTCTGAGATTTAATTAAGGGGGGAACTGTGATTCAAAATCTCTTTGCAGATCCCAGTATCCACCAACAGGTCTATGGATAGTCTGAAACCCACTTCCCACTGCCTTGGAATCTGTCCATGCAGTGGGGTTGTAGGTTTACTTCCTGAAAGAAAAATGAGGTTAACAGAGGGAAAAGAATGGAGCAGGCAGTGAGGGGAAGAGGGGGTGAAGAAAGAGAGGAGTGAGAGGGAAAACAGATCAGTGCACTTACTAGCAAGTGAAAAGAGACATAAATACTGAAAGAAATAAAAAGAAAAACAATCATGACTGAAAGCTAACCAGCAACCATATAAAAAACTAAAACATACAATGATGCTAACATACAAACTAACCAACCTCCTTATTGGTGTGCTACTCCTCTATACAAAGATAGGGTTTACAGAGCAATAAGAAGAAAAGGAAAAAAGAAAGAAAAAGGGAAAAAAGGAAAAGCAATAGATTAAAGTCAGTAAACTAACAGAACTAACCAGGCACACTCTGAGACTTTTCCTTTAAGTCCAACGTCCTTTCAGCTCTGATTTCTAGCTGTCTTTGCAGGCTGGTAGAATTATTCACAGTTAGGGTCAGTTGCCCCTGGCCTGCTGTGAAGAACAGTTCAGATATGGGCTCCCTGCCCAGTCTCTTACTGAGATCTGGCCTTTATTTTTCAAGGGAGAAGAGCATCTGGCATTCCCGTTTTGGTGTTGTTACCCTAGAATCCCAGCAGGTGGTGCTATCTGACCACTCCAGTAGACCTTTATCTGCAGCTGCTGAAGACTGCTGTTGGGAGGGGAGGGAGTTGGCAACAGTATCCGCACCAGGGGCGCTCACCTCCCTGTACACTGGGGGAGCTCCACAGGCCTGGCTGTCGTGGCGTGGCAGTGGCAGTGGCAGCAGCAGCTGTGGCAGTGGTGATCTCAGTAGATCCTGCTTGCGGTGGCTTCACGGTCCAAAGTCGTAGGTCGTCTCAGGCATGGGTCGCCTCAGGCATGGGTTGGCAATAACCGCAGCGCTGGTATTCATGGGCACAGACCACCGTGATGTTTGAGTAGTGGCGGTGATGGCGGCTGAGCTCCCTGTGAAGAGCAGACTGCTGAGATGGGAGCTGCAGCCCGTGGGAGAGAGCTAGGTAGGGTCTTTATGAGTGTTCTCTTTAACAGAGGGTCTCACAGACCATGCTGCCCATCATCATCCTGCTGGAAGTCCTTAAATATCATTATATCACAAATATCTGGAGACTGGAAAAAGACAATTGAGATATTTTTCTTTGCATCTGTGAATGGCCCTTTTCACAAAACCAATTATTCCAAGTAAACACAAACATTAAGAATAGGTCTTGTTGTGTGTCCAACCTATGAACTTCACAGCAACTTGGATGGATTCAGAGCCTATCATACACAGTAGCCTGTCACAGAAACAAAGAACAGAGTGCCATATGTTCTCACTCATAAGTGGACCATGAATAATTACGATAATACTATAATAAAGGGACTGACAGTAGTGGGAAACTGCCAGGTGAGGAGGGTGGGATTGGAAGTTGAAGGAAACTGCCATGAGAGAGAGGGGTACATCTTATCCACAAGGGTACCTGCATAAAGAACATTTGGATACCACACCCTTAATTGTTACCACATCTTTAAAATAAAATATTATTTAAAAAAGAATAGGTCTTGTTGCTGATGAGGAACAGGGAATTATGCAAGAGCTCACAGCAACCACAACATAGATATCACAAACACAGGTTGTAGATTTAACCAACTGACACAAAGAACTCGTCAAAAACTCACTCATGAATAATGTGAATTGTCTCACCTGCAGCCCCCACAACTGCCTGATGTGGTCCCTAGCACTCTGCACACTCCTCTCCCACAGGATGTATTACATGAGTCTTCACAGAGAAGGAGTATGAATCTCTATAAAGGACAAAATAATAAGTAAAACAAAATGAGACAAAACCATAAATAAGAGCCTATCGAAATTCTGGAGCAGAGGAATTCAATTACTGAATTACAAACTCAATGGGGAGCTTCAACAGCAGATTTCAACAAGCAAAGTAAACACAGAGCAATCTGAAGAAATGTTGCATAAAGTCACTCAGTCAGAAGAGAAAAATAAAGAATGAAAACAAGTGAAAGAAACTTAGAGGTTCAAAAACACAAATTGGGAAAAGATTGCTGACTCAAGAGATGATGTTTGGAAAACAGTGTCCACATGCAAAGCAATAAAATGAAACCCTTATCTTATATCACACACAAAAGTCAATTTGACCTGGGCTAAAGACTTAAATTTAACACCTGAAACTGTTAAACTTTTAGAAGAAAACAAATATAAATATATTTTGAAATGGATCTTGGCAATGACTTTATGGATGTGGTACCAAAAACACAGTCAACAAAATACCAATAAGCAATTGGGACCATATCAACCTAAAAACCCTGAAAAAAAAAAGAAGAAAATAAAAATGAAACATAAAATGGAAGAATACACCTGCAAACCATAAATGTGGTAGATCTATATCCCAAAAGGATAAGTAGCTCATTCAACTCAATAACAAATGAAACAAAACAAACAAAACCCAATCAATTTTAAAATAAGCAAAGGAAATAAATAGGTATCTTCCCAAAGAAGAGAAACAACTGGCTCATGGATATATGGAAGAGCATACAGCTTCACTGATCATTAGAAAAACATACACGAAAACCACAGTGTGATTTCACCTCATTCCTGTTAGAATGAGTATTATTATTATTATTATTTTAATTGGAAATGTTGGCAAGGATGTGGAGAAAATGCCACCTTGGATTACTGTTGGTCAAAATGTAGATTGGTAGAGACATTATGAAAAACAGTATGGAGATTCCTAAAAATAAATAAAGAGATTTATTTCAAGACACAGCAATTTAACTTCTAAAAATTATCCCAAAGTAGACCAATGACTACATATTCTCACTCAGATGCAGAAATTAATATATATTTTCTAAATCTTAAATATATATGGGAAAAATGCCCAAGACAAATAAAATGTAGCTATTGTTTGGGTGAGACTTATGAACACCTACAACTGTACTCAGTAATGAACACACCTGTGTCTAAATAGCAGCATATAAAAATTTTTGAGAAATAAGGCTATAATGCTAGATACTTAAGAATTGTATATATGATTTAGATTTTAAATTTAAAATTTTTATATATCTTTAGTAAATACCATCAAGAAGGCAAAAATAAATAGCATTAATTTATATATTGGCAATCACAAAATCACCTTAGCAACCTTCAGAAAAGATCCACTTGAGTAATTCCTGAAAACATTGCTAAACAGAATAAAATTATTTTTGTGAATATTTATGAGTTTTCTAAAAACACAAGTTTTAGGTAAAAAAATATATACAGATTTTGTTTCTAGGGACATCATTACATTGTAAATTATTAAAAAATTGACAGTTAGCCAGGCTCAGTGGCTCAGCCTGTAATCCTGCACCTTTGGAAGGCTGAGGTGAGTGGATTGCCTGAGCCTGCAGGTTCGAGACTCGCCTGGGCAGCGAGACCTCATCTCTACAATAAATCAAAAAATTAGCCGGGTGTGGTAGCATGCACCTGTAGTTCCAGCTACTTGGAAGACTGAGGCAGAAGGATAGCCGGAGCCCAGCAGGTCAAGGCTGCAGTGGCCGGGAGCGGCCACTGCACTCCAGTCTGGGCAACAGAGTGAGACCCCAACTCAAAAACAAAAAAATTGACAGTGGTCGATATCTGCCAGGGGAAAGGGGACATACCTCATCAACAAAGGTATTTATACAATGAATATTTGTATACCTAATGCTGAATTGTACCCCACAATGTTAAAATAAAAATTAAAAGAGGAAAAAAATTGCTCAATAAAAGCAAATGAACACATTGTTAATTCTACAAATCCACTACATAACTAAATACAATAGCAATGCTGTTGGAAAATGAAGAATGTAAAATGAGACCTAATTAAATCCACTGTCTTGCATGGGCTGACTCAATCTATCAGATAATTTTTTCAACAAAATATGTGTACACCAGCTGTGTATTTTATACCAAAATGCTAACATGTCCAAATATCCTGTACTGGTAAAAAACAAAAACAGAGAAATGACATTGATCATAATAGAAGGAATAGCCTTAGCAAATATTTAAAATTACAAATTGGAATTCGTTCTGTGAACCAGGAATATAATACAGACAATCTAGAAAATGTGAAGTATTCGATAGGTAGAGAGGTTAATAAATAGATGCAAAGATCAGAAATTAACTAGATTTATGAATTAAAAATATGGAGCATTAGAAACACATGTATAATGACATTATAAACAGTGTTTTTAGTAAAATGAGTTCAAAAGGAGTTGAAAGATTTATTAAATACACGCTATTAGAATATCTTAACACCTAGCTGAGAAAATGAAGTCGTTTGGACAAAGATATTTATATCCTGGCATAAACACATACAATTGATATAAAGAAGATTAAGCACATGAAAACATGCATGTTTTAGAATAATAAATTGATTCAAAATACTAAGCAATTAATAAAAGGGAACCATAATCATTTGACAATATTAGAGTATTTGAAATAGCAAAACCAATGCAAGATTAAAGACACAAAATAAAAAACAGAATATTAGAAAATGTTTTGCTGCAAAATAGAAAAAGAGGAGATTACCAGTAATATGTTAAGTGCACATTCTAAACAGTTCAATGAAACAGCATATATTTTCTAGGCAAGAAATTTATGCCAAAAAAATTTCTCAGTACAACATAAAAATCCACAAATATTACACATATTATTCTAAGAAATAGTAATACATGTTGAAATAGATATTTTTATTTAAAAATAAGTTACTTTACCAAATGTTTAATTTATGTTCATACCATCACTTTGTGTATTGACTTTTGTTATTTCAACTTTGCAATCTCATGTAAATCAAAAATAAAATAAATATGGTTGCTCATTTTGGTATTATTTAAAATAGGGTGATAGTAAAGTCCTTCCACATTTATATGATGCTATGAAGTAGAAAGCATAGTTTTTGCAGTCAAATTCAATTTGGCAGAAAAATGTATAATCTTCTAAAATTTAAGTGTTTTCTAAAAATTTAAATTTGGTTTTGATAAAACGTAAGTTGCCATTTTTCAGTAATGTTTCTCCTGTTTACTGTAATAGTCAACATGCTATCAAGTTAAAATGTGAAATAATTTGTATTAAAATTACAAAAGTAAGAGAATTTTGGAAAATACAGACTAAGAGAAATATGTACTTTAAAAAATCAAAATTATTTATTGAAAGACATTCAATGATTGATAGCAGTTTGGCCCCAGTGTGAGAGAGGATGAGGAGAAAAGTGGGCGAGTGAGGAAGCAGCATGAACTTCATGTGGTAGAGATGCACACAAACCTTTTCAACATTTTATGGGAAAGAAAAAGTTTTATGGCAAAAAACAGTATGCTGAGCAAATTTATAGTACATACTTATGAACAAATCCCAGTAAGAGAAAAACTGGCCAGTAAAATCATAGAGAAAGTATACAAATATATTTAAATCATATAAAGCTCAATTAATGAAGCAGAAGTGAAAATGACAAACTTATTTTAAATAATAGAGACAAGAAGATCTCTGTGTATCATATACCAGCTTGATAACAGGCCCCTATGACCTTTAAGAAGGGCTGTCATTTATGAGAAAATAAAGACTTCTTTTTACCAAAGTAATATCTAGGGAGGCAAAATTAGGGACTAGACAGTCACAACTTCCTTTCTGGCATAGTGGCAGGAAAATTCTCACTTCACTGTGCCAGTGGCTAGGGTCTTAACAGTCAGAGCAGACCAAGAATTCACTGTGAGACTGAGTGGATTGATGACGAGAAAGGTTTGGCTTTACGTTCCACTGGATTTGGAACAGGTGCAAAGATATGGAAATGATCAAGCACTTTTAAATCTGGTTAAGTGTCAGAGGTGCATTTATCAGACATTAACATATTTTTGTCCCTGATTATTCCTTTTCCATAATCCTTCACAACTCTCATTCACATTTTATACAAAAAAGATTTCTATTGCTCTAAGTGGACTGTATAGCTTACATTCCTCTTACAAAGTCTAGAAATTGTCTGCAGATATAGAATCATTGGTGCTGTAAAATGCAGACTGCCTCCCAGAACCCATAAGAAAGGAGATTAAGGTGAATGTTTTTGTACTCATCACAGGGTAGTTTTAGAGACACAGTGCCACTACCAATCAAAGCAAAAAAAAAAAAAAGCTATCATCACAAATTTTTTATATGTTCTGAGTAGCAATTTTAATTAGACAGTTGGTGTATAAGCAGGAGACAGGAGCTAAAAACACTCTTACCTTCCAAAAAGCAGGAGAGCTAAGACTATGGATTTTGAAGTATTTATTCAAAGTCTGTTTTCAGAAGAAACTAGGACAGACAAGGTAGACAAGACTGTCAGGCAGCCCAGAGATAGGTAGGTTGGCATGATTCTATGTCTCAGAAACCCAATATCCAATATTAATGCCATTTGTGTGTGTGTGTGTGTGTGTGTGTGTGTGTGTGTGTGTGTGTGTGTGTGTTTAATCTTTTTTTCTTTGTTTAGTTTATTTTATGGGACATATTCTGTGTTTTCACATCGTGTTTTTTTTGTTACAAACATTCTATTCCTCCAAGAATACTGCTCTGTACATAATAAAGAAGGTCCACTTACCAAATGACATTACTTGGAGGAGTACCTGCCATGGTCACACTCTGAGCACCTATGCAAAAGGGGGTAACTCATCGCTGAGATAAATGCTGGAGATGCTATGAGCTCATCTCCTTGCAAAAAAGTAATTATTATCTCATCAGCAAGTACAGTGACAATGTATGCATGTGGATTTGAAATGATCTTAGAAAAACATTTGTGAAATGCTTTATTACTGGCAAGTATTGTTTACTATTCATTCTAATCAACTGAGAAAGTTTGAGCAAGTGAGAGACACTGAGACAAAAAGAAACTCAGAGATCGAGATAAAGACAGAGACAGAAGGATTTAAAGAGAAACATGTGCAACCGAAAATCTGAGATACTTGAAGAAGACCAGGTGGAAATAACATCACAGACATAGATTCTGAGGTCTAGGAAGTGAGAAGAAAATAGATGGATGACCATTAACTTTCCAAGAGAACAGCAGAGCACAGAAAAAAAAAATTGAAACAAGATTGATTTAGTTTCTTGCCAGCCTTAGTGTTTTGCCATGAAAATTGCATTATTTTTCAATTCTAATAACTTTATACAAAAAGCAGTCTATGAGGAAAAAAATATAAAGAATTAAGTATAAATATTTTGCCCTAGTGTGAGAAATAAACTTCACAGAAGTGGAGAAACTTTTATTCATTGTTTTTATAGGGACATGTTAAGTGTCTAATATGTGTCTGACAAGATTCCTGGTATAATATTTATCAGAAAAAAACAAAATTCAGACATCATAACTCAGGAAAAATTAAAACAAAAAACATATGTATATTGGGTCAATGTTAGAGTGGAGACACATAGACATTGTATAACATTAAATAGTAAGTAGAAAACGCTATATGTTATGAAATGATAAGAGCCTAGTGAGTAAAAAATGCTGGTGATATTCCTTGAGCAAAAGAAAACTCTGCCAGCAGATTTTGATTTGAAACTACAACCCTTCCCTGAGTCTACAGGCTGCTGGCATGTCCTATAAATTTAGAAAGATAGATAGATAGATAAATAGATAGATAGATAGATAGATAGATAGATAGATAGATAGAAAGATAGATAGATAGATAGACAGACAGACAGATGATAGATAAGTAGATATAGGTAGATGGTGATAGAGGATAGAAGATGAGAGATAGATGTGAGAGAGAGAGAGAGAAAGAGAGAAAGAAAGAAGTAAGCATCTTCTTTAAGTTTCTTTGGAGAACCTTGCAAAAACATATTTTGGTTCTAGGGATGTTTCTAGAGACCACAATTTTAAGGATAAGTTTTTAAATAGAGCAAGTTTTTCTAGAATTGACTCTCTAACTTTATTAGATTTATAAACAGAGCACTGATTGTCAGTTCATGTCATGAAGAGGAAATAGGGACACACAAAATATTTTCATAGAATACTTCTAATCAAAGACTTAAGAGGATTTGTGTGGTCATGTATATGATATCTCTGAACATTTTTGAAAACGAATGAGTATAATGAGATTGACTGGTGTGTCACTGAATCAAGTGAGACAGATAAAAGTATGAGTTGAAATATTTGAATTTTCAATCCCTGTATCACATAAGTGACACAATTCTTGTATATTTAGTCTGGGAGAAATTCTTATCATTTGTTGCCACAGGGCTAAGAGTGCTGAAAATTTAAAGCAGAATCTCATCCTTCAGATGAGATTTGAATAACAATACAAATAACAATACAAAGAAACAATAACAATACAAAGAAACTTAAAGAAGATGCTTACTTCTTTCTTTCTCTCTTTCTCTCTCTCTCTCTCACATCTATCTCTCATCTTCTATCCTCTATCACCATCTACCTATATCTACTTATCTATCATCTGTCTGTCTATCTATCTATCTATCTAATTTGAATAACAATACAAATTAGATCTATGTCTAATGTTAAAAGATGTCACTGATTGGAAAGTTGATGGATCTGAAAGTTGAAATGGAGATGTGTGAAAAGACCCTGATGAAGCTGGGGACATTAATTCTCTAAATTCTAATGAGTCTTTTCTGTCAAAAGGAGAGTCCACTCCACCACTATCTGACAATATTAACTTGCCATTGCCTGAAAAATAGTAATAACCTCCCGTGAGGTAGTTGCCATGAAAGACAATACTGATTCTCATCAAAATCCACCCTTCTTTGTTTCCAGACCTGTAAACAGATTCAAGTCCCAACAGGAGAATTAGTATTAATACAAATGTGAGCCATAATAAGAAGTGCTAAATTCCAAGGCAACTACTAAATTTTCTAATTTATACATAATGAAATCTGAGGAGTATGTGGGGGAATGGATATTAAGGAAGCTGGACAATGCAAAAAGAATGCAAGATGAGTCAGGTCAAAATTATTAATATGTGTCAATTAAGGAGAAATCCTACATTTAATGTGGCAGCTCACAGAGGCAGAAATGGTTCTAACAGTTTGTCTGGTTGGACAGCTAATTTGGGAAGCAAAAGCTTGCCCACAGTAAATGAATGCAAAATGCCAGAACTTTCTTGGTTGACTGTAGAAGAACCAACCTGAAGTCTTAGAAAGACTGTAATGTCAGAGTAAATATATCATCTAAGAACAACTCTCCCACACTGAAAGAGTACAGAAGATAAACCTCAACAAAACTGGGAGAAATACATTCATAGGGGGAGTCTCAACATGGTTGAATAACTATTTGTTTGATCTTCTCTGTAGCCCAGAGAACTTACAGGGATAACCGCTACCACTGAATTGGAAAATCTAAATGTAACTGGTGTAACTGGATTCCAGAGTCATAGGGGCCAAGGTTGAACTCAACCAACAAAAGCATAGTGGGTGTGGACACCATAAGGGATAGCAGAGTCAAAGAAGCAATCAGAACAGTCTGACACATATATGCATGTGGTTGGTTTTATATATATATATATATATATATATATATATATATATATATATATATATAACTTTATTTTATAATATTTTACAGTTGTGTGGTACAAGTCAGCATTAGACACGTGAGTAATCTATGTGTAGGCAAAATTTGGGCATCCAACTGGTTTAGGACCAGGTGCCCTTGGTGTTGCTACATGCCCTCTCTCTCCTGGAAGTTTTCCATTAATGCCAATCCCTTCCTTGTGCTGTTGTGATTAATGTTCAAGTCCCACTTTTGAAGTAGAAGATGACCATCATTAATAAAACAACAACAGATACTTGCGAGGATGCAGAGAAAAAGGAAGCTTCTACACTGCTGGTGGGAATGCAAACTAGTGCAACTTCTTTGGAAGACAATGTGGTGATTTCTGAAAGAACTAGACATTGACATATGGAAATATGACCCAGCAGTCCCCCTATTGGGTATATATCCAGAGGAACTAAAGTTATTCTACCAAAAAGATACCTGCATGCTTTTTGCAGCTCTATTCACAATAGCAAAAGCAGAACCAACCAAGCTGCCCAACGAGCAGGACCAATTTTTAAAATGTGGTTCATATATATGATGGAATATTACATGGCCATAAAGAAGGACAAACATATGGACTTCTCAATAACTTGGATGGATTTAGAGTCTATCACACTCAGTGATTTATCAAAGAAGCAAAGAGCAGAATACCATATATTCTCACTCATAAGCGACCTTGAACAATTATCATAATACAATAAGAAAGGCATTGGCAGTAGTGGGAAACTGTCAGGGGAGGGGGGATGGACTTGGCAGTTTCAGGAAACTGTCAGGGGAGGGAGGGGCACACTTCATTCACAAGAATACCTGCATAATGAACATTTGTATACCCAGCCTTGAATTGTACCCCCACATCTCTAAAATAAAGAAGAAAAAAGAACAAGTGGTATTCAGTTCTTTTTTTTTTATTAATCAATATTTTTTATTATGGTTTTGTGGGGTACAGTTAAGGATTAGGTGTACAATTACGTTTCATTCAGGCACCCTGTTGATAAGACGTGTTTTCCCATCCCCAGACAGATATTTGCTACTGTTAATCCCATCCCCTTCCCCCCCCATAGTTTCCCAGTACCGTCAGTCATTATCTTATAGTATTACATTGGATGTTCAAGGCCCATTATATGAGTGAGAACATGTGATATTTGGATCTTTGTTTCTGTGAGAGGTCACTCAGTATTATAGACTCTAGTTCCATCCAGGTTGCTGCAAAATTCAGGATTTTGTTCTTTTTTATGGCTGTGTAGTATTCCATCATGTATATGTACCACATTTTTTTAATCCAGTCCTCTTTTGATAGGCAGCATGGTTGTTTCCACGTTCTTGCTATTGTGAACAATGCTGCAATAAACATACGTGTGCAGGTATCTTTTTTATACAGTGATTTGTGTTCTTCAGGGTATATTCCCAGTAGGGGGATTGCAGGGTCATATGGAAGGTCAATTTTTAGAGTTTTTAGGAATCGCCACATTGCTTTCCACAGAGGTTGCACTAGTTTACACTGCCACCAACAGTGTAGAAGTGTTCCCTTTTCACCACACCCTCTCCAGCAGCTGTTATTTTTTGAGTTGTTGATACTTGCCATTCTGACTGGAGTTAGGTGGTATCTCAGGGTGGTTTTGATTTGCATCTCCCTGATGATTAGTGAGGTTGAGCATTTCTTCATGTGTTTGTTGGCTACTCGGATGTCTTCTTTTGTGAAGTGTCTGTTCATATCTTTTGCCCATTTTATAAAGGGGTTGTTTGCTTTGTTCTTTTCAGTACGTTTCAGTTCCTTGTAGATCCAGGATGTTAAGCCTTTGTCAGACCTAGAGTTGGCAAACACTTTTCCCCAGTCTGTAGGCTGTCTCCTTGCTCTCTTGATGGTTTCTTTGGCTTTGCAGAAGCTTTTCAGTTTAAAAAGGTCCCATTTGTCTATCTTCTCTCTTATGTCCTGTGGGTTTCGGGTTTCGTACAGGAATTGGATGTCAGTTCCGATTTCCATGAGAGTATTTCCTTCTTTTTCTAAGGTTCTTATGGTTTGAGGTTTTACATTTAGGTCTCTGATCCATTTGGAGTTAACCTTTGTGCATGGGGATAGATAGGGGTCCTGTTTCAATCTTCTGCATGTGGTCAGCCAGTTTTCCCAGCACCATTTACTGAATAGGTTCTCCTCTCCCCATTGGTAGGTGGTGGGGGCTTTGTTGAAGATGAGTTGGTTGAGAAATTGAGGTTTTGCTTCTGGAATCACAATTCTGTTCCATTCATCTATATGCCTGTTCCTGTACCAATACCAAGCTGTTTTGATGATTGTAGCTTTATAGAAAAGTTTGAAGTCTGGTATTGTGATACCACCTGCTTTGTTTTTTGTGCTGAGTATTGTTGTGGCTATTCTTGAAAGTTTGTGTTTCCATATGAATTCCTGTGTTGTTTCTTCTAGGTCTGAGAAGAATGTTGTTGGTAATTTAATGGGTATTGCATTGAATTTGTAGATTGCCTTAGGTAAGATGAACATTTTCACAATGTTGATTCTTCTGATCCATGGGCCTGTGGTATTTTTCCACTTGTTCGTGTCAGCTTTGATTTCATTGAGCAGTGTTTTGTAATTGTCATTGTAAAAGTCTTTCACATCTCTGGTTAGGAAGATGCCAAGGTATTTCATTTTTTTGTGGCTATTGTGAATGGAATTTTGTTTTTTATTTGGGTTTCTGTTTCTTTATTATTGGTGTAGAGAAATGTGATTTTCTTTTGTACATTTATTTTGTAACCTGAGACTTTGTCAAAGGCCTTTATCAATGTAAGGAGGCCTTTGACAGATTCTCTTGGGTTTTCAAGGTACACAATCATATCATCTGCATAGAGAGATAGCTTGACTTCCTCTTTTCCTATTTGAATACCTCTGATTGCCTACTCTTCTCTGATTGCTCTAGCCAGGACTTCCAATAGTATGTTGAAAAGGAGGGGAGAGAGTGGGCATCCTTGTCTAGTTCCAGTTTTCAGGGGAATTGGTTCCAATTTTTGTCCATTTAGGAGTATGCTGGCTGTGGGTTTCTCGTAGATGGCTCTTACTATTTTGAGGTATGTTCCCCATATGCCTAGATGTTCAAGGGTTTTTTATCAAGAAGGGGTGCTGGATTTTATCAAAAGCTTTTTCTGCATCTAATGATATGGTCATGTGGTTATGTTTTGACATCTGTTGATGTATTTAATTACATTTATGATTTTACGAATGTTGAACCAGACTTGCATCCCAGGAATGAAACCTACTTGGTCATGGTGGATGATTTTTGAGATGTATTGCTGAATGTGGTTTGCTAGGATCTTGTTGAGAATTTTAACATCTATGTTCATCAAAGATATTGGCCTGTAGTTCTCTTTCTTTGTTGGATCTTTACTTGGCTTGGTTATCAATGTGATGTTCGCTTCGTAAAATGATTTGGGGAGAGTTCCATCTTTCTCAATCGCCTGGAATACCTTCAGTAGGATTGGTATCAGCTCCTCCTTGAATGTCTTGCAGAATTCTGCTGGAAAGCCATCTGGACTAGGGCTTTTTTTTGTAGGAAGTTTTCTTCTTATGTAAATTTCCTTGATTGTTATTGGTCTATTTAGGGTCTCAATATCTTCTTGTTCCAACCTAGGTAAGTTGTGTGATGTCAGAAAGTCCTCCATTTCCTTATGGTTTTCAAGCTTGTTTCCATACAAGTGTACGTAGTAGTCTCCAGTGATCTTTTGTATTTCTTCAGGGTCAGATGTGACTTCATCTTTTGTGTTTCTGATTGTGCTTATTTGGTTTTTTCTCATTTTTTCTTGGTCAGTCTAGCTTGGGGACCATCAATCTTGTTTACCCTTTCAAAGAACCAGCTTTTTGTTTCATTGATTTTTTGTATTATCTCTTTGTCTTCTATGTCCTGGATTTGAGCTTTTATTTTGGTGATCTGGATTCTTCTGCTGAAATTAGGGTTTTTGTGGCCTTGCTTTTCCAGCTTCTTTAGGTGGCTTGTTAGGTTGTGAATTTCTGTTCCTTCCATTGTCTTCATGTGTGTTGGTAGGGATATAAATTCCCCTCTTACTACAGCTTTCAGGGCTTCCCAGTGATTTTGGTAAGATGTTTCCTCATTTTCGTTTGTTTCCATGTATCTTTTGATCCCTGTTTTGATTTCGTCATTGACCCAGGAGTTGTTTAGTATCATGCTGTTTAGTGTCCATGTCTTTGTGGGTTTTGGGGGACTTTGTTGGTGTCTATGTTTATTTTTATTCCACTGTGGTCCGAGAAGGTGTTTGGTAGAATTTCAGTCCTTTTAAATTTGCTTATGCTTGATTTATGGCCGAGTATGTGGTCAATCTTAGAATATGTTCCATGTGGTGATGAGTAGAATGTGTATTCTGTGGTCTTTGGATGGAGTTTTCTGTAGGTATTAATTAAGTCCATTTGGTCCCAAGTCACATTGAGGTTCCGGGTTTTCTTGCTTATTTTTTGTCCTGATGATCTGTCTAGGGTTGTGAGTGGGGTATTAAAGTCCCCAGTTATGATAGTGTTAGAATCAATATCTTTCTTTAGTTTTCCAAGAAGTTGCTTTATGAAAGTTGGCGCACCTATGTTGGATGCATATATGTTTAGGATAGATATTTCTTGTTGATGGATTGAGCCTTTTATCATTATGTAGTGGCCTTCTGTATCTTTTTAAATTTTTAATAGCTTGAAGGGTATTTTGTCTGAAATTAAGATCGCTACTCCTCCTTTCTTTTGTATTCCATTTGCCTGAAAGTTTGTTTCCCATCTTCTTACTTTGAGTCTGTGGGTGTCCTTTCTAGTGAGGTGAGTCTCTTGAAGGAATAGATTGTTGCCTGATGATATTTTATCCATTTTGCCATTCTATGTCTTTTCAGTGGTGCATTTAGTCTGTTCACATTTAGGCTAATAATTGAAATGCAAGAGTTGATCCCTGTCATAAAGTTCTTACAGAGTTGTCCCTGTTTATTTGTTGTCTTTCTTTGCGTGTTGGAGTTAGTTCATGTGTGTTTTTAATCTTTTGCCTGTAGTCTTGTGAAGAATGCTGTTGTTCTTTTTTCTTTTTCTTCTGTGTTCAGTACTTTTTTAAGTGTTTCTTGTAGAGGTGGTCTGGTGGCAGCATAGGTTCTCAGGGATTGGATGTCTGGAAAAGATTTCAATTCTCCCTCACTAATGAAGCTTAGTCGGGCTGGGTAGTTTATTCTTGGTTGAAATTGTTTATCTTTTAGAACTTTGAAGATAGGGCTCCAGGCTCTCCTGGCCTGAAAAGTTTCTGTGGATAAATCTGCTGCTATTCTAATTGGTTTTCCCTGGTAGGTAGTCTGGCCTTTTTCTCTTGCTGCCTTTAGGATTTTTCCTTTCATAGCTACTTTGTTTAGGCGAATTATTATGTGTCTGGGAGTTGGTCTTCCCATTTGTTGTCTTGCAAGAGTTCTCTGAATCTCTTGTGTTTGAATTTTTTCATCCTTAATGAGATGAGGGAAGTTTTCTTGAATGATTTCATGAAATGTTTGTTCCAGTGTGGCTTCTGTTTCTCTTTCTGCCTCAGGAAGCCCAATTATTCTTAGGTTTGGTCTCTTGAAGTGATCATTCATCTCTTGCAGGTTTTGTTCTGTCTTTTTGAGCTTCTTTTCTATGCTTCTGACAGTTTGGGTTAGTTCGGTGTTTTGGTCTTCAAGCTCTGATATTCTTTCTTCTGCTTGGTCGATTCTGCTTTCCATGGTTATTCGTCTGTTGTTCATTACCATCACAGTATTCTTTACTGCTGTCATTTCTGACATCAGCTCCTTCCTATTTTCTTCTTTTCCCCCTCAATTTTTAAAATTCTGTCCATTAATGTCTTGATGTTTGGGTTTGTTGTATGTAACCATTCATTCTGGGGACTCTTCATTGTCTGTGTTCCAGAATCTGTTTTCTCAGTGTCTGATTTCCCAGGGGTCTGTGTGAGACCTATATTCTTCTTTTGGTTTTTCTTCATTTGTGCGGTTTTTCCCCCTCTCTACTTTTTCCTTCCCTCCATGTCACCGTCTTCTTTAATTCTGTTATTTAGGGGTAGAGGAATTGGTTTTACTTCCGTTTGTTAAATTTCTTATTCTTTATGTGTGTCCTCTTACTTTGTTCAATTGTGAAGTTGCACTATAGATTGGAGGTGGTCCTTTTTGCAGTTTTGAGATTTACTTAAGGTGAGAGCTGTGATTCAAAATCTGTCTTCAGGTCCTGGTATTCGTTGACAGGCATGTGGATAATGTGGAACCCACTTCCCACTGCCCTGGAATCTGTCCTTGCAGTGGGGCTGTAGGTTTACTCCCTGAAATAAAATGTGGTTAGCAGAGGGGAGAGAATGGAGCAGATAGTGGGTTGAAGAGGGGAGTGGAGAGATAGAGGAGTAAAGGGGGAAACAAACGAGTGTGCCAACAAATAGAGAGAGAGGCCTATACTGAAACAGATAAAAACAATAGACCATAGCTACAGACGAACCAACTCTCATACAAAAAAAATAAAAATAAAAATAAAACATATAGTGATGCTAACATACAAGCTAACCAACCACCTTGCTAGTGTGCTGTTCCTCTATACAAAGATATGGTTTACTGAGAGAAGAAAAGAGAAAAAAAGGAAAAGGAAAAAAAAAAGGGAGCAATACAGTAGGAATAGAATTAAGTCATTAAACTAATAGAATCAATGAAGCACACTCTAAGACATTTCGTTTAAGTCCAATGTCCTTTCAGGTCTGATTTCTAGTTTTCTTTTCAAGCTGGTAAATTAGTTTGCAGTTAGAGTCAGTTGCCCCTGATCTGCTGTGAAGGACAGTTTAGATTAACCTCCGTTCAGCAGTTTGGTCTATGTCTTTATCAAGCTTGTTTCTCCCGTTTCGGAGTTGTTACCTTGAATCGCCAGTAGGTGGTGCTATCTTGGCTGTTCGCCCCAGAGGGGGTGGGGTTGGATAGGAACAAGATGGCTGCCTGCCTCCGAGCAGGCAACAGGAACCCCACACTGGGTGGGCAGGACAGTCTCGGACACAGAAGAGGGTGCAGCAATCCCAGTAGATCTTCCCTGAAGGGGTTTGGTGTGGATCACCTCGGGCCAGGTGGTGTGCTGTGCTACCCGTCACAGAGGCCGTGGCTGCAGCAGCAGCGACGGCAGTGGTGGTGGGGGGAGGGGCTGTGGCGGCGGTGGCGGTGGGACTGTTTGTACTGCAGTAACTGTCCAGTCATTGTGATGTCCCAGCGGTGGCAACGACCGAGCTCTGTCTGAAGAGCAGGTTGCGATGCTGGGGTTCCCAGCCCCCTGGGGCGAGAGTCAGAGACCCACTGCAGATCTCCCTTGCAGAGGGCTTCAGACACCGGGTTGCCCCGTCGCCATCTTGCTGTGATCTTCGGTATTCAGTTCTTTTCTTCTGTGATAGATCAATCAGTATTGTAGACTCTAAATCCATCCAAGTTAATGTGAAATCCTTAATTTTCTCTATCTTTATAACTGCAATATTTCATCGTGTACATGTAGCATATATTCTTTGTGCAGTCCATTTTCTTTTTTCTTTTTATTTTTAAAATTTTATTCTTTAGTTTTTTTGTTTGATAATGACTATCATGACTGAATGAGAAAATAAAATAGACATGCATTTACAAATATGGACACAGATTTGCAATAAGTGACCAAATAAAAAGAAATGAAGAAATAAAGTGATCAAGAAACACTTATCTACAATATATCACAAGTCTCAAAGGTGAAATGGAGAGAAATGTATGCACACAACAAATCTCTGAAAAGAAGCAGAGTAAAGAGGTACCTGACTGTCTCTGGACATGAATATTGGGAAGAGAGGAACAAGGGTTATTGTTATTGGTGGCTTTGTCAAAAGTGAGTTGGTGTTTTGACTTCTGAAATCTTGGTACTGTTCCAGAAGTTTGTGTGCCTAATTCTGTACCAATACTGCACCATGTTGGCTACTATAGCCTTGTAATAAAGTTTGCAATCTGGACATGTGATACCGTCTACTTTGTTGTTTTTGCTGAAAATTGTTTTGGCAATTTGTGCTCTTTTTTATTCCCATGTGAATTTCAGTATTGTCATTTATGGGTATTTTACTTTTCTACTAGCAATAAATTAGGCTACCAACTTCACATCATCAATTTTTTTTCCTGTTTTAAAAATATGACTAAACAAATAGGTGCAAGGTGGTATCTCCTTGTGGTTTGTTTGCATTTTTTGATGACTAATAATTTTGAGTGTCTCTTTCTAGTCTTGTCTGCTTCTATACTATAACTTCCGTGTAGAATTAGCTAATCAAGTACTTTGATCATTTTGAAGTTGGGCACTTTGTTTTAGCTGTGGTTGAATTGAAGCTATTTTTGTATATTCTGGATGCTAGAACCTCATCAATTATTATTATTATTATTATTATTATTTGAGTCAGTGTCCCAGTTTGTCATCTGGCTGAAGTGCAGTGGCACAGTCAAGGCTCACCACCACCTCAATCTCCTGGTCTCTGGCAATTATCTTGCCTCAGCCTCCCTAATAGCTGGGACTGCAGCCATGCACCACCACACATGGCTAATTTTTGAATTAATTAATTATTGGCGAGGTCTCACTATGTTGCCCAGTATCTAACTGCTGGTGTCACATCACTCTCCCAATTTCTCTTCCCAAAATACTGGGATTACTGGCATGAAACACAATGCCTGACCTTTGCCTCCAATTTTGTAGGCAATCTTTGCATTCCTTTAATAATGTCCTTTGATGCACACACATTTAAAAATCTGATGAAGTCTAGTTTGTCTAGTTTTTTCTCTTGTTGCTTGTGGTATTGGTATCATATTTAAAAAATAATTGTCAAGTCCAAAATTGTATAGATTTGCCCCCATGTTTTCTTCTAAGAGCTTTATAATTTTAGCTGTAATTTTATTTCATTTTGCCTTAATTTTTTGTATACTGTGTATGAGGGTCCAATTTTACTACTTTGAATGTGAAAATCCAGTTTTCCTGGTACCACGTGCTGAAGAGGTCACTCTTTTTCAATGGAATGATATCGGCAATCTTGTCAAAAAAGTAGTTGATCATATATATGGGTTTACTTCGTGTGCTTCCATTCTATTCCACACATCCACTTTTCTCTCCTCATGCCAATTCCAGGTTGATTTGGTTATTGCAGCTTATTCATGTGTGTTTAAATGAGGAAAAGTGCTGTTTCTACATTGTTTTGTTGATTGCTATTCTGAGACTTTTGAAATTCCATATGAATTTTCCAATTCTGCAAAAAAGGCATTAAAATTTTAATGGGTCACACCTAATTTGCAGATATCCTCG
Source organism: Cephalopachus bancanus (assembly GCA_027257055.1). Classification (NCBI taxonomy): domain Eukaryota; kingdom Metazoa; phylum Chordata; class Mammalia; order Primates; family Tarsiidae; genus Cephalopachus; species Cephalopachus bancanus. The sequence goes on along the minus strand of JAPVLO010000522.1, from coordinate 1,573,332 downwards.
AAAAACATGGCCATCTATACAACTTTAAGTGTGCCAGTTCATGATCCTTGGACGATCCTTCACTCACATAGATTTTTAAAATTTATTTGAGCAGTATCTTTAATTGTCAGAGTATAAGTATTGCACCTCCTCAGTTAAATTTCCTTCTACATATATTTTTCTTTTAGATGCTATAAGAAGTTGAATTTTCTCCCAAAAAGTTATGTTAGCCCCATTATGTAGAAGTGTGAAATTATTTGGAAATAGGATGTTTGCAGATGCAATCAAATTAAAATAAAATCATAATGAATTAGAATGGTCCAAATATGGCTAATATTAATATCTGAATACCAAAACAGACACACAGAGAGGAAAGCCATGTGGAGAGACAATAAAATCATGTGAACATGGGAAAAATTTTTGAGTTATGCTGCCATAGACAAGGAGTGCCTGAGGTCACCAAAAACTGGAAAAAGTCAATTAAGAATTCTTTCATAGCACCTGCATTCCAGCATGGCTCTGGTGACATTTTTGATGCTGTATTAGATTTTTAAATGAGCCCTCTCATCTTTCACATGTAACATTGAAATTTTTGTCTTTGGCTTTTGTGGATATGCTAGGATTATGGTTTTGTAATTTTATCTGAACTATGCCATAAAACTGATGTCCAAATGCTCATTACCTCTAAATTAGAAGAAATTAAGGTTACATGTGAGCTGTCAGCGAGATGGGATGCAGATGTCTGGTACACATTAGTGAAGATAATTCTATTCACATTAGTGAAGATAATTATATTCATCACTTTCACTCTGCTTTCAGTGATATTGCATTGACACCATGAATTTGGACCTGAAAAAAATTACATCACAAATATTGGAAATGACACTAATGAGAGCATTTAAAAAATCTCTTTCAGAATTAGCATACCAATGACTAGTCACTTTGAATGTCAGTGTGATGATTCCAAGTGATAATTGTCCAGGAGAAGTTATATAGATAGCATGTGATAAAAAGGCAAAGACTTGTAGGTCCCAGGTAGGATGTTAAGGTGTCACATTAGATGTATATTTTCTAGGGTAAGATCTGGCCTTCTTTTATTTATTTTCTAAGTTAACCAATTCAAGAACTCTGAACTGGAGAGATGGAGACTCGATTAAATACATCAGCGAGTTTGGTAATGAGGAAAACGCAAAACAAAACTGTATTTCAAACCAGCAGACTAAGCCATAAAGGTGTGCAGATGTGTGACCCCCCATAATGCTCTGTGGTCTGGGACTGAGACAAGAAGGGAATCCAGTCAAGGAAAGTGAACACTAGTAGAGAGGAAAAGCCTCACCATTTAATAGTTAACCACAAGTCACCCCACACGGTAACTTGAACTTTAACTCTTTCCTCTAGAAAAGACCGACAAACAGTCCAGATAGCTTGTAGGTTAGATTTTATTGCAGAACCTTCTGGAATCCTCATATTTGTGCCCAAGTCTCTCCCACTCCGAAGAGTGTGTTGTTCTCTCTCCTTTTACCTCCTGTCTGCATCTTGGGGGCTTCTCTGACTGTACCAAACCTCAATTAGCAGAATCCTGAGAACCACCAGGATCAAGCCAGCTACATCCATGTGGATGAGATTACCCACTGTGTAATCCTGGGGAGGTGAGACTGGGGATGGTGGACGGAAAGGTCACAGAGTTCAGGGGCAATGAAAATCACTTGAGGATCCCTGGATTTCCTCCCAGCAGCTCCTGAGAACCAAAATAGAAGGAAAATGTAAGAGGTTGAAAAGACCTCAACCCAGCCCCTCCTTTCCTGGGCTCTGCACTTTTATAATCCTACTGATCTCATGACATGATGTTTATGGACTTCCTCAATAATGTCTTTCTCTGCTGTTTCAGGGTTCCCCCTAGTGTCCTGAATAAGTTATTTCACCCTCCCTGTGCTTTTTGAATTCAAATTTTACCTCTAAGTCATTTTGGGAGAAAGTTCTCAGAGTAACTGAGAGCTCCTACAACATAGGATCATCACACATCCACCCCACTAAGGAAAACTGAGGCTCAGAAAGGTCCCCAAGTACCCCAGCCAGAAAACAGCACAGCTGGGAAGTGAACCCTGGAGTGTGGCTTTGAGTTCTTGGTGTCTTTACTGAAACTGAGCCCCTGAACTGAAGGGAAAGTGTCTGAACACCCTGCATGAAGGCTTTGCTCCTCCTCCCCTGCACAATATCACTGACATTGTTGCAGTTGGGACAGACTTCTACAGAATTGAGTCCTGGGAAGCTTCCATGGAGGCCTCCTCTTCTAGGAGGTTACAACCAGAGTTAGAACTGAAAAAGGCTTTACTATTTGGGCAGACATCTTTCCTTTATACTCAGAGAAACTGAAACCTAGACAGGGCAAGAGCTTTACCAAGTAATTGTCTCTAGAGAAACCTGAACTGATGACATAACACAGTCTATGCCTCCCATGGACCCTGCCTCACCTTCACACAAAGTCCCTTACTAATGACTCTGGAAACCTGGCTTCATGGGAGTGAGATGATAATTCTCTGGGCCCCCTGGGTCAGGGTGTGAGGTAAGAGGCTGGGCTGTCCTTCTGCCCACTTTAACCCTGCTGATCCTCCCACAGTCTGGGCTGCAACATTCCCCTTTGCACAGATCCCCCATCAATCACCAACTCATTCTTAAAGCCCCTGGGAGCTTGTGGTCCCTAATCATGTCTCTGTCCAGTTCCCAGTTCCCCAGACACAAGCCTAACAGAGAGTTGGAGCTAAGAGTTAGACTAGCCGACAGTTTCAAGTCGCAGGTCTGTGACTGGTGGAAACACTCTGGAAGAGGCCCCAGAATTGCCAGCTTTTGAGATGGACCCTGTGGGTGGGGAACTGAGACCAGCTGGAGGTTCTTGAACAAGGGAAAAAGGAAGTTGAGAGACTGAGCATTGCTCTAGAGACCCCATCACTACTCAATCTTTAGCATCTGTTTTGTGGCCTCCCCAAGAGCTTCTATGCACCCATCTGATATTTTGGTATACTCTGGACCCCAGGTGAAGAAGAAAGGGGGATGACTGTGTCTGAGAAGAACTTGTTTGCATTGTACCCTTTGAGGAGTGAATCCCTCTTTGGCTGACCCATTTTCAAAATCCCCCTCACTCCATAGCTGCCCTGAGCTCTCCTGTGATTAGGACCTTGTTCTGAGACTTTGAGCTCAGAGAATACAGAGTCAGGGATCCTCACCTGGAAATCACCAGCTCCGGGAGTCACTGGAGTGTGACAACAGGTAGGGTAATGTGCTTTGTGAGTCATTGCACCTGGAGGTCCCTCCGTGGGCTGAGGTCACAGGACTCATGGAGAACGTGCCCTGGTACTGCTGAACCTGGTACATTGAACTTAGACACAGGGGGAGACTGGCTGCCCACTCTTTTGACAGAAGGAAAGTGTCCACAAGACTCCATGAGTGACACAGCAGGGACACCTTCTGTCCTGAGGCCACCATGAGGCCCAGCTGCACCAAGAGGGAGTGGGTGTCAGAGAGCTATCCTAGTGAGCAGCAGACAAATGAGGGGCTCCCCCAACTTGCTCTGAGACTTCCCCCAAGACTTCTTTCTGAGGACCTCAGTTTCTCTGTCTCTGTTGTCTCTGAATCTCTCTCCCTCCACCATTCCTGTTTCTCTCTGTCTCTCCCACCCTTGAATTTCCCCACCCCTCTTCCCAGCCATCACAACCTGGGGCTTCCCCAGGAGGACCTGTGCAGAGTCCAAGTCCCTGACTGAATCTGCTGGCCTTCTCACCTATGACCAGAATGTCTTGAGGGTCACTGAGGGCCAGCCATTCAGAGGAGAGGTTGTGTTCACGGTAGGATCTATATTGGTCCCATGGGATTAGCTCACAGGGCCTAGATGGATGTTGGCTAGAGAGAGCCCAGCTTTGGTCAGTCAGTGCACTGAGGGACATCATGTTTCCCTACTTTGGACAGAGAGAATCTGTCATAGCTGACATCAGAATGACACTGGAGGGTCTGGTGTCCCCAGGCACCATGCCAGTACCTGCTGAACCAAGAGTGATCGCTTTCTAGACTCTCTTGGAGAAATGGTGATCATGGGTTCCAAGAGCTGACAATCGGGCTCCTCCATGAAACCTCCCTCTCTCCCTGGATCTCAGCAGTTATGATCTTCCCAAGTTTCTGGTCCCAGAGACCCTGAACTCTCTCACTCATCATCATCCTACCTGGAGTTACACATGACACGAGGCTCCTCCCATCATTTCTGCAGACACAGGGAGGTCTGGGAAGCACTGTAAATCTCTCACCTGAGACAAGAACCTCCAGGAGATCACTGGAGGAGGACCACACATAGAACTCAAGAAATAACCAAAGCACCTGTATGTCCACCTGCGACTCAGGTTCACAGGTCGTGTAGAAAAGAGAGCCAGAACCACTCATGGTAGTAGACAAATAAAGATGCTACGATGGAGGCAACCTCTCCTCGGTGGCTAGCCCTCCAGTGATCCCCTGTCCCAGAATGTAGGGTGGTCATCTCCTCCCTAAAACAATCTGATTTGTCATATACCAGGTGTGAGCCACACTGCAGGGTCACATTTCCTTCCAAAATCACCACAGGACTGGGCAGAGCTTAGAGGAAGTGCTCATTGTAGGCTTCTAGGACAGAAGACACTGTATTTAATGGGACTCACCCTTCCCACACAATCCCCCAGGGATGGGCTGTGAGAAGGGGACAATCCTTAAAGCAGACCCCATTTTGAGGGCATAGTCTTGGGCTGGGAATCCTGATTGCCCTCTCACCTGTCCCTACCAGCTTCAGGGGGTCACTAGGCTTTGACCAACGAGGGTGACAGTAATGTATTCCTGCATGATCCTTTGTCATGAATAGAATGCAGAACTTCCCCTTGTCCCTAGGTTCCTATGTCTTCTGTATCTCACTGGGCAATAAGCTTTGTTTGTCATTCAGATGGTAATACTGGGCCTCCAGGGTCTCCTGACACCACATGGTCACATGCTCCCTCAGTAGACCAAAAGCCCTGGCTCATTCTAAAGGATAGTTTTGTTGAAGATCCCTGAATGAAAATCAGAACCCGGGTTCCACAACATCCCCACCCCTGGATTCCAGATCTCAGCCCCAGGACCTTTCAGATGTCTCTACAGGTGCAGAACTTGTATTTTTCATCCCTACATGGCCAGGAATCATCCCTTGTCCCCAGTGAGGAGCAGTTGAGGACAGACTAAGCTGTCTATACTGGTGCCTTGGGATCTAGACTCAGCCCCGGAAGAGAGTTCTCTGAGAAATTGGTTGACTGAATCATGAACAGTTCATTTTCTTCCCAAGGGCCTCCTGAAACCCTGGGTTCTCCTCATAGATCAGGACCTGGCTGTGAGGTGGGTTCCCTCTCTGTCTTGAAACTTTCCTTCTCCTCTTCAAATCTCACAGAGGCAGAGTAGGGTTGTGGGGGTGGAGATCACATTGTCTCTTCTTATGGTTTCTCACTGTGCAGATGGATGACAGCATGGTGCTTGGCAAGAAAAACAGACACACAAGAGCTTGGCCACTCAGGACTGGGTTATTCTCATCACTGGATTGCCACATCAGCAGCCTCACAGGAAGGGGAACTTTCCTTCCCCTAATTCTCACTCTCATTTCCACAACTTTGGACATGGGGTGAGCATCAGGGTTTCTGGAGACATTTCACTGAGAAATGCCATTTGTCTTGGTCTCTGGCCAATATCTGTCTGATCAGTCCTCATCTCACTAAAGTTCAGGATATAGCAGCAATTAAACTAGATCCCCTTCTGAGTCTGACCCTTTCAGATGAGGGTGCCCAACGGCTCCTCCTTTCCTCACGGAGCCTCTCTTGGGGTCCCTCTAACTTCTCAATCGTCTCACCGGCCCTAGAGATGCATCAGGGAAGGTGCATGTTCATGCTGCATGGCAGACTCAGGTCAGCAGAGAAACAGTAATCATCTGAGTGTGCAGGTCACACGGAGAGGCATGAAGCAGAGAACACAAAAGAGAAATAAAGCAAAAGAGGGAAGAATGTGACTTCTTTCCTTGCCCAGGATTCTGAGTTTTATTTTTTCAAAATAGTTCCCATCATGGACTTCCCTTTTTTTGTTTTTCTGTTTTTGTCAGCAGCATCTGCACCCTCCCTCTGTGGTAACACAACTTGGAGTCATTTTTTCTCCTCATTACCCCCTGTTTCCTTGAGCATTTCTCTACATCTCAGACTCCAACAATTATTTTGATTTGAGGTATGGTTTGAAGAGTGGAGTGGGAGTTGACACTTCATTTCTAACTATAACCTGCGTGACTATAGTCTGTGTGAACTTGGGTAATAAAGACCCATTTTTCAGCCTCCATTTTCTCATTTGGAGCATGATTTCATGAACTTCATGCCTCAGAGAGGTTGTAGGGTCAATATTGCTTGGGTCATGAGGGGGTGGCTTAAATGTGGTTACATCATGGGCCAGATTAAGACATGAGGTTTTGGATATGAGAAAATCATGGTGGTGGGGTCCACAGTGAAGGTGGACAATTCATGCATTCCCATCACTGGAAAATACTACCTATGGTATTCCTGAGATCTGCAAATTATCAATGTCAGGAGAAGAAGAACAGTTCCCCAAATGAAGACGGATCCATACCAAAGAAATGAAGCCAACTCTGAGTCACAACAGGTGCCTGTGACCATAAGACCATCAAGAGGTCATTGGAGTAAGGGTTCCACCTCTGTGTGGGCACAGGAACCCCAGGTTCTCCCCAGAGAGGAAGGGGTCATAACTCCAGAAAAAGGTTGGAGACTGTGTCATCAATGACAGCTGAGGCTGAAGTGGAACCAAAACAGCACAAGGGAGTTCCTTCAAGGAAGTGCTGCAAACCTTCCTGTCATGAGCCTGGTGGGATTTCAAATAAAGAAACACTAATCACGAGGGTACTCAGTCCAAAACATTTATTAGCAGGATTTCCTCATAAGGGGATGGTCTGTAGCTTCTCCTCAAGATGGACAGGAACACATGGGATATTATACTCTCTTGACTCAATCTTAAAAAATAGAGATAATTATCTCTGAGTACACATTTCTCTTGGCATATGTTGTGTATTGGTCCCAGGACAAATCATGTATACCACAATCCACCTATACCCATGTCCTTCAGTCATTCCTGCAAGATGCCCATGTAGGAAAAGTTAGCCCTCCCCTATATGTGAGTTTTGTATCAGGTGAGTGCCATATTTTTGATCCCCATTTCATTGAATAAAAACACACCTTTAATAAAACCTATGAAGTTCAAACTTGTGTGGTTAATGGTCAGTTATATGTTGAGTTTATTTGGGAATGCCAAATGAGGATTATAACATGGGATGCATGGAATGGAAAGTCACCAGGGCACCTAGTTAGGGAAGGGTACTCATTATTGGCCAAAAGGAAGATGTTCACATAAGCTCGTAGAGACGAGGTCTCATCAAGTTGCCTTGGCTGATCTCAAACCCCTGGAATCAGGCAGTTCTCTTGCCTCAGTCTCCCAAAATGCTTGAATTACAGGCTGAGTCACCCCACCTGGCCCACTATTTTTAAATGTATAGATATTTATTGTGAAGTACATTCATATTGTTATGCAGCCATCACCAACATACAAATACTGGAGAATATTTATCTTCTTTCTCAACTGAAACTCTGTATTCATTAAACACAAGAACCCCATTTCCCTTTCCCCATATCTTGGTAACTGATATTTTATTTTATGCTTCTATGAGATTGACTGATGTCCAGATATTTAATGTATGAAGGAAATTCCCCCAAAAACATAAGTAACATTTTGGACGGTGGACCCCTTGTAGTGCAGGCTTTTCTGCTAGATAAGTGTTCTAGGAACCCAGCTAGCATTGTTGTGAGAGGTTGTGCTATGAAAAAACACGTCCTGAGTTGTGACAAACTGGTGACTGGTTCTTCCACCATGACAATGGCACTTATACCACCCTGAGTGTTCAGCATTTTTGACCAAAAATGATTGACCCTGTGCCCCCGCCCTATTCACCCAATTCTTTTGTTTTCCCAGATGAAAATGTGTCACAATAGATGTACTGCATCAAATAGAGGGTACTTTGAATGTGACTGAAGTTTAAAAATGCAAGAATTTAATGCACAAATTTTTATAAATACATTCCAGGTATTTGGGGGATCTCATCTTGTAAGTAGAATCATTCAACATTGGCCCTTGTGACTGGATTATTTCACTTGGCACAGAACCTCCAAGCTTTATTCACATGTGTGAGAGAATCAAATTCATTTATTTTTTTAATTTTTTAAAATTTTTGGCCAATGTACATTACATTCAAAGAAAGAAAGAGTTGAGTTTTTCTCTAACCCTAGGCAGCTGACAACTGACATATTAGTGTTCATTCTAGATGCCATAATTCAAAAGGTCATGCCAAAGTAGAGAATATCAAAGGAAGACAACAGAGTGGGATTGTCAAAGGGCATGTTAATTCAAAAAGATGTACTAGTGTACCATAATAATTACTATCAAAATTTTAAGGTGTTTTTTTTCAAAATCAGAAGACACGATCTGTGTTTCTTTAGAAAGCACAAATAACACTAAAAGGAGGAAATCACAGAATGATATTTCAGTTACGAGGCCCGACAATTAAGTTTTCAAACTCATCCTAGAAAAAGTGCTCTGTACCTCATTATTGAATATCACAATGGTCACCTTCGTAGTCCCTCCCTTGCAAAGTTGTGCACTGTTGTCAGCACCTAGTCTACCCGTGAAAGTAATTTTGGAATTCTTTTTCTGGAATGTCCATCAGAGCTGTTGTTGTGTTACCCTTGGTGTCCTGAATGTCATCAAATGTCTTCCTCTCATTTTATCCTTTATCATTGAGTTAAAAAAAAGTCACTGGGGGCCAGATCAGGTGATTAGGGCTGCTGTTCCAATATAGTTATTTACACAATGTTGCCAATGTAAGCACACAGTGGCACGTTTGCGAACTTAATGGTAAGAACTCAACAAATAATTACAGAAGTTCTAATGGCCATTCCAGGAAAAGAGTTCCAAAATTGCGTTGACAGGTGAGCTAGGTGCTGGCGTCCATGCGTGGCTTCTCAAGGAGAGAACTTCGAAGGTGCCTGTTGTGATATTCAGCAATGAAATATAGAGCACTTTTCCAGGATAGTTGCAAATCTAAATTTTGGCCCTCATAGTTGGTCTTTGCTATCCCTTCTGGAGATGACAGAGGTTTTGGTGCCAAGTTATTCCTCCTATGATGCCCATGCCGTGGGCCTCCGCAGTCCCTCACTCTCCCTCTGCAGTAGCCCACCAAGTTCCTCCTGGCTTTCTTTTTTTTTGAGTTGGACTCTCACTCTGTCGCCCAAACTGGAGTGCAGCGGCTGCACTACCACACCCGGATAATTTTTTGATTTATTGTAGCGATGAGGTCTCACCAAGTTGCCCAGGCGGGTCCCAAACCCGCTGGTTCAGGCAATCCACTCACCTCAGCCTCCCAAAGCACGGGATTACAGACTGAGCCACCGAGCCCAGCTCCTCCTGGCTTTCTATTTACACTGTGGCCTGGCCCAATACATGGTTTCCCCCACCAGTTTCGCCTGAGAGTGTGGGTGGACTCTGACATGCAGTGCATCACTCTTCCTTTTTATTTTTCTGTCTCTCTGTTCCCAGCTGGGGGACCTGGGAGTTGCTAAGCAGATCTATCTGGGGCAGAACAGAAGCTTTGGGCTCCTCCCTCTTCCATGTTTCCCATAGCCTCGTCACTAACAGCATGGTGGTGGAGACATGTCTTTCCTTGGTGGCCACACTTCCTCTAACATACACACCTAGCCCTGGGCTACAGCTCAGTCACTGCTTTCCGGTCACTGCCTGTAGAGAGGACAGACTCCTCCTCGCTAAGCACTGGGCTTCCTTAAGGACTATTCGCATACGTATCCTTGCTTGGTTTTTATCTTGGATCACTCAGCATGAAGTGTTATGTCAGCTGTGGGTATTTTGTGACTCATCTTTGTTCATGTAAAACTGTTGGCTTGTTTTCCTAGTTTAGTAACACTCTTTATCAAAAAAGAATGCTAAAATTTGTGTCTAATCCTTTCTCTTTATTACCTATATTGAAATATTTATATGATCTTAAAAAAAATTTTTGTCTGTTAATATGGTGAATTATCCTGATTACTTTACTATAGTGAATGAATCTTGCATTCCTGGAAGAAACCATATTTAGAAAACAGACACACACACACACACACACACACACACACACACACACACAAACACACACACACAATGCCTTCTGGTTAATTGTGTCTGCTGAGGCTTTTAGGGCCCCTCAGTACTCCCTAGGAGGACAATAGGCATCCAGCAAGCAGATCTCAGAGCCCCACGTAGGGCCCTGTGGCCACCTCAGGATCACCCCATTTGGTTTCCTTTTCCTTTCCCATTTCTTTGAAATCCTGCTGATTTCACCAGTTGCTTTGTGGTGCCAGTTTTCTACCTGGCATTGCCCCTAAAGTGGCAGCAGTGAAGTTCTTGCAAGGGATAGCTCTACTCTGTTCTGAGATGAAGTTGGAGAAATTATGAAGAAAGAAGCACTTAACACCAGTGTCTTCAGTCTAAAGCATTTATTGGGGGAGGAGGGGCTATCTTATGGGACTTGGTACAACATGGCCTCTAGATGGACAGTGAGGCATAGAATGTTTAACCTGGGTACATCCACAGTAAAGGAGTCAGGTGTGAAGTTTTATAAGAGAGTTTAAGAAGTTTGATACTGGACAGAGCTAGTTTGTATGTGTTTAGCAAAAGGGCTAATTTCTCAGTGTTTCTGAGCAACAACCTAAACAAATTTATTGGAGTCTGGGAGCGTTCGAGGTCCCAGATTCTACTCAAGTCTGCTGGTGAATTCACGCAACTGGTCAGGCCTAGTGAAATGAATGTCTTTGTGAGAACATAGAAAACTGTTGAAGACTGGGAACTGGGGGACCTTGAAGAGGCTGTGCCCCCTACACACACTGCACATTTGTGGACAGACTTCACATGAGATGTTTATGCTTCAGGGTTATAACTTGTAAAAAGAACTATACATGTTTTAGGGCATAGAAAATCAATGACATGTATAGGGGACTTGATGCTTTAGTCAGGAACATATACCCCTTACTAAGTAAATCATGTCAATCCTTATTAAGTATAATATGCTCATCTTTGTATCTACCATATAATAATAGGCAGACTGCCCTGTTACACAGCTTACTTGGAGTAGAGAAACAGAAAGTGATGCACACAGAATGACTGATCATTTATATTGGTCTGTTGAGCTCAGTCGGGTTATATCTTTGGCTGCAGCCCATGGTGTACACTAGGCCTTTTTCTGAGCAGCCGTGAAAACAGAGACAGTCTGTGCCTGGGATCAAACAGCATGAGTTTCATCTCAGGAGGGAGAAGTCTTAGGAGAAATCCAGGACAGACTCAGATCAGCAGAGTCACAGTTATCATTTGACTTTGCCATTCATGTTTAGCAGCATTGTGGTGTAACACAAGGAGATATACAGTGACATACGGGCAGAAAAAAGGACTCTTCTCCTGACTGGGCATGTGGTTCTTGTTTCTTCTAAGTTGTCTTTTTCCTAAACTCCTTTTTTCTTCTTAGCAACAGAATCCCCCCACCTACCACCCTGGAAACAGCTCCTGATCTGTTTCTGCTCCTCAGTGCCCTTTGCTTTGTTTGTTGAAACTCCCGTCCTCATCCCATGATCCTACTTCCAAGCTTTGGGCATCATGATTGTGTCAGAGCTTAACTGTAAAGGGAAATCTAAGCTCCATTTGTATGTTCACTGTTTAGCCACTGCCTGTGTGACATTCAGCATTACTGTCCCATCCCTGAACCTCACTTTCCTCTTCTGGGGCATGTGATCATGACTCCCACTCACCACAGTGGTTGTGGGGGCCAGTAGTGCCTAGTCATGAGAGGTTCCATCAATTACAGCTCATTTTTAAAGTGCATAAGGGTTTGGGAGATGAAAGGATGCTGGTGTCAGATTCCATGGTCAAGGTGGATAATTTATGCATCCATTTGGAGATTCTTTTTTATACCATTTTCTTTGACCTTTTTTCACATGATGATATCAGCATTCATTTGATTAATACCATCTTTTGAGCAACTGTTATACTTAAAATGTGTATACATTTTATTGGTGCCTCCAGTATATTAACAGTAATTTATCATATATTTCAAAACAGCTACAAGAGATGATCTGGAATGTCCACAACACAAAGAAATGTTCCATTTTTGTGGTGATGGAGATCCCCAAAACCCCAGTATGTGATAATTACACATTGTATGTTTGTATCACAATGTCCCATGTACCCTGTAAATATGTACAACTATGATAACCATAAAAATAATAAATAATTTGGGCACGGTGACTCACACCTGTAATCCTAGCACTTTGGGAGATTGAGGTGAGAGGATAGCCTGAGTCCATGAGTTTTAGCCTAGCCTGGGCAACATGACGAGACCTCATCTCTACAATAAATACAAAACTTAACTGGGCTTGGTGGTGCACGCTTGTAGTTCCAGCTATTTGGAAGACTGAAGTAGAAGGATAACCAGAGCCCAGCAGGTTGAGGCTGTGGTGACTGTAAGCGTGCCACTGCACTCCAGCCTGGTTGACAGGGTGAGATTCCAACTAAAAAAAAAAATTTGGTTGGGCTCAGTCTGTAATCCCAGAACTTTGGGAGGCCAAGGCAAGTGGATTGCCTGAGCCTATGGGTTCAAGACCAACCTGGTTATCTTGGCGTGATCTCATCTCTACAATAAATAAAAAAATTAGTGGGACTATGGTAGCAAGCATCTGTAGTTCCAGCTACTTGGAAGGCTGAGGTGGAAGGACTGCCTGAAACCAGCTGGTTGATACTGAGGTGGCCGCGAGCATGCTATTGCACTCCAGCCTGGGCAACACAGTGAGATTCCAACTCAAAAAATAAAGAAAAAAGAAATCAGAGGTAATGTTATGTAAGACTTGCCAGGATGGGGTTGTATAATCCAGTGCCGCATGAAAGATGCAAAGAGCTGCAAAGAAGTCAGATTGGAAAATATAGTTTATTTAGAAAGTAGATTAGAGATAGAGAGAGAGAGAGAGGAGATTCACTTTCCTAAGGTAGGGGGTGGGAGCAAAGCTAGGAAACACGGTGACCAGGGCTCAAGGAACCATATGGTCAGACCATGACTTAGCAAAGCAGTGGTCCCATTCAGAGATTCTATCTGCCAAGATATGCTCAGAAAGATGAAACATGAAGAGTATTAGAGTCAAACACACAAAAATGACAGTTCCCAAATGCAGGAATATCCACATTTAAGATGAAATGAAACCTGAGTTGCCACAAGTGTCTTAAACCATCAAGGTATCATCACTGTGGAGGTGTTTCTCATCCCTGCATGACACAGAAGAGAAATCCCGGGATCTTCACAAAGGGAGAGGGCTTTGAGGTGAGGCTGGAGTCTGTGGCTACCCCTCCCCTGAATCTGTGGACAGGCACACAATGTCTCTGCTCACTGATTGGAGTCCCTTGTCACTAAGCCGCCTCCCCTATGTGTGTGTGAAACAGAATCAACACAGTATTGTCAGACACCGATGCCTGTGCCACGTGTGAACCCAGAAGCCAGGATCCGGTGTGAGGCAGACCTGCCGAAGGCAAGTTGCAAGGAGCGTGACGCCTGGCCCTGGCGCCTGCGCCTCTAGGCAGCAGGCTTGGGTCCCTAGATCCCCAATCACCCACACCACGGGCCTGTTCTGGGGCCCGGCACCCTAGCGCTTCCGGAACGACAGACCCCTCCTGGCGGCTCCTCCAAGGTCCACGATTGCCTGCGCAGGATGGGGCCGGGGCAGGAGCGTCTGACCGGCGTGATGACGTCAGGCGTGCCCCCACAGCTTTCTGTTATTGGTTGCCAGGACCATTGGGTCGCTGGGAGGCTGAAGGACTGCCCAGGCTGGGGTCGTTCCCCGCCCTGCTCCTCGCTGTCTAGTGAGTTAGGGGTTCTGGGGCAAGGAGGGCAGCGGATGGCTCCCAGGGATCCCCAGCCCCGGCCGACGTGAGGCAGTCCGACAGCCCCGACTCACACTGCCCCGCGGGCCGCCCCTCCCTCCTGCTTCCAAGACCCCAGTCCTTGCCCCATGCCCACACCCCGGCCTGGCATCAGTGCCACTCCACTCGTGACCCACTTCACCTCCAACCCTGAGCTCGGCCACCTTCTCTCGTCTCCCCAACACCCCTCATCCTCACCCCAGCCCCTTCGGAAGCCCCAGGGCTATACCACCTCCTCAGACCCCATTCTATCTTCCCCCCTTAAGGCCAGGCTTTCTCACCCCCTTCCCCACTCCCCCTACTCAATCACCAAGTTCTGCCCATCCCGAGCTCCCCACCTCTGCCACCCTCTCATCAGAGACCTCCCTCCAGTGAAGGTGCCCTGTTTAGCTCACCCCTTCCTTAAGGATAACTAAAGTGTCCTTCTGTCCCAAGTTTTACTTGTGTATTGTCCTTGCAGACTCGCCCTTGACTTCCCAGTCCACAATACGCTTCAGTTGCTCCTTTTTGGTGCCTACCATCCCAAGGACACACGTCCCTAGGTCTTTGGTAGGCTGCCCCAAATCTGGCTGCTACCACCTACAACCAATCCTATTTAAAATGGGGTCGCCATGACCTTTCACTTCTGCTGACCCCCCACCAAACTCTCTCCTCCAGTTCTGTGTCCATTCTTCCTTTGGCCCGGATCCGATTCCATTTAGTGCAAGGTCTCTGCAAGCCGCACCAGCAGCCCCTCAAGCATCCCATTTTTGCTAAGTTTTTTCTTGTTGCATTTATGAAGGAATGGATTTTCAGATGTCCTTACTCCATTATTTTTACTGATGTCACCTATAACAAGGTTTAAAATTTTTAAGTCTCAGGGACCATGAGCTAGTTAAATAATTATGGGAAATGAATAGGTTAAAGAAATAAGAAAAGAAACCTTAGCTCTTTTTGGGAGTCTCCAAGGGAGAAGGGGAAAGTTGTAAAGGCATTTCTGTATTTGGTCCTCTCAGAATCAAGGTTAATGTAGCAGCTCTTTGAAACCCCTTTTCTTCATTCAGATTAAGCACAGACTTTGTGTTTCTGACTTCAAAGAGCTGAGTTCAAATTCCAGCGTTGCTTATTAATAGCCTGGTGACCTAGGACATTTATAGAACCTCTCTGTACCTCAATTTCCTCATTTTAAAGGGGGATAATAAGCCAAGCTCAGTGGCCCATGCCTATAATTCCAGCACTTTGGGAAGCGGAGGTGAAAGGATTGCCTGAGCCCACAGGTTCGAGACCAGCCTGGGCAACTTGGCGAAACCTCATCTCTACAATTAATCAAAAAAATAGCCAGGTGTGGTGGTGTTTTCCTTTAGTTCCAGCTACTTGGAAGCCTGAAGTGGAAGGATAGCCTGAGCCCAGGAGGTCGAGGCTGCAGTAGCTGTGAGTGGGCCACTGCATTCCAGTCTGGGTGACAAAGTGAGACTCCCAATTGCAAACAAAACAAAACAAAACCAAAATCACTGTGAATCTCTTCCCCCTTGTCCTGCAAACACTGGTCTTATAGTGGCAAAAAGCAGTAAATAAAGACATCATGGAATTAAAATTACAGGAAAAAAAAATTTACATCTCTCAGATTGACAAAGATTAAAAAAACTTATGTTTCAGTCATGATGACTCGTGCCTGTAATCTCAACTACTCATGAGTCTGAGGTGGGAGGGTCCATTAAACCCTGGAGTTTGAAATCAGCCTGGGCAACATAGAAAGACCATGGTCGCAAAATAAAACTTAAAAATAAATAAGAGGACTCATAATACCCAATATGGGAGGATACAAGAAGCAGGCACCCCTCTCTTCTGTACTTCCTAGAGTTCAACTGCATAATTAGGCAAACCCATGACCCACCAGTAACACTTCTAGAAATGTATCCCAACGGAAAAAAATGAAAGACGTGCAGATATTACTTGCAGTGATTCTTTGAAATATTAAAAAATGGAAATGATGCAAACATTCAAGGATGAGAGAATAACAAATATAGACATACAATGGGACCTTAGTAAACACTTAAGAAATAGTGCTTGGCTGGGTATGGTCGCTCAGCCTGTAATCTCAGCACTTTGAAGGCCAAGGCGAGAGGATTGCCTGAGTCTGGGAGTTCAAGACCAGCCTGGGCCACTTGGTGAGACCTCATCTCTACAAAAAGTGAAAAAAAGTAGGTGGGCATGGTGGCACATGCCTGTAACTCCAGCCACTTGGAAGACTGAGGCAGAAGGAATCTGAGCCCAGCAGGTCGAGGCTGCAGTGGCTGTGAGCATGCCTCTGCACTCCAGCATGGGCAACAGAGTAAGACACCAACTCAAAAAATATAAAATGGGGTAATATTAATATCTACCACATAAAGTTATTGTGAGCATTAAATGTGAAATGCTGATCATAGCTGCCTAGGAGCCCAGTGAATATTAGCTGTAATGATAATTATTATTTTTATAATGTTTTGCAAAAGAACACTAATGATTCGTGAGATAACAGATTTCATTTTTTTCTTGCTGCTTCTTTTCTTTCTTTTTTTCTGTTTGCTTTAAAGAATTGAAAAGAAAATATTTCAGCATTTTGGAATAAAAATTTTTAACAAATATGAATGTTCAATTTTATTGATAAATAAAATGTTATTTATTTAGTCAGTAAACATTTGTGTCATACCCAGTAAAGTTCAGGCACTATGCCAGGCACAGGAATGACAATGACAATAAATGTGGTTTCTGCCCTCGAGGAGCTGACAGTCCAAGAGACTGACAATTTACTTATGATTCTGTGCACTGTGATGAGGGTTTGGTGTGACATGGGAGACCAACGGGAGTGTGTGAGGGGAGGGTGGTTTCACCTGATCCTCCTCTTCAATTTATCCCTTTTTGGGGGCTCTAAAGCCAAGGAATTGGTAATGTTTTTTTTCTTAACTGGGTGGATTAAACCATGAATTTTTTAAAATGTATAAAGTGAAAGAGAGACACTTTGAATTATGGACGACACTAGAGATAGTGTTTCCTACATAGTAAGGGCTTCCTATAAGCAAGATATTGATAAAAGAGAGTATAGCTTCTACTAGTTAATAGCATCACTTTTATTACACAAATCCACTAAAATTTCTTTAATTAGAGCTCTCTGGAATTATCTCCTTTGGCAAATAAACTCCTGGCTTGTTTTATAGTGAAGCCCAAATTGAAGTAATCACATGTCTTTGAAATATCTTTTTAAGTACATAATCCTTGTACTGGGGTTCTTATCATGAATGCTTCGGTTTTCTCCTTTAGAGACGTGGGAGCCACACAAATCCCAATGACAACAGGTGGGAAAACTGTAAGTTATTTTTTTCTTAGATTTATTTTCTCTTAATTTTTTTAGGTTTGTTTTACTATTTTCTTAAGTCAGATTTATTGAGGTATAATTTTTAGGTAATAAAATTTGCCCTTTCTGAAGTGTACAGTTTGATGAGTTTTGACAAGTACAGTTAAGTAGCAACCACCACATTCCTGATATAGAGCATTTCCATCACCCCAAAAAGGCGTCTCAAGTCCCTTTGCAGTCAGTCCATCCTCCTGCCACCAGCCTCTGGCAATCATGATTCTGATTTCCATTCCTATATTTTTTGCCTTTTCAAGAATGTCTTATGAAAAAAATCATATAGTGTGTAGCCTTTTGTGCCTGGCTTCTTTCACTTAATGTACATTTTTGAGGTTATGCTACTATCCATGCTATTGCATCTATTGGTATAGTTGAGTTCCAGGGCTCTTTTCATTTTTCTTTCCATTCCTGGAGCATTGTCCTTCCTTGCCTGGTCTCCAATCTCCCGAAAACTGTTGTGACATCTATTTATTTGTAATTTTTTTCTTTTTTGGTTGTTTTATGAAGGAGTTTAAATTTGTTTCTTCCTCAATGTTGGCCAGAAGTCAATAATATCCTTTAAATCTGTTTATTTGGATCCATAATACGGTCAAAGATCAGGCATTGAATGTCATGCTATTTTGTCCTATAATCTAAAACATTTCTTTCCTTTTTGGGCATTTAATGACATTGACACTCTAAAGAGTCTAAAACAGTTGTCTTGTAAATTGTCCCACGATCTGGATTTGTCTGTTTCCTCATGATTAGATTCAGGCTGAACATTCTTGGGAAGAATATTATATAGGTGATGTATCCTTCTAGTCTCATGACCTCAGGTGGCCCATAATGCTATGCTTGATCACTTAAGGTAGCATCCTATTATACCCTATATCTTTAAAATAAAATTTAAAAAGTTTTTAAAAACAGTTGTGAAAAAAAGATGGCATCTTCCAGAATCTCCATTGCAAAGTTATTTTTCCCTTGGTAATTAATAATCTGTGGGTGATGCTTTGAGATCCGAGAAGCTCATGCTCTCAAGTATCTTTTCACCCAACTGTGCATCAGTAGTCATCCTCTGGATGTATTGTTACATTGATGGTTACAAAATGACACTTTCTATCATTCTTTCTCCACTTAACTGACATTATGAAAGAAGAGTCCCTCTTCCTTTCTTTCTGAGTATCATGGTGAGTTCAGGGGCTCTTCCCTATGTTGATTGTATTGTGTCTATTGTTATTCTTCTAAATGGTTGTGTTGTCCAGATTTGACTAGTGCAATATTTGTTATTATTTAACCCCACCATGTGGGTTTATCTAAGTGCTTTTTATACCCAGGGTAATTTTCAATATTTACCACTCCTAGCAGGAACTGAGAAAGGGACTCCAGAGTTGGTGCTTATTTACACTCTTCTTAGAAGTCCACCTTCTTCTGTATATTCTCAACCAGAAGTGGGACTTCTGAGTTGGCAGGAGGTACTGATAGATTAATCACAGATCAGTGTCACCCAGGCCTAGTCCTGATCACCTTTATTCTAGCTCACCATCCCACCACCATACTTGCCTTCCATTGGGCACCTCTGACCTCCTTTCTATTGACCATCGGTTTCCTACCCAACTCTCTGGACTGTAGGCCTCAAGTCCTTTTGCCCAGCCCTGTGGTGGCCTTGCCTGACTCTTTTACCTGTTCAGGTAAACCCTTTACCATTAATTAATTGTCTGTGTTTCCATTTGTAGGATCCTGCACAGCTATATGACCTGCTCCCTCTGTCAACTTAAAAAAAATTGACGTTCTCTGCAAGACAATCAAGTTGCATTGTGAAAGTACACATCTGACAAACAATACTAGTTGTCATAAGTCCAAACTCCCCAGTGGTAAGTTGTTAACGTTTTATTGTGCTTATTTTTAATTTTTTGTTTTTAGCAATGATGATGCATTTAAGCTAAAGATGCAATTGTTTGCATTCAACATACATTCAGAGTTAAATTTTCTAAATTTCTAAACCACTCCCTTGCTGAAAGTGAGGTTTTTCACTGTTATGACATGATTTGGTAATATAACTGCTCCATCTATGTAAAGGACTAGGGAAAGGACGGGAGAGCAGGGGAATGACAGTGATGGCCACATACTGTGTGCTGCGTTCTCTTTTGGTGATTTCACCAGCGGGTTTGTAAATTGGTTTTATATACATGCAACTTCAGGCGTCCTTAGAGAACAGGTGTAGATTGGTCTGGGATTGTTTGTTTTTACCACCTTCTAAAAGAGTAGAAGCAATACCATTTTATGTGAAGCCTGAGAGTTTGCGATTCCATAAACAAAAATCTCTACCTGGTTCTTCTAACGGCATGAAAGGTTTCTCCATTCTGAGACTGTCTGAACCTGCTCTGAATCTCCAGCTTTTCTGTCCACTGAACACATACTTGGGTGCTTCAAGTGTTTTTCTCTACATTAGATTTGTTAGCAGTAACTTCATGACTTCCAAAATGTGACTGTGCTTCTGTCTAGGCTGGCCTCTATCAGTGACATGGGTGAATAATAAGTAACACTTTGCTACTTATATAAAGACGGAGTTGCTTATTATGGAATATAATTTTTTCCAATTATATAATTCCTTTATCCCCAGGAGGTGGGCAGAACAAGAATTTTTATATATTTTTATGGATAAGAAAAAACAGGATCCAGTATGTGAAAAGCTGTGGCCTTGTGCCAGGTATTCTGTCTAGTTCTGTGTTCTCCACTTTACACGCTCCTCCTCTCTCATGATCCTCACCTCCTCCTCTGACCTTCACCACCACCAAAAACATTTTTGATTCAGGAAAAGTAATGCTGCATATGGTCCATGTAACCTTTGTGCCATCAGAAGCTTGGATGATTCCCCAAGTAAACTTGGACACATGAGAAATGAAATGAAAGTCAAGTAGGCATCTCACAAATGTTGCTTTCTCCTTTCTGCATTTTAGGACTTATGTACTCTTTATCCATAAATTCCACACGTATACTGACCACTCCACATATGCATATGTGTCAAGTTGACAAACAAAATATCTCTCCACCTACATCCCAGATCCCTTCCCAAACTTAAGGAAAGAACCAGAATGAAACTAGTGATTTTATACCATACAGACTCTTCTGGTATGAGGGCTGGGACAGATGGGACAGCGAATAGGGTGGGTGGGCAGAGTGGGAAGTGTCAGAGAGGGGCTGTCAGCCGGGAGAGCAGCACCTCTACATCAGCAGCTCTGCCTTCACTGCCCTCAGAGCTTTGCCTGTCAGCATGACCATCTGTGACATAGCAGGAGCATGGGCACACTGGGGAGGTGGAGGGGGAAACCTTGTGCTTCCTCTGTGTCTGAAGCAGACAGTGTGTGTCACTCTGTTAGAAGGCAGGTCTACAGATTCAACGCAATACTCATTAAGTTACCAACATCATTCTTCTCAGACCTGGAAATGACAATATAGAAGTTTATATGGAAACATAAATAGCCAAAACAATTCTTAGCAAAAGAAACAAAGCAGGAGGTATCACACTTCTGGACTTCAAACTTTATTATAAGGCTACAGTAATCAAAACAGCCTAGTATTGGTACAAGAACAGGCATGTAGACCAATGAAGTAGGATAGAGATTCCAGGAGCAAATTCTCAATTCCTCAACCAACTCATCTTTGACAAAACCTCCAATAATAACCACTGGGGAGAGGGGAACCTATTCAGTAAATGGTGCTGGGAAAACTGGCTGAACACATGCAGAAGATTGAAACAGGATCTCTACCTATCACCATACACAAAAATTATTCTAAGTGTACCGAAGACCTAAACATAAAACCTCAAGCTGTAAGAACTTTAGAAAATGAAGGAAACAGTCTTATGGAAGTTGGAACTGGCAACCAATTCCTGACCAAAACTCAAAGTGCCCAGGCCATAAAAGATAAGATAGACAAGTGGGACCTCATTAAACTGACAAGCTTCTGCAAAGCCACAGAAAACAGCAAGAGAGCTGGGAGACAGCCCACAGAATGGGAAAAATATTTGCCAACTCTATATCTGACAAAGGCCTAACATCTAGGATCTACAAGGAACTCAAATGCGCTGAAAGGAAAAAAACAAACAGTCCCTTTAAAAAGTGGGCAAAAGACATAAATAGAGATTTCTCAAAAAAAGATATATGGGCGGCCAACAGACACACGGAAAAGTGCTCAACCTCACTCATCATTAGAGAAATGCAAAGCAAAACTACATTGAGATACCACCTAACCCCTGTAAGAATGGTCATCATTAATAAAACAAACAACAGATGCTGGTGAGGATGTGGAGAAACAGGAGCACTTCTACACTGCTGGTGGGAATGCAGACTAATACAACCTCTTTAGAAGACAGTGTGGGGATTTCTGAAGGAACTAAAAATTGAACTTCCATATGACCCAGCAATTCCCCTATTGGGAATATACCCAGAAGAACTCAAATCATTCTACAAAAAAGATACCTGCACACATATGTTTGTTGCAGCTCTATTCACAATAGCAAAAACATGGAACCAACCATTTTGTCCGTCAAAGCTGAACTGGATTAAAAAATGTGGTACATATACACAATGGAATATTATGCAGCCATAAAGAAGGACAAATATATGAACTTTGGAGCAACCTGTATGGATTTGGAGTCAATCATACTCAGTGATTTATCACAGAAACAAAGAAATGAGTTCTGTATG
Organism: Cephalopachus bancanus; assembly: GCA_027257055.1. NCBI lineage: Eukaryota > Metazoa > Chordata > Mammalia > Primates > Tarsiidae > Cephalopachus > Cephalopachus bancanus. The sequence goes on along the minus strand of JAPVLO010000522.1, from coordinate 1,551,225 downwards.
TTCTCATTCATAAGGTGACCTTGAACAATTATAAGGCTGTAGGAAGGTGGTTGGCAGTAGGATAAAACTTTCAGCAGAAGGGGGGATGGGACTGTCAGTTGGGGGAAGCTTCTAGGGGAGGGAGGGGCAGGCCTCATCAACAAAGGTACCTGCATTTTCAATGTTTGTATACCCAGCCCTGAATTGTATCCTACATCTTTATAATAATAAATTAATTAATTTTTAAAAAAGAAATATTGAACAATGAGGTCATAATTCAAATAAATACTTTCATCAGCAGGAAAAAAAAAAGAAAGCTAAGTAGGCATCTGACAAAAGTTGCTTTTTCCCTTTGCATTTTAGACTCTTAAGTACTGCTTATCCATGAATTCCACAGATACACTGACCACTCCACATAGGCATACAAACTGGAAAATTAAAAAATCTATCCATCTGCACCCCAGATCCCTGTCCAAACTTGAGGAAAGAAACAGGATGGACATAATGATTTTTTTTCCATATAGAGCCTTCTGGTATGAGGGTTAAGATATATGGGACGAGGGGAGTTCCGGTAAGATGGTGATGGCATAGGTGGAGCTTTGAGATTCTCTGAAAGTGAGTTCCCAAAAGGACTCTTACTTTCCTTCCCCCGCCCCCCTGCTCACCGCCAGCCATACTGGTCTGAGGCCCAGAGACCCTCAGTCCCACTTGGCTCCCTGGCTGCTGCTGCTCCACCATAGGCAGCCCCAGGCCCTGACCACGTAGAGATCCCATCTCCCTCCCCAGCTACAACATCTCACCTGGCCTGAGCCACCACCTGTGGAGGCCCTTGGATACTGCCTTGTGGAGATCTGGGTTCCTTTGCTGGCTACACTGAGCTGCCCGGCACCCAGCCCAGCAGCCTGGTACTTGCTTCTCAGAGTTCCAGCTCCCTGTCCTGGGTTCTGGGCCCCTGCCCAGTCCTATTTCAAGCCACCATCACCCAGGGAGGCTCTAGGCGCTGCCCCTCAGAGATACCAGGTCCACTCCTGGCTGAAGTGCCCTGTGTGGGACCCAAAGCTGCTGTCACCACTCAACACCTGCTCTGCGGAGCTCTGGTCCCACTCCTGCTCTGACTGAGACACACAGTGTGGGACCCCATGGTTGTGTAAGGGAATGGTATATCTTAAGGAGGTGCTGACAAGCTGCTCTCAGCTCTCAGCTCCAGAAGAGGGAATTGCCAGCTCCCTCATACACCCCAGGCCACTGGTGGCACACCAGATCCAGCACCCAGCTGTGCCACTGATCCCCGGTGCCTAACACATCACCACAGCCCATCATAGTGGATCACCCATGGACCCAGACGAGCAGAGAGAAAGGATTAGTGAAAGAGGAGCTGCCCACCTCGGCCATTTTCCAGGCAGAGATTGGCAATGCCCCACCCATCTATGAGCAACCTCCACCTTGGTTTCTACAGTAACATCACTAAACAGGAGATGAAATCCCCTCTCTTACACTAAATCAGATACAGGCAAGTCAACAAACCCAAGCTGGGCGTAAACCTATATGCCTGCAATAAAAGCAAAGGGGAGAAGCTAGAGAACAGAGCTGAAGAGACCTTGACACTCATGAAAGATTCCATAGCTAGTCTGGTTTCTTATTTTGACTTTTGATTTTATTGTTTTGACTCTTTGTTTTGCTCACTTTTGTTTGCTTTTTTATTTAGACTACCTGTTTGTGTTGGGGAAAAACTCATCAAAAGGCATGATATTATTGAACTGTCTGTGTGATTACTGGTATGCTTTAGGGAATTTTGTTTGTGTGTCAGTTTTTCACTCTTTTCTGGCCTTATGTCTCTTTTTCACCTGTTAGTTGGTATGTATGTCTGTTTTATCTCTCACACTTCTCTCTTTCTAACTTCCTCTTGACCCCCCCTTCTTCCATTATTTTCCTCTTTGTACTTCGTTTTGTTCCAGGGAGCAAACCTACACCCTGTTGCATGGACAGATTGTAAGGTCATGGGAAATAGGTTCCAGTGAGCCCATACACCTGTTGGTGGATACTGGGATCAGCAGATAGATTCTGAATCATGGCTTTGCCCTCAATTAAGCCTCAAAACTACAAAAAGTACAGCCTCCAGCACACAGTCCAGCCTCAAAAGTGAACAAAGCCCGAGGACCCTCATAAGGAAGAACAGGAGATTGAACAAAAGAAGTAAAAGCAACCCCAACTTCCCTGAAAAACAGAATTCAAGAAGGGGAGGGTAAGGGGGAGAGAGAGAGAGAAATCTACACAAGTGAAGAAAAAGCCAAAGAAGAATATGGGTCTCTCCTAGACCCCAGGGAGGGCAGACATTGAGAAAGTTGACTTTGGAATGCAAACAATGAAGAGCCCCCAGAATGACTGGTCTCAAACTACAGATCTAGATATCAAGACATTAATGAAGAGATTAAAAAGAATCGAGGAGAGACTAGAATAAACTAGGAAGGAGTTGATAACTGAGATAACAGTAATAAAGAATACTGTGAATGAAATAAATAAACTGATAAGCATGGAAAGCAGAATTAGCCAAATAGAAAAAAGAATCTCAGAGCTTGAGGAATAAAATATAGAACAAACCCAAACTGTCAAAAAAATAGAAAAGAAGCTTAAAAAGACAGAACAAAAACCTTTAAGGAATGGGAAATTACTTCAAGAGACCAAATATAAGATTAATTGGACCTCCTGAAACAGAAAGACAAACAGAGGCCACCTTGGAACAAACATTCCATGAGATTATTGAGGAAAACTTCCCTCGTCTCATCAGTGATGTGAAAATACAAAAACAAGAGATTCAGAGAACCCCTGCAAGACAACAAATGAGAAGACCAACTCCCAGACACATAATAATTCACCTAAACAGAGTAGGTATGAAAGAAAAAAATCCTAAAGGCAGCAAGAGAGAAAGGCCAGATCATCTACCATGGAAGAACAATTATAATAGCAGCAGATTTATCTAAGAAACCACACAGGCTAGGAGAGCTTGGAGCTCTGTCTTCAAAGTTCTAAAAGATAAACAATTTCAACCAAGAATAACCTACCCAACCAAGCTAAACTTCATCAGTGAGGGAGAATTAAAATCTTTCCCGGATATCCAATCTCTAAGAAATTATGCTGCCACCAGACCACCTCTACAAGAAAAACTCAAGAAAGTACTAAACACATAAGAAAAGGAAGAAAAGAACAACAACGTTCTTCACAAGAGTACAGGAAAACAACTAAAACACACATGAACCAACCCCAAACCAAAAGAAAGACAACCAACAAGAGGAACAACAACAACAACTCTATAAGAACTTTATGATAGGGACCAACTCTCACATTTCAATAATTAGCCTGCATATGAATGAACTAAATGCACCACTGAAAAGACTCAGGATGGCAAAATGATAAAATATCACCAGGCAAAAATATATTGCCTTCAAGAGACCCATCTCACTAGAAAGGACATGTACAGACTCAAAGTAAGAGAATGAGAAACAAATCTTCAGGTGAATGGAACACAAAGAAGGAATCGCGACCCTAATTTCAGACAAAATACCATTTAAGCTATCAAAAATCAAAGAAGATACAGAAGGTCACTACATAATGCTAAAAGTTTCAATCCATCAACAAGAAATATCTATCTTAAACATATATGCACTCAACATAGGAATGCCTACTTTCATAAAGAAACCTCTAGGAAAACTCAAGAAAGATATTGACTCTAACACTATCATAGCTGGAGACTTTAATACCCCACTCACAACCCTAGACACATCATCAGGACAAAAAATCAACAATGAGATCCAGAAACTCAATGTGACTCTTGAGCCAATGGACTTAATTGATACCTACAGACCACTCCATCCAATGACCAAAGAATATATATTCTACTCATCAACACATGGAACATACTCTAAGATCTACCACATACTTGGCTATAAATCAAACATAAACAAATTTCAGAAGATCGAAATTTTGTCATGCACCTTCTCAGGCCACAGTGGAATAAAAATAAACATCAGCACCAACAAGGTTCCCCCCCAAACACATAAAGACATGGACACTAAACAGCATGACGCTAAACAACTCCTGGGTCAATGATGAAATCAAAACAGAGATTAAAAGATACCTAGAAACAAATGAAAATGAAGAAGCATCTTTAAAAAATCTCTGAAATGCCATGAAGGCTGTAGTAAGAGGGGAATTCATAACTATACAAATGCACATGAAGAAAATGGAAGGATCACAAATTAACAGCCTAACAAGTCACCTTAGGAAGCTGAAAAAGCAAGAACACCAAAACCATAACTTCAGCAGAAGAATCCAGATCACCAAAATAAAAGCACAAATACAGGACGTAGAAGACAAAAAGATAATACAAAAAATCAATGAAACAAAAAGCTGATTCTTTGAAAGCATAAACCAGATTGATGGTCCCTTAGCTAGACTGACAAAGAAGAGAAAAAGCCCCCCAAAAATACAATCAGAAACACAAAAGATGAAGTCACATCTGACCCTGAAGAAATACAAAAGATCATTAGAGACTATGTACACTTGTATAGAAACAAACTTGAAAACCTTAATGAAATGGAAGACTTTCTATATCACACAACCTGCCTAGGTTGAAACAAGAAGAAATAGAAGCTCTAAATACACCAACAACAATCAAGGAAATTAACTATTTAATAAGAAAACTACCTACAAAAAAAAAGCCCTGGTCCAGATGACTTTCCAGCAGAATTCAATAAGATATTTAAGAAGGAGCTGATACCAATCCTACGGAAAGTATTCCTGGAAATATCGAAAGATGGAACCCTTCCCAAATCAGTTTATGAAACTGACATCACATTGATACCCAAGACAGGTAAAGACCCAACAAAGAAAGAGAACTACAAGCCAATATCCTTGATGAACATAGATGCTAAAATTTTCAACAAGATCCTAGCAAACCAGATTCATCAACACATCTCAAAAATCATCCATCATGACCAAGTAGGCTTCATCCCTGGTTCAACATTTGCAAGACTATAAATGTAATTAAATACATCAGCAGACATCAGAACAAAAACCACATGATTATATCATTAGATGCAGAAAAAGCTTTTGATAAAATCCAGCACCACTTCTTGATAAAAACCCTCAAACATATAGGCATACATGGAGCATACCTCAAAGTAGTAAAAGTCATCTATGAGAAACCCACAGCTAGCGTACTCCTAAATAGACAAAAATTGGAACCATTTCCCATGATAACTGGAAGAAGACAAGGATGTCCACTCTCTCCCCTCCTGTTCAATATAGTATTGGAATTCCTGGCTACAGCAATCAGAAAAGAGAAGGCAATCAGGGGTATCCAAGTAGGAAAATAGGAAGTCAAGTTATCTCTCTTTGCAGAAGACATGATTGTGTACCTTGAAAACACAAGAGAATCTGTCAAAAGCTTCCTTGCACTGATAAAGGATTTTGACAAAGTCTCAGGGTATAATATAAATGTCCAAATGACAATCGCATTTCTTTACATCAATAATAAACAAACAGAATCCCAAATAAAAAACACAATTCCATTCACAATAGCCACAAAAGAAATGAGATACCTTGGCATCTTCCTAACCAGAGATGAGAAAGACCTTTACAATGAAAACTACAAAACACTGCTCAAAGAAATCAAAGATGATGCAAACAGGTGGTAAAATATCCCATGTTCATGAATTGGAAGAATCAACATTTTGAAGATGTCCATCTTACCTAAGGCAATCTACAGTTTAAATACAGTATTCTTCAAATTACCAGCAACATTCTTTTCAGAGCTAGAAAAAACAATACAGGAATTCATATGGAAACACAAACAACCAAGAATAACTAAAATAATCCTCAGCAAAAAAAATCAAAGCAGGAGGTATCTCATTACCAGACTTCAAACTTTACTATAAATCTACAATAATCAGAACAGCTTGTTGTTGGTACAGGAACATTCATATAGACCAGTGGATTAAAATTGAGATTTCATAAGCAAAACCTCAGTTTTTCAACCAACTCATCTTTGACAAAGCCTCCACTGTCTACCACTGGGAGGAGGACCTATTCAGTAAATGGTGCTGGGAAAACTGGCTGACCACATGCAGAAGATTCAAACAAGATCCCTATCTATCCCCATACACAAAAATTAACTCCAAATGGTTCAGAGACCTAAATGTAAAATCTCAAAACATAAGAACCTTAGAAAATGCAGGACACAACCTTATGGAAATTGGAACTGGCATCCAATTCCTGAACAAAAGCCAAAATGCACTGACCATAAGAGATAAGATAGACAAGTGGAACCTCATTAAACGGACAAGCTTCTGAAAAGCCAAAGAAACCATCAAGAGAGCAAGGAGAGAGCCCACAGACTGGTAAAAAGTATTTGCCAACTCCGTGCCTGACAAAGGCCTAACATCTTGGATCCACAGGGAACTCAAACATGCTGAAAAGAAAAAAAACAGCCCCATTATAAAGTGGGCAAAAGATATGAACAGACATTTCTCAAAAGAAGACATCCAAGCGGCCAACAGACACATTAAGAAATATTCAACCTCACTAATCATCAAGGAGATGCAAACTAAAACTATACTGAGATAACACCTAACTCCAGTCAGAATGGTCATTATCAATAACTCGAAAAATGACATGCTGGAGAGGATGTGATGAAAAGGGAACACTGATACACTGTTGGTGGGAGTGTAAACTAGTGCAACCTCTGTGGAAAGCAGTGTGGCTATTCTTAAAAGCTCTAAATATCAACCTCCCATATGACCCTGCAATCCCCCTACTGGCAATATTCCCTGAAGAACTCAAATCACTCTATAAAAAAGATACCTGCACACGTATGTTTATCACAGAGTTGCTCACAATAACAAGAACTTGGAACAAACCACATGGTCCATCAAAAGAGGACTGGATTTTAAAAATGTGGTACATATGCATGATGGAATACTATGCAGCCAAAAAATAGAACAAAATCATGAATTTCACAGAAACCTGGATGGAACTCGAGTCTATAATACTGAGTGATCTCTCACAGAAACAAAGATCTGAGTATCACATGTTTTCACTCAAATAGTGATCCTGGAACATCTATCATAATATTATAAGAAAAGGATGACAGTGGCGGGAAACTATGTAGGGGTAGGGAGAGGAAGGGAGGTGGGATTAATGGTAGTCAATAACTGTCTGGGGACGGAGAGACACTCCTTATCAACAATGGTGCCTGAATGATGCATATTTGTATACCTAACCCTTAACTGTACCCCACAATTTTAAAATTAAAAATATGTTTGAAAAAAGGATATATGGGACAGGGAACTGGGTGAGTGAGCAGAAGAGGATGGGTCAGGGCCTGTCAGCAGGAGGAGTGGCACCTCTTCATCAGTATCCCTGTCTTTGTTGCCTTCAGAATGTCATCTGTTAGCATGACCATCTGTGACATAGTGAGAGCATGGGCACGGTGGGGAGGTGGAGGGAGGAAACTTTGTGCTTCCTCTGTGTCTAAGGCAGGACAGTGTGGACCAGGCCATGAGGATGCAGATCTGCAGAGAGGTTGGCTCCACTGGGGAGCACTCATCTTGTATCATTGGGACCCATGGGATTAATTCTAAAGATAGTTACTGTACTTCACACGGTGGAATGTTCTGAATAGGTAGTCACATTTTCAAATGATGTCATTTTCTCCTGCTGTTGCCATTTCCTAGGCTCAAGCAGGGGTTGTGCTTCTCCTCTCTGAATGGCTCAGAGGCTTGTTGGCGCCTATTCTGTGACTGGGATATCAGACTGGAGACAGGTACAAGTCTGTTCCCTCATCTTTCATAGTCAAAGCAATCTTTTTATTTTTATTTTTAGTTTATTATTTTTAGATTCAAGGGGGTCCATGTGCAGGTGTGTTACATAGGTATATTGAGTGATGGTGAGATTTAGGCTTCTGTGAAGTCCATTATCCAAATGGCATGAATGGTACCCAATAGGTATGTTTCAGCCTTCCCCTCTGTCCTCCTATGAGGATCCTCATAAAGAGTTCCCATCTTTATGTCTGTGTATACCCAGTGTTTATCTCCCATCTGTAAGTGAGACTGTATGGTATTTGGTCTTCTGTTTCTGTGTTAACTCACATAGGATAATGGCCTCCAGCTGCATCCACAATGCTTCAAAGGACATGATTTGGTTCTTATTTATGGTTGTGTAGTCTTCCATGCTGTGTATGGGCCACATTTTTTAACAACTCTACCATTGATGGGCGTTTGGTTTTGATGGGGTTTGGTTTTGCTGTTGAGAATAGTTTTGCTGGGCATTTGGTTTTGATGGGCATTTGGTTTTGATGGGGTTTGGTTTTGCTGTTGAGAATAGTGCTGCACCAAGTATGGAGTGCAGGTGTCTTTTTGGTAGAAGGATTTATGCTTCTTGAGCATATAACCAGCAGGGGGATTGCTGGGTCGAATGGTGAATCTATTCTTAGTTCTTTAAGAAATCTCCACACTTCTGCAAGATGGTGATGGGCTGGCAAGGTCTGTGAAAACCCTCTGTGAAAGAGAACACCCATAAAGACCCTAGCTCTCTCCCAGGGGCTGCAGACCCCATCTTCTGCAGCCTGCTCTTCACAGGGAACTCAGCTGCCACTGTCACCTGCCATCGCTACTTGGATATCGTGATGAACTGGGCTGCTCCTGCAGTCGCCGCCGTGGGACTGGGCTGCTCCTGCAGTCGCAGATACCGCCACTGCGGTCATTCACAGCTCATACCTGGAGCCACCCATGACTTCAGACCATGAAGCCCCGCAAGCAGGATCTTCTGAGATCCCCACTGCCACGCCACGCCCCTAGACCAGAGAAAGGCCTGTGGAACTCCCCCATGAAGTTGCGCGGCAAGTTGTGGATCCATAGTAGACACCCTCCCCTCTGGACTGTAGCGTGGGATAGCACCACCTGCTGGGGAACCAAGGTAATAACATCAAAACGGGAATACCAGAGGCACATCCTGCTTGAAAAATGGAAAAAGCCAGATCTCAGTGATAGACAGGGCTGGGGGCCCATATCTGAACTGTTCTTCACAGCAGGCCAGGGGCAACTGACCCTAACGGTGAGCAAATCTACCAGTCGGCAAAGACAGCTAGAAATCAGAAATAAAAGGACATTGGACTTAAAGGAAAAGTCTCAGAGTGTGCTTGACTGGTTCTGTTAGTCTACTGAATTTAATCTATCCCTCCCCCCTTTTTTTCTCTTTTTTCTGCTCTTTTTTTCTTTTCTCTCCCTCTTTTCCTTTTTTCTTATTTCTCTGTAAATCTCATATTTGTATAAAGGAACAGCACACCAATAAGGAGGTTGATCAGTGCGTATGTTACCATCATTGTATGTTTTAGATTTTTATATGGTTGTTGGTTAGTTTTCAGTCATGGTTATTGTTTTTCTTTATATTTGTTTAAGTCTTTGTGTTTCTTTTCACTTACCGGTCGGTACACTCAACTGTTTTTCCTCTCACCCCTATCTCTCTCTCCACGCCCACTTTCCCCACTGCCTGCTCCATTCTCTCCCATCATTTTGCTTTCAGGGAGTAAACCTACAACCTCACTGCATGGACAGACTCCAAGGCAGTGGGAAGTGGGTTTCAGACTATCCATACAGCTGTTGGTGAACACCAGGATCTGCAGATTGATTTTAAATCACAGCTCCCCCCTTAATTAAATCCCAAAACTACAAAAGGACTGCCGTCAACCCACAGCCCAACTCCAGAACTGAACAAAGTAACAGGAAATATATTAGGAAGAATAGGAGATTGAACAAACAGAAGCAAAAGAAAACCCTCCACCCCTGAATAACAGAATTAAAGAAGACGGGGAAGTGGAGGGAAGGGAAAAGTAGGGAGGGAAAATCTGCACAAATGAAGAAAAACCAAAAGAAGAACACAGGGTTCACACAGACCCCTGGGAGGTCAGACACTGAGAAAACAGACAGGAACACAAACAATGAAGAGCCCCCAGAATGACTGGTCACAAGCAAGAAACCCAGACATCAAGGCATTAACAGAATTTTAAAAATTGAGGAGAAACAAGAGGAAAATAGGAAGGAGCTTATGACAGAAATAACAGCAGCAAAGAATACTTTGATGGAAATAAACAACAAACGAATTAGCATGGAAAGCAGAATTAGCCAAACAGAAGAAAGCATCTCAGAATTTGAAGACAAAATACAGAACTAACCCAAACTGTCAAAAACATAGAAAAGAACCCTTAAAAGTCAGAGCAAAACTTTCAGGAGATGAATGATTACTTCAAGAGACCCAATCTAAGAGTAATTGGCCTTCCTGAGGCAGAGAGAGAGTCAAAGGTCACACTGGAACAAACATTTAATGAAATCATTCAAGAAAACTTCCCTCATCTCATCAGTGATACAAAACTTCAAGCACAACAAATTCAGAGAACTCCGGCAAGACAACAAATGAGAAGACCAACTCCCAGACACATAATAATTCTCCTAAACAAAGTAGCTATAAAAGAAAAAATCCTAAAGGCAGCAAGAGAAAAAGGTCAGACTACCTACTGGGGAAGACCAATTAGAATAGCAGCGGATTTATCCAGACACCCTTCAGGCTGGGAGAGCCTGGAGCTGTATCTTCAAAGTTCTAAAAGATACACAATTTCAACCAAGAATAACCTACCCAGCCAAACTAAGCTTCCTTAGTGAGGGAGAATTGAAATCTTTTCCAGATATCCAATCCCTAAGAACCTATGCAGCCACCAGACCACCTCTACAGGAAACACTTAAGAAAGTACTGAACACAGAAGAAAAGGAAAAAAGAACAACAACATTCTTCACAAGACTACAGGCAAAAGATTAAAAACACACATAAACCAACTCCAGAACCAAAAGAAAGACAACAAATAGGAACAAAAACACTGTAAGAACCTTATGGCAGGGATCAACTCTTGCATTTCTATTATTAGCCTAAATGTGAATGAACTACATGCATCACTGAAAAGACATAGAATGGAAAAATGGATAAAACATTATCAGGCAACAATCTATTGCCTTCAAGAGACTCACCTCACTAGAAAGGACACCCACAGACACAAAGTAAGACGATGAGAAACAAATTTTCAGGCGAATGGAATACAAAAGAAAGGAGTAGTAGCAATCTTAATTTCAGACAAAATACCATTCAAGCTATTAAAAATAAAAAAAGATACAGAAGGCGATTACATAATGATGAAAGGCTCAATCCATCAACAAGAAATATCTATCCTAAACATATATGCACCCAACATAGGTGCACCAACTTTCATAAAGCAACTTCTAGGAAAACTAAAGAAAGATATTGACTCCAACACCATCATAACTGGAGACTTTAATACCCCACTCACAACCCTAGACAGATCATCAGGACAAAAAATCAGCAATGAGATCCAGAACCTCAATGTGACTCTGGACCAAATGGACTTAATTGATACCTACAGAACACTCCATCCAAACACCACAGAATACACATTCACCTCATCACTGCATGGAACGTATTCTAAGATCGACTACATACATGGCCATAAATCAAGCATAAGCAAATTTAAAAGGACTGAAATGCTACCATGTACCTTCTCGGACCACAGTGGAATAAAAATAAACATTGACGCCAAGGCCCCCCAAAACCCACAAAGACATGGACACTAAACAGCATGATGCTAAACAACTCCTGGGTCAATGATGAAATCAAAACAGACATCAAAATATACCTGGAAACAAATGAAAATGAAAAAACATCTTACCAAAATCTCTGGGATGCCATAAAAGCTGTAGTAAGAGGGTAATTTATATCCCTACAAACACACATGGAGAAAATGGAAGGAGCAAAAATTAGCAGCCTAACAAGCCACCTAAAGAAGCTGGAAAAAGCAAGGACACAAAAACCCTAATTTCAGCAGAAGAATCCAGATCACCAAAATAAAACTCAAATCCGGGACATAGAAGACAAAAATACAATACAAAAAAATCTATGAAACAAAAAGCTGGTTCTTCGAAAGGATAAACAAAATCGATGGTCCCCTAGCTAGACTGACCCAGAAAAAATGAGAAAAATCCAAATAAGCACAATCAGAAACACAAAAGATGAAGTCACATCTGACCCTGAACAAATACAAAAGAATCACTGGAGACTACTACGTACAATTGTATGGAAACAAACTTGAAAACCTTAAGGAAATGAAGGACGTCTGACCTCCCACAACCTACCTAGGTTGGAACAAGAAATTGAGACCCTAAATAGACCAATAACTGTCAAGGAAATCGACTACGTAAGAAGAAAATTATCTACAAAAAAAGCCCTGGTCCAGATGGCTTTCCAGCAGAATTCTACAAGACATTTAAGGAGGAGTGAATACCAATCCTACTGAAGGTATTCCAGGTGATTGAAAAGATGGAACTCTCCCCAAATCATTTTTCAAAGCCAAGGTCACATAGAAACCGAAGCCAGGTAAAGATCCAACAAAGAAAGAGAACTACAGGTCAATATCTTTGATGAACATAGATGCTAAAATTCTCAACAAGATCCTAGCAAACTGGATTCAACAATACATCTCAAAAATCATCCATCATGACCAAGTAGGCTTCATTCCTGGGATGCAAGGCTGATTCAACATTCGCAAAACAATAAATGTAATTAAATACATTAACAGATGTCAAAACAAAAACCACATGACTATATCATTAGATACAGAAAAAGCTTTTGATAAAATCCAGCACCCCTTCTTGATAAAAACCCTCGAACATCTAGGCATACAGGGAACATACCTCAAAATAGTAAAAGCCATCTACATGAAACCCACAGCCAGCATACTCCTAAATGGACAAAAATTGGAAACATTTCCCCTGAAAACTGGAACAAGACAAGGATGCCCACTCTCTCCCCTCCTGTTCAACATAGTATTGGAAGTCCTGGCTCGACCAATCAGAGAAGAGAAGGCAATCAGCGGTATCCAAATAGGAAAAGAGGAAGTCAAGTTATCTCTCTTTGCTGATGATTTAATTGTGTACCTTGAAAACCCAAGAGAATCTGTCAAAAACCTCCTTACACTGATAAAGGCCTTTAGCAAAGTCTCAGGATACAGAATAAATGCGCAAAAGACAATCGCATTTCTTTACACCAATAATAAACAAACAGAAACCCAAATAAAAAGCACAATTCCATTCACAATAGTCACAAAAAATGAAATACCTTGGCATTTTCCTAACCAGAGATGTGAAGGACCTTTATAATGAAAACTACAAAACACTGCTCAAAAAAATCAAAGATGACATACACAAGTGGAAAAATATCCCATGCTCATGGATTGGAAGAATCAACATTGTGAAGATGTCCATCTTGCCTAAGGCAATCTACACATTCAATGCAATACCCATCAAATTACCAGCAACTTTCTTCTCAGACCTAGAAAAAACAACACGGAATTCATGTGGAAACACAAACGTCCAAGAATAGCCAGAACAATCCTCAGCAAAAAAAAAAAAAAAAAAAGCAGGTGGTATCACATTACAAGACTTCAAACTTTACTATAAAGCTACAATCATCAAAACAGCTTGGTATTGATATAGTAATAGGCATATAGATCAATGGAATAGAATTGAGATTCCATAAGCAAAAGCTCAATTTCTCAACCAACTCATCTTCAACAAAGCCTCCACCACCTACCACTGGGGAGAGGAGAACCTATTCAGTAAATGGTGCTGAGAAAACTGGCTGACCACATGCAGAAGATTGAAACAGGACCCCTATGTATCCCCATGCACAAAGGTTAACTCCAAATGGATCAGATGCCTAAATGTAAAACCTCAAGCAATAAAAACCTTAGAAAATGAAGGAAATACCCTCATGGAAATCGGAACTGGCATCCAATTCCTGAACAAAACCTGAAACCCACAGGTCATAAGAGAGAAGATAGAAAAGTGGGACCTCATTAAACTGACAAGCTTCTGCAAAGCCAAAGAAACCATCAAGAGAGCAGGGAGACACCCTACAGACTGGGAAAAAGTATTTGCCAACACCAGGTCTGACAAAGGCTTAACATCTTGGATCTACAAGGAACTCAAACGTGCTGAAAAGAAAAAAACAAACAACCCCATTATAAAATGGGCAAAAGATATGAACAGACACTTCACAAAGGAAGACATCCGAGCAGCCAACAATCACATGAAGAAATGTTCAACCTCACTAATCTTCAGGGAGATGCAAATCAAAACCACACTGAGATACCACTTAATGCCAGTTAGAATGACAATTATCAACAATTCAAAAAATAACAGCTGCTGGAGAGGGTGTGGTGAAAAGGGAGCACTTCTACAATGTTGGTGGGAGTGTAAACCAGTGCAACCTCTGTGGAAAGCAGTGTGGCGATTCATAAAAGCTGTAAATATCAACCTCCCTTATGACCCCGCAATCCCCCTACTGGGAATATATCTTGAAGAACACAAATCACTCTATAAAAAAGATACTTGCACACGTATGTTTATTGCAGCATTGTTCACAATAGCAAGAACCTGGAAGCAACCATGCTGCCCATCAAAAGAGGACTGGATTGAAAAATGTGGTACATATACATGATGGAATACTATGCAGCCATAAAAAAGAACAAAATCATTAATTTCTCAGCAACCTGGATGGAACTAGAGTCTATAATACTGAGTGACTTCTCACAGAAACAAAGATCCGAGTATTACATGTTCTCACTCATGTAATGGACCTTGAACATCCAATGTAATAGTATAAGAAAATGACTGACAGTAGTGGGAAAGTATGGGAGGGGGCGGGAGATGGGATTAACAGTAGAAAACATCTGTCTGGTGACGAGGAAACACCTCTTATCAACAGGGTGCCTGAACGAAACGTATTTGTATACCTAACCCTTAGCTGTACCCCACAATATCATAATAAAAAAATGTTGATTAAAAAAAAAGAAATCTCTAAACTGCTTTCCACAGGGGCTGAACTCGCTGACATCCTCACAACAGTGAGTGAGTGCTCCCTTTTCTGCAAAACCTAACCCACATCTGTCAGTTTAATACTTTTTAAGAATAGCCTTTCTCATGGTTGTGAGATATTACCTCATTGTGGTTTTGATTTGTATTTCCTTGTTGATTAGTGATGCCGAACACTTTTTTATATGTCTTGTAGCTGCTTGTGTGTCTTCTTTTGAGAAGAGTCTGTTCATATCCTTGGCTTACTTTTTAATAGGGTTATTTGTTTTTTCCTGTCAGTTCATTTATGTTTCTTATATATTCTGGATATTTTGTTTTTGTTGGATTCATAGCTTGCAAATTATTTCCTCCCATTCTGTAGGTTGTCTATTTATTTTGTTAATAGTTTCTTTTATGTGCAGAAGCTCTTTAGTTTAATTAGGTCCCACTTGTCAATTATTTATGGTTTTTACTGCATTTGCTTTTTTTGAATCAGGGTCTCTATCTATGGCCTAGGCTGTAGTGCAGTGGCATGAGCATAGCTCACTACAGCCTGGAACTCCTGGGCTCAGGCAATCCTTCTGCCTCAGCCTCCCAAGTAGTTGGGACTATATGCATTACCCAGCTAAGCTTTTTTTTTTTTTTTTGTAGAGACGAAGTCTGGCTATGTTTCCCAGGGTGGTCTCGAACTTTTGGGCTCAAGTAATCCTCCCAGCTAGGCCTTCCAAAGTGTTGGGACTATAGGCCTGAGTCACTATGCCCAGTCTGCATTTGCTTTTGAGGACTTCATCGTATATTTGTTGCCTAGGGCTGATGTCCAGAAGGAGTGTTTTGGGAGTTTTGATACTTTTATTTTTGTTTTAATTATAGAGATGAGGTCTTGCCAAGTTGTCCAGTCTGGTCTCGAACCCTGAACTCAGGCAATCCTCTTGCCTTCACCTCCCAAGTGCTGGTGAGCCACTGCACCTCACCAGAAAGAGTGTTTCCTAGGATTTCATCTAGGATTTTTTTGGTTTGATATTTTGCATTTAAGTCTTTAATCCATCTTCAGTTAATATTTGTACATGATGAGGAGAAGGGGTTTAGTTTAATTCTTCTGCATATGATTAGCCTGCTTCCCCAGTATCATTTATAGAATAGGGTGTTTTTTCTCTAATATTGATTTTTTTCAGGTTTGTTAAAGATCAGTTGTCTGTAGGTCTGCAGGTGCATTTCTGGGATCTGGATTTTGTTCCATTGGTCTATGGGCCTTTTTTTGTACCATGCTATTTTGATTATTGTGGCCTTGTGGTACAGTTTGAAGTCTGGTAATATGATGGCTCCAGTTTAGTTCCTTTTGCTCAGGTGTGGGTATTCAGACTCTTTTTCTTCTGTATGAGTTTGAGTACTGTTTTTTCTAGATCTGTGAAAAATGATATAGGTCATTCAATAGGCATTGCATTGACCCTGTAGCTGACTTGCTTTGAGCAGTATGGTCCTCTTAATGATGGTGAGTCCTCCAGTCCATGAGCATGGAACGTTTTCTCCTGGCTCATATCAGTCTTCTGTTTCTTCTAGCAGTGTATGGTAGTACTTGCTGTAGAGAGCTGCACCTCTTTTGTAGGATACATTCCCAGGTGTTTGATTTTCTTTCTCTGTGCTTCCTCTTGACAGTTAGAGAAGCATCTATAGGCAATGCAGAGGGAAGCTTCCCAAAGGTTTTGAAAGTCCAGAAGAAGCACACCAGTACTAAGCTGATCATTGAGCCAGAGACACCCTCAGACAAGAGGGATGGTAGCCTCTCAGGCTTCACGAATGAGCAGCTGGACTTCAGTGATGACAGTGAAGCCATCAGCACACTCAATTACATCTTACCTTATTTCTCACAGGAAAACCTAGAAGATGTGGGATCCATGTTGTTTCCATTCATTAAACTGCTTTCTTTGAATGTGCAAAATGGAGCTAAGCCCCCAGGTCTTTTGAAGAACAATACAAGGAGGCCCTCTTTTGAAACTGCATCCAAAAATTTGACTTAAAAAATACATTGAGAAAGCTCTATCTTCTGTAAAATTGGTTAGATGTAGAAATTCAAGAAAAAATTGATAAGGTCAAAAAGAAAGAGATGCCATGCTGATGCATTCTAGCTGTTTAAATCCCAAATGCAAATGCTAATTCTTTCCAGATTAATTGGAAACTGTCTAGTCACAAGAAAACAACCTGGCAAAGGCTCAGAGTGTCGGGAAAAGGTGGCAGAGTGTGGACATCATGGAACCCAAAGGCATTAAGAAAAGACATCATGGGACCCAAAGGCATTAAGAAAAGGTACCACAAGAAGACACTTCCAAGATCAGCATATCAGATCCTGTGTCTAGGCACTTTCCTATCTTCTAATACATTCCTACTTATTCATTTAAAAGAAATGTTCAATGCATCAGGAGGAAACAGAGTGCCTGGGCATCTGTGGAAGATGTTGCTGAGAAAAGGAGGCTTGGGAGGCCAGTCCCAAGGGAGCTGGAATGGCTCTACAGGGTTCAGAGGCCCCAGAAGCTGGTGGAGCCCACATTCACACCGGAGTGTAAGACCACAGTCTCTTTCGTAGTAAAGCAGGTGGGCATGTCCCCAGCCACCTCCATGAAAGCTCTGCCTGGGGACCAAAATGAGTCAAAAGACTTGAAGTATACCATCTTTGGAGAGACAGCAGACTTTTGAACGAGTCCTTATATAATTTAGTCAGATAATATTCACTGAGGATTCTGGAACATGAAAAGGTTATTGATGAGCCACTGTGAAACTAAGTGTGGCTGTTTGCTACAAAGACCAAACCCTTGCATGTAGAGAAAGCCTAGGGAGTGGTGCTACTGTACACCAGAATTATTGTGGAACTTCAGGGTGGTGGTGTCTGCTGTTTTCATTCAGACCCACCTCACATTCCCCTTTTTGTGTCCATGCTTCTCTGTCACATACAATTTTTGTCTGCTTAGGGGTATGCTGACTGTGGAATTCTAACAGATGACTTTTACTATTTTGAGGTATGTTCCATGTATGCCTAGATGTTTGAGGGTTTTATCAAGAAGGGATGCTGGATTTTATTAAATATTTTTTCTACATTTAAAGATATAATCATGTGGTTTTTGTTTTGACATCTACTGATGCATTTAATTACATTTATGGTCTTATGAATGTTGACCCAGCCTTGCATCGAGGGGATGAAGCCTGCTTGGTCATGATAGATGATTTTTGAAATGTGTTGTTGAATTATATTTGCTAGGATCTTGTTGCGAATTTTAGCATCTATGTTTATCAAAGATTTTGGCCTGTAGTTCTCTTTCTTTGTTGGGTCTTGACCTGGCTTGGGTATCAATGTGATGTTAGCTTCATAAAATGATTTGGGGACAGTTCAATCTTTCTCAATCACCTGGAATACTCTCAGTAGGATTCGTATCAGTTCCTCCTTAAATGTCTTCATGAAATCTGCTGGAAAGCCATCTAGTCCAGGGCTTCTTTTTTGTAGGTAGATTTCTTATGTCATAGTCAATTTCCTTGATTGTTATTGGTCTGTTTAGGGTCTCAATTTCTTCTTGATTCAACCTAGGTAGGTTGTGTGATGTCAGAAAGTCCTCCATTTCTTCTTTTTTTTAAATAATCAATATTTTTTAAATTATGTTGTGGGGTACAGTTAAGGGTTAGGTATACAAGTATGTTTCATTCAGGCACCCTATTGAATAGAGGTGCTTCCCCATCCCCAGACAGATATTTGCACATTAATCCCATCTCCCCCCCCCATAGTTTCCTACTACTGTCAGTCATTTTCTTATAGTATTACATTGGATGTTCAAGGTCCATTACATGAGTGAAAGCATGTGATACTCGAACCTTTCTTTTTGTGAGAGGTCACTCAGTAGCATAGACTCTAGTTCCATCCAGGTTGCTTCAAAATTCATGATTTTGTTCTTTTTTATGGCTACATAGTATTCCATCATGTATATGTACCACATTTTTTAAATCCAATCCTCTTTTGATGGGTAGCATGGTTGCTTCCAGGTTCCTGCTATTGTGAACAATGCTGCGATAAACATACGTATGCAGGTGTCTTTTTGTAGAGTGATTTGTGTTCTTCCGGATATATTACCATTAGGGGGATTGCAGGGTCGTATGGGAGGTAGATATTTAGAGCTTTTATGAATTGCCACACTGCTTTCCACAGAGGTTGCACTAGTTTACATTCCCACCAACAGTGTAAAAGTGTTCCCTTTTCTCCACACCATCTCCTGCAGCTGTTATTTTTTGAGTTGTTGATAATTGCCATTCTGACTGGAGTTAGGTGGTATCTCAATGTGGTTTTGATTTGCTTCTCCCTGATGATAAGTGAAGTGGAAAATTTCTTCATATGTCTGTTGGCTGCTCGGATGTCTTCCTTTGTGAAGTGTGTGTTCATGACTTTTGCCAATTTTATAATGGGGTTGTTTGTTTTTTCTTTTCAGCACATTTGAGTTCCTTATATATCAAAGATGTTAAACCTTTGACAGACCTGGTGTTGGCAAATATTTTTTCCCAGTCTGTAGGCTGTCTCCCTGCTCTCTTGATGGTTTCTTTGGATTTGCAGAAGCTTGTCACTTCAATAAGGTCCCACTTGTCTATCCTGTCTCTTATGACCTGTGAGTTTTTGGGTTTGTTCAGGAATTGGATGCCAGTTCCGATTTCCATGAGGGTATTTCCTTCATTTTCCAAGGTTCTTATGGTTTGAGGTTTTACATTTAGGTCTCTGATCCATTTGGATTTAACCATTTTGCATGGGGATAGGTAGGGGTCCTGTTTCAATCTTCTGTATGTGGTCAGCCAGTTTTCCAAGCACCATTTACTGAATAGATTCTCTTCTCCACAGTGGTAGGTGGTGGAGGCTTTGTCGAAGATGAGTTGGTTGAGAAATTGAGGTTTTGCTTATGGAATCTCAATTCTATTCCATTGATCTATATGCCTATTCCTATACCAACACCAAGCTCTTTTGATGATTGTAGTTTTATAGTAGAGTTTGAAGTCTGATAATGTGATACCCCCAGCTTTGTTTTTTTTGCTGAGAATTGTTTTGGCTATTCTTGGACGTTTGTGTTTCCATATGAATTCCGTGTTGTTTTTTCTAGGTCTGAGAAGAATGTTACTGGTAATTTGATGGGTATTGCATTGAATGTGTAGATTGCCTTAGGCAAGATGGACATCTTCACAATGTTGATTCTTCCAATCCATGAGCATGGGATATTTTTCCACTTGTGTATGTCATCTTTGATTTTTTTGAGCAGTGTTTTGTAGTTTTCATTGTAAAGGTCTTTCACGTCTTTGGTTAGGAAGATGCCAAGGTATTTCATTTTTCTGTGGCTATTGTGAATGGAATTGTGTTTTTTATTTGGGTTTCTGTTTGTTTATTATTGGTGTAAAGAAATGCGATTGTCTTTTGCGCATTTATTCTGTATCCTGAGACTTTGCTAAAGGCCTTTATCAGTGTAAGGAGGTTTTTGACAGATTCTCTAGGGTTTTCAAGGTACACAATCATATCATCAGCAAAGAGAGATAGTTTGAGTTCCTATTTTCCTATTTGGATACCGCTGATTGCCTTCTCTTTTCTGATTGCTCGAGCCAGGACTTCCAATACTATGTTGAACAGGAGGGGTGAGATTGGGCATCCTTGTCTTGTTCCAGTTTTCAGGGGAAATGATTCCAATTATTGCCTGTTTAGGAGTATGCTGGCTGTGGTTTTCTCATAGATGGCTTTTATTATTTTGAGGTATTTTCCCCGTATTCCTAGATGTTCGAGGTTTTTTATCAAGAAGTGGTGCTGGATTTTATCAGTAGCTTTTTCTGCATCTAATAATATAATCATATGGTTTTTGTTTTGACATTTGTTGATGTATTTAAATACATTTATGGTTTTACGAATGCTGAACCAGCCTTGCATCCCAGGAATGAAGCCTACATGGTCATGATGAATGATTTTTGAGATGTGTTGTTGAATTCAGTTTGCCAGGATCTTGTTAAGAATTTTAGCATCGATGTTCATCAAAGATATTGGCCTATCATTCTCTTTCTTTGTTGGATCTTTACCTGGCTTGGGTATCAATGTGATTTTGGCTTCATAGAATGATTTGGGGAAAGTTCCATCTTTTTTCAATCACCTGGAATACCTTCAGTAGGATTGGTATCAGCTCCTCCTTACATATATTGTCGAATTCTGCTGGAAAGCCATCTGGACCAGGACTTTTTTTTGTAGGTAGTTTTCTTTTTATGTAGTCAATTTCCTTGATTGTTATTGGTCTATTTAGGGTCTCAATTTCTTCTGGTTCCAAACTAGGTAGGTTGTGTGAGGTCAGAAAGTCCTCCATTTCCTTAAAGTTTTTCTTTGTTTCCATATAAGTGTTTGTAGTTATCTCTAATGATCTTTTGTATTTCTTCAGGGTCAGATGTGACTTCATCCTTTTTGTTTCTGATTGTGCTTATTTGCCTTTTTTCTCGTTTTTTCTTGGTCAGTCTAGCTAGGGGACCATCAATCTTGTTTATCCTTTTGAAGAACCGGCTTTTTGTTTCATTGTTTTTTGTATTATCTTTTTGTCTTCTATGTCCTGAATTTGTGCTTTTATTTTGGTGATCTGGATTCTTCTGCTGAAATTAGGGTTTTTTTGGTCTTGCTTTTCCAGCTTCCTTAGCTGGATTGTTAGGCTGTTAGTTTGTGTTCCTTCCATTTTCTTCATGTGTGTTTGTAGGGATATAAATTCCCCTCTTACTACAACTTTTAAGGTATACCAGATATTTTGGTAAGATGTTTCTTCATTTTCATTTGTTTCCAGGTATCTTTTGATCACTGTTTTGATTTATTCATTGACCCAGGAGTTGTTTAGCATCATACTGTATAATGTCCATGTCTTTGTGGGTTTGGGGGGGACTTTGTTGTTGTCAATATTTATTTTTATTCCACTGTGGTCTGAGAAAGTGCATGGTAGAATTTCCATCCTTTTAAATTTGCTTATGCTTGATTTATGTCCAATTATGTGGTCGATCTTAGAATATGTTCCATGTGGTGATGAGTAGAATGTGTATTCCCTGGTCTTTGGATTGAGTGTTCTGTAGGTATCAATTAAGTCTATTTGGTCCAGAGTCACATTGAGGTTCCCGATCTCCTTGCTGAATTTTTGTCCTGATGATCTGTCAAGGGTTGTGAGTGGGGTATTAAAGTCCCCAGTTATTATGGTGTTAGAGTCAATGTATTTCTTTAGTTTTCCTAGAAGTTACTTTATTAAAGTTGGCACACCTATGTTGGGTGCATATATGTTTAAGATAGATATTTCCTGTTGATGGAGTGAACCTTTTATCATTATGTAGTGGCCCTCTGTATCTTTTTTAATTTTTGATAGTTTAAATGGTATTTTGTCTGAAAGTAGGATCACGACTCCTCCTTTCTTTTGTGTTCCATTCGCCAAAAAGTTTGTTTCCCATCCTCTTACTTTGAGTCTGTGTTTGTCCTTTCTAGTGAGGTGAGTCCCTTGAAGGCAGTATATAGTTGTCTGCTGATATTTTATCCATTTTGCAATTCTATGTCTTTTCAGTGGTGTGTTCAGTGCATTCACTTTCAGGCTAATTATTGAAATGTGAGAGTTCATCCCTTTCATAAAATTCTTATAGTGCTGTTGTTCTTCCACTTGGTTTTTTTTGTCTTTCTTTTGGTTTTGGGGTTGGTTCATGTATATTTTATTCTTTTCCCTGTACTCTTTTGAAGAACGTTGTTCTTTTTTCCTTTTCTTCTGTGTTTAGTATTTTCTTAAGTGTTTCATGTGGAGGTGGTTTGGTGGCAGCATAAGTTCTTAGGGATTGGATATCTGGGAAAGATTTTAATTCTCCCTCACTGATGAAGCTTAGCTTGGCCGGGTAAGTTATTCTTGGTTGAAATTTTTTATCTTTTAGGACTTTGAAGATAGGGCTCCAAGCTCTCCTAGCCTGTACCGTTTCTGTAGATAAATCTGCTGCTATTCTGATTGGTCTTCCATGGTAGGTGATCTGGCCTTTTTCTCTTGCTGCCTTTTTTCTTTTATGCCTACTTTGTTTAGGTGAATTATTATGTGTCTAGGAGTTGGTCTTCTCATTTGTTGTCTTGCAGGGATTCTCTGAATCTCTTGTGTTTGAATTTTTGCATCACTGATTAGATAAGGGAAGTTTTCTTTTCTTTTTTTTTAAAAACATGCAACTATCTTTATTTTTTAATCTATTTTTTATTTTTTTTACTTTAAAAATGGTTACAATTCAATGTTGGGCCTAGAAATGTTCATTAAGCAGGCATTGTTTTTTTAAGTAGTGTATAATACCCCAAAGATAAATCCTTTTCATTTTAATATGTTAGAATACATGGTATAATTCTGCCTTCAAAATTGACACCTACAGTGTTTCTCACATAAATTCTGAATGTTTTATTCTGCCTAAATTGAAACTTGTTGAGATTTCAGATCTATAACATTCATAGATAACTGAACCTTGAGACTCAGTGTACCTAAGAGCTATTCAGTAGTAGAAAGCATAATAAATCTTAAACATTTTAGAAAATAGAACAGTAACATAATTTAATACAGCTTTCTCCATTCTTAAAATTTGTGTACATTTTCTTGCTCCACTATGTATTTTCTGCTTATTCATTTTGATTAAGTGTTACAGATGTGCAATCCTTAGAGAAATGTTTCCCTTATATATTTGGAGGAAATAAAAACCCACATTCCCTATATATTTTAAACCAATCTTTATTTTTTTAAATTATTTATTTATATTTTATTATGAAGTTGTGGGGTACAGTTAAGGGTTAGGTATACAATGGCATTTCATTCAGGCACCCTGTTGGTATGGGGTGTTTCCCCGTTCCCAGACAGATATTTGCTACTGTTAATCCCATATCCCTCCCCCACCATAGTTTCCCAGTACTGTCAGTCACTTTTGTATAGTATTGCATTGGATGTTTAAGGTCCATTATATGAGTCAGAACATGTGATACTCAGATCTTTGTTTCTGTGAGAGGTCACTCAGTATTATAGACTCTAGTTCCATCCAGGTTGCTGCGAAATTCATGATTTTGTTCTTTTTTATGGCTGCGTAGTATTCCATCGTGTATATATAACAAATTTTTTAAAGCCAATCCTCTTTTGACGGGCAGCATGGTTGTTTCCAGGTTCTTGCTATTGTGAACAATGCTGTGATAAACATGCATGTGCAGGTATCTTTTTAATAGAGTGATTGTGTTCTTCAGGATATATTCCAAATAGGGAGAATGTGGGGTCATATGGGAGGTTGGCATTTAGAGATTTTAGGAATCGCCACACTGGTTTCCACAGAGGTTACATTAGTTTACACTCTCACCAACAGTGTAGAAGGGTTCCCTTTTCACCACACCCTCTCTAGCAGCTGTTATTTTTTGACTTGTTGATAATTGCCATTCTGACTGGGGTTAGGTGGTATCTCAGTGTGGTTTTGATTTACATCTCCCTGAAGATTAGTGAGGTTGAACATTTCTTCATGTGTTTGTTGGCTGCTCGGATGTCTTTCTTTGTGAAGTGTCTGTTCATATCTTTTGCACATTTTATAATGGGGTTGTTTGTTTTTTTCTTTTCAGCACGTTTGAGTTCCTTGTAGATCCAGGATGTTAAGACTTTGTCAGAACTGGTGTTGGCAAATACTTTTTCACAGACTGTAGGCTGTCTCCCTGCTCTCTTGATGGTTTCTTTGGCTTTGCAGAAGCTTGTCAGTTTAATAAGGTCCCACTTGTCTGTCTTCTCTCTTATGAGCTGTGGGTTTTGGGTTTTGTTCAGGAATTGGATGCCAGTTCCGATTTCCATGAGGGTATTTCCTTCATTTTCTAAGGTTCTTATAGTTTGAGGTTTACATTTAGGTCTCTGATCCATTTGGAGTTAACTGTTGTGCATGGGGGATACATATGGGTCCTGTTTCAATCTTCTTCATGTGGTCAGCCAGTTTTCTCGGCACCATTTACTGAATAGGATCTCCTCTCCCCAGTGGTAGGTGGTAGAGTGTTTGTCAAAGATGAGTTGGTTGAGAAATTGAGGTTTTGCTTCTGGAATCTCAGTTCTATTCCATTGATGTATATACCTGTTCTTATACCAATGTCAAGCTATTTTGATGATTGTAGTTTTATAGTAAAGTTTGATGTCTGGTAATGTGATACCACCTGCTTTGTCTTTTTTTTTTTTTTTTTTTGCTTAGGATTGTTCTGGCTATTCTTGGACGTTTGTGTTTCCATATGAATTCCTGTGTTATCTTTTCCAGGTCTGAGAAGAATGTTGCTGGTAATTTGATGGGTATTGCATTGAATTTGTAGATTGCCTTAGGTAAGATGGACATCTTCACAATGTTGATTCTTCCGATCCATGAGCATGGGATATTTTTCCACTTGTTTGTGTCAACTTTGATTTCTTTGAGCAGTGTTTTGTAGTATTCCTTGTAAAGCTCTTTCACGTCTTTGGTTAGGAAGATGCCAACGTATTTCATTATTTTTGTGGCTATTGTGAATGTAATTGTGTTTTTTATTTGGGTTTTTGTTTGTTTATCATTAGTGTAGAGAAATGCGATTGTCTTTTGTACATTTATTTTGTATCCTGAGACTTTGCCAAAGGCCTTTATCAGTGTAAGGAGGTTTTGGACAGATTCTCTAGGGGTTTCAAGGTACACAATCATATCATCTGCAAAGAGAGATAGTTTGACTTCCTCTTTTCCTATTTGGATACCCCTGATTGCCTTCTCTTCTCTGATTTCTCGAACCATGACTTCCAATTCTATGTTGAACAGGAGGGGTGAGATTGGGCATCCTTGTCTTGTTCCAATTTTCAGTGGAAATGGTTCTAATTTTTGTCCATTTAGGAGTATGCTCGCTGTGGGTTTTTATCCACAGCGATAAAAACCCACAGTTTTTAGCCATAGATGGCTTTTACTATTTTGAGGTATGTTCCCCATATGCCTAGATGTTGAAGGGTTTTTATCAAGAAGGGGTGCTGGATTTTATCAAAAGTTTTTTCTGCATCTAATGATATAATCATGTGGTTTTTGTTTTGACATCTGTTGATGTATTTAATAACATTTAAGGTTTTACAAATGTTGAACCAGCCTTGTATCCCAGGGATGAAGCCTGCTTGGTAATTATTGATAATTTTTGAGATGTATTGCTGAATCCAGTTTGCTAGGATATTGTTGAGAATTTTAGCATCTATGTTCATCAAAGATATTGGCCTGTAGTTCTCTTTCTTTGTTGGATCTTAGCCTGGCTGGGTATAAATGTGATGTTGGCTTCATAAAATGATTTGGGGAACGTTTCATCTTTTTCAATCGCCTGGAATACCTTCAGTAGGATTGGTATCAGCTCCTCCTTAAATGTCTTGTAGAATTCTGCTGGAAAGCCATCTGGTCCAGGGTTTTTTTTTTTTATTGTTGGAAGTTTTCTTATTATGTAGTTGATTTTCTTGATCGTTACTGGTTTATTTAGGGTCTTAATTTCTTCTTGTTACAACTTAGGTAGGTTGTGTGATGTCAGAAAGTCCTCCATTTCCTTATGGTTTTCAATTTTGTTTCCATACAAGTGTACATAGTAGTCTCTAATGATCTTTTGTATTTCTTCAGGGTCAGATGTGACTTCATCTTTTGTGTTTCTGATTGTGCTTATTTGGTTTTTTCTCGTTTTTTCTTTGTCAGTCTAGCTAGGGGAACATCAATGTTGTTTATTCTTTTGAAGAACCAGTTTTTTGTTTTATTGATTTTTTCTATTATCTTTTTGTCTTCTATGTCCTGGATTTGGGCTTTTATTTTGGTGATCTGGATTCTTCTGCTGAAATTAGAGTTTTTGTGGTCTTGCTTTTCCAGCTTCTTTAGGTGGCTTGTTAGGTTGTTAATTTGTGTTCCTTTCATTTTCCTCATGTGTGTTTGTAGGGATATAAATTCCCCTCTTATTACAGCTTTTAAGGCATCCCAGAGATTTTGTTTAGATGTTTCTTCATTTTCATTTGTTTCCAGGTATCTTTTGATCTCCGGTTTGATTTCATCATTGACCCAGGAGTTGTTTAGCATCATGCTGTTTAGGGTCCATGACTTTCTGTGTTTTGGGGAACATTGTTGGTGTCAATGTTTATTTTTATTCCACTGTGGTCCAAGAAGGTGCATGGTAGAATTTCAGTCCTTTGAAATTTGCTCATGCTTGATTTGTGTCCAATTATGTGGTCGATCTTAGAATAGGTTCCATGCAGTGATGAGTAGAA
The DNA here is from genome assembly GCA_027257055.1 of Cephalopachus bancanus. Classification (NCBI taxonomy): domain Eukaryota; kingdom Metazoa; phylum Chordata; class Mammalia; order Primates; family Tarsiidae; genus Cephalopachus; species Cephalopachus bancanus. Next base: position 1,524,026 of record JAPVLO010000522.1, on the reverse strand, counting down.
TGTATATTCTGTGGTCTTTGGATGTAGTGTTCTGTAGGTATCAATTAAGTCCATTTGGTCCAGAGTCTCATTGAGGTTCCGGATCTCCTTGCTGATTTTTTGTCCTGATGATCTGTCTAGGGTTGTGAGTGGTGTATTAAAGTCCCCAGTTATGATGGTGTTAGAGTCAATGTCTTTCTTTAGTTTTCCTAGAAGTTGCTTTATGAATGTTGGTGCACCTTTTTTGGTGCATATATGTTTAGGATAGATATTTCTTGTTGATTGAATGAACCTTTTATCATTATGTTGTGGCCCTCTGTTTCTTTTTTAATTTTTGATAGCTTAAATGGTATTTTGTCTCAAATTAGAATCGTGACTGCTCCTTTCTTTTGTGTTCCATTCGCCTGAAAATTTGTTTCCCACCCTCTTACTTTGAGTCTGTGTATGTCCTTTCTAGTGAGATGGGTCACTTGAAGGCAGTATATTGTTTCCTGTTGACATTTTATTCATTTTGTCATTCTATGCCTTTTCAGTGGTGCGTTTAGTCCATTCACATTCAGGCTTGTTGTTGAAATGTGAGAGTTCGTCCCTATCATGGAGTTCTTTTTGAATTGTTGTTCTTCCACTTGCTTTTTTGTTTTCTTTTTTTTTTGTCTTTCTTTTGGTTTTGTGGTTGGTATGTTTTATTCTTTTCCCTGTACTCTTGTGAAGAACATTGTTCTTTTTTCCTTTTCTTCTGTGTTCAGTACTTTCTTAAGTGTTTCATGTAGAGATGGTTTGGTGGCAGCATAAGTTCTTAGGGATTGGATATCTGGGAAAGATTTTAATTCTCCCTCACTGATGAAGCTTAGCTTGGCCGGGTAGGTTATTCTTGGCTGAAATTGTTTATCTTTTAGAACTTTGAAGATAGGACTCCAAGGTCTTCTAGCCTGCAGATTTTCTGCATATAAATCTGCTGCTATTCTGATTGGTCTTCCATGGTAGGTGATCTGGCCTTTTTCTCTTGCTGCCTTTAGGATTTTTTCTTTTGAGCCTACTTTATTTAGGCGAATTATTATGTGTCTAGGAGTTGCCCTTCTCATTTGTTGTCTTGCAGGGGTTCTCTGAATCTCTTGTGTTTGAATTTTTGCATCACTGATTAGATAAAGGAAGTTTTCTTGAATGATCTCATGGAAAGTTTGTTCCATTGTGGTCTCTGTTTCTCTTTCTGCATCAGGGAGTCCGATTACTCTTAGGTTAGGCCTCCTGAGGTAATCACTCATCTCTTGAAGGTTTTGTTCTGTCTTTCTGAGCTTATTTTCTGTGTTTTTAAGAGTTTGGGTTATTTCTATATTTTGGTCCTCAAGCTCTGAGATTCTTTCTTCTGCTTGGGTAATTCTGCTTTTCATTCTAATCAGTTTGTCATTTATTTCATTCACAGTATTCTTTATTACTGTTATCTCAGATATCAGCTCCTTCCTAGTTTCTTCTTGTGTCTCTTCAATTCTTTTTAAACTCTCCATTATTGTCTTGCTATCTACATTTGCAGTTTGAGACCCTTCATTTTGGGGGATTTTCATTGTTTGCATCCCAAAGTCAGTTTTCTCAGTGTTTGCTCTCCCAGGCGTCTGGGAGAGACCCATACTCTTCTTTTGGTTTTTCTTCATTTCTGCAGATTTTTCTCCCTCTCCCCCTTTCCCTCCCCTTCTTCAATTCTGTTTTTCAGGGAAGGTGGGGTTGCTTTTATTTCTCTTCCTCAATGTCCTGTTCTTCCTCATGTGGTTCTTCTGGCTCTGTTCACTTTTCCCTCTCCTTTACAGTCTGTCTTTTCAGCAATATTTAGTCTTGGTTCCTAGATTTATAAAGGGGTTGTATAAAAGAGGAAAATAATGGAGGAAGGAGAGGTCAATAGGGAGTTAGAAAGAGAGAAGTGCGAGAGGGAAAACAGATACACCTACCAACTATCAGGTGAGAAAGAGACACAGGGCCGGGAAGAAGTGAAGAAAGATTCCCTAAAGAGTACTGATAGCTACACAGAGACAGGCCAATAAAATCGAGAAACAGTGTAGTCAGAAGGTAAACAACAAACGTGATCTAAACCAACAGTTCCAATGATAAAATCATAAGTCAAAATAAGTGAAAGAGAGAAGTGCGAGAGGGAAAACACTTATACATACCAACTATCAGGTGAGAAAGAGACACGGGGATGGGAAGAAGTGAAGAAAGACACGTAAGAAAGATTCCCTAAAGAGTACTGATAGCTACACAGAGACAGGCCAATAAAATCGAGAAACAGTGTAAGTCAGAAGGTAAATACCAAACGTGATCTAAACCAACAGTTTCAGTGATAAAATCATAAGTCAAAATAAGCGATCAGACTAGAGTCACTTCTCTGATCTCTGATTCTGGCCTCTCCCTTTTGTTTTTCTTTGCAGCATAGGGGTGGGGCTTGGTCTCCTGTTTTGCACTGTTGCCTTAGGAACTGAGGTAAAGTTTGTTGATAGGTGGGCAGAGCAATAGAAGTCTCTGCCTGGAGAATAGCAAGGTAGTTTAAGCAGATCTGTTTTTCTCCACTTGTCTGGGTCCCCCGGTTTGGGTTCTCATGCTGAGTCCCTCAGCTAGGGTGGGCCCGGAGTTCCAGAGCTCCAAAGCTCCAAAGGGCAGGCGATGAGTGGCGAGAGTGGCTCTGGGTCCCCCACAGGGTACTTCAGCCAGGATTGGGACCGGTGTTTCTGAGGGGCAGGCACCCAGAGCCTCCCTGTGTGACCAGCGGCTTGGTGCTGGGTGCCGGGCTGGAGACAATGCAGCCGGGGAGGGAGCTGAAGGGGGCTGGGACCCAAGACTCCCATGCATGCAGTGGTATAGCTGCAGCAGGGGGCTGCAATATCTTGCTTTAGGAAATGAGGTAAAGTTTGTTGGTAGGTGGGCGGAGCAATGGAAGTCTCTGCCTGGAGAATGGCGAGGCAGTTTAAGCAGATCTGTTGTTTTCCGCTTGTCTGGGTCCCCCAGCTTGGGGTCTCACACTGAGTGCCTCAGCCAGGGTGGGCCCGGTGTTCCAGAGCTCCAAAATTCCAAAGGGCAGGCGGTGAGGGGCAAGCGTGGCTCTGGGTCCCCCACAGGATACTTCAGCCAGGAATGGGACCGGTGTCTCTGAGGGGCAGGCTCCCAGAACCTCCCTGTGTTACCGGCAGCTTGGTGCCGGGTGCCAGGCTGGAGACAAGGCAGCCAGGGAGGGAGCTGGAGGGGGCTGGGACCAGAGACTCCCACACACACAGTAGAACAGCAGCAGTAGGGGCTGCAAAATCTGGCCCTGCGTGGGACCGAAGTTCCTGGGCCTGGCACCAGCATGGCTGGTGGTGGGCTGGGGGATGGGGGAAGAGAACTAATAGCCTTTTTGGGAACTCACGTCCAGAAAATCTCACCAGTTCACCTATGCCGTCCACATCTTGTTCCTCCTCCAGGAAGTTTTTTTGCATGATCTCATGGAAAGTTTGTTCTAGTGTGGTCTCTGTCTCTCTTTCTGCCTCAGGTATGCCAATTACTCTTAGATTTGGTCTCTTGAAGTAATCGCTCATCTCCTGAAGGTTTTGTTTTGTCTTTTTGAGCTTGTTTTCTGTGTTTTTAAGAGTTTGAGTTAGTTCTATATTTTGGTCTTCAAGCTCTGAGATTCTTTCTTCTGCTTGGATAATTCTGCTTTCCATGCTTATCAGTTTGTTATTTATTTCATACACAATATTCTTTATTACCATTATCTCAGATATTAGCTCCTTCCTAGTTTCTTCTTGTGTCTCTTCAATTCTTTTTAATCTCTCCATTATTGTCTTGATGTCAATGTTTGTAGTTTGAGACCATTCATTCTGGGGGCTTTTCATTGTTTGCATTCCAAACTCAGGTTTCTCAGTGTCTATGTTCCTGGGGGTCTGGGAGAGACCCATACTCTTCTCTTGGTTTTTCTTCATTTTTGTAGATTTTTCTCTCTCTCCCCCTTTCCTCCCCTTCTTTAATTCTGTTTTTGGAGGAAGGTGGGGTTGCTTTTATTTCTCTTCTGCTATATCCTGTTCTTCCTTATGAGGGTCTTCTGGCTTTGTTCACTTTTTAGGTTGGAGTGTAGGCTTCAATCTGTACTTTTTACAGTTTTGAGGTTTAATTGAGAGGGAAGCTGTGGTTCAGAGTGTGTATGCTGATTGTGGCATCCACAAACAGGTGTATGAGCTCACTGGAACGTATTTCCCTCTGCCTTACAGTCTGTCCGTTCAGCAGTATGTAGTCTTGGTTCCTTAGGAACCAAGGTGGAGTCTGTTGATAGGTGGGCAGGGCAATGGAAATCTCTGCCTGGAGAAAGCCGGAGGCAGGTTTTCTTTCATAGATCCCTTCCTCTCCACTTGTCTGGGTCCCCAAGCTTGGGGTCATGGGCTGAGTGCCTCAGCCAGGGTGGGCCTGGGGCTCCAGAGCTCCAAAGCTCCTATGGGCAGGCAGTGAGTGGCAAGAGAGTGGCTCTGGGCCCCCCACAGGGTACTTTAACCAGGAATGGGACTGGTGTCTCTGAGGGGTGGGTGTCCAGAGCCTCCCTGAGTGACCAGCGTCTTGGTGACAATAAGAGACGATGTAGCCAGGGAGCTTGCTGAGGCCCGAGACTCCCATGCATGCAGTGGAACAACAGCAGAAGGGGGCCACAGTATCAGGCCCTGCGTGGGACCAAGGTACCCCAGGCCTCGGACCAGCGCTTTCTGGTGGTGGGCTTGAATCGCCAGCAGGTGGTGTTATCCCTCGCTCCAGATGGTCTTTATCTCAGATGCTCGCCCGCCCCTCAGGCACTGACAGTGTGATGTGGAATGCCTGCCTTGGCGGCAACGGAGGCAGCAGCAGCAACGGTGGCAGCGGTGGCAGCTGGGCTACTGGCACAGGCAGTGCGATGTGTAATGGCCACCTCTGTGCGGCCACTGCTTCTGAGGAAGTTGCTGCTCGGCTGCCTCAGAGGAGGTGGAGGCTCCTCAGAGGAGGAGGCAGCAGCTCGGCCACCTCATAGGAGGAGGCGGAGGCTCGGCCGCCTCGGAGGAGAAGGCAGAGGCTCGGCCAGCTCAGAGGGGGAGGCGCAGGCTTGGCTGCCTCGGAGAAGGAGGCAGAGGGTGGAGTCTTGGCTGCCTTGGAGGAGGAGGGGGAGGCTCGGCCGCCTCAGAGGAGGGGGTGGAGGCTTGGCCACCTCGGAGGAGGAGGTGGGGGTGGAGTCTCGGCCACCTCGGAGGACGAGGCAGCGGTGGCTCTGCTGCCTCAGAGGAGGAGGCAGAGTCTCGGCCGCCTTGGAGGAGGAGGCAGAGGGCGGAGTCTCAGCCGCCTCGGAGGAGAAGGTGGAGGCTCGGCTGCCTCAGAGGAGGACTCCATTTCTTTAAGGGTTTCACGTTTGTTTCCATGCAAGTGTACATAGTAGTCACTAATGATCTTTTGTATTTCTTCAGGGTCAGATGTGACTTCATCTTTTCTGTTTCTGATTGTGTTTATTTGGGCTTTTTCTCTCTTTTTCTTGGTCAGTCTAGCTAGGGGACCATCGATCTTGTTTATCCTTTCAAAGAACCAGCTTTTTTGTTTCACTGATATTTTGTATTATCTTTTTGTCTTCTGTGTCCCATATTTAGACTTTTATTTTGGTGATCTGGATTCTTCTACTGAAGTTAGGGTTTTGGTGGTCTTGCTTTTCCAGCTTCCTTAGGTGACTTGTTAGGCTATTAATTTGTGATCCTTCCATTTTCTTAATGTACATTTGTAGAGAAATAAATTCCCCTCTTACAGCAGTTTTCATGGCATCCCAGAGATTTTGGTAAGATGTTTCTTCATTTTTCATTTGTTTCCAGGTATCTTTTAATTGCTATTTTGATTTCATCATTGTCCCAGGAGTTGTTTAGCATCATGCTGTTTAGTGTCAATGTCTTTGTGGGTTTTGGGGGAAGTGTGTTGGTGTTGATGTTTATTTTTATTCCACTGTGGTCAGAGAAGATGCATGGCAAAGATTCAATCTTTTGAAATTTGTTTACGCTTGACTTATAGCCAAAGATCTGGTTGATCATAGAGTATGTTCCACATGGTGATGAGTAGAATGTATATTCTGTGGTCATTAGGTGAAGTGTTCTGTAGGTATCAATTAAGTCCATTTGTTTCCATTCATTAAACTCCTGGGGACAAGATTCCCATTGAGGTTTCAGATCTCATTGCTGACTTTTTGTCCTAATAATCTGTCTAGGGTTGTGAGTGGGGTATTAAAGTCCCCAGCTATGATAGTGTTAGAGTCAATATATTTTTTGAGTTTACCTAGAAGCTGCTTTATGAATGTTGGTGCTTCTATGTTGGGTGCATATATGTTTTGGATGGATATTTCTTGTTTATATTGAATCTTTTATCATTATGTAGTGGCCTTCTGTATCTTTTTTTAAATTTTTGATAGCTCAAAGGTTATTTTGAGTGAGATTAAGATCACGATTCCTCCTTTCCTTTGTATTCTGTTCGCCTGAAATTTTGCTTCCTATTCTCTTACTTTGAGTGTGTGAGTGTCCTTTCTAGAGTGATGAGCCTCTTGTAGGCAATATATTGTTGCCTGGTGATATTTTATCTAGTTTGCCATTCTATGCCTATTCAGTGGTGCATTTAGTCCATTCACATTCAGGCTAATTATTGAAATATGATAGTTGGTCCCTATCATGAGATTCTTATAGAGTTGTTGTTCCTGTTTATTGTCTTCCTTTTGGTTTTAGGGTTGGTTCATGTGTGCTTTTAATCTTTTTTCTATACTCTTGTGAAGAACGTTGTTCTTTTTTCCTTATCTTCTGTGTTTAATACTTTCTTAAGTGTTTCTTGTAGAAGTGGTCTGGTGGCAGCGTAAGTTCTTAGGAATTGGATATCTCAAAAGATTTTAGTTATCCCTCACTGATGAAGTTTAGCTTGTCTGGGTGGGTTATTCTTGGTTGAAATTGTCTATCTTTTAGAACTTTGAAGATAGAGCTCCAAGCTCTCCAAACCTGAAGGGTTTCTGTAGATAAATCTTCTGCTATTCTAATTGGTCTTTCATGGTAGGTAATCTGACCTTTTTCTGCCTTTAGGATTTTTTCTTTCATATCTCCCTTGTTTAGGTGAATTATTATGTGTCTGGGAGTTGGTCTTCTCATTTGTTGTCTTACAGGGGTTCTTTGAATCTCTTGTGTTTGAATTTTTGCATCACTGATGAGATGAGGGAAGTTTTCTTGAATAATCTCATGGAATGTTTGTTCCAAGGTGGTCTCTGTCTCTCTGCTTCAGGAAGTCCAGTAACTCTTAGGTTTGGTCTCTTGAAGCAACCATTCATCTCTTGAAGGTTTTGTTCTGTTTTTTTCAGATTCTTTTCTGTGTTTTTGTCAGTTTGGGTTAGTTCTATATTTTGTTCCTCAAGCTCTGAGATTCTTTCTTCTGCTTGGCTAATTCTGCTTTCCATGCTTATCATTTTGTTATTTATTTCATTCACAGTATTCTTTACTACTATTATCTCTGTCATCAACTCCTTCATGGTTTCCTCTTGTCTCTCCTCAATTCTTTTTAATCTATTAATATCTTGATTTCTGGGTTTGTCATTTGAGACCAATCATTTTGGGAGCTCTTTATCATTTGTATTTTGAAGTCTGTTTTCTCAGTGTCTTACTTCCCAGGGATCCGTGAGAGACCCATATTCTTCTTTTGGTTTTTCTTCATTTGTGTAGATTTTTCTCTCCCTCTTTCCCTCCCCTTCTTTAATTCTGTTTTTCAGGGAAGGTGAAATAGCTTTTATTTCTTTTTGTTCAATCTCCTGTTCTTCCTTATGAGGATCCTATTACTTTGTTTACTTTGGAGGCTGGACTGTGGGTTGGGGGTCTGTTCTTTTTGCAATTTTGTGATTTAATTGAGGGGGAAACTGTGATTAAGAATCTATCTGCAGATTCCAGTATCCATCAACAGGTGTATAGGCACCCTGGAACCCACTTCCCACTGCCTTACATTCTGACCATGCAGTGGGTTTTAGGTTTGTTTCCTGGAACAAAAGGAGACAAGAAAAAGGAAAATAATGGGAGAAGAGGAGGTCAAGAGGAAGTTGGAAAGAGAGAAGAGTAAAGGGGAAAACAGACATGCATACCAACTAACGAATGAAAAGAGACACATGGCCAGAAAAGAGGAAAAAACAGACAAAGAAAATTCCCTATTTCATACGAGTAATCACACAAAGACTGTCCAATAAAATCATGCCTTTTGATGTGTTTTCCCCAAATACAAAGGTAGTCTAAATCACAAAGCAAACAAAAGTGAACAAAATAAACAGTCAAAGCAATAAAGTAAAAAATTCAAATAAGAAACCAGACTAGCTCTGGAGTCTTTCCTGAGTGTCTAAAGTCTCTTCATCACTGATCTCTAGCCCCTCCCCTTTCCTCTCATTACAGACTAGCAGTATTATTCATAGTTTGTGTTAGCTCTCTTGGCTTGCTGTATGACAGTTCTGCCACAGAGAACTGAGTAGTCAGTGTCTGATTCAGCGTAGGGGAGGGGCTTCTGTCTCCTGTGTTACCTTAGAAAACAAGGTGGAGGCTGCACAGAGATGGGCAGGGCAGTGATAATCTCTGCCTGGAAAATGGCTGTGATGGGCGGCTCCTTTTTGTAAACCCTTCTCTCCACTCATCAGGGCCCCAGCTGATAAGCTATGATGACAGTTGATGAAGGTGGTTTCCAGCATCAGGCACTGGGAATCAGTGAGGCAGCTGTGTGCCATGGCTTGTGTGCCATGGGTGAACTGGGGTGGAGGAGGGAGCTGGGAATTCCCCAGAACCAGAGCTGAGAGCCTTTACTGTTCAGCACCTGGCAACCACCACAGCAGCAATCCCCTGTGGAGGTTGCAGTCCAATGGAGGTAGTTTTTTGTGTGGGACTGGTTACAGCAGCCACCCCTCATGTAGGCAGCAGCCACAGGGGTGCATGGAACTGCCCTCAAGAGCCACCCCCTGTGGAGATCTTCATAGTTCAGTTCAACTTGTCCTGTCGCCATCTTGCTGAGCTTCCCTAACATAGTTTCTTTCTGTGAAATGGTTTGGATGAGATGAGAACAAGAAAAATTTTAATAACAGTAAATTCAACCCAGAAGGAAAATTTAGACTGAAAAATGAGTCCGTCATCATAAAACTACCTCTCAAAAGGAGATTCTGGAATGAGCAACTGGAATGAAATACAGTAATTTGTTGAATTTCAATATTTATATAGAAACAAAATTTTTCAATCTACAGAGAGAATCAGTAAAACCCAGATCTGAAATATTCTCCATCCATGAAAATATCAGAACCAGACCCTAATTGAAATTTAAGAAGCATTCATGTTTAACTTCTGAACAAGGAAATCTTCTGAATTTCACAATATTTATACTTGATTCTTCCCAACAGGCAAGTACCCTTTCCCTTGTTTCTGTTCCTTTTAGGAAGCTGAGGGGGGAGTGGAAGGGGGGTGCTCTGGACTTAAATACATATACGATGCACACTGTGGGTCATTCTGAAATTGATTTAGTCTCCTTCCACTGCTTACTCTCTCTCCAAATCACTTATCAGCCCTTGAAATTATGTCTATTACATTTCTTTGAATATAATATATTTGTAAGCCCTCTGAGAGCTGGGATGCTTAGTTTACTTTAATCCTAGACCTGTATCCCTGGTACCTAGGACAGTTCCTGGCATATATTAGAGATTGAATAAATATTTGATGAATGACTGAATGAATGAAATGACGAATGTCAACTTACAGATAGAGTGCTTTTACTTACTTATTTGTTATTGTTTTAAGGCTAAAGTGCAGTAGTGAGAAGGGGAAAGCATAGAACAAGGAGTTCAGTATGTAAATGACTATGAACAATCAACTGAGATAATTTTCCACCTTTGGATGAGCCAGTACTTTTATTTAAAACAAATCACTCACTTATTATTACTAATGAGGACAAACACAACTTTGCAAAAAAGAGAGTCTTGAGAATCTAATAAAAGCACTGGACCTTTTCCCCAGAAAACTGCACTTTCTCTAATAAACACAAAAATGCATATGCAATTTCTATTTGTGGATTTCCCCTTTAGGGAAGAGGTCCATGAAAATAACAAATTGAATTCAGGGAGAGCAAACTTGGATGGTAAATAAAATTAAATCTCTATTTTCACAAATTCTGAAAACTATTTGAATTTTGGTAATCATTTTCTTTGTTTTCCTGTATGTTTTATCTTATGCATTTAAAGTGTTATTCTGAGAATACAGGCTTCTCTGGGGAAATATGAAGTCCAATGACCCAGCAACAATTGGGTAAATTATACTGATGAAAGGAATCTCAGGGTAAATTGTAGAGATGTGACAAAAATCTTGTTGAAAAGTTGTAAAAGCTTGCTAACTAGCTGTAAATCATTGTTGTCGGCCAACATTTAACTGACTGCTGTAAGGGAAAAACAGTTAAACATTCCTGTTAATTAACCCTATCTTAAAGAATCAACCGGCTTACAAATCTCTCACACAGTACACACAACTCATAACTAACTTGCCTCCTCAGCACAAACTGGCACAGCACTAAACTCCCCAGCATAGGCATATAACAATTCCCTCAAGCTTCTGCCTCTTGGCAAACAGCAGACAGCCCCTTTCTGCTGTGTTGCCTATTGTTCTCTTACAAGACATTATTCCTTAAATAAATTTGTCTTTCTAAATTCACGACTGTCTTGGTGAATTTCTTCATTGTCTACAGCCTCAACTGGTCATATACACAAAACCTTCTTCAGACCACAAAGTGGCCACAAAACTCAACAAAAGTTAAGAAATTCTGTCCTAGGGACCCATAGATCCAAAGTTAAAATCTCTGTCTTATAAATTAAAAACCTCAAGATATCTCACAAATCTTTAGAACATTATCAGACTCATGTTATAGTGTTTAAACTTCCAAATTCACGTTTCATCAACAAGGGTACCTGCATAATCAACGTTTGTATACATAACCCTGAATCGTAACCCACATCTTTAAAATAAAGAAATAAAAATGTATGTTAAATAAAAAAACTTTTGACTAATATGAACAGCAGTCCCATCAAACTTGTCAATGTGTCCTGGTCAATAGGTACACTTTTCTTGTAAGGCTTGTATTTAACACTCATATATGTGTGACTCTTCATGTTAGTGTGAAAATTGAAATCCACTTCATTAATTCATTAACACAATTTCTATTTCTAATGGTAATGTACTAAAACTGTACATTCTCAATTGTGTCTTTAAAAATTGGTATTACTCCATCATGCTATAATTATATCACAATTTTATTAACACTGCACCATAAAACGAGACAAAAATTATCAAAACATTTAAATAAAATGTAATATGTTGCACATCCAAGATATCACAGAGATAAACTATGACTGTCCCATGCACACCTGAGAAGAACAATTCTGCCCTTGACTTCCCAAAATTCATCATTCAGTGATGTCACATTGGCACGTTGACCCTGGCCACAAAGGCAGTCTTTACAACACGGTAATAGGCAAATGCCACAAACCAAGTTTTCACAGAAATTACTTTTTAGAGAGCTCAATTATCAGTACACCACTGAGCTGTTCCTTCAGATATCTGTGTGTTGATTTCAGTGATGGCATTTCAAGATAAACGTTAAAGGCAGCATTTGATGAAGAGTGACAGGTGCTAGGACATTGTTTAGGGATAATCTTTTCTGGGCAAGGATCTGATTCTTTCCATTTATTCAGTCATTTCAACCGAGTACCATGTTATGAGCTGAAGAGATAGATAATCCCCAGCACACATCAAGGAATATGACAGAAATAAAGAAAAATGTATTACATGAAAGTGAAGCAAAGCATGAAGTCACAGAGGTGTGAATTCAAACCTGCCATGTGAGATGTAGTCTCATGGCATTGTGAAGGGAAAAGATGAAATGGAGAAGTCAGGGGAAGTCAACAACAGCAAGGAGGAAAGAACTGCAGTTTAGTGGAGGAAGAGTCCTCCACAGGCACTCCATTTTCTCCACAGAGGGTTACCTACACCTCATCCATGGTTATTTCCATCAATATTTTTGGCAGACATTTTTCCAGTTTATGCTCCAGACTTTCTTCCAGAACCTCCTGGAGTCACCAGGTTTTCTCCAAAGTTCTATCACTTTAAGTGGCACATTGTTCTTTTTCTTATTTATCTCCTGACTACATCTTTAGAGTGTCTCTGACTGTGCCAAGTCTCAAATAGCAGAAGCCCGAGGCCCACCAAAACCAAGCCAGCCATACCCATATGGATGAAATTCTCCACTGTGTAGTCCTGGGGCTCTGAGGCCGGGGGTGGTGAGGAAAAAAGACCACAGAGGTCAGGGCAGATCAAAGTCACCAAGGAATCATGGATGTCCACCCTGCGCACCCACTTTCCTTTACAGGACCTGACCCTCTGTGTCCAGATGAAAAGCTGAGAGCATGCCTCCACTCACCAGTCTTGGAGTCTGACTTGTTATGTGATGGGCTGGTCGTCTCAGCTGCTCCTGGGATCACAAAGACAAGGATGTTGGTGAGGAGCTCTAGAGACCTGAGCCTTCCCACTGGCCTCTGTGACCTTGTACCCCCACTTCTCATAAGAGAACATTCCCTGGATTTGAGAATGCTCAGGTTTCACCAACAGAGGACCCAGGCTCCATGAATGGGGGTTGGTTCTTAGGGTTCCTGAATATCAGGAGCACAAAGGGGTGAAAGTCTGGGGCTGCCTCCCCTTCACACTACCTCAGCCAGTTCACCTGGGGATTCACTCTCCATTTATTTTTCATTACATCATGCTTTTTTACTTGGTTGTTTCTTTTTCTTCTTTTTTGAAAAGTTGTGGGATACAAGTCAGGATTGCATTCATACATGGTTTAAGCACAGGTAAAGTTTTGAGCCTCCCATTGGACCTCAATTCACTTGAATTAGGATCAGGCATTCATATTGAAGTTACATGCCACACCCTCCTTCCTGGTAGTGTCTTGATACGGCCAACCACTTTTTTGTAGTAGTATGATAGGTATTCAGATTCCACTTATGAGTGAGCACATGTGGTATTCATTTCTTTTTTTCTGTGATAGATTACTCAGTATGATAGATTCCAGAATCATTAAAAATGGACTGGATTTTTAAAATGTGATACATATAATGATGGAATATTATGCAGCCATAAAAAAGGACAAAGTTTAGGATTTTGCACAGGTAGTGTCTTAATAAACACTGTATCTAGTCTAGCAGAATTACCTCTGGTCCCGTCACAGGATTCTTCAGCCTTTCTTTGTTCTGTGAATTCAGACTTTATGTCTGGGAAAAAGTCTAGCTGAGCCCCACAATCTCAGAGTTGGTGAGAATAATGGTTTCCCTACTAGAAATAATTGAGTTCTTGTGTTCTCTCTTTCCAATCTGGGGCACAGAACCACATAAGTTAATTTCCCTGGATTTGAGAATGTTCAGGTTTCACCAGCAAAAGACCCAGGCTCCATGGATGGGGGTTGGTTCTCAAGGTTCCTGAATGTCAAGAGCATAAAAGGGTGAAAGTCTGGGGCTGCCTCCCCTTCACACTACCTCAGCCAGTTCACCTGGGAATTCACTGCCCATTTATTTTTCATTGCATCATGCTTCATATATTTAGGAACACCTATGATGGGAAACACATGTACACACACATATGCACACAACTTATGGAAACATACATTTTAATTGTTGGTGTTGCCAGTGATCTAAAAAAACAGTATTTATGTTATTTTTGAAGTGTAAATCTAGAAAAGAAGACCAATAGCAAACATGAAAAACACACAAATGAAAAATATTAAGCACATTGATAAATGTGGGTAGATAGAAATATATCTAGATTGATGTACATGTATAATTACATGTAATGTATATAACTATAATATATACAGATATATACAATAACAGCTATTTTCTTAATAGGTATATAAGTGTATTTGTATGCAGTCATATTACGCAAGGTAAAAATTATCATACAATTTGGAAGTAAGGAAGTAATATTACTTGTGATCAACATAAATTTAATCAGTAAAGAAGAGATCAACTTAAAATGAGAAGGGAGATAACTTGCACTAAGTAAATGTGAAGACAAATCAATATATTCAAATTAATAGCTGTGTTATAAATACATTGTTGCTATTATTTTGTTATTGTTACTACTATTATTATTGAATCTGAGTCATAGTTTCACTCTGTCGCCAAAGCTGGAGTGGAGTGGCACCCTCACAGACACCCCAGGCTTTACCTGCTAGGCTCAGGTGATCCTTCCACCTCAACATCCCAAGCCGATGAAACTACATGTATCCACCACCATGCCTGTATAATTTTTTAAATTTATTGTACAGATGAAGTATTGTCAAGTTGTCCAGTATTGTCTCAAAACTCTGGGCTCTAGCAATCTTCTTGCATCCACATCCTAAAATGATTACAGGTATGACACACAGTGCCTGGCCTTTTATTATTATTCTTTTTTTTATTATGAAGTTGTTGGGTACAGTTAAGGGTTACGTATACAATTGCGTTTCATTCAGGCACCCTGTTGATATGGGGTGTTTCCCTGTTCTTAAAAAGTATTTGGGTGCAGTAGTGTACACTTATAGTTCCAGCTACTGTGGAGGCTAAGGTGGGAGGATGCCTTGAACCCAGTATTTTGAGTTCAGTCTGAGCAATATACACTCATTAACAAACCTCAATTTTGAACATTGTCGATAAAAATAATTGACATTAATAAGAATTTGCATTATATAACGAACTTATGAGATAATCTATCTTAATGAATATGGGAGAGAATTACTCATTTTTAATCATAAATTTACACATTTTTAAAGAGCAGTAATAGACTATTTTGGACAGAAAATACAGAGATAAATGCTCACTTCTCCATAATTAACCCGAATGTGAATGGACTAAATGCACTTCTGAAAAGACATAGAATGGCAAATTGGATAAAATATCATGAGGCAACAATATATTGTCTCCAAGAGACTCATGTCACCAAAAGGACACTCACAGACTCAAAGTAAGAGCATGGGAAACACAGTTTCAGGCGAACAGAACAGAAAAGAAAGCAGGACTTGTGGTCTTAATATCAGGAAAAATATACTTTGTCACAGAAATTTAAATAATACAGATCACTTCCTAATGATAAAAGATTCAATTCATCAAAAGGAATATCCATCCTAAATATATATGCACCGAACATAGGAGCACCAACATTCATAAAGCAGCTTCTAGACAAACAAAAAAAAGATATTGACTCTAGCATTACCATAGCTGGGGAGGAAAACACCACCCCCTCAACAATCCTAGACAGACCATCAAGACAAAAATGTCCACAAGGAGATTTGAAACCTCAATGTGACGTTTGACCAAATGAACTTAATTGATACTAACAGAATACTCCACCCAACAACCATGGAATATATAGTCTACTCATCGCCACATGAAACATACCCTAAGATTGACCACATCCTAGACCATAAATCAAGCATAACAAAATACATAAAACTGAAATTCTTCCATGCACCTTCTCACACCACAGTGTAATAAAAATAAATATCAACACCAACAAAGTTTGCCCAAGATCCACAAAGAATTGGAAACTAAATACCATGAGGCTGAACAACTCCAGGGTCAACACAGAAATCAAAACAGAAATTAAAAGATACCTGAAAACAAATGAAAATGAAGAAACATCTTACTAAAACCTCTGGGATGCCATGAAATCTGTCCTAAGGGGTGAATTCACATCTCTATGAACACACATGAAGAAAATGGAAAGATCACAAGTTAGCATCCTAAAAAATCACCTTAGGGAGCTTGAAAAGAAAACCCACCAAACCCCTAACTTCAGCAGAAGAATCCAGATGACCATTCCCACCGGGTTAAGTCACTTTTATTAAGCCAAGTACTTCTCTTGTACTTGTACCACCCTGTACCAAGTCCACCCTGGCTGAGGCACTCAGTGTGAGACCCCAAGCCAGGGGACGCAGACAAGTGGAGAAAAACAGATCTGCTTAAACTACATTGCTATACTCCAGGAAGAGACTTCCATTGCCCTGCCCATCTATCAACAACCTTTACCTCAGTTCCTAAGGCAACAGGGCGAACCAGGAGACAAAGCCCCACCCCTATGCTGCAATGAAAAACAAAAGGGAGAGGCCAGAATCGGAGATCAGAGAAGTGACTCTAGGACCAAGACAACATACTGCTGAGTAGACAGACTGTAAAGCAGAGGGAAAAGTGAACAAGCCCAGAAGACCGTCATAAAGAAGAACAGGACATTGCAGAAGAGAAATAAGCAAACCCACCTTCTCTCAAAAACAGAATTGAAGAAGGGGAGGGAAAGGGGGAGAGGGAGACAAATCCACAGAAATGAAGAAAAACTAAAAGAAGAGTATGGGTCTCTCCCAGACGCCTGGGAGAGCAGACACTGAGAAAACTGACTTTGGAATGCAAACAATGAAAAGCCCCCAGAATGAAGGGTCTCAAACTGCAAATGTAGATATCAAAACAATAATGGAGAGACTAAAAAGAATTGAGGAGACACAAGAAGAAACTAGGAAGGAGCTGATATCTGAGATAACAGTAATAAAGAATACTGTGAATCAAATAAATAACAAGCTGATAAGCATGGAAAGCAGAATTACCCAAGCAGAAGAAAGAATCTCAGAGCTTGAGGACCAAAATATAGAAATAACCCAAACTCTTAAAAACACAGAAAATAAGCTCAAAAAGACAGAACAAAACCTTCAAGAGATGAGTGACTACCTCAAGAGGACTAACCTAAGAGTAATCGGACTCCCTGAGGCAGAAAGAGAAACAGAGACAACATTGGAACAAACTTTCCATGAAATCATTCAAGAAAACTTCCATTATCTAATCAATGAAGCAAAAATTCAAACACAAGAGATTCAGAGAACCCGGCAAGACAACAAATGAGAAGACCAGCTCCTAGACACATAATAATTCGCCTAAATAAAGTAGGCACAAAATAAAAAATCCTAAAGGCAGCAAGAGAAAAAGGCCAGATCACCTACCACGGAAGACCAATCAGAATAGCAGCAGATTTATATGCAGAAACCCTGCAGGCTAGGAGAGCTTGGAGCCCTATCTTCAAAGTCCTAAAAGATAAACAATTTCAGCCAAGAATAACCTACCCAGCCAAGCTAAACTTCATCAATGAGGGAGAATTAAAATCTTTCCCAGATATCCAATCCCTAAGAACTTATGCTGCCACCAAACCATCTCTACACGAAACACTTAAGAACGTACTAAACACAGAAGAAAAGGAAAAAAGAACAATGTTCTTCACGAGAGTACAGGGAAAAGAATAAAATATACATGAACCAACCCCAAAACCAAAAGAAAGGCAAAAAAAAAAAAAAAAAGAAAAGAAAAAAAGAAAAAACCAAGTGGAAGAACAACAACTCAATAAGAACTCCATGATAGGGACAAACTCACACATTTCAATAATTAGTCTGAATGTGAATGGACTAAACACACCACTGAAAAGACATAGAATGACACAATGGATAAAGTATCAACAGGCAACAGTAGACTGCCTTGAAGAGACCCATCTCACTAGAATGGACATACACAGATTCAAAGTAAGAGGATGGGAAACAAATTTTCAGGCGAATGGAACACAAAAGAAAGGAGGAGTCGTGATCCTAATTTCAGACAAAATACCATTTAAGCTATCAAAAATTAAAAAAGATACAGAGGGCCACTACATAATGATAAAAGGTTCACTCCATCAACAAGAAATATCCATCCTAAACATATATGCACCCAACATAGGTGCACCAACATTCATAAAGCAACTTCTAGGAAAACTAAAGAAAGACATTGACTCTAACACCATCATAACTAGGGACTTTAATGCACCCTAGACAGATCATAACCCTAGACAGATCATCAGGACAAAAAAATAGCAAGGAGATCCGGAACCTCAATGAGACTCTGGACCAAATGGACTTAATTGATATCTACAGAACACTCGTTCCAAAGACCACAGAATACACATTCTACTCATCACCGCATGGAACATATTATAAAATCGACCACATAATTGGACACAAATCAAGCATAAGCAAATTTAAAAGGACTGAAATTCTACCATGCACCTTCTCGGACCACAGAGGAATAAAAATAAACATTAACACCAACAAGGTCCCCCTAAAACCCACAAAGACATGGACACTAAACAGCAAGATGCTAAACAACTCCTGGGTCAATGATGAAATCAAAACAGAGATCAAAAGATACCTGGAAACAAATGAAAATGAAGAATCATCTTACCAAAATCTCTGGGATGCCTTAAAAGCTGTAATAAGAGGGGAATTTATATCCCTACAAACACACATGAGGAAAATGGAAGGAACACAAATTAACAACCTAAGAAGCCACCTAAAGAAGCTGGAAAAGCAAGACCACAAAAACCCTAATTTCAGCAGAAGAATCCAGATCACCAAAATAAAAGCTGAAATCCAGGACATAGAAGACAAAAAGATAATAGAAAAAATCAATAAAACAAAAAGCTGGTTCTTCGAAAGAATAAACAAGATCGATGGTCCCCTAGCTAGGTAAAAACATAATAGAAAAAAATCAATAAAACAAAAAGTTGGTTCTTCGAAAGAATAAACAAGATCGATGGTCCCCTAGCTAGACTGACCAAGAAAAAAACGAGAAAAAAAACAAATAAGCACAATCAGAAACACAAAGATGAAGTCACATCTGACCCTGAAGAAATACAAAAGATCACTAGAGACTACTACGTACACTTGTATGGAAACAAACTTGAAAACCTTAAGGAAATGGAGGACTTTCTGACATCACACAACATACCTAAGTTGGAACAAGAAGAAGTTGAGACCCAAAATAGACCAATAAAAATCAAGGAAATCGACTATGTAATAAGAAAACTTCCTACAAAAAAAAGTCCTATACCAGATGGCTTTCCAGCAGAATTCTACAAGACATTTAAGGAGGAGCTGATACCAATCCTACTGAAGGTATTCCAGGCAATTGAAAAAGATGGAACTCTCCCCAAATCATTTTACGAAGTCAACATCACATTGATACCCAAGCCAGGTAAAGACCCAACAAAGAAAGAGAACTACAGGCCAATATCTTTGATGAACATAGATGCTAAAATTCTCAACAATATCCTAGCAAACCAGATTCAGCAATACATCTCAAAAATCATCCATCATGACCAAGTAGGCTTCATTACTGGGATGCAAGCCTGGTTCAACATTTGTAAAACAATAAATGTTATTAAATACATCAACAGATGTCAAAACAAAAACCACTTGATTATATCATTAGATGCAGAAAAAGCTTTTGATAAAATCCAGCACCCTTCTTGATAAAAACCCTTGAACATCTAGGCATACGGGGAACATACCTCAAAATAGTGAAAGTCATCTACGAGAAACCCACAGCCAGCATACTCCTAAATGGACAAAAAGTAGAACCATTTCCCCTGAAAAGTGGAACAAGACAAGGATGCCCACTCTCACCCCTCCTGTTCAACATAGTTTTGGAAGTCCTGGCTGGAGCAATCAGAGAAGAGAAGCCCATCAGGTGTATCCAAATAGGAAAAGAGGAAGTGAAGTTATCTCTCTTTGCAGATGATATGACTGTGTACCTTGAAAACCCAAGAGAATCTGTCAAAAAGCTCCTTACACTGATAAAGGCCTTTGGCAAAGTCTCAGGATACAAAATAAATGTACAAAAGAAAATCACATTTCTCTACACCAATAATAAACAAACAGAAACCCATATAAAAATCACAATTCCATTCACAATTGCCACAAAATAAATGAAATACCTTGGCATCTTCCTAACCAGAGATGTGAAAGACCTTTGCGAGGAAAACTACAAAACACTGCTCAAAAAATCAAAGATGACACAAACAAGTGAAAAAATATCCCATGCTCATGGATCAGAAGAATCAACATTGTGAAGGTGTCCATCTTACCTAAGGCAATCTACAAATTCAATACAATACCCATCAAATTACCCGCAACATTCTTCTCAGACCTAGAACATGCAACACAGGAATGCATATGGAAAAACAAACGTTCAAGAATAGCCAGAAAAATCCTCAGCAAAAAAAAAAAACAAAGTAGGTGGTATCACACTACCAGACTTCAAACTTTACTATAAAGCTACAATCATCAAAACAGCTTGTTATTGGTATAGGAACAGGCATATAGATCAATGGAATAGAATTGAGATTCCAGAAGCAAAACACAATTTCTCAACCAACTCATCTTCAACAAGGCGTTCACAATCTACCACTGGGAAGAGGAGAACCTATTCAGTAAATGGTGCTGGGAAAACTGGCTGACCACACGCAGAAGATTGAAACAGGACCCCTACCTATCCCCATGCACAAAGGTTAATTCCAAATGGATCAGAGACCCAAATGTAAAACCTCAAACCATAAGAACCTTA
The DNA here is from genome assembly GCA_027257055.1 of Cephalopachus bancanus. NCBI lineage: Eukaryota > Metazoa > Chordata > Mammalia > Primates > Tarsiidae > Cephalopachus > Cephalopachus bancanus. The sequence goes on along the minus strand of JAPVLO010000522.1, from coordinate 1,503,577 downwards.
GAAAATGAAGGAAATACCCTCATGGAAATCAAAACTGGCATCCAATTCCTGAACAAAACCCAAAACCCACAGCTCATAAGAGAGAAGATAGACAAGTGAGACCTTATTAAACTGACAAGCTTCTGCAAAGCCAAAGAAACCATCAAGAGAGCAGGGAGACAGCCTACAGACTGGGAAAAAATATTTGCCAACACCAGTTCTGACAAAGTCTTATCATCCTGGATCTACAAGGAACTCAAACGTGCTGAAAAGAAGAAAACAAACAGCCCCATTATAAAATGGGCAAAAGATATGAACAGACACTTCACAAAGGAAGACATCCGAGCAGCCAACAAACACATGAAGAAATGTTCAACCTCACTAATCTTCAGGGAGATGCAAATCAAAACCACACTGAGATATCACCTAACCCCAGTCAGAATGGCAATTATCAACAAGTCAAAAAATAACAGCTGCTGGAGAGAGTGTGGCAAAAAGGGAACACTTCTACAATGTTGGTGGGAGTGTAAACTAGTGCAACCTCTGTGGAAAGCAGCGTGGTGATTCCTAAAAGCTCTAAATACCAACCTCCCATATGATCTCGCAATCCCCCTACTGGGAATATATCCTGAAGAACACAAATCACTCTATAAAAAAGATACCTGCACACGCATGTTTATCGCAGCATTGTTCACAAGAGCAATAACCTGGAAACAGCCATGCTGCCCGTCAAAAGAGGACTGGATTTAAAAAATGTGGTACATATACACGATGGAATACTACGCAGCCACAAAAAAGAACAAAACCATGAATTTCACAGCAACCTGGATGGAACTAGAGTCTATAAAACTGAGTGACCTCTCACAGAAACAAAGATCCGAATATCACATGTTCTCACTCATATAATGGACCTTAAACATCCAATGCAATACTATACGAAAATGACTGACAGTACTGGTAAACTATGGTGGCGGAAGGGAGATGGGATTAACAGTGGCAAATATCTGTCTGGGAACGGGTAAACACCCCATATCAACAGGGTGCCTGAATGAAACGCTATTGTATACCTAACCCTTAACTGTACCCCACAACTTTATAATAAAAAATAAATAAATAATTAAAAAATAAATAAAACCACACTGAGATACCACCTAACTCCAGTCAAGATGACTATTGTCAATAACTCAAACAACAAACAAACAAACAAACAAAACAGCCAGTCTCAGTGACTCAGCCTGTAATCCCATGTCCTTCCAGCCCTCTCTACCCTGACTGAGACTAGAGAGGTGGGTACCCAGATTGGGAGGTTACCACCTATGTCCAACCTCTCAAGGCCTGGGCCCACCCCTGTGCACCCTCCCCATTCACTTTGCTCATACCTTATTACCTAGAATTCTCTTGGGGTAGAGCCCAGAGCTCACCCCGTGAGCTCAGAGAGCACAAGGTGAGGGTCCCTCACCTGAAACCACCAGCTCCACAATGTCACTAGGGTGTGACAGCAGGTAGGGGAAGGTGCTGTGTGAGCCATAGCATCTGTACATTACCCAGTGGGCTGAGGTCACATGACTCATGGAGAACTTGTCCTGGTAGAGCTGAGATTGGCATTTTGATCTTAGATGCAGGGAGGGACCAGCTGCCTCTTCCTTGGACAGAAGGAAAGCATCCACTGGACTCCATGACTGACACGGCAGGGTCATGTTCTCTCCAGAGGCCACCAAGGGGAGCCTAACTGCACTAAGAGGGATGATCTGTGAGGGAGCTCTACTAGAGAGAAGAGAATGAGTGAGAAACTGCCCAACCTTGTTCTGAGCTGAGATCCCCACAGGGTCTCTCACTGAGGACTCTCAATCTCTGTCTCTGCTGTCTCTTAGTCTCTTCCTCCTCTCCACCTCCTGTCCCTCTCTGTCTCTACCTCCCTTGTGACCCCCACCTTTAATCCCAGCCATCACCACCTAGGGCTCCTCTGGTAGGGCCTGAAGATTCTGTGTCCCTGACTGAACCCACTGGGCTCCTCACCTGTGATTTGCATGCCTAGGCGGTCACTTGAGCTGGCCACTCAGAGTAGAGGTTGTTTCCACAGTAGCATATGTACTCGCCACCGTGGGAGCCACTCACAGGGACCACAGGGAATTTTGCCTGAGCCCAGACTGAGGATGTCAATCAGAGCACTGGGGAGGTCTCATTCTCCCTCCTTGGAGAGAGTGAATCTTTCATAGCTGATATCAGAGTGACATTGGTGGGTCTGGCCTCTCCAGGGACCATGGCAGTACCTGGCTGCACCAAGATTGATGCCTTCCTAGACACACCTGGAAAGAGGTGGTCATGGATTCCAAGAGCTGATGATCAGGCTTTCCCATGAATCTCCTTCTCTCCCTTGGCCTCAGCACTTATGATCTATCTAAGTCTCTGGATCCAGGAACCCTGAGGTCTCTTAACCATTATCATCCTACCTGGAGCTATATCTGACAAAAGCCTCCTCCTATCTTTTCTTGAGGCATAGAAGTCCTGGGAAATGCTGTAAACTTCTCAGGAGAAGGAGGTCAGAAGCTCCAGGAGATCACTGAAGAAGTCTACTCATAAGAAGAACTTGGAAAATATCCAGAACACCTATGACTTGGGCCCATGGAAACAAGAGCCTGGACCATTTTGGATGTGAAACTGGGGTTCATGAATTGGGGACAGTCATTTCCTCCTCCTTGACACAGAACAAATTTGTCAGTTGTCAGCCATGAGTCACACTGCAAGGTCACATTCCCTCCTGGAGTCACCATGGGGCCAGGCAGGGCTGAGAGGGAGGTTTCACTGTAGGTTCCTAGAAGAGAAGGATGCACCATGGTAAATGGGGCTCACTCCTCCCACATGATTCCCTAGGACTAGGCTGGGACAGGAGAGACACCCCTGAGAGCAGACACCCTTCCTGAGGACAGAGAGTGCAGCTGGGAACCGAGTGTCCTCTCACCTGTCACCACCAGCTCCAAGGGGTCACTGGACTCTGACCAACTAGTAAGACAGTAATTACCTCCCTGTGTGATCCTTTGTCATGAATATAAAGTAGAACTTGGGCCTGGTTTGGTGGCTCAGTATACAATCCCAGCACTTTGAGAGGCCAAGGTGAGTGGATTACCTGAGCCCGTGGGTTCGAGACCCACCTGGGCAACTTGACGAGACCTCATCTCTATAATAAATCAAAAAATTATCCAGGCGTGGTAGCGCATGCCTGTAGTTCCAGCTACTTGGAAGGCTGAGGTGGAAGGATCGCCGGAGCCCAGCAGGTCGAGGTTGCAGTGACCAGGAGTGACCACTGCACTCCAGTCTGAGTGACGGAGTGAGACTCCAACTCAAAAAAAAAAAAAAAAAGAAAGTAGAACTTGGCCTTGTTCCCAGGATCTTGTGTCCTCTGTATGCCCCTGGGCACAAAGCTTTTTTCTCTATACAGATGATACTCCAGGGGCCTACAGGGTCCCCTGACACCAGATAGTCATGGAGCTCACCCTGGTGATCACTAAGTCTGGTTCTGTCCACTGTATGAGTTTGAGGAGTATCTCTGGCATGAAATAATAGCCTACGTCCCATTATATCCCCACTCCTCAGGTCCCAGCTCTCAGATCTAGAACGCTCTGGACGACTCCATCAGTCAGCCCAGAACGTGTATTTTGCATCCCCAGATGTCTGGGAATGCTCCCTTGGCCCCGGTGAGGAGTAGGGACTTGGAAACATTGAGGACAGAGTCACCTGCCTACACTCGTAGTTAGGAGCCCTGGCTCAGCCCTGGAATGGAGTTCTCATGAGAGATTGGGCCTCTGAAGCCCGAACACATCCTTTTCTTCCCCAGAGCCTTCTGAGCCCTTGGGTTCTCCTCTTTGACCAGCACTGGTTGTGAGATAGGGTCCCTCTCAGTCTAGGGTCTTTCTTCTTCCTCTTCAAATCTCACCAAGGCAGAGCAGGGCAGTGAGGATGGAGGTCATGGTATCTCCTATTATGGCTTCTCACTGTGCAGATGGGTGAAAGCGTGGTGCTTGGCAGGAAAAAAAAAACAGGCACACAGAGTTTGGCCACTTGGGGCTAGGTTATTCCTAACACAGGATTCCCACATCAGCAGCCTCACAGGAAGGGAAACTTCCCTCCCCAAAATCCTGGTTCTCATTTCAACATTAGACCTGGGGTGAACACCAGGATCTCTGGAGACATTTCATCCAGAACTATCAGATGTCTTGACCCACTGGCAAATATCTGTCTGATGTGTCCTCATCTCACTGAAGTTCAGGATATAGCAGCAAATATACCACTTTCCGTTCTGACTCTGGCTTTTCCAGATGAGAGTGACTGAGGATTCCCCCTTTCCTCTCAGAGCCTCTCATGGGATCCCTTTATCTCCTCAGTTCATTCATCAGTCCATCAACACATCCTTGTGGGGTCCCCACCTTGGTCAGCTGTCTCACCAGTCTTCGAGATGCTTCAGGGATGATGGAGGTTCATACAACATGGCAGACTTAGGTCAGCAGAGACACAGTTCCCACCTGAGTGTGCAGGTCATGAAGTCACACATATGCATGTGGCAGAGAGAACAAAGGAGAATACAGGGAAATGATGGAAGAACATGACTTCTCTCTTTGCCCTGGATTCTGGGTTTTCTTTCTATGAAATAGTTTACACTTTTATTTTTCTACTGTGGAAACAGACTCTAAACACCACCACCACCCCGGGAACAGAAATATGAGTCAATTTTTCCTCCTCAGAGCCCCTTGTTTCTCTAGGTGTTTTTCTACAGCTCAGTGTCTTTTCTTGATTTTATAAGCAATTATTTAGTTTGGAGGTATGGTTTGAGGAGCAGAGTGGGAGCTGATGTTTAATTCCTGACTATGACCCATTGTCTGGGTGACCTTAGGTAGTAAGGTCCCATTTCTGAGTCTTAGTTTTCTAAGCTGGAGAATGTTTTCATGAATTTCATTCCTTGTAGTGGTTGTTGGGGTCAATGTTGCCTGGATCATGGGAGGGGATTAATAGTGGTTATATTATAGACCAGATTCAAACATGAGGTGTCGGGAAATGAGAAGATCATGGAGTCGGATTCCACAGTCAAGGCAAACAATTGATGGAACTTCATCTGCTCCCAACACTGAGAAATGCTGACTACAGTATTTGTGACATATGCAAATCATCAAAGTCAGAATGGTTCCCCCAATGGAGATGGATCCATAGCAAAGAGCAGAAGCCAACGCTGAGGGACAACAGACGCCTGTGAGAATCAGACCACCAAGAGGTCATTAAAGTGGAGATTTCCATCTCTGTGTGGACACAGGAACCTCAGGATCTGCCCAGACAGGAGGGGGTCACAACTCCAGAGTAAGGTGAGAGTCCATGTCATTAGCCACACCTGAGGCTGAAGTGGACTCAAAACAGCACAGGGGAGTTCCCTCAAAGAAGTGCCCAAAACCTTCCTGCCATGGGGCTGGTGGAATTACAAATAAACAATTAACACAAAGGTGCTCAGTTCAAAGCATGTATTAACTGGATTTTCTTATGGAGTGATGGGCCATAGCATGTTTTCAAGATGGACAGGAAGACATGGGGTGTTATATCCACTGCTTTAATCTTTTTGTTTTGTTTTGTTTCTTGAGTTGGAGTCTCACTCAGTCGCCAAGGCTGGAGTGTAGTGGCATGCTCACGGCCACCCCGGTGTCAACCTGCTGGACTCAGGCAATCCTTCTGCCTCAACCTTCCATGTAGCCAGAACTAACTGACATAGGCTACCACACATGCCTAAGTTTTTTAATTTATTGTAGAAACGAGGTCTTGCCAAGTTGTCCAGGCTGGTCTCAAACCGGCAGGCTCAGGCAATCCACTCACCTCAACCTCCTAAAGTGCTGGGATTACAGGCTGAGCCACTAAATCTGGCCTGATTCCATCATTTAAAAAATCAATGCCAAAAAACTAGAGATAATTATTTCTGAGTACAGTCATTCCTTGGCATATGCAATGTATTGGTTCAAGGACAACTCACATATACCAAAATCCACTTGTACTCAAGTCCCACAGTCATCCCTGCAGGAAGTTCATTTGGTAAATTTGGTCCTTTCTGTAAGCAAGTTTTGCATCCTTTGAATGTTGTATCTTCTAGCCCTATTTCAATGAAAAGAAATGCACTCTTAATAGAATCTTTGCAATTCAAGTGTTTGTTTTGAAGGGTCCATTGTATGTTGAGTTTATTTGGAAATGACAGATAAAGATCATAACCTGAAATGCTTGGAATGGAAAGCCACCAGTGCACCTAGTGAGGGTTGGGTAGCCCTTATTAGCAAAAAGGGAGAGGTTCACATACATGCTTAGGAACAGAGTTCATTGTATCCCAAGGTCAAAGCCAGAACTGTCAGTTCTATGGTGGAGATGCTAACACTGGTCAGGAGTTCTATCGAGAGCATCTTGTCAGAATTATTGTGAATCTTAAGTATGTTGAATGATAAGCATTGTCAAAGCAGGAGATGTGTGAAGGACAAGAAAGGGTATTTATGGGACTTTTGAGAAAATCCTTGTAAACCATTCTAATCTCAGACATGCAAGCCTGAACCTGTTCTCACTTTTGTCTTCCTGGTTTTATCTTTTCTAGTTCTGATTAAGGTAATTTTATCCTGGTAACTGCAACTTTCATATTAGGTTTCTTTGCAGTGAGAGTTTTGGGTTATTGAGTTTTATAATAGAATTTATGAAAGTTGGTTCAGTATATTACGAGTTTCTTTATGTTTAGCAAAAGGGTTAATTTCTGAATGTTTTTTGAAAAAGAACCAAAGTATCTCTATTAGTATCTAGTGATGTTCAATGCCCCAGCTTGGGTTAATATCTGAAGGTAAAAACACATGACTAGCCAGGCCACAGAGCAGTCATGCCACTCTGAGCTTCTTTGTCAGGACAGAGAAGAAAGTGGGGGGAACATGAGGTCCCTTTAGAGACTGTAGCTTCCCCTCCCCTGCATTTGTAGACAGACTCTGGGATATCTCAGTTCACTAAACCAGGTCCATGGTCAGCATGGAGTCAACTTTTCCGTGTGTGTGTGAAGCATGTTCACTCCATTATTCTTGGACATGGGCATCTCTCTCAAGTGAGAGTGAGGCTTATGTAGGACCATCCCTGCTGGCACAATGAGCTGATGCTAAGTTTGGGAGCATGGACACCACAGGAGCATTCTCCATAGGGAAGAGCAGCTGCAACCATCTCCTTTATTAGTTTTTTTGTTTCTTGGGTTTTTTGAGATGGCTTTGGGAGAAACCATGTAAGAGGATAAGGTGTATAGGAGGAAAGTCACGCAACAGGAATGAACAACAAAGATTAGGATAGAGAAAACCAGGAAACATTAGAAGTGAGTGAGGCAGTTATGGAGGTGAAAAGAGCAAATTGTGTTAACCCAAGTAAAAAGTAATCTCATCAAAGACAAGACACAGATGAAATGGAACATTTTAAATTGGGGCAGACTATTCAGCACATTTTATAAAATACATCAGAGAGAAATATAAAATTGATAAAATAATTAATATATTATTGATGATATAATTAATATACACAGTAACAGAATGAGAGAGCACAAAGATATCACTGAATTACAGTTTTCTTTTTTTACAATCAATATTTTTTATTATGATTTTGTGGGCTACTGCTAAGGGTTACCTGTACAATTATGTTTCATTCAGGCACCCTGTTAATAAGAGGTGTTTCCCCATCGCCAGACAGATATTTGCAACTGTTAATCCCATCCCCCTGCCCCCCCATAGTTTCCCAGTACTGTCAGTCATTTTCATATAGTATTACATTGGATGTTCAAGGTCCATTATATGAGTGAGAACATGTGATACTCGGACCTTTGTTTCTGTGAGAGGTCACTCAGTATTATAGACTCTAGTTCCATCCAGGTTGCTGCGAAATTCATGATTTTGTTATTTTTTATGGCTGCATAGTATTCCATCGTGTATACGTACCACATTTTTTAACCCAGTCCTCTTTTGACGGGCAGCATGGTTGTTTCCAGGTTCTTGCTATTCTGAACAACACTACAATAAGCATACGTGTGCAGATATCTTTTTTATAGAGTGATTTGAGGTCTTCAGGGTATATTCCCAGTATGGGGATTGTGGGGTCATATAGAACTTCGATTTTTAGAGCTTTTAGGAATCGCCACACTGCTTTCCACAGAGATTGCACTAGTTTACACTCCCACCAACAGTGTAGAAGTGTTCCCTTTTCACCACACCCTCTCCAGCAGCTGTTATTTTTTGAGTTGTTAATAATTGCCATTCTGACTGGAGTTAGGTGGTATCTCAGTGTGGTTTTGATTTCCATCTCCCTAATGATTAGTGAGGTTGAGCATTTCTTCATGTGTTTGTTGGCTGCTCGGATGTCTTCTTTTGTGAAGTGTCTGTTCATATCTTTTGCCCATTTTATAATGGGGCTGTTTGTTTTCTTCTTTTCAGCACATTTGAGTTCCTTGTAGATCCAGGATGTTAAGCCTTTGTCAGACCTGGAGTTGGCAAATACTTTTTCCCAGTCTGTAGGCTGTCTCCCTGCTCTCTTGATGGTTTCTTTGGCTTTGCAGTAGCTTGTCAGTTTAATAAGGTCCCACTTGTCTATCTTCTCTCTTATGACTGTGGGTTTCAGGTTTTGTTCAGGAATTGGATGCCAGTTCCAATTTTCAAGAGGGCATTTCCTTCCTTTTCTAAGGTTCTTATTTTTTGAGGTTTTACATTTGAGTCTCCGATCCATTTGGAGTTAACCTTTGTGCATGGGGATAGGTAGGGGTCCTGTTTCAATCTTCTGCATGTGGTCAGCCAGTTTTCCCAGCACCATTTACTGAATAGGTTCTCCTCTCCCCAGTGGTAGGTGGTGGGGGCTTTGTTGAAGATGAGTTGGTTGAGAAATTGAGGTTTTGCTTCTGGAATCTCAATTCTATTCTATTGATCTATATGCCTGTTCCTATACCAATACCAAGCTGTTTTGATGATTGTAGCTTTATAGTAAAGTTTGAAGTCTGGTAATGTGATACCACCTGCTTTGTTTTTTGAGGATTGTTCTGGCTATTCTTGGACGGTTGTTTTTCCATATGAATTCCTGTGTTGTTTTTTCCAGGTCTGAGAAGAATGTTGCTGGTAATTTGATGGGTATTGCATTGAATTTGTAGATTGCCTTAGGTAAGATGGACATCTTCACAATGTTGATTCTTCTGATCCATGAGCGTGGGATATTTTTCCACTTGTTTGTATCATCTTTGATTTCTTTGAGCAGTGTTTTGTAATTTTCATTGTAAAGGTTTTTCACGTCTCTGGTTAGGAAGATGCCAAGGTATTTCATTATTTTTGTGGCTATTGTGAATGGAATTGTGTTTTTTACTTGGGTTTCTGCTTGTTTATTATTGGTGTAGAGAAATGCGATTGTCTTTTGTACATTTATTTTGTATCCTGAGACTTTACCAAAGACTTTAATCAATGTAAGGAGGCTTTAGATAGATTCTCTTGGGTTTTCAAGGTACACAATCATATCATCTGCAAAGAGAGATAACTTGACTTCCTCTTTTCCTATTTGGATACCCCTGATTGCCTCCTCTTCTCTGATTGCTCGAGCCAGGTCTTCCAATACTATGTTGAACAGGAGGGGTGAGAGTGGTCATCCTTGTCTAGTTCCAGTTTTCAGGGGAATTGGTTCCAATTTTTGTCCATTTAGGAGTATGGTTTATCACAGATGGCTTTTACTATTTTGAGGTATGTTCCCCATATGCCTAGATGTCCAGGGGTTTTTATCAAGAAATGGTGCTGGATTTTGTCAAAAGTTTTTTCTGCACCTAATGATATGATCATGTGGTTTTTGTTTTGACATCTGTTCATGAATTTAATTACATTTATGGTTTTACAAATGTTGAACCAGGCTTGCATCCCAGGAATGAAGCCTACTTGGTCATGATGGATGATTTTTGAGATGTATTGCTGAATCGGGTTTGCTAGGATCTTGTTGAGAATTTTAACATCTATGTTCATCAAAGGTATTGGCCTATAATTCTCTTTCTTTGTTGGGTCTTTACCTGGCTTGGGTATCAATGTGATGTTGGCTTCGTAAAATGATTTGGGGAGAGTTCCATCTTTTTCAATCACCTGGAATACCTTCAGTAGGATTTGTATCAGTTCCTCCTTAAATGTCTTGTAGAATTCTGCTGGAAAGCCATCTGGTCCAGGGCTTTTTTTTTGTAGGAAGTTTTCTTATTACATAGTCAATTTCCTTGATTGTTATTGATCTATTTAGTGTCTCAATTTCTTCTTGTTCCAACCTAGATAGGTTGTGTCATGTTAGAAAGTCCTCCATTTCCTTAAGGTTTTCAAGTTTGATTTCATAGAATTGTATGTAGTAGTCTCTAATGATCTTTTGTATTTCTTCAGGGTTGGATGTGACGTCATCTTTTGCGTTTCTGATTGTGCTTATTTGGGTTTTTTTCCCTTTTTTTCTGGGTCAGTCTAGCTAGGGGACCATCGATCTTGTTTATCCTTTCGAAGAACCAGCTTTTTGTTTCATTGATTTTTTGTATTATCTTTTTGTCTTCTATGTCCTGGATTTGGCCTTTTATTTTGGTGATCTGGATTCTTCTGCTGAAATTAGGGTTTTTGTGGTCTTGCTCTTCCAGTTTCTTTAGGTGGCTTGTTAGGTTGTGAATTTCTATTCCTTCCATTTTCTTCATGTGTGTTTGTAAGGATATAAATTCCCCTCTTACTACAGCTTTCAGGGCATCCCAGAGATTTTGGTAAGATGTTTCTTCATTTTCATTTGTTTCCAGGTATATTTTGATCTCTGTTTTGATTTCATCATTGACTCAGAAGTTGTTTAGCATCATGCTCTTTTGTGTCCATGTCGTTTTGGGGTTTTGGGGGACTTTGTTGGTGTCAATGTTTTTTTTACTCCAATGTGTTCCGAGAAGGTACATGGTAGAATTTCAGTCCTTTAAATTTGCTTATGCTTGATTTATGGCCGAGTATGTGGTCGATCTTAGAATATGTTCCATATGGAGATGAGTAGACTGTGTATTCTGTGGTCTTTGAATGGAGTGTTCTGTAGGCATCAATTAAGTCCATTTGGTCCAAAGTCACATTGAGGTTCCGGATCTTCTTGCTGATTTTTGTCCTGATGATCTGTCTAGGGTTGTGAGTGGGATATTAAAGTCCCCAGTTATGATGGTGTTAGAGTCAATATCTTTCTTTAGTTTTCCCAGAAATTGCTTTATGAAACTTGGCGCACCTATGTTGGGTGCATATATGTTTAGGATAGATATTTTTTGTTGATGGATTGAGCCTTTTATCATTATGTAGTGGACTTCTCTATGTTTTTTTTATTTTTAATAGCTTGAAGGGTATTTTGTCTGAAATTAAGATCATTATTCCTCCTTTTTTTTGTATTCCATTCACCTGAAAGTTTGTTTCCCATCCTCTTACTTTGAGTCTGTCGGTGTCCTTTCTAGGGAGGTGAGTCTCTTGAAGGTGATAGATTGTTGCCTGATGACATTTTATCCATTTTGCCATTCTATGTATTTTCAGTGGTGCATTTAGTCCATTCACATTTAAGCTAATAATTGAAATGCAAGAGTTGATTTCTGTCATAAGGTTCTTAGAGAGTTGTTCCTGTTTGCTGGTTGTCTTTCTCTGGGTTCTGGAGTTGGTTCATGTGTGTTTTTAATCTTTTGCCTGTACTCTTCTGAAGAATGTTGTTGTTCTTTTTTCTCTTTCTTCTGTGTTCAGTACTTTCTTAAGTGTTTCTTGTAGAAGTGGTGAGGTGGCAGTGTGGGTTCTTAGGGATTGGATATCTGGAAAAGATTTCAATCTCCCTCACTAATGAAGCTTATTTTGCTGGGTAGGTTATTCTTGGTTGAAATTGCTTACCTTTTAGAACTTTGAAGATAGGGCTCCAGGCTCTCCTAGCCTGAAGGGTTTCTGTGGATAAATCTGCTGCTATTCTAATTGGTGTTTGTGGTAGGTAGTCTGGCCTTTTTCTCTTGCTGTCTTTAGGATTTTTTCTTTTATAGCTACTTTGTTTTGGTGAATTATTATGTGTCTGGGAGTTGGTCTTCTCATTTGTTGTCTTGCAGGGGTTCTCTGAATCTCTTGTGTTTGAATTTTTTCATCCTTGATGAGATGAGGGAAGTTTTCTTGAATGATTTCATGAAATGTTTGTTCCAGTGTGGCTTCTGTTTCTCTCTCTGCCTCAGGAAGCCCAATTACTCTTAGGTTTGGTCTCTTGAAGTGATCATTCATCTCTTGTAGGTTTTGTTTTGTCTTTTTTAGCTTCTTTTCTATGCTTTTGACAGTTTGAGTTAGTTCTGTGTTTTGGTTTTCGAGCTCTGTGATTCTTTCTTCTGCTTGGCTAATTCTGCATTCCATACTTATTAGTCTGTTATTCATTTCCATCTCCGTATTCTTTACTGCTGTCATTTCTGACATCAGCTCCTTTCTATTTTCCTCTTGTCTCTCCTCAATTCTTTTAATTCTCTCCATTAATGTCTTGATGTCTGGGTTTGTTGCATGTAGCCAGTCATTCTTGAGGCTCTTCATTGTTTGTGTTCCAGAATCTGTTTTCTCAGTGTCTGATCTCCCAGGGGTCTGTGTCAGACCTATATTCTTCTTTTGATTTTTCTTCATCGTGCGGTTTTTGCCCCTCCCTACTTTTTCCTTCCCTCCATGTCACCATCTTCTTTAATTCTGTTGTTCAGGGGTAAAGGGATTGTTTTTACTTCGGTTTGTTCCATCTCCTATTCTTTATGTATGTCCTCTTACTTTGTTCAATTCTGGAGTTGCACTGTAGTTTGGGGGTGGTCCTTTTTGCAGTTTTGAGATTTACTTAAGGGGGGAGCTGTGATTCAAAATCTATCTGCAGGTCCTGGTATTTGCTGACAGGTGTGTCGATAATGTGCAACCCACTTCCCACTGCCGTGGAATCTGTCCGGGCAGTTGGGCTGTAGGCTTACTCCCTGAAATAAAATGTGGTTAGCAGAGGGGAGAGAATGGAGCAGACAGTGGTTGAAGAGGGGGACAGAGAGACAGAGGAGTAAGGGGGAAACAAATGAGTGTGCCAACATATATAGAGAGAGGCCTATACTGAAACAGATAAAAACAATTGACCACAGCTACAGACAAACCAACTATCATACAAACAAAAATAAAACATATAGTGATGCTAACATACCAGCTATTCAACCACCTTATTAGTGTGCTGTTCCTCTATACAAAGATATGGTTTACAGAGAGAAGAAAAGGAAGAGGAAAAAAGAGAAAAAGGAACAACACAGTAGGCATAGAATTAAGTCATTAAACTAACAGATTCAATGAAGCACACTCTGAGACATTTTATTAAGTCCAATGTCCTTTCAGGTCTAATTTCTAGTTTTCTCTTCAAGCTGATAAATTAGTTTGCAGTTAGGGTCAGTTGCCCCTGGTTTGCTGTGAAGGACAGTTGAGATCACCCTCTGTTCACCACTCTGGGCTATGTCTTTATCAAGCTTGTTTCTCCAGTTTCAATGTTCTTACCTTGAATCGCCAGCAGGTGGTGCTATCTCAACTGCTCACCACAGAGTGGGTGGGGCCCGACAGGGACGGCAGAGGCTGAAGATGGCAAGATGGCTGCCTGCCTCAGGTCAGATGGCAGGAGACTTATGGCGGGCAGGACATCTCAGTCGCAGGAGAGGTGGCAGCGATCCCAGCAGACCTTCCCTGAAGGGGCTTCAAGGACTGAAGTTGCAGATCGCCTCTGACCTGGGTGATTCGATGTGCTACCGGTGGTGGTGGCGGTGGCTGTGGTGGCTGCAGCAGCAGCATCTGTGCTGCAGTGGCTGTCCAGACCACTGCGATGCCCCAGCAGTGGCAACTGCCGATCTCTGTATGAATAGCAGGTTGCAATGTTGGGTCCGTAGACCCTGGGGCAATGAGCCATGTGAACGTGATGAGAAAGTTTTCTTGGTGGCTGTCCCTGCAGAATATTCAGTTCTTGTTGGGGAAAGCAAAATAAACATTCATAATATCATATCAAATTAGCTATCCTTATCTTTTCTTTATTTTTTTTTTGGAGTTGGAGTCTCACTCTCTCATCCATGATGGAATGCTGGAGTGCAGTGGCATGCTTATGGCCACCACCAGCCTCGACCTACTGGGCTAAGGTGATTCCTCTGCCTCAGCTTTCCAAGTTTTTGGAACCACAGCCACATGCCACCATGCCCAGAAATTTTTAAAAATTTATTGTAGAGACAAGGCTCACCATGTTGCTTAGGCTGGTGTTGAACTCCTAAGCTCAGGCAATCCTCTCACCTCTGCCTTCCAAAGTGCTGGGAATACAGGTAGCTTTCCCTTTCTAAGAACCAGAATGAAAATCAAGCCCTTTGAAAGGGATACTTGTGAGGTAGGGAGCAATCAGTGTAGAGGAAAACCAAAGCTAAACCAACCTGATTGTGCTTAGTGGTTCTGGTTTAAAAACATTATTTTCATGAACATAGGTAATGCCAAAAAATTTCAAATGAAATTAATAAACCTGAAGACCAAAATCTTAAAAAAGAAATAATTGTACCAAACTTTATTTCAAACTAATGCTTTAATAAGCAGGGAAGTTTAATTTCTACTGATTTCAAGCAAAAATATTGAATATATGTTTTATAACTAATATGTGTATTTATATTGTAAATATATAAATTGTTATCGCATTTCACATTTGTTATATGGGAAAGAAACTTCACTCATTGAAAAGGTAAAACAGAAAGCAAGAACCAAGACCTTCCCTCTGAAGGATTTCTCAGGAAAATCCCTTTTCTTTATTGTTTTTCACCTAATAATGGAAAAAGGTGAACAGACTCTGACAATTCACACATTGCATGTACAAGTAGTAAAAAACTGTGGCAGCTAAGTCTCTTAATTTGCAGTCTGGGTGAATATGACAACGGGTCATATTCAATGAAATCATGCAATATATTGTATAATTATGTATTAGGATTATAATAATAATATATATAATAAATAATGTATTAAAATGTGAGTATATCATCATAAATATTTAACAAGAATATTGTACCAGAACTCTTGAATTTCTTCCTGAAGACACAGCTAAAGCAATCTTAGGCCAGAAATTATAAAGGATAAACACAGAACACCTTATGGAACAGAAAAGCAAAGGAGTCACCAATAGCCATCGATTTCTTTTCCCAGAAGAGAAAAGCTATGATAAAGGATTCCCAGTAGCAGGAGGTCGGAAATACACAGAATCAAATCACCTTGTGATGGGTTAAAGGTAACGTGCACAAACCCTGTTGTTCAATATCACTGACAACAAGAGTAAACAAACAAACCAACACACACGTCACATGTTCTATACGGGAAAGAACCATCACTCATCAAAAAGGTGGAAAGGAGGGCAAGAACCAAGACCTTCTGTCTGAAGTATTCCTCAGGAAACTCTCTTTTCTTTGTAGTTTTTCACTTAATAATGGAAAATGTGAATAGACTTGGAGTGACTGCCAAGTTCCTTAGCTTTTACAGGTGTGTGGTGCATGTGACAATGCATGGGTCTAGCTGATGACACAGCTTTGAGGAGGAAGAGCTACAAAATGAAGAACATGAGACACAAATGAGCTAGTATGTCAAGAGGTGTGATATTAACACAAACCTTTTACGTATCATCACACTACATCTATATATGTTTTCAAAATCTTTAATTTTTATAACATAGCTACAATTAAAACCTAATGATGAAAGAGTGATGTCATTAAGCTAAACTTGAACAATGATGAAACAAGGTGTACCTGCATAATGAAATTTGTATACCTAACCCTGAATTGTACCCCACATCTTTAAAGTAAAAAAAATAAAATTTAAAAAAACAAACAAAAAAATAAATAACGACAACAGCCCTCCTGCTCAAAAAAAGATGATGAAATAAGCTATTCTTGTCCTCATATGCCTACAATAACATAAATTGTGATCACAAATTTACATAAATAGTTTTATGAGATTCCAGTAGTATCAGACCTAGCTTAAAAGTAAATTGGAAAAATAATTCTGGAAGAGGGTAAGGAGAACATTTGTAATGTATCTGTATCCAGTCTCCCAAGGTGGCTCAGTTCAGAATCAGAAAATCCCCCACAGCCTGCAATTCCTTCTACAGGGCGATGTGAGAGCAGAGTGAGAACCCAGTCTAACTGTTTTGGGACAAAATTGTCCAAGAAGTCCAATCCAGCCCTGAAACTCAAATCACTGAGAGAATTGGCATGACTCAGTAGTCTGGAGGAAGCTAGGAGCAAAGAAAGATGCAAGCACTCACAGCAATCACAACATATGGAGTGGGGACTCCCCAAAATCAGAGTTATCATTTGGAGGTCAGGTACCTGATAAAACACTCAGAATTTGTTCCTTCAGTACAAAGAGTGAACTAAAGTTTACATCTGAAAGTTTTGAGGAGGTTGCCTCATGATTTGTGGAAGAAATATCCTGAGTTTGTGGTACCATAACAATGCACGCATTCAGCAGTTTTTGATGAAAAATGACATGACCCTGTGCCCCACTAATGTTATGCACCTGATCTCACCCCAGCTGACTTTTTTTTCGATTGCTGTTTCCCATGATGGAGAAAGGCCTCAAAGTGAAACATTTTGCTAACATAGAGGAGGCAAAAAAATAAAAAACAGCAGGTCACAAAAACAAAGAACTGAGTATCACATGTTCTTACTCATAAATGGACTTTGAAACAACTATCATAATACTATAAGAAAGGGATTAGCAGTCGTGGTAAACTACCAGGGGTGGGGGAAAGGTGGGATTAGCAGTAGTGGGAAATTGTCAGGGGAGGAGGAACACACCTCATCAAAAAGGGTACCTGCATAATGTGCATTTGCATACCTGGTCCTGAATTGCACTCTCATATTTAAAATAATTTTTTTAAATAATGGCAGGAGCACTAAAGGCATCAAAATCGACAAGTTCAAAAACTGTTTTGTGCAGTGTTTAGATAGGTGTACCGAATCAAACTAAGAGTACTTTGGAGGTGACTGAATTTTAAATATGTAAGAATAAATACAGAATATTTTGTAAATTAATTTTGAGATATTTTGAGTCCCCTTTGTAAATCTCAAAAGCAGGCTATAGACTCAACTAACTGACTCACAGAACCCACCAAGAAACCAACTAATGAACCATGTGAAATGCTTTATCTGCAGCCCCCACAACTACATAATGTCCTCCAGCATTCCGCGCCAACCCCAAGGTGGCTCACAAAAGCCTTCTCAGACGAGGGGTACAAACCTCTGCAAAGGAAACTAGCAAATTTCCAAAGGCAGCACACGGTTATCAGAAGCCAGATCAGGTCTGTGGGACTGAGAGATCAATGTCACACAACACTGAAATATTCAGGACATTGGCCTTGGAAAAATAAACAGGAGGCTCTCAGCACCTGTAGACTCTTCAGGTTGAGAGAGGGCACAGACACCCAATGACTTCCATCACCAAAGAAAGCAAGAGGGGGACAGAGTAGCCACACAAAATACCTGACACACCTCTAGGATCTCTAGCTGGGATAACATGTGAATGCCTCCTTTCCTAATGCTAGTTAGTAAAGACAAGAGGGGAGTACCACAACTTCAAATGCAAATACAGCAAAGCAGTCTTTAAGGAACAAAGAGAATCACACACCAGGAAAGGGAAAGGAAAAAAGTCCTGGGGCTGTCTTCATAGCAATGAAAATCTGTGAATTGCCTGAAAAATATTTAAAAATAATCATCATCATAAAGAAGCTCAGTAAGCTACAAGAGAATACCCCCCAAAATCTGGGAAAATCAGGAAAACAGTAAATTAAAATGAAAAGTTAAATAAAATAATAGAAACCACAAACAAGAAATTCTGGAGTTGAGGAATGCAGTTAACTATTTACAAACTCAATAGAGAGCTTCCACAGCAGAATTAATCAAGCAGAATAAACAAAGAGCAAATTTTAAGAACAGTTATTTGAAATCACTCTCAGAAGTGACAATTCCCCTTACACAAAAATTAACTCTAAATGAATCAAAGACATAAATGTAAAACCTCAAACTGTTAGAACCTTAGAAAATGCAGGAGACACCCTTATGAAAATTGGAAGTGGCCACCAATTCCTGATCAGAACCCTAATGGCCCATACCTTAAGAAATAAGATAGAATAGTGGGACCTCCTCAAACTAACGAGCTTCTGCAAAGGAAAAGAAACCATCAAGAGAGAAAGGAGACAGCCCACAGAAAGGGAAAAATGTTTGTCAACTGTATATCTGCAAAAGCCTAACATCTAGGATCTACAAGAAACTCAAACACGCCAAAAGGAAAGGAAAAAACCAAACAGCCCCATTAAAAAGTGGGCAAATAAGCTGGGTTCGGTGGCTCAGCCTGTAATCCCGTGCCTTTGGGAGGCTGAGGTAAATGGATTGCCTGAGTCTGCGGGTTTGAGACCCACCTGGGCAGCGAGACCTCATCTCTACAATAAATCAAAAAATCAGCTGGGTGTGGTAGCGCATGCCTGTAATTCCGGCTACTTGGAAGACTGAGACAGAAGGATCGCCAGAGCCCAGCAGGTCGAGGCTGCGATGGCCGAGAGCGGCCACTGCACTCCAGTCTGGGTAACAGAGTGAGACTCCAACTCAAAAAAAAGTGGGCAAATCAAAATGCAAATCAAAATGACACTAAATTACCACCCAACCGCAGTAAGAATGGCCATCATCAATAAAACAAATAAGAGATGTTGGTGAGGATGTAGAGAAAAAGGAACACTTCTACACCGCTGGTGGGAATGCATAGTAGTGTAACCTCTTTGGGAGACAGTGAGGCGATTTCTGAAAGAATTAGGAACTGATCTTCCATATAACCCAGCAATCCTCCTATTGGGAATATACCCAGAGGAACTCAAATCATTCTACCAAAGCAGACACTTGCACACGTATGTTTGTTGCAGCTCTATTCAAAAGAGCAAAAGCATGGAACCAAGCATGCTCCCCACATTTTTTAAAAAATGTGATACATATACACAATGGAATATTACACAGCCAAAAAGAAGGACAAACATATGAACTTCACAGAAACTTGGATGGATTTGGAGTCGATCATACTCAGTGATCTATCACAAAAACTAAGAACAGAGTACCATGTGTTCTCACTCATAAGCGGAACTTAAACAATTATAATACTTTAAGGAAGGTATTGGTAGTAGTGGGAAACTGTCAGGGGAGGAGGGGTGGGGATTTGCATTCAGGGAAATGGCTAGGGAAGGGAGGGGCATGCCTCATCAATAAGGGTACCTGCATAATCAACGTTTGCATATCTAACCCTGAATTGTACCACACATCTTAATAATAATAATAATAATGATAAAGGAAAAGACAAAAAAAGAAGTGGCAATTTCTAAAAGAACCAGAAACTGAACTTCCATATGACTCAGGAATTCCCCTTCTGGGAGCATACCTAGAGTAACTTTAATCACTCTACAAAAAAGATACCAACACATGCATGTTTATTGCAGCACTATTCACAAAAGCAAAAACATGAAACCAGCCATGGTGCCCACTGAAACTGGACTGGATAAAATAATGTGGTACATATATAAGATGGAATATTATGAAGCCATAAAGAATAACAAAATTAATAAACATTGCAGCACTTGAATGGATTTAGAGTCTATCATATTCAGTGATCTATCACAGAAGCAAAGAATTGAGTACCACATGTTCCCACTCATATGGGAACCCTGAACATTTACCATAATACAATAAGAAAGGAATTGGCAGTAGCAGGACACTGCCAGGGGACTTGGGATGCACATAACATCTATCAGGGTACCTGACCTCAAACCAGGCAAAGAGGGGACAAAAGGAAAGCCCAAACTTTACCTGTATAAGGACAACTTGTATACTTAATTCTGAATTGTACCTACATCTTTAATTTAAAAAATTAAATTAAAAAGAATTAAAATTCTCAGCAATAAAATCACTCAGAAGAGAAAATGAAAAGAATAAAAACAAATGAAATAAGCTTAGAGGGTCAAAAATACAAAATGAGGAAAAACATAGTTTCTTCAATAAATGATGTTGGAAAAACTGAGTATCCACATGCAAAACAATGAAATTGGACACTTCCCTTATACCACACACAAAAGTCATTTTGATGTTTGTTAAAACTTAAACTGAACATCTGAAACCGTAAAACTCCTGGGAGAAAACATAGGGAAAAACTTTTTAAAATGAATCTTGACAATGGCTTTATGGATATGACACACCAAAAGCACAGCAACAAAATTAAAAAAAAAAAATTGGAACCACATCAATCTAACATCCTACACAGCAAAGGAACTGATCAAGAAAATAAAAATCTAATTTATACAATGGAAGAAAATATTTGCAATCAATATATTTGATAAATCAATATCCAAAATAGATAAATAACTCATACAATTCAACCAAAAACAAAACAAAATTCAACTGATTTTAAAATAAGCAAAGGAGGGAGATTTTCGGCAAAATGACAGTGGGGCAGTTTGGTCCATGAGACCCTCCGCAAAAGTGAACACCCATAAAGACTCTAGTTCTCCCTTGGAGGCTGCAGCTCTCATTGTTGCCAACCTGCTCTTCGGGTACTGCTTGGCTGCCACTCCAGCCCCAACTGCCGCCTCAGCCACCACCTCTTGTGCTGCTACCACCAATGCCACCAGTGCCCTGCTCATGTCTGAGGCGACCCATGGCTCCTGGACCCATGAAATCCCACCTCCAAGCACCACACTACTAAAAATAATGTCATCACTGCCACTACCATGCCCTCCCCTCACCCAGAGCCAGGCTCATGGAGCACCTCCCATGCACTGCTGAAGTGGTGGAGGCAACTACTGCTACTGTTGCCTGCTCCCTACCCCCACCCCGGTCAGCCTCCAACTTCTGCCCAGTCCAGCCCGAGTATCCCAGTGTATCGCTGGCCTGCACTTCCCAGCAGTCTCAAGCTGCAGCAGAAAAAGAGATCAACTGGAGCCGTGAGACCAGCTCTACCAAGCTCGGCGCATCTCCCAACTTGGGATTCAAGGTAACAACATAAAAATGGGAGGGTCAGAAGCACCTCACCCATGCTGGATAGACACAGGCCAGATCTGAGTGGCAGATTTGGCAGACAATCCAGATCTGAACCACCCTCCACAGCAGGCCAGGGGCAACTGACACTAACGGTGAACAACTCTACAAGTCTGCAACAAGAACTAGAAATCAGAGCTGAAAGGACATTAGCCTTAAAGTAAAAGTCTCAGAATGCGCTTGGTTCCCTGTTTTAATTTTTTTAATTATTTGTCTGTCTTACCCATCTTTTATCCTTTTTCTCTCTCTTCTTACTGTTTTTTTAATCAATATTTTTTATTATTATATTGTGGGGTACAGTTAAGGGTTAAGTATACAAATATGCTTCGTTCAGGCACTCTTGTGAATAAGAGGTGTCTCCCTGTCCCCAGAGAGATATTTACTACTATTAATCCCATCTCCCTTCCCCTCTCCCCCCATATTTTACCACCACTGTCAGTCATTTTCTCATAGTATTATGTTGGATGTTCAAGGTCCACTATATGAGTGAGAACATGTGATATTCAGATCTTTGTTTCTGTGAGAGGTCACTCAGTATTATAGACTCTAGTTTCATCCAGGTTGCTGCGAAATTCAAGATTTTGTTTTTTTTATGGCTGTGTAGTATTCCATCGTGTATATGTACCACATTTTTTAATCCAGATCTCTTTTGATGGGCAGCATGGTTGCTTCCAGGTTCTTGCTATTGTGAACAATGCTGCCATAAACATATGTGTGCAGGTATCTTTTCTATAGAGTGATTTGAGTTCCTCAGGGTATATTCCCAGTAGGGGGACTGCTGGGTCATATGGAAGGTCAACATTTAGAGCTTTTAGAAATTGCCACAGTGTTTTCCACAGAGCTTGCACTAGTTTGCACTCCCACCAACAGTGTAGAAGTGTTCCCTTTTTGCCACACCCTCTCCAACAACTGTTATTTTTTGAGTTATTGATAATTGCCCTTCTGACTGGAGGTAGGTGGTATCTCAGTGTGGTTTTGATTTGCATCTCCCTGATGATTAGTGAGGTTGGACATTTCTTCATGTGTCTGTTGACTGCTCGGATGTTTGCCTTTGTGAAGTGTCCGTTCATATCTTTTGCCCACTTTATAATAGGGTTGTTTGTTTGTTTTCTTTTCAGCACAATTGAGTTCCTTGTAGATCCAAGATGTTAAGCCTTTGTCAGACTTGGAGTTGACAAATACTTTTTCCCAGTCTGTAGGGTGTCTCCATGCTCTCTTGATAGTTTCTTTGGCTTTGCAGAAGCTTGTCAGTTTAATGAGGTCCCACTTGTTTACCTTATCTCTTATGGCCTGTGGGTTTCGGGTTTTGTTCAGGAATTGGATGCCAGTTCCAATTTCCATGAGGGTATGTCCTTCATTTTCTAAGGTTCTTATGGTTTGAGGTTTTACATTTAGGTCTCTGATCCATTTAGAGTTAATTTTTGTGCATGGGGATAGATAGGGGTCCTGTTTCAATCTTCTGCATGTGGTCAGCCAGTTTTCTCAGCACCATTTACTGAATAGGTTCTCCTCTCCCCAGTGGTAGGTGGTGGAGGCTTTGTCAAAGATGAGTTGGTTGAGAAATTGAGGTTTTGCTTCTGGAATCTCAATTCTATTCCATTGGTCTGTGTGCCTGTTCCTGTACCAATACCAAGCTGTTTTGATGATAGTAGCTTTATAGTAAAGTTTGAAGTCTGGTAATGTGATACCACCTGCTTCGTTGATTTTTTGTTTTTGTTTTTTTGCTGAGGATTGTTCTGGATATTCTTGGTCATTTGTGTTTCCATATGAATTCCTGTGTTTTTTTTCTAGGTCTGAGAAGAATGTTGCTGGTAATTTGATGGGTATTGCATTAAATCAGTAGATGGCCTTAGGTAAGATGGATATCTTCATAATGTTGATTCCTCCAATCCATGAGCATGGGATATTTTTCCACTTGTTTGTGTAATCTTTGATTTCTTTGAGCAGTGTTTTGTAGTTTTCATTGTAAAGGTCTTTCACATTTCTGGTTAGGAAGATGCCAAGGTATCTCATATTTTTGGTGGCTATTGTGAATGGAATTGTGCTTTTTATTTGGATTTCTTTTTGTTTATTATTGGTATAAAGAAATGTGATTGTCTTTTGCACATTTGTTGTATATCCTGAGACTTTGCCGAAGGTCTTTATCAGTATAAGGAGGTTTTTGACAGATTCTCTTGGGTTTTCAAGGTACACGATCATGTCATCTGCAAAGAGAGATAGCTTGACTTCCTCTTTTTCTACTTGGATACCCCTGATTGCCTTCTCTTCTCTGATTGCACTAGCCAGGACTTGCAATACTATATTGAACAGGAGGGGTAGGCTTTGTCCGTTTAGGAGAATGCTGGCTGTGGGTTTTTTCCCAGATGGCTTTTACTATTTTGACATATGTACCCCGTATGCCTAGATATTCAAGGGTTTTTATCAAGAAGGGGTGCTGGATTTTATCAAAAGCTTTTTCTGCATCTAATAATATAATCATGTGGTTTTTGTTTTGACTTCTGTTGATGTATTTAACTACATTTAAGGTTTTACGAATGTTGAACCAGCCTTGCATCCCCAGGATGAAGCCTACTTGGTCATGATGGATGATTTTTGAGATGTGTTGTTGAATCCGGTTTGCTAGGATATTGTTGAGAATTTTAGCATCTATGTTCATCAAAGATATTGACCTGTAGTACTCTTTCTTTGTTGGGTCTTTACCTGGCTTGGGTATCAATGTGATGTTGGCTTCGTAAAATGATTTGGGGAGAGTTCCATCTTTCTCAATTGCCTGGAATATCTTCAGTAGGATTGGTATAAGCTCCTCCTTAAATGTCTTGTAGAATTCTGCTGGAAAGCCATCTGGTCCAGGACTTTTTTTTGTAGGTAGTTTTCTTATTATGTAGTCAATTTTCATGATTGTTATTGATCTTTTTAGGGTCTCAATTTCTTCTTGTTTCAACCTAGGCAGGTTGTGTGATGACACAAAGTCCTCCATTTCCGAAAGGTTTTCAAGTTTGTTTCCATACAAGTGTACATAGTAGTCTCTAATAATTTTTTGTATTTCTTCAGTATCAGATGTGACTTCATCTTTTGTGTTTTTGATTGTGTTTATTTGGGCGTTTTCTCTCTTTTTCTTGGTCAGTCTAGCTAGGAGACCATTTATTTTGTTTAACCTTTTGAAGAACCAGCTTTTTGTTTCATTGATTTTTTGTATTATCTTTTTGTCTTCTATGTTCTGGATTTGAGTTTTTATTTTGGTGACCTGGATTCTTCTGCTGAAATTAGTGTTTTTGTGGTCTTGATTTTCCAGCTTACTTAGGTGGCTTGTTAGGCTGTTAATTTGTGATCCTTTCATTTACTTCATGTGCGTTTGTAGGGATATAAATTCTCCTCTATCTACAGCTTTCATGGCATCCCAGAGATTTTGGTAAGATGTTTCTTTATTACATTTGTTTCCAGGTATCTTTTAATCTCTGTTTTGATTTCATCATTGACCCAGGAGTTGTTTAGTATCAGGCTGTTTAATGTCCATGTCTTTGTGGGTTTGGGGGGATTCTTGTTGGTGTTAATGTTTATTTTTATTCCACTGTGGTCTGAGAAGGTGCATGGTAAAATTTTGGTACTTTTAAAATTGATTATGCTTGATTTATGGTCAAGTATGTGGTCGAATCTTAGAGTACATTCTGTGTGGTGATGAGTAGAATGTGTATTCTTGGTCTTTGGATGGAGGGTTCTGTAGCTATTGATTAAGCCCATTTGATCAAGAGTCACATCGAGGTTTTGGAACTCATTGATAATATTTTGTCCTGATTATCTGTCTAGGATTGTGAGTGGGGTATTAAAGTCCCCAGCTATGATGGTATTGGAATTGATGTCTTTTTTTAGTTTACCTAGGAGCTGCTTTATGAAAGTCGGTGCTCCTATGTTCAGTGCATATATGTTTAGGATGGATATTTCTTGTTGATGGATAGAACCTTTTATCATTATGTAGTGGCCTTCTGTATCTTTTTAAATTTTTGATAGCTTAAAAGGTATTTTTTCTGAGATTAAGATTGAGACTACTCCTTTCTTTTGTGTTCTATTCGCCTGAAGATTAGTTTCCCATCCACTTACTTTGAGTGTGTGAGTGTCCTTTCTAGTGAGGTGTCTCTAGAAGGCAATAGATTGTTGCCTGGTGATATTTTATCCATTTTGCCATGCTATGTGTTTTCAGTGGTGCATTTAGTCCATTCACTTTCAAACTAATTATTGAAATGTGAGAGTTGATCCCTATCATAATGTTCTTACAGAGTTGTTGTTCTTCCTGTTTGTATGTTGTCTTTCTTTTGGTTTTAGAGGTGGATCATGTGTGTTTTTAATCTTTTGCCTATACTCTTGTGAAGAACATCATTGTTCTTTCTTCCTTTTCTTCTGTGTTCAATGCTTTCTTAAGTGTTTCTTGTAGAGGTGGTCTGGTGGCAGCACAGGTTCTTTGGGATTCAAAATCTGGGAAAGATTTCAATTCTCCCTCACTGATGAAGTTTAGCTTGGCTGGATAGGTTATTCTAGGTTGAAATTGTTTATCTTTTAGAACTTTGAAGATAGGGCTCCAAGCTCTCCTAGCCTGGAGGGTTTCTGTAGATAAATCTGCTGCTATTCTAATTGGTCTTCCCTGGTAGGTAGTGTGAGCTTTTGCTCTTGTGGCCTTTATGATTTTTCTTTTATACCTACTTTGTTTAGGTGAACTATTGTATGTCTGGGAGTTGGTCTTCTCATTTGTTGTCTTGCAGGGCTTCTCTGAATCCCCTGTGCTTCAATTTTTTCTTCATTGATGAGATGAGGGAAGTTTTCTTGAATGATTTCATGAAATGCTTGTTCCAGTGTGGCTTCTGTTTCTCTCTCTGCCTCAGGAAGGCCAATTGCTCTTAGGTTCATTCTCTTGAAATGATCATTCATCTCTTCAAGGTTTTGTTCTGTCTTTTTTAGCTTCTTTTCTATGCTTTTGACGGTTTAGGTTAGTTCTGTGTTTTGGTCTTCGAGTTCTGAGATTCTTTCTTCTGCTTGGCTAATTCTGCTTTCCCTGCTTATTAATTTGTTATTTATTTCCATCAGAGTATTCTTTTCTGCTGTTATTTCTGACATCAGCTCCTTCCTATTTTCCTCTTTTCTCCCTCAAATTTTTTAATTCTCTCTATTAATGTCTTGATGTCTGGGTTTGTTACATGTGGACAGTCATTCTGGGGGATCTTCATTGTTTGTGTTCCGGAGTCTGTTTACTCAGCGTCTGATCTCCCAGAGGTCTATATGAGATCTATATTCTTCTTTTAGTTTTTCTTCATTTGTGCCGTTTTTTCCTCCCTATTTTTTCCTTCCCTCCCCATGACCATCTTCTTTAATTCTGTTATTCAGAGGTAGATGGCTTGCTTTTACTTCTGGTTGCTCAATCTCCTATTCTTCTTATGTATGCCCTCTTACTTTGCTCAATTCTGGAGTTGCACTGTAGGCTGGGGGTGGTCCTTTTTGTAGTTTTGAGATTTACTTAAGGGGGGAGCTGTGATTCAAAATCTATCTGCAGGTCCTGGTATTCTCCAACAGGTGTATGGATAATCTGTGACCCACTTCCCACTGCCTTGGAATCTGTCCATGCAGTGGGGCTGTAGGTATTCTCTCTGAAATAAGATGAAGTTAGCGGAGGGAAGAGAATGGAGCAGACTGTGGGGGGAAGAAGGGGTGTCGAAAGAGAGTAGTAAGGCGGGAAACAGATGAGTGTATCAACAAATGGAGCGTGATACCTAACCTGAAACAGATAAAAACAGCAGACCATGGCTACAGACTAACCAGCTCCCATACAAAAAAATTTAAAACATATAATGATGCTAATATAGAAGCTAACCAACCACCTTATTGGTGTGCTATTCCTCTATACAAAAATATGGTTTACAGGAGGAGAAAAGAGAAGAATAGGAAGAGAAAAAAAGGAACAAAACAATAGGAATAGAATCAAGTCATTAAACTAGCAGAACCAATCGAGCATACTCTGAGACTTTTCATTTAAGTTCGATGTTCTTTCAGCTCTGATCTCAAGCTGTATTCTCAAGCTGCTAAATTAGTTGGGGTCAGTTTCCCCTGGCCTGCTGTGAAGGACAGTTCTGATCACCCTCAGTACACCACTCAAATCTGGCCTGTCTGTTTTTCAAGCTTGTTTTTCCCATTTCGGTGTTGTTACCTTGAATCGCCAGCAGGTGGTGCTATCTCAGCTGCTTGCCCCAGAGGGGGTGGAGTTGGACAGGAGTCGGACAGAGGCCAGAGATGGAAGCCTGCCTCAGGGCACACGGGAGGAGACCCATGGCCAGCAGGACGTCAAGGTGGCAGCAGAGGTGGCATCAATCCCAGCAGATCTTGCCTGCAGGGGCTTCAAGGACAAAAGTCATGGATCACCTCAGGCACGGGTGGTGCGATGCACTATCACTGCCATGGGGGCCATGACGGTGCTGGCATCTGCTGTGTCTGTGGCTGCAGTAGCTGTGCAGACCACTGTGGTGCCCCAGCGGTGGCAACGGCCCAGCTCTATGTGAAAAGCAGGCTGCCTATGTTGGGATCCACAGCCCCTGGGGAGAGAGCATCTTATAAACCAGGTTGCCCTGTCGCCTTCTTGCTGGAAGTCCTCCTTACTGCTATCAATAAAGTTTTCATATGTGCTTTGGTTCTGTTAGCTTACTGAGTTTATTCATTCTAGTTTTTTTCTCTTTAAGCCTCATGCTTGTATAGGGGAGTGGTACACCAATAAGGAGGTTGGTTACCTTGTATGTCTGTTTGATTGTGCATTTTAGTTTTCTCGTGCGTTTATTGGTTTATTGTTGTGGTTATTGTTTTTCTTTTTACTCGTATCTGTCTTTTTGTATCTTTTCATTTGCTAGTCAGTGCATTTGTCTGTTTTCCTTCTTACTCTTCTCTCTCTCCACCTCCCTCTTCTCCCCACTCCCTGGACAATACTTTCCCCTTTTCTTACCTCGTTTTGCTTTCAGGGAGAAAACCTATAAACCCACTGCATGAACAGATTGCAATGCAGTGGGAAGTTGGTTCCAGATTATCCATACATAGTAGGTGGATACTGGAATCTGTAGATAGATTTTGAATCACAGCTCCCTCCTTAATTAAATCTCAAAACTGCAAAAATTATCACCTTCAACCTACAGTCCAGCTCCAGAATTCAACAAAGCCAGAAGATACACATGAGGAATAATGGAGATTGAACAAGCAGAAGTAAAAGTAACCCCTCCACAGTTAAATTAGAGAATTAAGGAAGATGGGGGGAAGGAAAAAGTGGGGAGAAAAATCTACACAAATGAAGAAAAAACAAAAGAAGAATATAGGTCTCACACAGACCCTTGAGAGTTCAGACACTGTGAAAACAGACTTTGGAATGCAAACAATGAAGAGCCCCAAGAATGACTGGTCACATACAACAAACACAGACATCAAGATAATAATAGAGAAAATAAAAAGAATTGAAGAGAGACAAGAGGAAAATTGTAAGGAACTGATAACAGAAATAACAGCAATAAAGAATACTGTGATGAAAATAAATAACAAGCTAATTAGCATGAAAAGCAGAGTTAACCAAGCAGAAGAATCTCAGAGTGTGAAGAACAAAATGCAGAATTAACCCAAACTGTCAAAAACATAGAAAAGAAGCATAATAAGACAGAACAAAAACTTCAAGAGATGAACAGTTACTTCAAGAGAGCAAACCAGGTCTGACAAAGGCTTAACATCTTAGATCTACAAGAAACTCAAACCTGCTGAAAAGAAAAAAACAAACAACCCCATTATAAAATGGGCAAAAGATATGAACAGACACTTCACAAAGGAAGACATCTGAGCAGCCAACAGACACATGAAGAAAAGTTCAACCTCACTAATCATCAGGGAGATGCAAATCAAAACCACACTGAGAAACCACCTCACTCCAGTCAGAATGGCATTTATCAATAACTCAAAAAATAACAGTTGCTGGAGAGGGTGTGATGAAAAGGGAACACTTTTACACTGTTGGTGGGAGTGTAAACTTGTGCAACCTCTGTGGAAAGCAGGGTGGCGATTCCTAAAAGCTCTAAATGTCAACCTCCCATATGACCCCGCAATCCCCCCATTGGGAATATACCCTGAAGAACTCAAATCACTGTATCAAAAAGATACCTGCACACGCATGCTTATCACAGCATTGTTCACAATAGCAAGAAACTGGAACCAACCATGCTGTCCATCAAAAGAGGACTGGATTTTAAAAATGTGGTACATATACACGATGGAATACTATGCAGCCATAAAAAAGAACAAAATCATGAATTTCGCAGCAACCTGAATGGAACTAGAGTCAATAATACTGAGTGATCTCTCACAGAAACAAAGATCTGAGTATCACATGTTCTCACTCATATAGTGAACCTTGAACATCCACTGTAATACTATAATAAAAAAGACTGACAGTGGTGGGAAACTATGGTGGGGAGGGGAAGGGACGTGGGATTAACAGTAGTCAATATTTGTCTGGGAATGAGGAGACACCCCTTATCAACAAGGGTGCCTGAACGAAGCATATTTGTATACCTAACGCTTAGCTGTACCCCACAATATCAAAATAAAAAATATTTATAAAAAATTTTAAAAAATAAAATAAAATGGAAAGATCACAAGTGGAGAGCATAACAAATCACCTAAGGGAGCTGGAAAGAGAAGATCACCAAAACTCCAAATTTAGCAGAAGAATCCAAATCACAAAAATAAGAGCCCAGATGGGACACAGAGGACAAAAATACCATAGAAAACATCAGCAAAACAAAAAGCTGGTTCTTTGAAAGAATTAACAAGATTGATGGGCCCCTAGCCACAATGACCAAGAAAAAGTCCAAGTAAACACAGTCAGAAACACAAAAGACCAAATCACAACTGACCCCAAATAAATGCAAAAGATTATCAGAGACTACTATGTACACCCATAGAAAAAACCTTCATAACCTAGATGAAATGGAGGACTTTCTAACATCACACAACCTTCCCAGGTTAAAACAAGAAGATATTGAGACATTAAATAGACCAATAACAGTCCAGGAATTTGACTGTCATACGAAAACTACCTACCCAAAAAAGCCCTGGACTGGATGGTTTTCCAGCAGAATTCTACAAAATGTACAAGGAGGAGCTGATACCTATTGTACTTAAAGTATTCCAGGGAATTAGGAAAGATGAAATTCTCCCCAAATTATATTATGAAGCTAACATCACACTGATACCCAAACTGGGTAAAGATACAAAAAAGAAAGAGAACTACAGGTAACCCTTGTGGACATAGAAGAAAAAATCCCCAACAAGATTCTAGCAAATAGGAACCAAAAATACATCTCAAAAATCATCCACCATGACCAAGTAGGCATCATTCCCAGGATGCAGGACTAGTTCAACATTTGCAAGACCATAAATGTCATTAAATGTATCAACAGATGTAAAAACAAGAACCTTATGTTTCTCTCATTAGATGCAGAAAAAGCTTTTGATAAAACCCAGCATTCATTCTTGACAAAAGCCCTCAAACACCTATGAATAGAAGGAACATACCTCAAAATAGTAAGTGCCATCTATGACAAACCTACAGCTAACATATTGATAAGTGGACAGAAACTAGAATCATTTCCCATGAAAACTGGAACAAAACAAGCCTACCCACTCTCATCCCTCTTGTTCAATATTGTGTTGGAAGTCCTAGCGCAGGCAATTAGATAAGAGAAGGAAATAAGGGATATCCAAAAAAGAAAAGAGGAAGTCAAGTTATTCCTCTTTGCTGATGATATGATCCTGCAGGGGTCCTGCCCCTGCAAGGGTCGTGAGGTTTCCTGAAGGAGAGACGGATAGGTGAAAGACGAAAACATCCTCGGACAACTGCTTCCTGAATAGATGACAATTTAATGTTAGTTATCACAGAGCTTTTATACCATTTGTAAAGGGGCAAGACAAAGAAAATCCCTTCATGTACATATCCTTTAAAAGTTACCACCATCTAGTGGTCTTAACAACAAACAAGCCAAGAACCCTATAAACATTCAGATAATGAGTCTTATTCATAAAGCCAAAAATGATAGTTTTAGTTCAAAGTCCTGAATTACAGTCCTTGAAATGTCTCAAGAAAGTTTCCAAGTGTACATTTCTTCATGTAGCAGTAGTTTTCCTTCTGGGGCTTTTATGACCTTCAGAGCTTTGTAATCGCCTCTCCTGTCCACGTGTCTTTGTTACTTTTCTCTTATCCTGCAGTGTTTATTTCTAAAGAAAACTAAAAAGAAGCTTTTAGTGATGTTTCCCAGGCCCCCAACGTTGCTTTCCGTCTTTAGCTAATTTATCATTAAAGTGTCTGATTAGTATATTATGAGTTCAGTGAAAACCCACTCTATAAACGTTAACTTAGAGTTTTAGCTATTGAATTAAGTAAAAACCTTAATGATTAATCTTCATCCTAAATCTGTGAAAACAGTATTATAAATCACCTACATAACTCCTAGATAAGTGTTAGAACTTATAATGAATTCATAATGAACTTACTATAAACTTGTGCTTCTAAAAAACCTTATGTCTAAACACTAAACTACATAATATCTAGTAACTTATAACCAAGTGAAAGAAAGCATTCTTGATGTGCTTCAGAGTTTAACCCTTGTATATGTTAGAAAAGGCCAAATGGCATAGTGGGAAATGGAAAAATAAACCATGACATTTCCAGGTTAGCTCTGAGTACTTCACATAAACATGCCATTTTCTTCTTCCATGAGAGCACAGAACTCTTCGGTGGTACCAAACAGCAAAGGTGGAAGACAGAAGGGCCTCAGTGTCCCGGACTTGCCCTGCAGCCTGGGGTCTTTGGCCCACGAGGACATTGTCAATCAGGTGGGCCTCCAAGGCTGGCTCCCAACATCTCCCCCTTTTTTGTTTTTTAATACAAAGCCGTGAAATTCCGTGTTTAGTTGGGAGATGTTATTTTTCAATGATTTGAAGATTACTGGAAGTAATAATAATAACAAGATTATTCCTCCATAAATTCCCACATTGATTAATACAGACAATAATGATTTTTGATTGATAAATGAAGAAACATTGTTAAAGATTGACTGAGCCAATTGAGGGACTCAAATTGGTTTTCAGTCGAATTAATATCCTGTATTTTTTGATGAAGTTTAGAAAGGCTTATTCTTAGATTCGAATGATTCCAAATCCCAAGGATATGGTTTTTTATTTTGTATCAATTATGGATGGATTTAACTATCTGTAAGGGAGTAACACAAATTCATTTAAACTCTGAATGGCATCACAGAGTCAATTTAATTTTCAAGGTTACAAGTTCTTGTCCTATAATCAAAATAGCCTCTTCTAATGCATTAACTTTACTTTCTAATTTTTGGTCAATAATTTCTTGAACAGCTAAAGCTAATGAGACATAGTTGATTAACTGATCTGAAAATGTAGCAGTATGTACTTCTTTAGTTAAAGCTATGGCTGAAACTGAGACTGATGTAGCAATGGCTATCAAAGTTGTAATTCCTAAAATTAAAGTTGCTATAAATCATTTTGGTCATGACAACAGTGAGTTAACCTTATACAATGTTCTTAAACTATATTCATCATACCAAAGGGATGGAAGTTTTACAGGAACCATCAAATAAGGAGGCTGTTTAAGAATCAT
Organism: Cephalopachus bancanus; assembly: GCA_027257055.1. Classification (NCBI taxonomy): domain Eukaryota; kingdom Metazoa; phylum Chordata; class Mammalia; order Primates; family Tarsiidae; genus Cephalopachus; species Cephalopachus bancanus. The sequence goes on along the minus strand of JAPVLO010000522.1, from coordinate 1,470,800 downwards.
AAATTCTCTATATGAATTAGAAAAAGTAAGACAATTAGTTAATTTGCAATATATACAAGAAATTTGATATTTCTGTCCATCAAAAGAAATTATTAAAGATTTATAATCAGTGGATACTAAAAAGGCATAAGGAGATTGCAAACAAGCTCTTATATTATATACAGTTTGTCCCTGTGGGCGAAGCAAAACTATGGGTATAGTAACAGCTAAGGCTCTCCAAATATTAGGTTGTATAGCCTGTTTGTTTCTAATGAATGTAGTTAAAATTGGAGGTACACACCCATTAGTATGAGATTTGGGGGGAATGATTATGTCTTCTGAAGCTTCAGTAGTGAAATAAGATTGTAAATTAAGACCCCAATCATTAATGGAGATGCCAGAATCAGGGAAATAATATATTACTTTAAATGAATATGTACATTTTGTTTAAACAGGATATTTAGTATTTGGCTGAATGAGTCACTAATCTTTTTGTATTATTAGAAGTATAAGTGGGCACATTAAATGGATGTGGGGTCCTAGTTGCCAAGATTGAGTTAGATTTTTCAGGCATTAATAGTTTAAGAGGAGTTTGTGGAAAATGGCGATTGTGGTAGGTTAACAGAAATTTGCTATTAAAAGTAAAAGCCAGGCCTTCTGACAAGATGGCGACAGGACAACCTGGTCTGTGAAACCCTCTGCAAAGGAGAACTGCAGTGGGTCTCTGGCTCTCGCCCCGGGGGCTGCGGACCCCAAAATCACAGCCTGCTCTTCATACAGAGCTCAGCCGTTTTCACCTCTGGGACACCGCAGTGGACTGGACTGACACTGCAGCACAGACGCTGCCGCCACCGTCGCTGCCACAGCCACCGCAGCCACAGCTGCCGCAGCCACCGCTGGGAACACATCGCACCACCCGGGCCAGAGGCGATCCACGACTTTAGTCCTTGAAGCCCCTTCAGGAAAATCTGCTGGGATCGCTGCCACCTCTCCCGCGACCAAGATGTCCTGCCTGCCGTGAGTACCCTGCATGTGCCCTGAGGCAGGAATCCAGCTCCAGTCTCTGTCGGTTCCTGTCCGGCCCCACCCCCCCTGGGGCAAGCAGCTGAGATAGCACCATCTGCTGGCGATTCAAGGTAACAACACCAAAACGGGAGAAACAAGCTTGAAAAAGACATAGGCCAGAGTGGTGAACGGAGGGTGATCTGAAGTGTCCTTCACAGCAGACCAGGGGCAACTGCCCCTAACTGCAAACTAATTTACCTGCTTGAAAAGAAAGCTAGAAATCAGAACTGAAAGGACATTGGCATTAAACGAAAAGTCTCAGAGTGTGCTTCATTGATTCTGTTAGTTTAATGACTTAATTCTATTCCTACTGTATTGTTCCTTTTTTTCTCTCTTCCTTTTCTTCTCTCTGTAAACCATATCTTTGTATAGAGGAACAACACACCAATAAGGTGGTTGGTTAGCTTGTATGTTAGCATCACTATAAGTTTTACTTTTTTTTGGTATGGGAATTGGCTCATCAGTAGCTGTGGTCTATTGTTTTTATCAGTTTCAGTATAGGTCTCTCTCTCCATTTGTTGGCACACGTTTGTTTCCACCCTTACTCCTATATCTCTCCAACACCCTCTTCAACCCACTGTCTGCTCCATTCTCTTCCCTCTGCTAACCACATTTTATTTCAGGGAGTAAACCTACAGTCCCACTGCACAGACACATTCCAAGGCAGTGAGAAGTGGGTTGCAGATTATCCACACACCTGTCAGTGAATACCAGAACCTGCAGATAGATTTTGAATCACAGTTCCCCCCTTAAGTAAATCTCAAAACTGCAAAAAGGACCACCCCAACCTACAGTGCAATTCCAGAATTGAACAGAGTAAGAGGGCACACATACAGAATAGGAGATTGAACAAACAGAAGTAAAACCAATCCCTTTAACTCTGAATAACAGAATTAAAGAAGATGGTGACATGGAGGGAAAGAAAAAGTAGGGAGGGAGAAAAACCGCACAAATGAAGAAAAAACAAAAGAAGAATATAGGTCTCACACAGACCCCAGGGAGATCAGACACTGAGAAAACAGATTCTGGAACACAAACATTAAAGAGTCCCCAGAATGGCTGGTCACATGCAACAAACGAAGACATCAAGACATTAATGGAGACAATTAAAAAATTGAGGAGAGACAAGAGGCAAATTGGAAGGAGATGATGTCAGAAACAACAGTAAAGAATACTGTGATGGAAATGAATAACAGACTAATAAGCATGGAAAGCAGAATTAGCCAAGCAGAAGAAAGACTCTCAGAGCTCGAAAACCAAAACACAGAACAAACCCAAACTGTCAAAAGCATAGAAAAGAAGCTCAAAAAGAAAGAACAAAACCTACAAGAGATGAATGATCACTTCAAGAGACCAAACCTAAGAGTAATTGGGCTTCCTGAGGCAGAGAGAGAAACAGAAGCCACACTGGAACAAACATTTCATGAAATCATTCAAGAAAACTTCCCTCATCTCATCAAGGATGAAAAAATTCAAACACAAGAGATTCAGAGAACTCCTGCAAGACAACAAATGAGAAGACCAACTCCCATACACATAATAATTCACCTAAACAAAGTAGCTATGAAAGGAAAAATCTTAAAGGCAGCAAGAGAAAAAGACCAGACTACCTACCAGGGAAGACCAATTAGAATAGCAGCAGATTTATCCACAGAAACCTTCAGGCTAGGAGAGCCTGGAGCCCTATCTTCAAAGTTCTAAAAGGTAAGCAATTTCAACCAAGAATAACCTACCCAGACAAACTAACCTTCCTTAGTGAGGGAGAATTGAAATCTTTTCCAGATATCCAATTCAAGAACCTACGCTGCCACCAGACCACCTCTACAAGAAACAAGAAAGTACTGAACACAGAAGAAAAAGAAAAAAGAACAACAACATTCTTCAGAAGAGTACAGGCAAAAGATTAAAAACACACATGAGCCACCTCCAGAACCCAAAGAAAGACAACAAACAGGAACAACTCTGTAAGAACCTTATGACAGGGTTCAACTCTTGCATTTCAATTATTAGCTTAAATGTGAATGGACTAAATGCACCACTGAAAAGACATAGAATGGCAAAATGAATAAAATATCAGCGGGCAACAATCTATTGCCTTCAAGAGACTCACCTCACTAGAAAGGACACCCACAGACTCAAAGTAAGAGGATGGGAAACAAACTTTCAGGTGAACGGAATACAACAGAAAGGAAGAGTAGTGATCTTAATTTCAGACAAAATACCCTTCAAGCTATTAAAAATCAAAAAACATAGAGAAGGACACTACATAATGATAAAAGGCTCAATTCATCAACAAGAAATATCTATCCTAAACATATATGCACCCAACATAGGTGCACCAACTTTCATAAAGCAACTTCTAGGAAATCTAAAGAAAGATATTGACTCTAACACCATCATAACTAGGGACTTTAATACCCCACTCACAACCCTAGACAGATCATCAGGACAAAAAATCAGCAAGGAGATCCGGAACCTCGATGTGACTTCGGACCAAATGGACTTAATTGATACCTACAGAACACTCCATCCAAAGACCACAGAATACACATTCTACTCATCACTGCATGGAACGTATTCTAAGATCAACCATGTAATTGACCATAAATAAAGCATAAGCAAGTTTAAAATGACCGAAATTCTACCATGTACCTTCTCAAACCACAGTGGAATAAAAATTAACATTGACACCAACAAAGTCCCCCCAAACCCACAAAGACATGGACACTAAACAGCATGATGCTAAACAATTCCTGGGTAAGTGATGAAATCAAAACAGAGATCAAAAGATACCTGGAAAGAAATGAAAATGAAGAAACATCTTACCACAACCTACTGGACGCCTTAAAAGCTGTAGTAAGAGGGGAATTTATATCCCTACAAACGCACATGAAGAAAATGGAAGGAACACAAATTAACAACCTAACAAGCCACCTAAAGAAGCTGGAAAAGTAAGACCACAAAAACCCTAATTTCAGCAGAATAATCCAGATCACCAAAATAAAAGCCCAAATTCAGGACATAGAAGACAAAAAGATAATACAAAAAATCAATGAAACAAAAAGCTGGTTCTTTGAAATGATAAACAAGATTGATGGTCCC